>OY756239.1:12432500-13632500 GCA_963576875.1 Acrobasis repandana
ATTAGTGACTTAAGGACGAAAGTAAAAAGTAAATGAATAAATTTAAAAAAAGGGGCCACTCATAAAAAAATCAACATTCCCATACAAATCGCCCGGGTGGCTGCACACTTTTGTATGGAAATGCCGAAATTTAAACCAACCGTTCTCGAGTTTTAGCGAGACAACGAACAGCAATTGATTTTTATATATAGACATCGTGTTAATGACAGAACGCAAAACCTCTCAGATAGTACCTTAGCCCATGTAACTAAACAACTTTTGTTCAACAACTTTCATGAAAGTAAAAAAAAAATTTTTGTTTTTTCATACAAACTGATCAGCGGATCGAGTCAATTTGTATGAAAATCGGAATTATTTTTTTTTTTATTTCGTGAAAGTTGTTGATCAAAACTTGTTCAGTTTAATGGGCTGAGGTACCATCTGAGAGGTTTTGCGTTCTTTCATTAACACGATGTATATGTATAGATGATATAAGATAAAATCGTATAAAATCATAATTTAAAATAAAACATTGATTATTAATTTAAATTATGGGGGGTCAAAACTGACAAAAATCATCTTACTGGATACCTACTGGAGTACCTAAACAGTTTTATTTTTGTAATAATTACCAGATTGACAATCGCCACGTGGTGGTTAGTCCACGCCAACAGTTTGTAACCTCTGACTTTGTACGTTTGCGGCGCGTAAAATCTCGAAAATTCTACTCGTTCACAGATGTCGCCCTTCGCTAGCGCGTATAAAAGCAATTTGACAGCTCGCGCCCGGCATTATTTGAGAAATAAAGAAAGCGAACACAGTGAATCGCTGCGCTAAATCTGTAATATTTCTACACGTGGTGATTAAATTAGAAGCTACTCTAGTCAAACTCTAGAAGTAACTGTGTGAAAGTTCTGTGAAAATAACCAAGATGCCTGAAGAAATGCAGACCCAGTCCGCTGAGGTGGAAACCTTCGCCTTCCAGGCGGAGATCGCCCAGCTCATGTCCCTCATCATCAACACATTCTACTCAAACAAAGAGATCTTCCTTCGTGAGCTGATTTCCAACTCCTCAGACGCTTTGGACAAGATCCGGTATGAATCTCTCACAGACCCTTCAAAGCTCGACAGCGGCAAGGAACTGTACATCAAGATCATCCCCAACAAGAGCGAAGGTACACTGACGATCATTGACACAGGTATCGGTATGACTAAAGCCGATTTGGTGAACAACTTGGGTACGATCGCGAAGTCCGGAACAAAGGCGTTTATGGAGGCGCTGCAGGCCGGCGCTGACATTAGCATGATTGGTCAGTTCGGTGTGGGTTTCTACTCATGCTACCTGGTTGCTGACCGCGTGACAGTCCACTCGAAACACAATGATGACGACCAATACATGTGGGAGTCTGCTGCTGGTGGTTCCTTCACCGTGCGCCCCGACCCAGGCGAACCCCTCGGCCGTGGTACCATGATCGTTCTCCACATCAAGGAAGACTTGTCAGAGTTCCTAGAAGAGCACAAGATCAAGGAAATTGTCAAGAAACACTCTCAGTTCATTGGTTACCCGATCAAACTTGTCGTTGAGAAGGAACGCGAAAAGGAACTGTCTGACGATGAAGTCGAGGAAGAGAAAAAAGAGGAGGAAGCTGAGGACGACAAGCCCAAGATCGAGGATGTTGGTGAGGATGAAGACGCGGACAAGAAGGACAAAAAGAAGAAGAAAACTATCAAAGAAAAGTACACAGAGGATGAGGAATTGAACAAAACCAAGCCCATCTGGACTCGAAACGCCGATGACATCACCCAGGAAGAGTACGGTGACTTCTACAAATCCCTTACCAACGACTGGGAAGACCATCTTGCCGTCAAGCACTTCTCCGTTGAAGGCCAGCTTGAGTTCCGTGCTCTGCTCTTTGTGCCTCGCCGTGCTCCCTTTGACTTATTTGAAAACAAGAAACGCAAGAACAACATCAAACTGTATGTCCGCAGAGTATTTATCATGGACAACTGCGAGGACCTTATCCCTGAGTACCTGAACTTTGTCAAGGGTGTGGTCGACAGCGAGGACCTGCCCCTCAACATCTCCCGTGAAATGCTCCAACAGAACAAGATTCTCAAAGTAATTAGGAAGAACTTAGTTAAGAAATGCCTAGAGCTCTTTGAAGAGCTCGCCGAAGATAAGGAGAACTATAAGAAGTACTATGACCAGTTCAGCAAGAACTTGAAGCTTGGCATCCACGAGGACTCTCAAAACAGGTCGAAATTGGCTGACTTGCTCCGCTACCACACTTCGGCCTCTGGTGATGAGGTTTGCTCCCTCAAAGAATATGTTTCCCGTATGAAGGAGAACCAGAAGCACATTTACTACATCACTGGCGAGAACCGTGACCAAGTAGCCAACTCTTCATTTGTTGAGCGAGTCAAGAAACGCGGTTATGAAGTTGTCTACATGACCGAGCCCATTGATGAGTATGTAGTCCAACAAATGAGGGAGTATGATGGAAAGTCCTTAGTATCCGTCACCAAGGAAGGTCTGGAACTCCCAGAGGACGAGGAAGAGAAGAAGAAACGCGAGGAAGACAAAGTCAAATTCGAGAACCTCTGCAAAGTGATGAAGAACATCTTAGACAACAAAGTTGAGAAGGTTGTAGTCTCTAACCGTTTAGTTGAGTCTCCGTGCTGCATTGTCACAGCCCAGTATGGTTGGTCAGCGAACATGGAACGTATCATGAAGGCTCAGGCCCTCCGTGACACCTCAACCATGGGCTACATGGCCGCCAAGAAGCATCTTGAGATCAACCCTGACCACTCCATTGTAGAGACTCTCAGGCAGAAGGCCGAAGTAGACAAGAACGACAAAGCTGTTAAGGACTTGGTTATCCTTTTGTACGAGACTGCTTTGCTGTCTTCTGGCTTCACCCTGGACGAGCCCCAGGTCCATGCTTCCCGCATCTACCGTATGATCAAGCTTGGTCTTGGAATTGATGAAGATGAGCCTATCCAAGTAGAAGAATCCAGCGCTGGAGACGTCCCGCCTCTGGAGGGCGACGCAGATGATGCGTCACGTATGGAGGAGGTCGACTAAACATTTTGCCGCCTATTATCCCGTAGCCATGTTGTAATGGTTTTCTGCTAATTGTTTTGTGCACTGGTGTACAGCCAAAGACTGATTTAGTTCAAAAATTCCATTATTGAAATAAATAATGTTAATTATAATTTATTTCTGTTTTTATTATAACCCCTTAAATATGATAGGATATACTACACAATTTGTTTCAAAGCTTTTTTAAAGTAATTTATAATATACCTACACATACACGTTTAAATTCATACACTACACGTCCTCGGCTCTTGTAATGGCTGCTGCTATCTTGATGGCTCAGTCGCAAAATGTCCCCGAGTCGTAAAACGTCTCTCCCTACATAATGACTCGCAGAATGCCTCTTTCGCACAATGTCTAGCAAAATGTCATGACAGGGACATTACTATTTTCAAAGCAAAATTATTTAAGTTATTAAGTAAAGTAATTAATTATTGTTGTTATAATTTTAGTACTTAAAAACATTATATAAAAAAATATCGATTGGCATCAAAAATTTTATACACAACAATCGAAATTTTTAGACTAAAATAAACAAGTGTCAGTCACCACAGATTAGATAATAGCACAGAATAAATACCTGATAATAGTTACTACATAAATAACTATCTTCATATTATGGCACTTTGTTTAATTAATTAACCATTGCGAATCAAAATATAATTAATCATTTTTAAATGATTAAAATATGAATTGAATATTAAGATGTCAAATAAATAAATTTTGACACTATTCACTTAGTTATCAAGTACTGCAAATTAAATATATTATTAAAAAAAATATTGCTTTGAAAATAGAAATTTTATTCTAACCATGTCGCGACATTTTGAATGAGAGAGTCGTTTTACGACTAGGGGACATTTTGCGACTGGGCCAACCCATTATGTTCTAGTGTTGCCAAATTATCGATTGTTTTCCTATTTAATTTATAATTATACCTACACATACACATTTAAATTCATACACAACCTCATCGGCTCTTGAAGTAGCTAGTTGACGTTGAAAATCTTTTTTGCAGCCCTGAAATAATTTTGTGCTCAAAATATTCCTCGTATAGAAGTGGAAGACGGTACCACCTACCTATCTGTAGGTAGGTATAATGCAAACAACCTATCATCTCTATGTATCTAGTCACCAAACTAGTGTTGCCGAACTATCGATTGTTCCACTATCGATAGTTGACCTCAAACGAAAATGAGTTACGATATCGATAGTTCAAAATGTGGTTATACTACTAATGATTTGCAATAGTATCGATAGTATTAAACCTTGATATACTCTATAGTATCGATATTATTTTCGCCTCTAACAACTTAACTATCACGGTTTGGACAATCTATAGTTGTTTATTTTTCGATAGTATTGATTAAGGTTAAATAGAAATATAACTATAGATAATATAACGATAGTAAAATTGTCAGGGGCGGCAATAGTATCGATAGCATAGCGACTATCAAGGGTTAATACTATTGATATTATAGGGACTATCAAGAATTAATACTATCGATATTCCCACTATTGCCGCAGTATCGATAAGATTATCGATAGTGGCCTATAGATCGGCAACATTATGCCAAACTATTAACATATAACTAACAAATATATGATAGTCAATAGTTCAAATCAGCCACAATATCGATAGCACTATCGATAGTATTGATAAGACTCAATAGTATCGATAGCACAAACGCAGCAATACTATTATATACATATATTATATACATATATTATATTATAGTATTGATGCTGACTATTGAATGCAGTATCGATAGTTTGGCTGCTATGGACGGTCGATACTATCGAATCCCATCAATAGTATTGCTGCGTTTGTGCTATCCATAGTATCAATACTATTACGTCTTATCGATCGGCAACACTTCTATGATGTACCTGTGCCTATGTCAAAAGTTAGCAACTAACAGTAGTGATGCCGGGCTATCGATAGATCCTCGAAAACAAGACTATCGATAGTACATGTGGTACCTAACCTACGTAGAAAATATTATTAGTCGACCCGGCACGAACTGGGCGAGGCCTATTTTAATTTTCTGAAACAGCCTGTATACAAATCATCTGTAATGTGATGCCTGTTTGGCTGGGAACACGGAATCCGTGACGGAATACAGAAAATGGGAATTATTTGCTGAAATTCAGATTTTACATCCTACCTACATTTGTTGGTTTTGTAATGATATGATGCAATTCTGGTCTGTCAGGATCAAGTGGAGATCCATAGTCTCTGCCTACCACTGTGGGAAACAGGCTTGATAGCAGGCCTGTGTCACTCACCGTTTAGGTATCGAAAATGTACCTACCTACATTGTTACTATGCGCGCAGGCCGCCCCTCCGGGTGGTAAATTCAGTTATACGAATCGTTTGTCCAGAGTAATAAGAATGAAATTGGCTTGCAATGTATGTCTAGGTATCTCATACGAAAAGGTGCTGAGTTCTGACGTGAGCTAAATTAAACCATATCGCTAGCCACATTGAGTAGATATTTCTTTGAATTTCTTTGCTGAGTGAGACTTCTGTACGTTAGTATTATTTATTCTGTGGTGATAGTATGTATGTATGTATGTAGTGTGTGTATATATGTATGATGCAATTTCCACCGATCGTTGCAATACAGGCAATGTACCTACCTACCTACTTTTTTCTGACGAACATATATCTCTGTTCGTCAGAAAAAAACTAACCTAGGTAGGTACCTAAGTACCTATGTTTAAATCTCACGCTGAAATTTTCGAATGAGAAATGCTAAAAAAACAACATATTACAATCTCGCTCAATCAACCAGGCAGTCGGGTTTTTTGTTTTTTTTTAAATTATTCCTTGTTTCTAGAATATTCAAGTCTGCGATCGCAGCTGCTGGCGTTGCGTTGTATCGATCCGCCGAGGTAGGTCGGGGATGGGGAGTGCGACGCGAACATTCTGGAGACTGCAAAGGTCAACTGGGGGCGCAGACATCACATAGGGTGAAGGATGAATTGCAATTTTAGAATGATCTCGTCGATGAATGTGAAATCTGATCTGTAAGATCGTAATAGTATGACAAGTAGGTAGGTAGGTACTTAGTACCTACATAAGTATTCATTGTTTTTTATTTAGGTATTTATTATCTACTTTATACTATGTAGGTACGTAAAGTTACATCATCTATGCATTGTCTTCTTGTCCACTTATTTACTTCTGTTCTGTGGTTTATGTACTTGTACCTAAGTAGGTACTACATAGGTAGGTATACAGGGACTAACAAAATATACTGAAACTATTTTAAGGGTGGATTCAGTCCATGATACTGAACAACTTTCCCCAAGGAACATATATCGAAATATGAAAAATAATTTTTGGCCTCTCATACAAGTTTACTGGTCAGCTGATCGGAGTTTGTATGAAAAGCCAAAAAATATTTTTCATATTTTAATATATGTTCCTAAGGGAAAGTTGTTCAGTAAATTTGACTGAATTCGTCCTTAAAATAGTTTCGGTATATTTTGTTAGACGTTATATAATCGACCCAAAGGTTTGACTGTTTGAGAATGCTTTCAGCATTAAGTCCGCCTGTTGTACTTTAAACATGTATATGTGTGTACAATAAAGTATAAATATACCTTAAAAAAAATTGCAGACTTTTTTGTAGACCGATCATTGTTTTTAGGGTTCCGTACCCAAAGGGTGCAAACGGGACCCTATTACTGAGACTCCGCTGTCTGTCCGTCTGTCACAGGGCTCTATCTCTTGAACCGTAATACGTAGACACTTGAAATTTTCACCGATTATGTATTACTGTGGCCGCTATAACAACAAATACTAAAAATAAAAAAAAGTTAAAAATTAAAGGGGGTCGTCATACAAAAAACATGTTTTTTTAGCGTTTTAAAACATTGTAAGGAGGTACGGAACCCTTCATGTACGAGTCCGACTCGCACTTGCCCGTTTATTTTTTATTTTCTTTGTTTTTGTAAGAAGGTGCCTAGACCTATATTTAATCTGAGGTGCCTAGTAAAAAATCATCCAAATACGTGAGGTGGCACAGGTATCTGTACCTAGGTACTTTTGTCCACCTTCACCACACATGGAAACAATAAACGAATTGAATTAAAAGGTACTTTACACGTTAGTAAAAAGTAAGCAGGAAAAAAACATATAGGTATAACGTCTAACTAACAAAATATACTAAACTATAATAAACTAGGGTGAATTCAGTCCATAACATTGAACAACTTTCCCCAAGGAACATTTATCGAAATATTATATGAAAAATATTTTTTTGCTTTCCATACAAACTCGGATCAGTTGATCGATCAACTTATATGGAAGGTCAAAAATTATTATTCATATTTCGATAGTTCCTTCATTCCTAATTCAACCTTAAAATAGTTTAAGTAGGTATATTTTCTTTAGACCTTGTACCTATATCATAAAATAGGCTTTTATCATCGACAATATATCTCAGGGGCTTTTAGGTATCTACTCTTTCAATCCATTTACTCATCATCATCGTCAAACAGATAAACGGGCAAGTGCGAGTCGGACTCGTACCTACATGAAGGGTTCCGTACCTCCGTACAATGTTTTAAATCGCTGAAAAAAACACGTTTCTTGTATGACTATTGCCAGTGCCGGTTTTAGCTCTGCCAGCGCCCCGGGCGAGATTTATATATTTATTATTACCTGTGACCCCCCCCTTGCCCAAAAACGCCCCCTGTCGCCCCTTAGTATCTAGCGCCCTGGGCGGTCGCCCAACCTCGCCCTACCCAAACGCCGCTACTGACTATTGCTCAATAATTTCACTAATATTTCAAATCTCTATATTTTAGTTTAGCAGGTAAGTAAGACAGTAGGTACCTACTGTTTGTGTGACTCAAAAGTTCATTGGAACTAGATAAGTTATATAGCTATGAGTCATTTCATAGCACCATAAAATCAGTATTTCTAGCCCACGTATCTTCACGAACCTTCCATGTTGACGTCTCCTCATTCTGGTTTTCTCGGAATTGGAGATTATAAATATCATTCGATTTCCCGCCAAAATTATTGAGAAAGGACAGTTTAAATTAGATTTGTAAATTATCATATGGACGATCTTATCTTAAGCCTCTTATGTTTTCTGTGCTTAAGCAGTCTATAAAATGTAATATACCTACAAATAAATAAAAAAAACGTAATGGCATTTTTACTCTTGCATAGTGTCTGTTTATAACTCAACTCAATATCATGGAATTTTCTAGGAGGAAACCGAAACAGCTGATGACCTAAAAACCCAAACAAACAAAACAATATATCTGTCCTTTTCCATCATGCAACTGTTCTCGATTTTACCCGAAGTTTCTCCCCCACTATCATTTTCCCCACAATCTGTGTAAAGCACGCTATTCAATGCCAGACTGATATTACATCCATCCATATGATCCATACATCCTTTTATTTTTGACCTCCACAGCACAAAAAGAGGGGTTACCTGAGTGTCTGTCAGAGTAACTCCCCAACGGAGGACATTTTCGCCGAAAAATATAATTATGTGTATTCATTATCATTATTCTTATTAGTAGTCCCGGAGCCCAAGATTTTGGAATTTAATCAAGCGCGTCAGATAAATATGCAGTCGTCTCAAGTCAGGATGGCAATATTATATAACGATATTATATTGGTAAACAGATGGTGGAGCCGAGAGGTAACCATGAAACGACGAAAACTTATGAAGTTTGGGCTTATTTTTGATTTGTCTTGACTAGTACTGTGGTCTCAAAATAAAAGATTTTACAAAAAAAATATATTTTCTTAATCTGACGGTTTGAATAGTTTTTATTTCAAACGGTCAGAAAAGAATATTTTTTTCGTCGTTTCATTACTGAGTTCCTATGGCTACCTCCCGGCTCCACCATCAGTTTACCAATGTGATATATAGGGCTCTACCCTACTATACTATATACAGTTTATTGTTCATGTACAGAAGGAGAGTTATGTTTTTCAACAGTATGTTTGTATGAAATTTCTTTGGAACGCTCTACTACAGCCTAAACGGCTTGATGGATTCTAGCTTGAGAGGTGTCGTTAGATTTGTCCTAACTCTGAGAGTGACACAGGGCTGACACTAGGTATATCAAAAATTGAAAAATTCTAAAATGGCGGATTTTTGCGCCAAATTATGTGTATTCGATTTTTTTTTTATTCAAAACCTATCGTGTGGTGTATCAAATTAAAAGATTTTATACAAGGATTACAAAAATATACATGTTGGCATTCAGGTTTTTTTGTTTTTTAATATTAACTTGCTCTTGAGGCTTACTTAATCGAGCGAGCGTGATTGCCTAGTTTGTGAAGCGAGATAGTGACCTATATTTATTCAAAATCAATTTTAAACTACTTCCATTTTTCCTATAGTGAATATTAATGAAATAACATAATTTCTTAATTCTAAATTTATGAATTAGATGAAAATTACCGATAGCATGGTGAGCTATGTTAGTTACAAATATCAGCAAAAAATACAAAGATATTAAAAATTTAATAAATATTTTATATCCCTGAGTTAATAAAAAAATGTTAAAAAGACTACAAAAATTCAACCAGTACTGTTAATTTATCTGCTTTGTGGTTAAAGTTTTTTGTATGTACGATATGCCAGCGTGTGAACCGTTATTAGACCATCACTGTCATCTATTAAGCAGTTTTGAAAAGACTAATTTTCAATGAACTGTCAGAAAATCACCCATTGCGTCAGAAATATTTTTCATAGAATATATTGATCACTGTTTATTTCTTCTAAATTACAAGCCGCGTTTAAAATCCGGCGTCATACGACTCATAGGTAAGAAAATACACATTTTATAAAGTATAGTCAAAAAAAGTAATAGTAATAATGAATATTTGATTTCACATATAAAATAATGGTGAGTTATATTGTTGTTACGTGAATAGCCCGCTTTATATTTCTCCCCAGTATTGACGTTTACATTATTTATTTACCCATCTCTTACACACTTTACAGAGATTCCAGGTTCCAGAATTTTCGTAAATGATACCATATTCAATGTTTAAATTACCTTAGCATTTAGCATTATAGAACAGTGTTAACCAAAATGTTTCATTTTCATGATCATTTATTCGTAAAAAAGTTTACACGTTATCTTGTATGTTATTATAGTAAGAAAAATCAAATAACATCTCAATTATAACAAGTAAAAATAAAATACTTGATATATTAAAATACATACTTAAATATTGAAATAAATTTATAAGTGCCAACTGTAATTAAATTTGATCTAGAAAACTTAAATTTAATTACAGTTGGCACTTATAAATGTATTTCAATATTTATAATTTAGTAAATCTAATTGTTTTAGTACTATTTAAAAAAAGTTTTCGTAATGATTAGTACTGAATTGGTTTAAATCGCGCAAATATTGTAATATCAAAATTTGACCTTCGAGGTGTAGTGGTTAACACGCTAGTCCGTCACACCGGAGGTCCTGGTCCGGTCCCGGGTTCGATCCCCGGTCAGGTCAAGATGGAAAATGATATTTTTCAGATTGACCTGGGTCATATCATGCTTGAATCTGGATATTTATCATCGACTATACAACCGACTAGACGCCTAATGTTTTAATTTCTACAACCAAACAATTCAGACAAAACGTTAAGATATGTGGGTCGGGGGAATGGTAAAAAATACAGCGCTGATTGGTTAGTTCAAGGTCGGGGCGAGTACTAAATCATAACTAGTGATGGGAACTCATAGATAATAGTTTATATTATACTCATCGGATCGCATAAAATACAAAGCATTTCTATGAATCATATTTAATAGAAATAAAACAATTATGTAAAAAAACATTAACGACAAAGGTTTCGCACGAACTTAGTTTCATAAAAGTTGACGCAAATTAAATAACAAATTGTGATCTGAAGAGAATCTGACAATTAATAAAATAACGTTATTATATTATACAAGACGTTTTAAAATTAAGTACAAGTACTTTAAAGAACATACGGACATACGGACATACAGACATACATACAGACTCACACCACATTTAGACTATGTATAACCCAAAGGTTGACTGGTAGACAACGCTTTTAGCGTTAAGTTCGCCTATTGTTCTGTACAATTTGTATTTGATGGACAATAAAGATTAAAATATAAATAAATAAATAATACAGTACAGACATACGAACATACAGACAAACAGACATACGAGACATACAAGCATAATTCACACGAGCGAAGCCGCGGTTTATGGCTAGTATATAATACATGCAACCCTCATTAATATGTTTAACTTTATAATATCATTGACATTCATAATTTTATAATTTATATTGATTAGTTAAGTGGTACAACACTACCTTACACGTGCCAATAGTTCAAGAACGGGACAGCAATAATTATATACATTGAAAAGAAAGGGATGCATAGAAAAAAGACATCAACGCAACCTGCTTTCCTACCACTGCATGCAAAAATAACCAGCATAGTTTGAGCTCTAAACAAATTTATCCTAAAACATAAAATATTAAAAGTGGCTTACCTGTGGAATGTTATGCCATCTTTTTTGAAACTAGATTTTTGGCTACATTTTCCGCACCACTTAACAGTACATGGAGCCATTTTACTTAAATAGTTTGTTTCAATTTAAAGTTTTTTTTTTATAATCGCACGCAATGTATACGGGTTACGGAAGTGGTCGGTACTAAGGTAGATATCCCGCTCGGCGTCTTAAGTCAGACGTATTAGTCTGAAATCGTTCACCCTGCATGCGGAGTCTAGTAGGTGTATAATCGAAGATATTTATCTATTGTACAAAATATACTGGAACTATTTTAAGGGTGAATTCAGTTTATAATACTGATCAACTTTCTCCAAGGAACATATAACGAAATATAAAAAATAATTTTTGGTTTCCCATACAAGTTGACCGAACAGCTGATCCGAGTTTGTATAGAAAGCAAACAAATATTTTTCATATTGCGATATATGTTCCTTGGGAAAAGTTGTTGAGTATCATGGACTGAATTCACCCTTAAAATAGTTTCAGTATATTTTGTTAGTCATTATATGTATTTGTTATAAAATATAGAATCGTTGAGTTAGTATCCCATAACACAATTCTCGAACTTACTTTGGAGCTAGCTCAATCTGTGTGATTGGTCCCTGTATATTTATTTATCATTTAATTAAATTATTTTGTTAAAAATCTAATATTCATATTCATTCATTTATTTCATGTTTTCATGTACGTACCATTGTTTGTATCTTTGTTGTTTTATTTTGGATTATCTCTAATTTAGGTACAAAAAAGGAATTCTTATAAATACCTAATATTGACCTAATTAAAACTCATTTCATCATACTAAATTATAAAAAATACTTTTTAGCATACTACAAATTTGTTTTTTTAGCATACTACTCTACTATTACTTTTACCATTTTACGGCAGAATTCCGCAAATTTCAGTGTCAGAAATAGTACTTTTAATATCTAATAATACCACCTTTCAATGCATACAGCCATAATAAATAACTAAATATACTAAATACCATTTTATTATTTCTTCTTATTAGATTTCCATTCCCTAAAATACTGGTAATTTTCTTTCGCTGGCAACCCTAAACGTCACACTATGATGTTATTATATCGTTCTCTTTCTATAAAGATCGCTCGCTATTGGCTGCCCGAACGGAATGTTCGAGAACGTTCGGCAGTATCTTGCTCCCCATTGGCCGATTCCCGCATGCAGTAGAAATTTCACGAAGCTCATTTGTTCAGTATAAATACCCGAACGGGGCGCGGGAAAGGCAGTATTATTTGAAACACGAAGCAAGATACACGAGAAGTTGAGAGTTCGGTGCAAACCGGAGTTATTACGCAAGTGATTAGTTATTATTCGAAGTATTCAAGTTTATCAACGTTACAAGACAGAAAACTCAAAATGCCAGCTGTAGGAATTGATCTTGGAACCACCTACTCCTGCGTCGGGGTCTGGCAGCACGGCAACGTGGAAATCATCGCCAACGACCAGGGCAACCGCACCACGCCTTCATACGTCGCCTTCACGGACACTGAGCGACTCATCGGCGATGCAGCGAAGAACCAGGTCGCCCTGAACCCCAACAACACAGTCTTCGACGCGAAACGGCTCATCGGAAGGAAATTCGACGACCCGAAGATCCAGGCAGACATGAAACACTGGCCCTTCAAGGTGATCAACGATTGCAGTAAACCAAAAATCCAGGTCGAGTTCAAGGGTGAGACGAAGAGATTTGCGCCTGAAGAAATTAGCAGCATGGTGTTGACGAAGATGAAGGAAACTGCGGAGGCGTATTTGGGATCATCAGTGCGCGACGCGGTGATTACAGTGCCGGCTTATTTTAACGATTCCCAGCGTCAGGCGACCAAAGACGCTGGAGCCATCGCCGGTTTGAACGTCCTACGTATTATTAATGAGCCAACCGCGGCCGCGCTCGCCTACGGCCTCGACAAGAACCTCAAAGGCGAAAGAAATGTCCTTATTTTCGATCTCGGTGGCGGAACCTTCGACGTCTCAGTGCTAACAATCGACGAAGGCTCGCTGTTCGAAGTGAAGTCGACGGCTGGCGACACCCACCTTGGCGGGGAAGACTTCGACAACAGACTAGTGAACCATCTTGCTGAGGAATTCAAGCGGAAATACAAGAAGGATTTGAATAGCAACTCGCGCGCTTTGCGACGTCTCCGCACGGCCGCCGAGCGCGCGAAACGCACGCTGTCGTCGAGCACTGAAGCAAGCATTGAAATCGACGCGTTGTATGAAGGTATCGACTTCTATACTAGAGTTTCCCGCGCTCGCTTCGAAGAACTCTGCTCAGACTTGTTCCGCGGCACCCTAGAACCTGTTGAAAAAGCCCTGAAGGACGCTAAGTTAGACAAGAGCCAAATCCACGATGTCGTCCTCGTCGGTGGATCAACACGCATCCCTAAAGTCCAGAGCCTGCTGCAAAACTTCTTCTGCGGCAAGAAGCTGAATCTCTCCATCAACCCGGACGAGGCTGTTGCGTATGGAGCGGCAGTTCAAGCCGCCATCTTAAGCGGCTCCACCGATTCTAAGATCCAAGATGTGTTACTTGTGGATGTGGCCCCGCTCTCACTGGGCATCGAGACCGCCGGCGGCGTCATGACCAAAATCATCGAGCGAAACTCCAAAATTCCATGCAAGCAGTCACAAATCTTCACTACATACTCGGATAACCAGCCAGCAGTTACTATTCAAGTTTACGAAGGAGAGCGAGCGATGACGAAGGATAACAACTTGCTTGGTACTTTCGACCTTACGGGCATCCCACCAGCCCCCCGTGGTGTCCCGAAAATTGAGGTCACATTCGACATGGACGCAAACGGCATCTTGAACGTATCAGCTAAAGAAAACAGCACAGGACGCACTAAGAACATCGTCATCAAAAACGACAAAGGTCGTTTATCCCAAGCTGAGATCGAAAGGATGTTGAGTGAGGCAGAAAGATACAAAGAAGAAGATGAAAGACAGAGACAGCGAGTCGCCGCGAGGAACCAACTTGAATCCTACGTCTTCAGTGTCAAACAAGCTGTGGACGAAGCTGGAGACAAACTAACCGAGGAAGACAAGTCAACAGCAAAGAATGCTTGCGATGAAGCGCTTAGATGGCTGGATAATAACACCTTAGCTGAGAAGGAAGAATACGAACACCGGCTGAAGGATGTCCAACGCGTATGCTCACCAGTGATGACCAAGATGCATGGAGGTGGCGCTCAAGGCATGCCTGGGGGTATGCCCGGAGGTGCTGGGGCCTACCAACAGAGGAGCAATGGACCCACAGTTGAAGAAGTCGATTAAGCTACTGTTTTAATTTAGAGAATGAATGTGATATTAAATTTAAGACTGATAATTTATTTGCAGCTGATGATCACCTTGTTTTAAGATTAAATAAATATTATTTTAAGATGTATATTGCTTTTAATTTTATACTTCCTTGCAACACCCCACACTGAGGTACACTCAACCAAGACATAAATAACAAATGGATGACCGTGTGTCCCAGAAAGTGATAAAGTAGGTGCACTTTCAAATTACAGTAAAATAATTCACTAATTTTAAAAATCACGATGCATTATTATTAAATTATTAGCATTAACCCTTTAGCCGCGAACGTCACGTATATGTGACAAACATTTTCGAGCCCATTTCGCGAGCGTCACATATACGTGACATAAAACCAGTCCTTGTAAAATCCAAATTTTCTGTTTCATTTTGTTGTATTCGGATAAAAAAATATTCATATTAGATATATACTCGTAAGTAGTCTAGAAATCATTTACAATAACATTCACTATAATCGTATAATTAGAAGACTCAAAAATAATTTCAAAAGTTTGACGAATTATCAGATATATTTTTCATAACTTTGTATTAAGGCGAAGATATAGGCAAATGGCCTTGAAGTGTGAAATAAATTGTTAACTCGTAAATATGGTAATAATTTCCATATTGCTCTTCGTCATGCACTAGATAGCCCTTTAAATTATTTTATGAACTGCCGTTGAAACTATTATTGGTGATCCGTCTAGCTTTAAAACTTGCCGTGGCCACTTTTGGCGAAAGCAAGTTTTAAAGCTAGACGGACTAATGTAAATACTTTCAACGGTGGTTCATACAATAATTTAAAGGGCTATCTAGTGCATGACGAAGAGCAATATGGAAATTATCTCCATATTTACGAGTTAATAATTTATTTCAAGTGAGGGCGCCACTTCAAGGTCATTTGCCTATACCTCCACCTTAATGTCCACCGCGAACGTCACATATACGTGACACGCGGGATGGGACATTTACGATTTATTTACTGATAAAAAATTAAACGTAAATTGAAATATTCTTTCTTATACCGACTATATCACCATAAAAAGATCTAAAATTATCACATATATTATTAATTAATAATTTTGATACTAATATTTGTATATATTTTATTTAATGTCCTTGAAACTTAGTAAATGAACTATCGAAATGTCAGCAATGGATTTGATTTTCCCATCCCTAAGCCTAGATGTTTAGAACATAATGTTGGTAGTTCCCCAGCGCGAACGTCTCATATACGCGACAGCTTGTGACGTCACAGGCGAGCGCCGTCTTCTTTAGTGTTGGGCTTGCGTTCGTGTGGTTAAATTCTCTTTGGTGGTGATGACTACTGCGGAGGAATTGATAAGAATTCTTGAAGGAGACGATAATGAAGAATTCAATACAGATGATGAATTTGATATTGATAATGAGGTAAGTTTTTTAATACATCGTTTTTTTTTACCTATTTCAATTGCGAGTGTAGTAAATACCTACGGACTTATAATTTTGTTACCAACTGCTATAAAAGTAGAGTAATTTAAGAAGTTAATGTACATGTATGTTTGCGAATTTCTTTATCACTAAATAGTATAAAACAAAGTCGTTTACCGCTGTCAGTATGTAGGTATGTATGTCGCCGCTGTTATAGCAGCTCGTTCGTACCTACGGTACGCTAGTCGCTCGTCAATATGAAGAACTTCTTGATGTCAATTTTCTTTTTCGAGTTGCCATCATCAGTTCCATGCAAAAAGATTTTCATCTTGATGATCTGATTTGCACCTTTGGCACGTTTACTAAGTTCTTTCAGCAGTAGAAAGCTTCGTCATTTATTAGTGAGTCATGATTATGATACGATTAAATGTGATTGTTAGTACCTAAGTCAAGTACAAATTAATAAATCATTTTAAACCTTTAAACGCTTTTTATTTTAATAGCTTACGAAAAATGCCTCATAATTATAGTATGGGTAAGGGTATTTAAAGTAAGTACACCATCAATCAGCTTCTGGACAATTCATTTATTTGTATAAAAATTATGGTGAATGGTATAGGTACCTAGGTGAAGTGTACAAACAAGAAAAATTAAAACATAACACAAATCTTTCACAAACTTTGGACAGCGGAGGTCACTCGGCAGTTGCTCTGTGTACCTAAATACCACTGAACTGAATATCTAAATACTAATAACTTCATCAAAAAGTTAGGTAGCCGACCCCGACCTCCGGAGTGCGAATCGGGAGTGCGCTATGATGATATATTATCATCGTTTTCCATTCACGCCTTGATAGATTTCCATTTTTGCCAGTTGAAAGTTGCCTACATTGATTGTTTGTCATATGTTTAGGTAGTATCGTTGGGATGGAAACACTCGCACATACTTAGATATTGTAATTTACAACCTATAATATCGCAGCTATACCTGGGAGCTGCGACCGCGGATTATTATGTGTTATAAGTACTTAAATAAAACGTATCCGGATAAATGTTCTTAATAGTAAAAACGTCATCAAGATCGCCCCAGTCATTTCTAAGCCTATATAGACAGCCAGATAAATGGATATACGCGCGGAGACTTAAGTTTATGCTATACTTATACCTATTGTAATCATTATCGATATCTTAATACGTAAGTATTGCACATCCCTATTTTTTGTAGGTACTTATTTTCGATTCACTACGCTTCGCGCTGGGGGCACGACAACTGACATAACGTGTCGCGGTGAAAAGGTTAAAATAAAAAACGAAGGTTAGTATAGGTATAAACAAATAAAACATATCTCGAACTACTAAGGAAAAAAATAATTACTTCAAGCAAGTTTGTTTGTTTATAAAGCTTTATTGTACACAAAAAAGAATCAGATACAAAAATAGAAAAGTAAACATACAACGTCGGACTTATCCCGTATAGGGATCTCTTCCAGCTAATCGGTCAGTAATTGAAAGGAATGTTTGTTGCGTATGTTGCGTTTGGGGTTGCAAGTACCTACTTTATCATGGTGAACCATTCAACAAGGGGATAAAAGCATATATTAAAAGTAGGTACCTATTTTATATCCTCGAAGTTCGAAGTCAGTCTAAAAATGTCAGTCTATCAGTTCACGATTACTAATAATAAGTTTGTTTACAGCTGGATGTATGTGGGCGAAAGATCTCGTCAGGTCACGTTATTTTTAAACTCGTTTCAATAATATCTGAATCAGTGTTTTAAAATATTCTACCGCGAGGGCGCTCAGTTCAAACAAACCCATTCCAAGAAATGGCTCAGTTTATCGAACTTTATATTTTAAGGGTAGATTCTCCATAATACTGAACAACATTTCCCACGGAACTAATATATTTCAATTCAAAATATCTTTATTATCATAGGATATT
The DNA here is from genome assembly GCA_963576875.1 of Acrobasis repandana. Lineage (NCBI taxonomy): Eukaryota > Metazoa > Arthropoda > Insecta > Lepidoptera > Pyralidae > Acrobasis > Acrobasis repandana. Next base: position 12,450,804 of record OY756239.1, read on the forward strand.
TATAATATCTCTTAATAATAGTCACTTTGTTTTGTTTTGCACAAATGTTGACGTCACATCGTTACTTACAGCTTAGTTTACGCCGCTTCCTAGGCGCAAGTGCAGAAGAAGCGGCAACAAACTGCACTGCACGTTTTCTCCAAAGACGTCAACTAACAAACTAAAAACTTAAAATTAGTTATATAGATGGACAGAGATTACATTGTTTATTATGTCATAATTAAATTGAATTATAAGAATTACGAAATTTAAAATAATGTCAATTTGTAAATTTAGTATGTACCAATGTACCTAAATTATGACATGTCTAAGTATACAAACCTTTAAGAGGGACCCGCGCCAAGCTCAAGCCAGACCTTTTTGTCTTTAAGATAGTCATCGGTCCTATAATAAGCCTTCTCACAAAGTACTTTCTTTACATATGCTTTGAATTTTCTGTCTGGCAATGTAGGCCTCTGGCAGGAATATCGCTGTCAATAGAAACTTGGATCATATACAAAGTGGAACGGATATACCCGTAATAAATCGAACCACGGGCTATACCTAATAGATCACTAAAGTATAATGAAATTAAAATAACAGTCAAAGACAAAAAAAAATTCGACATTCCCATATAAATCGCCCGGGCGGCTGCTTACTTTAGTATGGAAATCCCAATTTTTTTTGTTTTTTTTGTTGTTCTTTTTAATTTCATTATACTATAATAATATATAGCCTATGGTTCGATCGATTTATTACGGGTATGTCCCTTCCACGGTGTATACAGAATACAGGCTGACTTTTTAACCACCTAGGCTGCCAAATTATTTTTGGAGCAAGTTCAGTCCATGATACTATACTACTTTAATTAAAAAAAGACATTAAAAATTTAAAAATTTTTCACCCTCCCATATAAAATTCATTTGGCTGAGCGCTGATTTGTATAGGAAGACGAATTTTTATTTTAGTTTTTCGTTAATTGTTTTTATGGAAAGTAGTTCAGTATCATGGACTGAACTTGCTCCAAAAATTTGGCAGGTGGTTAAAAAGTCAGCCTGTATAGGCCTCATAGGTATCTATCTCGGTAGGTACCTGATTGCTATGCTATGCTATGCTAGGTCAGTAAACAAAATAGATTATAATAGTTAAAGTATTAGGTATTTTAGCCTACCTAACTTCTCTCTTCTGATCTATTGTAGGTAACAATGAATGACAAAACCGGAGATTGAATACGTTATCATTAATACATAAGTAGATACTTTTTGACCATAATCCTACTTTTTACCTTCTACCAAAGATAATATAATTACTAAAGTAACTTCTACCTAATTTTAGGGATAGGAATTTTGAGAAATCGCCTGAGAGACGCATACCTATTGTTGTTGAATTCTGTAAGGCATAGGTATAAATAGTTTTTAGGGTTCCGTAGCCAAATGGCAAAAAACGGAACCTTTATGGATTCGTCATGTCTGTCTGTCTGTCCGTCCGTATGTCACAGCCACTTTTTTCCAAAACTATAAGAACTATATTATTAAAACTTGGTGAGTAGATGTATTCTGTGAACCCCGCAAATAGAAAAAAAAACAATAAATTTTGGGTGTTCCCCATACTTAGAACTGAAACTCAAAATTTTTTTTTCATCAAACCCATTTGTGTGAGGTATCTATGACCTATCGTCTTAAAAAATTATATTGAGGTTTCTAATATATTTTTTTTCTAAACTGAATAGTTTGCGCGAGAGACACTTCCAAAGTGGTAAAATGTGTCCGTCCCCCCGTCCCCCCCTGTAACTTCTAAAATAAGAGAATGATAAAACTAAAAAAAAATTATGATGTACATTACCATGCAAACTTCCACCGAAAATTGGTTTGAATGAGATCTAGTAAGTAGTTTTTTTTAATACGTCATAAATCGTAAACCGCAATTTACCTTTAGAACTTTTATATTATGTTACTTGCTGCTACTTCATGGGCGAGTCCGACTTGCACTTGGCCGCTTTTTAGAGTTCCGTACAAAAAATTAAAAAACGGAACCCTTATAGGATAACTCGTGCGTCTGTCTGTCCGTCCGTCTGTCACAGCCAATTTACTCCGAATCTACTGGACCGAATCAGGTGAAAATTGGTAAATATTTTTTTAAAATAATGGTCATTTTCGGGGGATAAATTGGGAAATTGAAAAAAATAAGTTTTGCAAACCTTACTGTGTCATATATCAAATAAAAGGGCTCGTTATGAGGATCTCAAATATACTTTTTCACATTCCCCCCCCCTGATCTCCGAAACTACTGAGCCTAAAATTTTAAAATTTTGAAAAAAATACAAAATATAGTTCATTGCTTGTAGATTACAGGAAAACCTATAAGAATTCAATCAATTGTACGGAACCCTCATAAAATACATATATATGTATATCTATTGTATTTTATGCATGTTAGTATATAAATATACTATACATATATAACGTCTAACAAAATATACTGAAACTATTTTAAGGGTGAATTCAGTCCATGATACTGAACAACTTTCCCCAAGGAACATATATCGAAATATTATATGAAAAAAAATTTTTTGCCTCCCATTCATGTCGACCGATCAACTGATTCGAGTTTTTGGAAGGTCGATTCTTTGGAAGGTCAAAAATATTTTTTTATAATTCGATATATGTTTCTTGCGGAAAGTTGTTCAGTATCATGGACTGAATTCACCCTTAAAATAGTTTCAGTATATTTTGTTAGACGTTATATATGTATAGTTATTACCTATATGTTTAAAAGTATATTTGTGTATAAGTATATGTGTTTTTGATAATATATTTTATTCACCGAGCGAGCGAAGCGAGCGAAGGCTATAATTCCAGTTGGGGCGAAAACACATTGTTTGTATGTATGTATGTATGTTTATTCGCCATAACTGCCGAACCGATGGTCCGATGAAATTTGGTATGCATATAGGAAATATTAATAGAATTTTCAAGTTCGTTGGGCATCAAAATCGGTTTAGTAGTTTTTGAAATATTAATAAAAAATTGCTAGGATGTCGCTAAGTTCGGGGCGAACTACTAGTTTATATTAAGTTTGCTTATTTCGGTGAATTTTATTACGCCAGCCACACATTTTCTCTGCTTGGTCTAATGGTTGACCGGGAGAGAATGCCATATGGCAATAAAGATTTTAAATGCGTCGATGTTTCCTTATACATATAATTTAGGGATTTTCAAGGCAAGAGTGAACAGGCATTTTTTGAGTCTGCGTGATACACCTTAGACCTCATCTTAGCTTCCCATCAGGCTAGATAGAGGTCAAACGCACTCAAATTTCTAATAAAAAAAAATACTTTCATATGATTTATCATAACATCATAAAATCAGTCTAGCTACGTATTTTTACGAACCTTCCATAATGACGTCTTTCCATATTCCTCAGATATTTTTGACATTCGAGATTATAAACATCATTCGATTCCGCGCCAAAACTACTGGGAAAGGATCTTAAGTCTACAAAATGTAGAATACAAATTGTAAAAATAGAAAAAATATTTTTTGTCACGTAGCACCGTAATAAAAATTACAATAAACAATTTTCTAGGAAGTGATAATACAGCTGCACAAACCAGCTGATGCGTTGACCCATAAACCCGAAAAGAAAACAATATAACGATCTCTTTCACTCCTGCATCTGTTCTCGATTTTACCCGAAGTTTCCACCCTACCACAGACCCTACTATATTTTTTCCCTCATTCGACGGCGGAGGTAAAGCATGCTATGCAATGCTACCTTTGCCATTGATAAATTTTATTACAGATTAATAAATAGTTACTACGTATTTTATTTTATTTATTCCCTGATACTCAAATGGGATGTTATAAGTTTGTCATTTAGAAGTATAAGTAGAACGAAGGAAGTATTTTTTTGTTTTATGTGAAAGCTGACTAAAGCGAGCGTGTTTATAAATAAATAAAAAAAATTTAAATATATTTTTATTTGTGCATTTTTATGAGATTTGAACTTTGTGTTTATAGTTTTTAGGGTTCCGTACCCAAAGGATGCAAACGGGACCCTATTACTGTGACTCCGCTGTCTGTCGGTCTGTCTGTTCGTCTGTCACGGGGCTCTATCTCTTGAACCGTAGTGTGTGGCCGCTATAATAACAAATACCAAAAATTAAAAAAACTTAAAAATTAAAGGGGGTCGTCATACAAAAAAAGTGTTTTTTCAGCGTTTTTAACTAGATCTTTATAATGGCATTAACTAGATATGTACTTACTTGAATCACAGATTATGTATTGCTATGACCACTGTAACAACAAATACTAAAAATAAAATAAAGTTAAAAATTAAAGAGGGTCGTCATACAAGAAACGTGCTTCTTCAGCATTTTAAAACATTGTACGGAGGTACGGAACCCTTCATGTACGAGTCCGACTCACACTTGCCCGTTTATTTTTATATGTATGACATGACTGCGTGTGAACTATTCCTTCAATTTTTAAAACGACGAAAATATTTATTTATTTATTTACCAATTTATGTACAAGGACAATATATACAGAGAATACATAAACAAAAAGTTGTACAAAGGCACTACTTATCTCAAAAGAGATCTCTTCCAGTAGGCCCGTGAGAGGAGATGTTCATATATGAAAGGCATACAGGCCATGTAGGGAACTTAGTGAAACAATCGAATGCTGAACAAAGACTGATTTATTCATACGTCTCCACAAATATATATTCTTATAATCTAGGTTACACTACACCTCGGGGGTGTAAGAAAAATAAAAATAAAAGTATACTTTATATTTTTATAAGTAAACTGTTACATTTTAAAAGTAATTACCTACCGTCGACGGTAAATTTACTAATACAAAACATTTTTTTATTTTACAAAATTTAATAAGTACATGAATTATTATGACTTTATATTATTTATAATATAATTGTATATTATTTTAGAGTACCTATACATATTTATTTTTATTTATTTATTTTTAGTTTGATTCATACAATAAATGTTTTTGTTCTGTTTTTATGAACAATGTCAATTTTACTATCTGACAAATTTCACATTACACCCTAGATCCTCTAATACAGTAAATGGACCTTCAAATTGGTTATCTAATTTCTTAGCTACTTCATTTTTCACTAATATTAACTGTCCTTTATTGTATGTAACATTATTCATTTTCTTATCATATAAACATTTTCTGTTTTCTTCACTTATGATTAAATTATTACGAGCGTCTTGTAATGCTACTTGAAGACGATGTTTTAAATGTAATGGATAATTTTCTGGATTATACAAAGGTTCAATAATATCGTTATTCACTCTACAAGGTATTCTACTAGGTCTACCAAACACAAGTTCGAACGGCGTATATTTAGTCTCTGTGTGAATAGTATTGTTAAAGCTATAACACCAGAATGGAAGCCATTGACTCCATGTATCTTTTTGACCATCACAATGTATACGTAAAAACGTACCTAAACTTTTATGTGAATTTTCGATCGCTCCAAGAGATTCATGGTGATAAGCTGAAGAATTTAATTTTTGTTATTTCTAGTAACTTACAAACCTGTTCTATTGTCGATGACATAAACTCCGTTCCGCGATCAGTTGCGATAATGTTTGGTATCCCGAACCTAAGAATAAAATTATGTACAAATGCATGCGCAATACTTACCGTTTCTTTATTTTTTAAAGGGTATGCCTCCACAAACTTTGTAAGTTCGCATTGTATTGTTAGAATATAACAATTATCTTCTACATCTCTCGGCAGAGGACCGACGACATCGAGATAGATTTTTTCAAAAGCATTAGAAGCAGTTGTAGTTATCTCCATTGGCGCCTTGGTATACTTACAATACTTCATTTTTTGATATTTGATACACTTACTTACAAATTCCTTTATATCTTTGTTGAGTCCTGGCCAGCAAAACTTTATTTTTATATTATTAGTCATCCTACGTATCCCAGCATGTCCACTTGTGGGTAACAAATGGAAATCATGCAAAATATATTTTTTCTCTTCATCGTTGTCTATTCTTTTAACACCTTTCAATACATAAAATCGTGAACCGGTCCAATCCTTTCTTATTTTCACTTCTTGTAATAAATCATTTACGAATGTTTTAATTTCTTTATTTATTACTATGCATAGTTCTTTTACTTCAATAACTTTACAAAATTCCTTTAACTTAGTCACAAATTCGACTCGCGTAAATTGTGCCCTATAGTCAAGGTTTATAAATATAGTGTTTTTACTTTTACAATAGATGAAACATTCGTGTTCTACGTCGACTTTATTTTTATTCTTTAATTGATTTAAGTCATGTTTTCCTATAAAAGTTAATTCTATATAATCATCCGGTATTTTGAGTAACTCCACGACTTTAGGCTGATCAGACCCTTCGTCAATAGGTTTACTCAAAATAGGATTTTCACCTTCTTCCTCTAAAATCCTTCTCTGTCTCCTAGTCATAACTGTAATAATTTCTTCGTTCATACTTTTTAATGTACCTGATGTTATGCATATTCTAGATAAAGCATCAGCAACACTATTTTCTTTTCCCTTTATATATTTGATTTTGAAATTGTACTCTTCTAATAAGTCTAAATTTTAATAGTCTACTTGATGGATCTTTCATTGAGAACAAATAAATTAATGGCTTATGATCTGTTATAATTGTAAATGTTCTATCATATAAATAGGGTCTAAAATATTTAATCGTAATAATATTGTTTATAGAATGAAGTGAGCACTATTTAAACCTCCACCGTCTTATTATATAACACGGTCTAACTTTAGTACTTGGTTTAAACCAATATCCGCCCAACACAAGAAGACTTTTCGAAATGTCACGTTCTCTTTCGTCACTGTCAACTTAATTTCTGTGATTAATGGTTAAAACCTAGTCCTACATAAAACGCAGACCAGACTGTCTGCGTTTTATAATAAGAGGTTCTAAGTATATATCGCTTTTTAAAACCTAATAACAACGTAAGAATCTGACGACATCTGTGGCACATTGGTAACCACACCACTCGGAGTTTCTTTCTGGATTTGGTCCCCAGCCAGATCAAGTTGGAAAATGGCCTTTTAAAATAGCTCTGGCTCTTGGGTGTTTATTTATCTATATTAATCATAACATATAGTACGAGGAGAAATGGATTTGACTTTAGTTTTAGGGTCGGTTGTCACCTGACGTCAATAAAGAAATCCAGACAACCCAGGACCGAGCGTCCTGGCGCCGCCACGCCGCTGTGGTATGAGGAGAGCCGATCTCAAATAACGGGACAAGGCACGACAAAAGAAGAAGATTAATTATAAAATACAGTATAGTTGAGTTAGTAACTATCCCATAATACCCGTGCGGTTCCGGGTTAGAATAGGACCTCTCCATCTCTTCCTGTGGATATCGTAAGAGGCGTCTAAAGGACTAAGCACAAACATCTTGTGCTGAGATTGCATTCCAAAGGAGGGTTAACGTCGGCCGGCGGCCGGTCGTAAAACTTTCCGCACAAACACATTCCCAAAGAGGGTTGACGTTAGGCAGACGGCCGGTCGTAAAACTATAGCCAAATCATTTAAACTGTTCCGGCTATTTCTTCCCATTTTGCAAGGTATTTGGCATCCTTGAGTGACCGTTGACATGCATGTTATATTTGGAGAAGAAAAAGGGGGAAAGCGCATTCCGGGCTCCGAAGCAAGACAGCTGAGGATGCAACCGGGAACGCGCTTAGACGAAGAAGAAGAAGAGTAACTATCCCATAACACAAGTTTAAACACATACCTTGGGACTAGCTCGCTATGTCATTAAATATTTATGTATTTATAATTTATATTTATACAGGTAAAATGGATGAAATCAATTATTTTTTGACAAACATTCCATATTTAAATAAGTTATTTTACAACAAATTACGACGTGATATTATTTAAACAGTTGTGACTACGTAAAAAAAATAATTATACTTACAAATAATTAATAAGAAATATTGCTGTGTGACGTGAATAGCCCGCTTTATATTTCTCCCTAATTTCTCCCCAGTATTGACGTTAAAACTTTGTATTTACCTATCTTTTTCACATCTCAAGAGATTCCATCGTTTAGAATTTTCGGAAATGATACCATTTTAATAATGTTTAAATTTCCTTAGCTTTTAAATAATAAACAGTAAAATTAAACCAAATCTTAAATATTTTGCTGTTTATAATTTAGTATCTAAATCTGATTTCTAGTACCTACTATTTAAATTTTATATAAAAAAGCTACTTAATTATATACACCCTAGGTTTTCCTTATTATCTTCTTCAGTTCCTCTTTTTTATAATTTTTGAAAATCTCAAATACCTATGTATTTACTGAATTTATTTCATCAATAATCTTTGTCGTTTTGTTAAACATAATTATTTCAAATTTACTCAAACAATAAAAATAAGAAAACTATAAATGATATTAGCTTTTTTTAGCCATTTAGGTCCCATAGTTGGGCAAAAGCCGCCCCTCCAAAATATTAGGATTAATAAAACAACATAAAAATGGTTGCCTGTAAAGTCGGTTTTACGGGCGAAGATTTTACGTGACAACGTACAGACCGATCATAGTTGAGTGGGAGAGAGACGCAAGGCATTCGGCGGGCCTCTCTCTCGTTCGGTGACTCATCGTAACGTTACCGAGCGTTACACTTTTTCATAAGTGACTCCCAGCCGCAACCTAATTTAAGACGTTGTCACGTCAAAAATAATTTCTTTACATCCAATTAATTTATAAAAATACAAAATATTCGTTCACGGTAGAATTTTACTCTTATGGCTGAATTATTATGGAAATTATAGGTAACAACTATAACATTTTCATTGATATAAAACTATCATCACCCACCATCTTTCAATGTACACCCCCATAATACCATTTTATAAATTCTACATCTGTAATTTCATATCCCAAAAATATCGGTAATTTTCTTCTGCTGGCAACCCTAAACGTCACGTTTCAATGTTATTGTTTCGTTCTCTTTCTAGCAAGATCGCACGCTATTGGCTGCCCGAACGGAATGTTCGAGACCGTTCGACATTATCTCGCTCCTCATTGGTCGATTCCCACAAGCAGTAGAACTTTCTTGAATTATCTCGAAGCTGATTTGTTCAATATAAATACCCGAACGAGGCGCGGGAAAGGCAGTATCATTTGAAACACGAACGAAGTAAGACACGAGAGTTGAGAGTTCGGTGCAAACCGGAGTTATTAGTTATTATTCGAAGTATTCAAGTTTATCAACGTTATAAGACAGAAAACTCAAAATGCCAGCTGTAGGAATTGATCTTGGAACCACCTACTCCTGCGTCGGGGTCTGGCAGCACGGCAACGTTGAAATCATCGCCAACGACCAGGGCAACCGTACCACGCCTTCATACGTCGCCTTCACGGACACTGAGCGACTCATCGGCGATGCAGCGAAGAACCAGGTCGCCCTGAACCCCAACAACACAGTCTTCGACGCGAAACGGCTCATCGGAAGGAAATTCGACGACATGAAGATCCAGGCAGACATGAAACACTGGCCCTTCAAGGTGATCAACGATTGCAGTAAACCAAAAATCCAGGTCGAGTTCAAGGGTAAGACGAAGAGATTTGCGCCTGAAGAAATTAGCAGCATGGTGTTGACGAAGATGAAGGAAACTGCGGAGGCGTATTTGGGATCATCAGTGCGCGACGCGGTGATTACAGTGCCGGCTTATTTTAACGATTCCCAGCGTCAGGCGACCAAAGACGCTGGAGCCATCGCCGGTTTGAACGTCCTACGTATTATTAATGAGCCAACCGCGGCCGCGCTCGCCTACGGCCTCGACAAGAACCTCAAAGGCGAAAGAAATGTGCTTATTTTCGATCTCGGTGGCGGAACTTTCGACGTCTCAGTGCTGACAATCGACGAAGGCTCGCTGTTCGATGTGAAGTCGACGGCCGGTGACACCCACCTCGGCGGGGAAGACTTCGACAACAGACTAGTGAACCATCTTGCTGAGGAATTCAAGCGGAAATACAAGAAGGATTTGAATAGCAACTCGCGCGCTTTGCGACGTCTCCGCACGGCCGCCGAGCGCGCGAAACGCACGCTGTCATCGAGCACTGAAGCAAGCATTGAAATCGACGCGTTGTATGAAGGTATCGACTTCTATACTAGAGTTTCCCGCGCTCGCTTCGAAGAACTCTGCTCAGACTTGTTCCGCGGCACCCTAGAACCTGTTGAAAAAGCCCTGAAGGACGCTAAGTTAGACAAGAGCCAAATCCACGATGTGGTCCTCGTCGGTGGCTCAACGCGCATCCCTAAAGTCCAGAGCCTGTTGCAAAACTTCTTCTGCGGCAAGAAGCTGAATCTCTCTATCAACCCGGACGAGGCTGTTGCGTATGGAGCGGCAGTTCAAGCCGCCATCTTGAGCGGCTCCACCGATTCTAAGATCCAAGATGTGTTACTTGTGGATGTGGCCCCGCTCTCACTGGGCATCGAGACCGCCGGCGGCGTCATGACCAAAATCATCGAGCGAAACTCCAAAATTCCATGCAAGCAGTCACAAATCTTCACTACATACTCGGATAACCAGCCAGCAGTTACTATTCAAGTTTACGAAGGAGAGCGAGCGATGACGAAGGATAACAACTTGCTCGGTACTTTCGACCTTACGGGCATCCCACCAGCCCCCCGTGGTGTCCCGAAAATTGAGGTCACATTCGACATGGACGCAAACGGCATCTTGAACGTATCAGCTAAAGAAAACAGCACAGGACGCACTAAGAACATCGTCATCAAAAACGACAAAGGTCGTTTATCCCAAGCTGAGATCGAAAGGATGTTGAGCGAGGCAGAAAGATACAAGGAAGAAGATGAAAGACAGAGACAGCGAGTCGCCGCGAGGAACCAACTAGAGTCCTACGCCTTCAGTGTCAAACAAGCTGTGGACGAAGCTGGAGACAAACTAACTGAGGAAGACAAGTCAACAGCAAAGAATGCTTGTGACGAAGCACTTAGATGGCTGGATAATAACACCTTAGCTGAGAAGGAAGAATACGAAGACCGTCTAAAGGATGTCCAACGCGTATGCTCACCAGTGATGACCAAGATGCATGGAGGTGGCGCTCAAGGCATGCCTGGGGGTATGCCCGGAGGTATGCCTGGAGGTGCTGGGGCCTACCAACAGAGGAGCAATGGACCCACAGTTGAAGAAGTCGATTAAAATACCGTTTTGATTTTATAGAATGAATGTGATAATAAGACTGATAATTTATTTGCAGGTGATGATCACCTTGTTGTTTAAGTTAAATAAATATTACTTTATAAGATATATCATTGTTTTTAATTTTATATGTCCTTAACAACCCACACCATACTTTGCGGGATACTCAACGCCAAGACTTATATAGAAAACTTAATTAAAGCTTCCCAAAAAGTGTTAGATTAAATAGGTACAATTTCGTATGAATACAAATACCTAGTACGAATTTCGCAAAAGAAATAATTCAACTCTCACAAATAGATAGTAAAAAAATTGCACTCCTTTTTTGTTCAGTTAGATTTAGGAAATATAATTTGCACTAATTTGATACCTCATTATAACAACAAATGAAGGTGCAAATAATGTTTTGGGAACTTATATAGCAGAAAATAAATAAAATTTTCTCATGTACGTATGTACCTATCTACTTAGGTACGAGTATATAGAGGCCGTACCTAAATTTTCCGGGGTCCAGTGCTGCCCCCATTTAAAATAAATCATTTCAAAGAAAACGGAGACATAATTTAAAATTTTGCAACTATAGCTTAACGTTCTCATTATAAACTGTAAACAGTAGTTCATAAAATACTTTGAAGGATTATCTAGGACTTGATAGTTGCAAAATTTTAAATGATGTCTCCGTTTTCTTTAAAATGATTTATTTTAAATGGGGGCAGCACTGGACCTCGGAAAATTCAGGTACGGCCTTAATTCACAAGTAAACCATCTTCATCTCTTTAAAAGTCGGCAATTCAATTTGGCAGTTTGATTCACTATTATAAAAACATTTTGTTATAATATTATAAGTATCTACTTAACTTACCTACGTTGTTTATATATTTTCAGATGTGGGCGAGAGATGGATGACCTGTTCTACTAATATTACATCTGATTCAGTGTTCTAAAATAACCCATCGAGTGGGTGATAATAACAGAGAAAATAAATTACGTAGTGCATATTCCAGCCATATCTCTTCCCACACGAAAATTGTAATAAACGAGCAAGTGCGAGTCGGACTCGTACATGAAGGGTTCCGTACCACCGTACACTGTTTTAAAACGCTAAAGAAACACGTTTCTTGTATGATGACCACCTTTAATTATTAACGTTCTTATTTTTAGTATTGGTTGTTATAGTGGTCATAGTAATACTTAATCGGTGAAAATTTCAGGTGTCTAGCTATTACGGTTCATGAGATAGAGCCCTGTGACAGACGGACAGACAGCGGAGTCTCAGTAATAGGGTCCCGTTTGCACCCTTTGGGTACGGAACCCTAAAAACTATCTCAAAATCATTCCAATACGCTATTTTGCAACAAGTCACATCAGATACTTTTTTCTTAACGTCAAAAACAAACATTTTCTATTGAAGTGTATAAGCCTATAACCATTTATAATCATGTAACTCAGTCTATTATTGCATTATACGTTCATCCTCGATCGCATACAGTTGTTTCTTTTGTCACCTTGCCGTCGCCTCTCTTCATGGCGACCCTGCCATATTTGGTAGCGCGCGGATCGCGTTTCGGCGCCGGCGATGCGCCTCGTGTAATTACGTCGTGATCTCGAACTTTCTAAACTATATGACGAATCAAATCTATAACTCTCAGTGACTGGAATATTTTGTGATTAACTGTGAAAAAATATACTTACAAGATGGGAAGTACGCAAACTAAGGAAGAAACCGTTATAGCCCAAACGGCGCTGGGCAGCAATTCAGCTTCGTCATTGAGTGGCATAAGTACTACTAACATCCTACTAGTTCTGGTAGCCGTGATTCTTTTTGTGGCAGCAGCCCTTGGCCTATATCGTATGTACAAGAGAGCCCATAAGAAGTGGATACGCAGGGAGATCCATATGGCGGCATTGCAGAGGTCTTTTAGCTGGCGGCAGATGTTGCGTCATGATCGTGAGAGAGGACCAGTCCCGGAGCAGCCTTGACTTGGCGTTTACGAACGAAGAAAATAGTGTTTGTGTAGTGAGATAAGTGCTAGCGTGGATATATTGGTATGATATTTTATTTCTTTTATTCACGAGATCTTGACTATTTCGTAACCCACGAATAATTAATTAGATCTACATTCTTCTTTATTTAGTGGACTCTAAATATAAACTCACTACGTTGTTATTGTGTCATAATATAATTATTAATTACAGAATTGTATAATATTAGGTGCATCTTTAGAAGTGACTGCGAAGGAGCTACTTGTTGACATTCCAATGTACGTATATAGCGAGATGTCGGCCACGGGATACGTCAGCGTAGGCTAATATGAATCACGGTACGTAATATTGACGTGACAACGTCTTATAAATTGGTTAGCCGGGTGACACTTCAAGAAACTGCGTTACGCTCCGCTCACGTTATGCGCTCACAATGAGAGCGAGTGAGAGGCACGCGTGCCTTTCACTTTTTATGTCTGTCTCTCTCGCTCTTAGGCGGGCTAACCATGCCCGAGTGGAAGTCAAGTTTGGAGTGAAGTGGAGTGAAGTCGTTGTCACGTAAAACTTTCGCCCGTATACCGATTTTACAGGCAACCAATTTTTTTAATATTATAGTATTATAATGTAATGGAAGAAAATTTACTAGAGTATTGTGATGCATTATTGATTATTAAAAAATATTTAATTAAGAAGGGACAGTCGAGATTTTTAGGTAATGTTATTAAAAACAAATTAAAAGAATCGGAAAATATTTATAAGAAATGCAAGGAGATTGTGGATATTTTGTGTATATCAGGAGGACTTGAAAAATACTACTTTAAAGGAAATATCTGACATTTATGATAATATTAAATTATTGTATAGCGATATATTGACTTTATGTAAGAAAGAACCTTGTGCGGACTCGAGTGACGAATCTAGTTCTAATTATAGTGATAGTTCAGAAATATTCACCATGGATTTCGATTTTAAAACGGCGTGTGATTTGATTCCAGTAATGGACAGTATGGAAAACACCACTAAAAGACTAATAGATTCCGTTGAAATGTATTCGGAAATGTTGAAGGAGCCATCTAAGATTTTTCTTATAAAATTTGTACTTAAAAGCAGGTTGAGTGAAAATGTAAAACTTCGTATGCGAAGTGACTATACTTCTATTACCGATTTTGTGAGTGATTTGAGAAAACATCTGTTAACTAAAAAGTCTTTTACGGCTATTCAAAATCGTCTTCAAAATGCGACCCAGGGTTGGCGCACAATTGATCAGTTTGGTACAGAGATAGAGAAATTATTTACAGACCTTACAATCTCACAGGCAGATGGCGATACCTCTAAGTTTACTTTATTAAAACCTTTAAATGAAAAAGTGGCCATAAAACGATTTTCAGGCGGCCTTCGAGAGAGCAGGCTGAGTACCATCATTGCAGCCCGCAACTACGACAGTTTGAAGGATGCCATTCAGGCGGCGAAGGACGAGGAATGCGGTATGGCGTCAACGAGTAATGAGGTGATGCAGTTTACCCAAAGGAGAGGAGGTAAGGTGCACATGTTTAATTCGAACTACCAGCGGGGACAAAGGCGAGGTTATTACCGCGATATCAATAATACACGCGGACGAGGAGGTAATTTTCCCAATCGCTACTCGTATAATAATAGCGACAAGTTTGTATCTTACAATAATAATTTCCGAGGAGATCGGCAATATTCAACCCGTGGAAATCGCCCTTATAGTCACTTTACTCGTGGGCGAGGGCGTCGGAATAATAATGTCGGTAATCGTGTGTTCTTTACACAGTCACAGAGTGACAATAATCTGTCAAATCAGTCTGACCCCGATCTGAATAAGTTTTTTCGTCCTGAAAAATGAAATATTTACCTTACAAGGTAGGGCGTTTGCTACTTTTTATATAAATAAAATAAAATATTATTTTCTGATTGACACAGGGGCTAGCTTGTCGATTTTAAAAAAAGAAGCATTACCAAGTAATATCACGGTATATAATGATGATACACTCATTAACGGTATTGCAGGTCAAATTCGCTCATCGGGAATTGTTTACTTATCATTATTGCACGGCGGTCACGACGCCTTTAAAGGCAAGTTTCATGTGTTCGACAGTGTTCCTTTAAAGGGGGATGGAATTCTGGGATTAGATTTCCTTTCTTGTTATTCTGCAAATATCAACTTGGAGTCAAATTTGTTATCGTTGTGCAATGAAGGCAAGGAATGTACAATACAACTTTATGATAACTTAAAAAACACCGATAGTTCAATTATTTTACCAGCGCGAAGTGAGTCAATACATTATTTATTTTTGGAAACTGAATTAAAAGGCGATTACGTAATTAAACCAGGCGAATTAACTAAAGATGTATTTTTAGCGGGAAGTATTATAAGACCGAAAAATAATAGGATACCTGTAAAAATTTTGAACGTTAGTGAAAGTGACATTGAAATACCTACTTTTATACCTGAATTAAATTCACTTAATAATTATGATATATGCGAATTTCAAAAATCTGATAAAAATGCAGATAGGGTAAATAAATTATTCTCTTTTTTGAATTTGTCTCATCTCAACAAAGAGGAAGAAAAGTCAATTAAGGAAATTTGTTCAAAATACTCGAATATGTTCCATCTCCCCGGCGATAAGCTATCCGTAACCAACGTGTGTGAGCACTCTATAGTTTTAAAACCAAACTCAACACCTGTATACACAAAACCTTATCCATTACCACAGTCATTAAAGGGTGAAATTAAAAAACAAATTGATAAGATGATTTTTGATGATGTCATAGAAGAAGCACAGAGCGAGTGGAACAGTCCTATACTTCTTGTGCCGAAAAAGGAATTGTTAGGTAAAGTTAAAGATTGGCGTTTAGTAGTTGATTTTAGAAAATTAAATGACTGCATAGTAAACGATAAATTTCCGTTACCGAATATCACCGAAATTTTGGACTCATTATCCGGTTCAATATATTTTTCACATCTTGATTTAAAACAATCGTATTTTCAGTGTGCCTTAGATAAACCTAGCAGAAAGTATACAACATATATTTAGCACAAGCACAGGTCAATACCAGATGAAAAGACTCCCCATGGGTCTTAAGACAAGTCCTAGTGCATTTAGTCGGGTAATGTCTATTGCAATGTCCGGATTGGCATTTGAAAAATGCTTTGTATATCTTGATGACCTTGTAATTTTTGGAAGAAATCTTGAAATTCATAATAAAAATTTAATTGATGTTTTGGAAAGACTGAAAAAAGTGAATTTAAAATTAAACCCTGAAAAGTGTAATTTTTTGAAAAAAGAAATTTTGTATCTCGGTCATTTAGTTTCTGCCGACGGTGTTTTACCGGACCCGGCAAAAGTATCTGTGGTACAAAATTATCCTGAGCCTAAAAATTCCGATGAAGTAAAGAGGTTTGTGGCTTTCTGTAATTATTATAGAAAATTTATTCGTAATTTCGCGGAAATAACAGCACCTTTAAATAAATTAACTAGGAAATATGAACCTTTTGTATGGAATGAGGAGTGTAAAAATTCATTTAAACAGCTAAAAACTGCCTTAATAAAACCCCCTTTATTGCAATACCCAGATTTTTCAGAAAGTAATGAATTTGTTATCCAAACAGATGCTTCAGGTTTGGCTATTGGTGCTATTTTATGTAATAAAGACATGAGGCCCGTAGCGTATGCTAGCAGACCTCTCAACAAAGCAGAAAGAAATTATCCTACAATACAAAAAGAGCTTACAGCCATTGTATGGGGTATTAAATATTTTCGTCCATATATTTATGGCAGGTCGTTTATAATAAAGACAGATCACAAGCCTCTACTTTATCTGTTTAGTATGAAAGACCCATCCAGCAGGTTGTTAAAATTTAGATTGCTTCTCGAAGAGTATGATTTTAAAATTGTATACGTCAAAGGAGCGGAAAATACGGCAGCTGATGCTTTGTCGAGAGTTATTATTACATCTGACGAGTTAAAAAGCATGCACGAGGAAGTAGTCCTAGTTACAACAAGAGCGCAAAGTAGAAGAATGAAAGATGACGGAGTGAATGAGCTTTTAAAAAATAAAAATCACAATGATCGGCCCGCGCAACCGAGAATTGTTGAATTATTGAAGAAACCGAATGAATGTGTCGAGATGATTTTGCTAGAAGGAAGTAAGCTAGAATTATTGTATAAAAAGGGCGTGTGGATAATAAAGGACTTATTTGCTTTGTGTAAAAATAACAAATGTTTATATGTAAATCTCAGCTATAGGGCACAACTTTCGCGAGACGAATTTGTGACAAAGTTGAAGTATTTTTGCGAAGAAAATAAAATAAAGGAAATATGTATTATAAAGAGCAAAGAAAATGAAATATTTATAAAACAAATTTGTGACAAAATAAAAGATATGAAAGAATGGACCGGTCCGCGAATATGTATATTAAGAGGTATACAGAAAGTAGAAAAAGAAGAAGACAAACAAGTTATTCTTAACGACTTTCATCTACTACCCACTAGTGGTCATGCTGGGGTACGTAGGATGATAAATAATATTAAAAGGAAATACTACTGGCCAGGTTTAGATTATGATGTAAGTGAATTTGTTAAAAAATGCGTAAAATGTCAAAAAGCCAAGTTTTGTCGATACGTAAAGGAACCAATGCAAATAACAACAACGACGTCGTATGCGTTTGAAAAAATATTTTTAGACGTAGTAGGACCCTTAAATCGTGATGAAGATGACAATTGTTATATCCTCACCGTTCAATGTGAGTTAAGTAAGTTTGTAGAAGCGTATGCATTAAAGAATAAAGAAACTGTGAGTATAGCAAGGGCATTAGTTAATAATTTTATTTTAAGATATGGTATTCCCAAGGTTATAGCGACGGACAGGGGTGCAGAGTTCATCTCAGCAGTAATGGACCAGGTATGTAAACTGTTAGAAATAGAAAAGCTGTCTTCGACGGCATATCATCACGAATCCATTGGATCTTTGGAGAATACACATAAAAACCTCGGTGAGTTTCTTAGAATACATTGCAGCGGCAATATTAGTACTTGGAGCCACTGGCTTCCGTTTTGGTGTTTTGCATTTAACAATACTGTCCATTCTGCTTCAAAATACACCCCGTTTGAATTATTGTTCGGTAGGCCCAGTATTATACCAAGTAGAATAAGTCAAAATGTAGAGCCATTGTATAACGCCGATAGTTATCCCCTAGAACTTAGATATAGACTACAAGTAGCCCTTCAAGATGCACGAAATAACTTAATATTAAGTAAAGAAAAAAGAAAACAAGTTTATGATAAATATGTTAATCCTGTAACTTATAAGAGTGGTCAATTAGTTTTAGTTAAGAACGAGGCTAGGAAAAAATATGATCAATTATATGACGGACCTTTTGTCGTTTTAGAGGACTTAGGAGTGAATATTAAAATATTAAGAGATAATAAAACTGACATTATACATAAAAATAGGAGTAAACCTTTTAATACATAAATGTAACTAGGTTAAGAAAAAAAATGTAATCCCTTAGTATAACATTTTTTTTTATTAACCCCCGGGAGGTGAAGTGTATAAGCCTAACCATTTATAATCATGTAACTCAGTCTATTATTGCATTTGTATGAATTATCGATTTATGACGTCATAATTCCTTGGAGTCAAATAGCGCTCTTAATATCCGTTTATTATTATTATTATTATTTATTTTTTATCTTTATTTTTATATTTATTTATCGTTATTGCATTAATAAATCTAAAATCACGTTCAAAGTGGATGTGATCAATGACAAGTTGCATTATTTTGTGACGTTTTATTTTATTAACAGTACCAAATAATTTATTTTTCACCTACCCAAAATACCCAATTTGCGAAGCGGCTAGCTATACCGGTGCCATCATTTGACTTACATTTCCACACGAACACCTTTTCTGAGAATTATGGCCTGGGTCCTGTCTGCCCCGTAAGTGATTGACGTGATTAGTCTATTAATGGCTGTCCATCCTGTTCGTGATTGTTGCCACAAGTGCCATCTATGGCAAGATGAGTAAATTATTGAAAATGGGTGTAATGCTGTCGTAGCACCCTGCACGCACGCCTGATCTGATAATATTTAATGACTAGTAAAATTAATAGATGTCGCTACAGAACAGCATTGTATATAAAGCTTGGAGTTCGGGACCAAAGTCGATCATTTGTCGGATCGGAAAGTACCTATTTACAAGCTTTTATTTAACTTGCAATGTATGTATGTAACTATGTTTGGTCGGGTGGAATCTAGCAACTCAATTTTGAAGCAGATATCTTCAATTGATTGAGCTGAAATTTTGCGCACATATGTATATCGCGTGACAATGCAATATTATGATGACTTGGAGCTGATCTGATGATGGAACTGGAAGGTGGCCATAAGAACTCTGTAATAAAACTGCTCAAAGCCTCAACGCCTTTTGGCTTATTTGTTTTGTGTTGACAAGAACTTTGGTTTCACAATAAAAGCTTGTACCAAAAATTGAAATTTTTGATAATAGTAGGTACATTACATAGTTATAACACACGAAGCGGAATATCAGCCCGAGCGATAGCGAGGGCGTTAGGAGCTGAGTGTGTTTAACCAATATACGCACGTATATCGTACGACGTTTTTCAACATACTTGCGAGGGAAAATACCTAATAAACTGATATTTTTGATTTTAAATAAACTCAACCATAAAACTTTGATGTTCACTAATTCACACTGTGAGCTTTCCCGCCGTTTTACTTTTTAAAATCAGCAGGGCGCGCGGCCTTGGTACTGGACGACGCAGCGCAGCATGCGAATTCGAAATTTGAAAAAAAAAACAATTTGAAGCGTATGTAAGATACAAAGATACCTTAATATTGAAACAACGATGACGTTCGATGTCTGATTTATTCTTTTTCTTTGTCTCACCTTCCTCATCATCATCATCGTCAGCTCTAAACGACCCACTGCTGGGCATAAGCCTCCTTTTGTCTCACCTTCACCTTATGTTAACTAACTATCTCGCTCACACTCAACTGTCAAACCTTCTTACTCTCTCATTTATACTGGATTTACCATTAATTCCGTCCCTTTCTTTCGCAAAAGCAAATCGTGAATTATAGAAAATATAACTTCACTATTTGCGTTTCTAACACACGCGTGTTTTATAGGCTGCTTTATATAACTATCTAAAACCGGTGAAATTAGATCGTTTTTATGAGCAAGGGTGTTGAAAAAACTTATTTACAGGTTAGTACTAAGATTTCAATGTCGAATTGTGTTATTTAGTGGTAACTATTTTGTTAAAATTAAAGCAATTTTAAATGTCAAATCCAGCAGTTAAGTTGGTCTATGTTTGATCACTGATGCAAAAGTAGCACTTATAGTCTTATTACTGAGAATAGAAATGATGCATTGGATCATTTAGCGATCTCTCGAAAGCAATTGATGGCGTTGATCATCCGATATTTTTGCTCAAATTTCGTCAATACGGTTTTGAAGATAAGTCAATTAAACTAATAGAATCTTATATAACAGATAGGCTTCAGACTGTTGATATAAACGGCGTAAATTTACACGGCTCTAATGTTAAAATGGGCGTCCCCCAAGGTTCAATTCTAGGACCGTATATTAGGTAGGTACATTTGATTATGGCTGAGGACTATGGTTAGTATTTCGCAAAAGTATCGATGTCTATATTTTACATGTCATACCTAGTACTTACCTTATCCTGCCTCGGGGTTCACAATCTGTGTACACTTTTACTTTTGACGTTTAACGATGTCTCATTCTTGCAACAGTAAATACCCATAAGGGATCATTCAACAATTACGTGTAACCGGAAGGGGGGGGGGAAACGGGTGCTTGTATATACATCTGGATTATTTGGGGGGGGGGGGGGGGAGAATCCATGATTACGTCATCATTTTATAACTTGATAGCTAAAGAAATTTTCTAAAAAATGAAAAAGGTGTTGTAGAAGCTAGAAATACTTTTATTAGAAAAGTAATAAAATTACTTTAGTCATCCACCTTTCTGTATGACTGGATTAGCTTTATTTCTCTTAGGGGGCGTCCATAAATTACGTGAGGTGTTTTTTTAATTTTCTGTCCCTCACTCCCCCCCTGGTGAGATGTCGTGAGTTTTTATTCAACCCCCTCCCCCATCCCCCAATCTCACGTGAGATTTTTCAAAATGTGGTTTTTGTACGTAAACGCGTTGGATTGTTATTGTAAAAAAAAAATAATATTGCTTCGTGTTTTTATTTACGACTAGTTAAGACTAGAAATCAATATTGCTGAGAGTTTAATTATAAGTGTAATAAAATTTAACAATAGAATACTTAAATCGTTACTACTGTGATTAAAAAAAGACTATCTACTCTAATTCAGTTCATGGAGAATCATGCGCGGTCTCAAGAGAGACTATTGGAACAACATGTCCATATGACTTTTGCTTCGCTGTATTCCATTATTCCATCACATCGTCCTGGCAGGACTTATTCGTCTTATAGACGTATCTTTTGACGTATGCGTAATAAAAATCTTGATAACTTATTTTAAATTAGTAAGAGTATGCACTGAGTCGAGTAAAACATTTACAAGAATAAACAAAGCAGGTTGGAACGTGGCCGTGTATCGCTGCCACTCAGCTCGTAAGATCTCGTTCATCGAGTCGCGCATTCGGCTGACAGTGGCGTGAAAACAAAGGATGGGCTACACTGTAACGTCACAGGGCATTGTACTCTAAACAAACATCTATTTATTATAGGCATAACCGACAGCCCCCTATGCAGAGGCTGCATGGAGGCAGAAGAAACAGCAAAGCACGTGATACTGCAGTGTCCGTGCGTTGCATCAACAAGAGAGGAGTACCTGGGATCTCCAAGTACGCTGACGGACGCGTGCAGCTCACCCTCTGCATTGCTCCGCCTCCTCGACGAGTTGGGCTGGCTCGAGTGACAACGAAAAACAGCCCGCAAAAGGGGAGACACAGAAAAATGTCGATGCCTCCCACACGTGCAAGGGGCCTAAAAGAAGAGCCTAGGCGCGGAAAAATGCCCACGGAACCAGGTGAACCAGGTGAACTGTACCGTCAATTCAGATTAAATTGAGCTATTTGGTATAAAACAAATATGGAGTTTGACAGTCAGTAGATGTATAACGTCGGAGTATGAATGAAATAATTTTTTTTCAAACGAATTAGTGAATGATCTTAATCGTATTACGATTACGCTTAAGATTAAATCTTAAGCATGTACAATCTGGATTAAATGGACCAAAACAGTATAATTTTATGTTGTTTCAATCAGAAAAAAAATTGCGTGATATTTGCCGAGACCCCCCCTCTCTCCAACGTAAGATTAGATGAGATTTGACTCGACCTCCTCCCCCCTTAAACATCTCACGTAATTTATGGACGCCCCCTTATTCACCTCATCAAGGATGTAGCTGAATGGTCTGCGTCTCCATTTAGCCAGGAATAGTCTGTATTCTTAGTCGTCTTAATAATTTTATTTAGAAATGACAGACGTAAATAAATATTAAAAAAATTGGTTGCCTGTAAAGTCGGTATACGGGCGAAAGTTTTACGTGACAATGGAAGGGACGCGTGCCTTTCACTTTTTATGTCTGTCTCTCTCGCTCTTAGGCGGGCTAACCATGCCCGAGTGGAAGGGACGCGTGCCTCTCACTCGCTCTCATTGTGAGCGCATAACGTGAGCGGAGCGTAACGCAGTTTCTTGAAGTGTCACCCGGCTAACCAATTTATAAGACGTTGTCACGTCAAAATGTGTAGGTACATGTTCCTGTCAAACGTAAATTTACGTTCCTGTTTAATTTGTTCCTGTTAAACGTAGATTTAGATTTAGAATAACACTAGAATATGTAATAATAACTTAATTAATAACTTGTTAAACTCGACTTAGTGAGAAAGAGTTGATTTCATTTCGTCGTTTCAATAAAGACTAATGAAACTATCTATTTTATTGATTTAACTTTATAGATCTTTTTTTTTTTTTACTAGCCTGAAGGTATTGTGTCCCATAACTGGGCAAAGGCCTCCCCCTTATTCTTCCATTATAGTTCTTACCTTTTGCATTAGGCCATTTAAGACCCATAGAAACATGACATACGTGTCCGTGCTAATAAACAGCAAACGTTTTAGCACGGACGAAGATAACGTAATCAAGGCGAGGGGGGGGGGGGGGGGGTTAAAAACAAAAGATTACGCTGTGATCACATATGGGTTGAAAAAACGGCCAAAAATGATCACGTAATTGTTGAACGATCCCTAAGTGAGAAAGAGACATAAGATGGGTTTTAAGTCAGATTATCTCTATATAAAGTTACATTTTTGCTCTTTCTGACTATTTGATTTTTTGCGTGCTTTTTGGCAATAAATCTAATAATGTTAAGGTGGCTACACACGACATAATTTGGCATCCAATCTGCAGTAACGGTAAGTAACAATCTGGTGCTGTACTGTAGAGTGTACTGTGTGTACACACACGTGTTGTGTTTTGTGTGTGAGACACAACCACAACAAAACACAACTCGCATCGTGCACATATTGCACTGTAGTTTAGACACACTACACACTGCAAATTTGCAGTACAGCAATGAATGTTACTGCTGATTGTATGCCAGGTGGTGTCGTGTGTAGCCTACTTTTCACACTCATGACATACATACATAAGTAAAAGTAATCGCTCAGAAACCTTTCAGCCGTCGATGACAATGAAATCCTATCAATCGTTATCAATTTATCAGTATAAAAAACTACGTAGTACCTACATGCAGTGATTGAGTAAATAAGCAAACAAAAACGTAATTGCGCGCGACCAATGTCGTCCGACACTTTGATCGAGGCTATCTCACACGTATAATAAAATAAATAAACGGGCAAGTGCGAGTCGGACTCGTACATGAAGGGTTCCATACCACCGTACAATGTTTTAAAACGCTGAAGAAACACGTTTCTTGTATGACGACCCCCTTTATTTTTAACTTTATTTTATTTTTTGTATATGTTGTTATAGCGGCCATAGTGATACATAATCTGTGAAAATTTTAAGTAGGTATCTAATTAATGCCATTATAAAGATCTAGTTTAAAACGCTGAAAAAACACGTTTTTTGTATGACGAACCCCTTTAATTTTTAACTATTATTTATTTTTAGTATTTGTTATTATAGCGGCCACAGTAATACATAATCGGTGAAAATTTCAAGTGTCCAGCTATTACGGTTTAAGAGATAGAGCCCTGTGACAGACGGACAGACAGACGGACAGACAGAAGGACAGACGGACAGACAGCGGAGTCTCAGTAATAGGGTCCCGTTTGCACCCTTTGGCTACGAAACCCTAAAAACTATTGCCATGTGCCTTGGTTTTACTCGTTTTACTGTAACATACTGCAAGTTTGTCGTATAGAGGTGCTAAGGCACGGATTATTAATATAGGCTAGGCCGTCGCACATTTATCAAATTTTCGTAAAACCTAAGCCAAATTCTAAGGAACTAAGTCTTATTCCTTCTACTTCTACAATATATTTTTTTAAACTTACCTTCCTCTAAAATGCTCTGTTTATAAAATATTGTTCGTAGGACAAATCAAATTAACTAAAACTCGAAAGGTTTCATCGTTTCGTTGCACAGTTCCTGTTACCTTCGGGCTCCATCATCAGACCAGCTCTATGACATCATTATTGTATGGTCACTCTATTAGCATGTGTAGACAAAATTATCTTGCAAGCATGGATATAAATATTACTGGCGTAGTTTTGAAATCATTACTTGCAATATATTATTAGGTCCTTACATATGAAATTGCCGTTCAGTATCAAAAAAGTGAAACAAGTTTTTTTTAATGAAATTATTATTTAATCAATCGAAGTATGCGCCGTTGTTATCGATATACTTCTGCCATTTTATAGGCAGATCATTGATACCTTTGGAAAAAAAATCCTGGGAGCGAGAGTCTATGAACTGTTTGAAGGCGGTTTTGACTGCCTCATCAGATTTGAAATTTTTTCCTTGTAAAAAGTTATCCAAATTTTGAAAAAAGTGGTAATCGGTTGGGGCAAGATCTGGAGAGTATGGTGGGTGACGCAGAGGTTCCAGTCGCAGCTCCTCTAACTTGGCGATCGTTTGATGTGCAGTGTGTGGTCTAGCGTTATCCTGAAGGAGCAGTGGGCTAGAGCAATTCATCAGTCTCGGTTGTTTAATGGCGAGCTTTTCCATCATTGTTTGCAATTGTTGGCAATACAAGTCTGCAGTAATCGTCTGGCCTGATCTCAAGAAGCTGTAGTGGATAACAACAGCACTGGTCCACCAAACACTAACCAGAATCTTCTTTTTGGTCAGTTTTCGCTTAGGGCAAGGTTTTGCCGGTTCTCCAAGGTCAAGCCATTGTGATGATCGCTTCCGATTGTCGTACAGGATCCATTTCTCATCACAAGTCATTATTGTGGCGATTAAGCAAAGAAACGCAGCAAGCAACGCGTGTTTGTTGGTTTGCTTCAGTCAATTCGTGCGGTACCCACTTTTCGAGTTTT
The DNA here is from genome assembly GCA_963576875.1 of Acrobasis repandana. Classification (NCBI taxonomy): domain Eukaryota; kingdom Metazoa; phylum Arthropoda; class Insecta; order Lepidoptera; family Pyralidae; genus Acrobasis; species Acrobasis repandana. The sequence goes on from OY756239.1 coordinate 12,476,561, forward strand.
TTAATTTTTCCGATTTGGCGCAAGTGAATAAGTATCGTTTTGACACTTACGCCGAAGGCTGCTGCTAATTCAGAAGTGGTTTGAGATGGATCCGCTTCCACTATCGCCTTCAATTCTTCGTTATTCACTTGAGTATCAGGTCGTCCACGAGGCTCATTGTGTAAATCGAAATTTCCAGAACGGAAACGTTGAAACCAAAAACGCACCGTTCGTTCGTTAGCGGTGCCTGGTCCATACACGTCGTTAATTCTTCGAGTCGTTTCTGCAGCACTGATGCCACGGTGGAACTCGTATTCGTAAATACCGGGAATTTTCAATTTGTCCATAGTTGTTGTTATAGCAATGTTGAAACTCAAACAAATGATGTTAAAACAAATGAAATACGAATTTTAAAACAATATTTTTCTGGCTTTATATTGAAATAAATTTGAATTTGGAATTCCTAATGAAACGCAAGATATTTGATTTTAAAGTTGCCAGTATTGAAAATCGGCAATTTCATATGTAAGGACCTAATATAATAGTATAATAGAAGGCACTCGCCGTGTGGTTCCCGGCAGAGTAGAATAGGACCACTCCAAGTCTTCCCGTGGATGTCGAAGAAGGCGACTCAGGAAACACAAGCTGAACAAAGCTTATAAACATCAATGAGACCTCTCCAACCCGTCGGGCCAGCGTAGAGAGTGTAGGCCAACTCCTCTGACTACTCTGTCTATACGGCTCTGGTAGTACAGAGAGGGTCGTGCTCCTGCAGTGGAGACTAAAAAAGACCTGATGATGATGATGATAATAGAAGATGGTATATTCTCTTCCTGCGATAGCCCAAGGCTACGTCACGAATGTCACGAAAAGTGTTACCATTGATTTCTTTTCAGCTCAATTAGTTAATGAGTAAAAAATAAAATACTAACTAACTTAACTATTTCAAATATAGGGTCATATATCGAAATATTAAAAATATTTTGTTGCCTTCCATACAAACTCGGATCAGCTGATCGGTCAAGCAGTATTGGAAGCTAAAAAAATTGTTCATATTTCGATATATGTTTTTTGGGGAAAGTTGTTCAGTTTAATGGACTGAATTCGCCCTTAGAATAGTTTCAGTTATTTTGTAAGACGTTATATTGTGTGATTCATCTGTTTATTTTAATCAATTTATATAATAAATTATTAGTTCATAATTGTTTTGTAAAGTTAAAAAGTGCACTTTGCTCGGGTAATAAAATTACACACAGTGGCAACACTCCCAATTAATGATGTATTTTTGGGAATTTATTATACCATGGTTGGTCAAGTTGGGGCGAAAACACATTGTTTGTATGTATGTATGAATGAATGAATAACTCTTTATTGCACCTAAAAAATAAATAAAAAAAATAACAAAACACAATTTGTAAATATATATACATAGGTACAATGGGCGGTCTTATCGCTGACAGCGATCTCTTCCAGACAACCAGTGGATGGAGAGAAATGTAGGCACGTGAAAAAGAAACGGTGGCGCAAAGAAAACGATAAAATGAGATAAATAGTTACATAAATAAGGCTAGGTACTTAAAATTAGCATATATCAATACACTACACGTATAGGTATTCTATAATATACTTACACAATGTATGTTTATTATGTATGTTTATGTATGTTTGTTTCGTGATAACTACCGAACCAATGGTCCGATTTTGACGAAATTTGGTAGGCATGTAGGAAATATCAATAGAATTTTCAAGTTCGTTGGGCATCAAAATCGGTTCGGTAGTTTTTGAAATATTAATAAAAAGTCGCGAGATCTAAGTTCGCGGCGAACTACTAGTATGATTATAGGCAGATGAGATGGCGCTTGTAAACATGCTACTTTACTTCCCCGTACTCTCGGAAAAAATGTGGAAATGATAAATATATTTGTAAATCAAACTTCCTGATGTCAAATACCTACTTGTCATCCTAAATTGTGACCATCAACATGACCTTTTCATACGAATAGACGTCCTCAAATTAAATATAGAGGAATACTTGGGAAGTTGACAGTTGAAGCGTATACAAAAAATGAGATCTTTCCGAAGGGCACGGCCACGTATGCCAAAACAGTAGTGAATCATGGTTATTTCGGAATGGAAAACAAAGAAATCGTTCTGTTTACTCATAAACAAATGAATAAAAACAAAAGATTTGGTGACATAAATAATAAATAAATGTAGAAGTAAAAGTCACACTGCTTGAGCTAGCCCCAAAGTAAGTTTAAGCTTGCATGGGATACTCATACCAAAGATACAGGACAGTTTAGAAAAGACAAAGGAGTCAACCTTTGTTAAACCTATACTAACTATTTTAATCAAGGAACGCAAATCCTCTCAGATGGTACCTCAGCCCATGAAACTTAACAACTTTTGTTCAACAACTTTCACGAAATCCAAATAAAATAAATCGGATTTACATACAATTTGACTCGATCAGCTGATCAGTTTGTATGAAAATTAAATATTTTTTTTAAGGTTTGTGAAAGTTGTTGAACAAAAGTTGTTCAGTTACATGGGCTGAGGCATCTGAGAGGTTTTAATTCTTTCTTTAATTAACACGATGTAGTGAAGTAAAAAATTGAGAATTGCGTTCTTTAATTAACACGATGTAGAGAATCTAATGTGGGTTGCAAGATAAAGTATAAGTGTAGTTATACCACAGAATACATAAGAGTACAAAGTTATACATAATGTACATTGATCAATATATTATTTAATTTATATACTTTCTATATACAACGTGAAAGGAACACACCAGTAATAAATCAAACCACGGTATAAACTAGATCATTAGAGTACAACGAAATTAAAATAACAGCCACAAACAAAAAAAATCGGCATTTCCATACAAAAGTGTGCGATTTTTATGGGAATGTTGTAATTTTTTTTGGCATTTGACATTTATAACGGGTATGTCCCTTTCACGTTGTATATACATACATACATTCATAAACACTACATATACGATACATATAAGTAAATAAAGCAGCAATTCTGAAATCTACCTACTGTTATAGCCTGTGGTTATAGCTCTGCCAACACCTGTGTTCTAAAAGAGAGCGCTACTAAGAGTTCGAATGGATTCGGGAAGCGCGTTCCAGAGTCTTACTGCCGTAATTGTAAAATAATTAAAAATCCTGTACGGTGAGAAGGAATACAAAGGGTTAAACTCATAGAATATATTGCGTGCATATACATAACAACAAATAATTTAATATTTGCTAATGTAGATATATATTTTATCTACATAATAATGATATATCATCGTAATCATCGACATCGAACTACCTAGTTGACGCAGGTTGTCATGCTGATACTGGTCAATACTCGTACACTAATCCTTGTTGCCAAAGCCGATATTCAATATACATTTTGACGTGACAACGTCTTATAAATTGGTTAGCCGGGTGACACTTCAAGAAACTGCGTTACGCTCCGCTCACGTTATGCGCTCACAATGAGAGCGAGTGAGAGGCACGCGTGCCTTTCACTTTTTATGTCTGTCTCTCTCGCTCTTAGGCGGGCTAACCATGCCCGAGTGGAAGTCAAGTTTGGAATGAAGTGGAGTGAAGTCGTTGTCACGTAAAACTTTCGCCCGTATACCGACTTTACAGGCAACCAATTTTTTTTAATTAGTTTTTTATCTAACATAAGTAAAAAACCAGAGATATGGGAGTAACTATATAGATTCCGCGATGAAGTGTCAAGTCAAAAGGGTAACCTGTTTTGAAACGTAGTGGCCTCAGGTACGGCGTATTTTTATAACGCGATAAGGTATGACGCTACTTAGAAAAGTCGCCTAAACAAGACAATGCCATTTAAATGTTGTATTAAGGGGGATCATGAATTTTTCGGGGTCCAGTGCTGCCTCCATTTGAAATAAATCATTTCATCGGAGATATAATATTTTTTTTGTAAAGCCTTAGATAACCCTTCAAACAGTTTGTTTACAGTTCAAAGTGAGAACGTTAAGCTTTTCTACGCATTTTTGCCAAAAGTGGCCGTTTTCTGCAAAAGCTTAAAACGTTCTTACTTTAAACTGTAAACAGTACTTCATAAAATAGTTTAAAGGGTTATCTAGGGCTTCACAAAGACAAAATTTTAAATGATATCTCCGTTTCCATTGAAATGATTTATTTCAAATGTGGGCAACACTGGACCCCGGAAAATCTACGAACAGGGTACATTTTTTCTTTTGACGTTTAGCGCAGTCTCATTCTAAGCACAGATTAATATTATAAAGGTACTACGTACGTACATTCTAAGTAATATCACAGAATAAATAATACTAACGTACAGAAGACTCACTCAGCAAAGAAATTCAAAGAAATATCTACTCAATGTGGCTAGCGATATGGTTTAATTTAGCTCACGTCAGAATTCAGCACCTTTTCGTATCTAGTACCTAGACATCCATTGCAAGCCAATTTCATTCTTATTTGGACAAACGATTCGTATAACTGAATTTACCACCCGGAGGGGCCGCTGCGCGCATGGTAATAATGTAGGTACATTTTCGATACCTAAACGGGGAGTTACACAGGCCTGGTAGTATAAGCCGATAAGAGGGAAAGAGACAAAAGATGGGTTAACCTCATAGATCTGTATATACTAGATAAATAAAATCTTTCAATTTGTATGGGAACCTACAGTGCCAGTTTTGAACTGTCAAATGTAATGTCAGTGGTGACATTTAGTGATGAGAACATTCTGTTCGCGCTAAATCGATTCAAAGACACCGACCAAGTGAATGAAAATGAATTAAATTCGATTTTCAGTCGATTAAACAATCACGATTATTAGAACCTTCTCGCCGTTTGCCCCTCTGTATGTATGTGCACTTAGAACTACGCAATAGATTTTAATGCCTTTTCATACAAATTAGCGCTCAGTCAAACGGATTTTCTATGGGAGGACGAAAAATTTTTTTGGATTTTTAATAACTTTTTTTTTATAGAAAGTAGTTCAGTATCATGGACTGAACTTGATCCAAAAATTTTGCTGGTGGTTTAAAAGTCAGCCTGTATACATATATTTAGAACGAAAATCGAGTACTGAGTGCACTAAGTGTACAAAATTAATGAAGAAAGTACAGTGCTCGATTTTTTCAATAGAGGTATAACTACGTGAGTACTGGTTCTTATTCTGTGGACCTTAGACTTTTGAGCAAAATGGGGGTATAAGTTTCAGCAATTACTTGCGTTCCCTTCGTCCTAGGAGGTCTGGGAATCTGATGTCTACGTGTTCGTCTTGTGAAGGCGTAGTTTAATTGGTATAGTTAAGTTATGAAATACTCGGTCTTCTGTGATTTTGTGAATTTTTAAGAATCTAAATCCGTCCATGTATAACGCTAAAGCAAACTTTTCCCTGATTTCCCTCCTCCACTCCCCCTTTTTTGCAACATTTTATTTAGAATTAAGTCCTTACGCTCGACCACGAATATACGCGACAGCGACGTCGCTGTCGCGTATATTCGTGGCCGAGTGGTTAGTATGCCTCTCAAGACTGAAATCCGTCGATAAATAATGCTATTGCAAACTTCCCCCACTTCTTCCGGTTGAAAAATGCGATCTGTAGACGAGAACAGACAGACAAAATAATTTTTCGACTAATCTCGAAACTGAGACGCTTCGCTCGCACGGTCAATAAATGTTATTTTCTACAAATATATTACAAACACACTTATGCCAAAATATCTCAAGGCAAACATTAGGTACCTCTCAAACCAATGTTTCCTTAATCGATTTAGAGTCATAACATAACACTGTACAACACTATCGTTAAAATAACGCTTCATTTGAACGACTAATGACAATTATATGACAACGAATGAATGAGAAAGTATCTAATCGTTTTATTTTCATTGTGTGTTATAAATACTAGGCCATCAAATGGTGTTACTAATGTAAGCAATGGATTATGAATATGCGATATTTACTCAGTCAGCAGTTTTCAGCATAAAAGTTAAACAAAACATGAAATTTTAATTTTTAATAAATAAGAAATTTACTTACGGATGAAAGGAAACTTTTGCTTAACGTCCTCCAACATTTGTTGACGTGTTTCTGCAGCTCAAACTGCACAAATAGGCATTTTTCTGCAGAGCGTTTTAGGTTAGGTGCAATAAGCTGTCATACACGGACTATAGAAGACAATTTTGAATGAAGTCGATTTTACTTCAGTTGGACACGCAAGTACATTCATAGGTTGTGTCTATCTTGATCCATGGTCTGTGGTTAACCTAATTATCTCTGTAAAAAGGTACCATTTTTAGGGTTCCGTAGTCCACAAGGAACTCTTATAGTTTCGTCATGTCCGTCCGTCTGTCTGTCCGTCCGGGCTCGTACTCCGCCGCTACTGCACCGATTGTCACGAAAATTGGTGGAGAGATAGATATTGAAGTTCCAAAAGTTGGTTCTTAAAATTATGAAAAAATGTTTTTTTTTTAGCCTCCCATACGAAAAGCGAATTTAAAAAATTAAATTGGACTAACCCCAACATGTGGAGTATCGTTGAAAAGGTCTTAAAATGCAACAAAAACTGCTTTGAAACTATGTAGATTAAACCCCCCAGTCTTGAGATAATCTAATACAAAGTTAAAATTTGAGGTGTCCCCCCCCACCGTAACTTTTGAAATATTACTAAAATAATTCTGAAAAAAATGTGGTACCTATATACCTCAAAGTATGTACTTTCAATTAAAACTATAGCGGTCTCGGTATCATAGATAGTTATTTTTTAATACGTCTTAAACCGTAAAATGTTACTTGCTGCTACGGAACCCTTCATGGGCGAGTCCGACTCGCACTTGGCCGCTTTTTTTTACTCTTTGTTAAAAACAAACTATTAAATAAATCTGTACAGCTACTACAAAGCTATCACTGTACTTCTTTTTCGTCTAAGCGCATTCCCGGTTGCATCCTCAGCTGTGTTGCTTCGGAGACCGGGGTGCGCTTTCCCGCTTTTTCTTCTCCAAATATAATATGCATGTCAATGGTCACCCAAGGATGCCAAAGACCTTGTAAAATGGAGAAGAAATAGCTGGAACACTTTAATGATTTGCCTGCCTATCACTGTACTTGTCAAGATTTACTCGCAAATAAATCCAAACTCGATACGTTTTCATCGTTTCGTTATCGAGTTCCTTACTTACTACCTTCCGAGTCCATCTAATGACCAGCTCTATACATCATTAACTAAGTATATTACTGTCTTCTTCTTCTTATTCATTCGACTTAGGAAAAACAAGCTAAACATCCTTACTAATATTATAAATGTGAAAGCGTGGATGTTTGTTACCTTTTCACGCAAAAACTACTTGACGAATCATCATGAAACTTTGTACACATATCCTGGGAGGTACTAGAAGTAACATAGGGTACCTTTTATCCCGGAAAAGTGTAATGTTCCCGTGGGATACGCGAGCGAAGCCGCGGGCAAAAGCTAGTAACTTATAAACATCAGTGAGACCTCTCCAACCCGTCTGGCCAGCGTGGAGAGTGTAGGCCAAATCCCCTGACTGCTCTGGCTAATATATGGCTCTGGTAGTACAGAGAAAGTCGTGCTCCTGCAGTGGAGACTAAAAAAGACCTTATGATGACGATGACAAATCCGTGGTGACCCTAGTGATGACGAATGATGGCCCATTGTACAGATTTTTTGTCCATTGCTGCGCTGGATAGAAAACTCTCAAAAGATTTTGTGAGTTTAACAACAATGTACATTAAATTGGCGCAACGATGGCCAAACGTGTTGAGGAGCCATAAGACGTAAAACACAGACGTAAAATAAACGTCAACACGACGTAAACATAACAACGAGCTCCCAGCATCGAATTGGTGAAATGTCCAAAATAGACTTTAATAAAAAGTGACACGTGCCGACGGTACGCCAATTTGTAAAGCCAAGTACACACTGTAGGCACAGACTACAGAAAAAAAATTTTAGAGCGCAAATAAATAGGCAATATAACTAAATGATCGCGTAGGCGTTATATATAACGACAGCTATACAAATCGCAACACTTTAATGTAGACAATTTTTTCGCGAAGTCAATTTTTATTGACACTCCCTCAGAAAAAAAACACATATTCATAAGACTTAAAACAGTTTATGAAAAATGTTGGAAAATGTAGGGCGTCTGCCATTTGTTCTTTTCTTCAGTAATGGGTCATATCATATAGTGCAAACTGCAAACGCGCGAACAGTTGAAAAATAATGGTAGGGACTTAATCATTAGTACTGACATCATTATTTAGTAAATAATATAGATTTGATTTAAGCTAATTTGCGCACAAAAAATTACACTTCCATATTTTTCTGTGGTATGGTACCGTATTAAGTCATGGCCAACGTTCCTTACTTTCGGACCAACTCCATTAAAAATTGTACAATTTCAATGTGTAATATCTTGTATAAAATTACGGAGGCCCATCTGAGAAAAGAATCGAAAATTGTGTAGTCAGAAAATCTATCAAAATATACCGACAGTGTGCACTATTCCTTCCTTCTCTTTGTTTATCAGCTAAAAACGACATAGGCTGTTTTGGCCGAAAATCGGCAAAACGCCAACCTGGGCAACAGTCATCCACGGACGCATGTACCCGACGCACATAACTATATTTCATAGCTCTTTATCACTTATTAATTAGCTATTAATCTAATCTTATTTTATCTACACTCGACAGTTCAAAACACGTGTCGACTCTTAAGACTGCAGTGAACTAGAAGCCAGTGAGGTTCCAGCCGGAAAAAATGCATTTAAAACTAATTTCAGTGTCTGTAAAATTATAAAAAAGTGCAAAAAAATTGTGACGCGATTTTTTTATTAAATAAGTGACTACAGTGATATGACACTGTGATTTGTAGATTTTAATGAGAATTTTTGATTTATGACGTTCTCGAATATGGAAAATAGTGTGGCGGAGCAACCTAGAGACAAAAAATGGCACACTCCTTTTATGAGACAGGTAAGTTAAAATAAGTTCTAAGTACAATAACTAAGCTGTGATAGTACGAATGATATATTTATAAAATTTTTAACTTTAAGCCCTGAAATTTAATGCATGAAATTTCCGACCGTTTTAAACTTACATCATTGATCGTTAATAGTCTAAATATAAATAACATGGGAACAAATAAAATAAAATGCATTGTTTATGGCTGGAAAAAAATAATTTTTTTTTTTAAAAAGCCTACTTGTTTTCTTATATACCAAAAGGATATAAGTAATTTAAAAAAATATGTTTGCGGAAAGTGACGTTATCAAATTTGATAAACTATGCACATAAGGGTTAATTTATTTATCACTAAATAAATTAAAAAAAGTTGCATTAAATAGGTATTAAATGATAAATTGATAATTTTATCCTTCGGAGTAATAGAAATAAAAAAATATTTAAAATAAAATACCTCAAAGAGTCATATACAGGCTGACTTTTAAACCACCAGCCAAATTTTTGGAGCAAGTTCAGTCCATGATACTGAACTACTTTCTATAAAAAAAGTTATTAAAAATCCATGAAAATTTTTCGTCCTCCCATAGAAAATCCGTTTGACTGAGCGCTGATTTGTATGAAAAGGTGAATTTTTATTTTAGTTTTTCGTTAATTGTTTTTATGGAAAGTAGTTCAGTATCATGGACTGAACTAGCTCCAAAAATTTGACTGGTGGTTTAAAAGTCAGCCTGTAGATACGGACACTCGATAATAAACGTTAAAAATAAAAATTATACGTTGACCCGTTTGGGACTGACACACAGACGAACACACACAGGACAACTTTAACTAACTTTCCCCAAAGTAATAAAAGTTTAAGGCACATGTTCTTGTGTTTAGTGGTAACCACTTGTCAGATGAAAAGTGTCCTAGATTGAGACATTTTTTATAAATTACATCTAATACTAACAATCGGGACGGCTCACAGAATATGTGTTGTTCGAACATACATGCGCCGACCCCAAATAAAATGGGAAAAGGTAACGAAGATGATGATGATGACATATTCTTAACATAAACATCTATATAACTAATTTTAAGTTTTTAGTTTGTTAGTTGACGTCTTTGGAGAAAACGTGCAGTGCAGTTTGTTGCCGCTTCTTCTGCACTTGCGCCTAGGAAGCGGCGTAAACTTAGCTGTAAGTACCGATTTGACGTCAACATTTGTGCAAAACAAAACAAAGTGAAATTATTAAGAGATATTATAAATATCCTATGATAATAAAGATATTTTTGAATTTGAATTTTGAATTTGAATTTGAAACAGATACTTACGGACCTAATCAAATTTTCTTTTTATTTGTCAATAGGGGAGGGTTAAAAATTTTGGAAACGCTTCGCTTGAATATTTTTCTGCTTTTTTAATACGTCAGAAAATCAAAGCAAAGAAAAATAACGACGACACAAGTAGGGAGTTAATGTTACGTTTAAAATGAATTCTTTTTTATATTGAATTAATTGATCAGAAAAATCTGATATTTTTATGGTAAAGAGGACTGTTATTGCTAACAGCAGAAAAATATTCAAGCGTTTTTAGGGTTCCGTACCCAAAGGGTGCAAACGGGACCCTATTACTGAGACTCCGCTGTCTGTCTGTCCGTCCGTCTGTCCGTCTGTCACAGGGCTCTATCTCTTGAACCGTAATAGTTAGACACTTGAAATTTTTACCGAATATGTATTACTATGGATTATGTATACAACAAATACTAAAAATAAAAAAAGTTAAAAACTAAAGGGGGTCGTCATATAAAAATGGGTTTTTTCAGCGTTTTTAACTAGATCTTTATAATGGCATTAAATAGATACTTGAAATTTTCACCGAATATGTATTACTATGACCACCATAACAACAAATACTAAACATAAGATAACGTTAAAAATTAAAGGGGGTCGTCATACAAGAAACGTGTTTCTTCTACGGAACCCTTCATGTACGACTCCGACTCGCACTTGCCCGTTTATTTAAATTTTCATCTCTTTCCTATTACCACATAATACAGTAAGAGTAAACAGAAAGGAATCTCCTAAGGTACGCGCAATATGCGTCCCCGTTCCCCGCACCCGCACCTCTCCCCCGGTTCTTGACGGCCAACGTGAGTCATCGAGGCGAAAACGGGGGAGAGGTGCGGGGACGGGGAACGGGGACGCATATTGCGCGTACCTTAGGAGATTCCGGCCTGTGCTATTACTTAAGCTATATATAACCAGAACTTGGTAGGAATATGTTTATTGTCATCTCTTTAGGAAAGACAGTAGTCGTCAGGAAAGATTCATTATCATCTCTCTCTCATCTTAGCGTTTCCAGTTGCATGCTGCTTCGGAGCCCGGGGTGCTTGACCCGGCTTTTTCTTCTCCACTTCGGCATCTTAGATTTTGAGATTCAAAATTCATCTTTATTATCATAGGATATTTATAATATCTCTTAATACTTAATAGTCCCTTTTTTTTGTTTTGCATAAATGTTGACGTCAAATCGTTACTTACAGCTAAGTTTAGTGACGCTTTAGGCGCTAGTGCAGATGAAGCTAGACTAATAATGGCACGCATACCTACCAGCGTTTGTTTGTTCTTCTCCTTCTTTCAATTCATCATCATATCAGCCACAGAAACTCCACTGTTGGACATAGGCCTTTCTTCTTTAGATCCACTGTCATTATATCGTGATAACATTCATAAATCAATATCACATCCATCAAGCGATTGTTTAATAAGTAGGTACCTTCGAGTGAAAGATTTATAAAACAAAGTTGTCACTTCCGTTTGTTTGAATGTTTGGTTCTTTTTAAAGTAAGTATATATGCGTACGTCTCTTGTTTTCCCGTGTGGTTTCCGGCTTAGAGTAGAAGCACTCTATCTCTTCCTGTGGATGTCGTAAGAGGCAACAGCACAAACAATTCGTGTCACCAATACATTGCCAAAGAGGGTTGACGTCAGGCAGGTGGTCAGTTGTAAAACCATAGCCAAATCGTTTTAAAAATACCGTCTGGTTTTTCTTTTCAACTTCCTACAGTCTTCAGCATCCTTGATCGTGAGTTAACAAAACATATGGTGCCGAAACAAGGACTCTTACGAAAGGCAACATGTATAAAATTGTAGTTGTGCATAGACCCATGGAGCGAAACAAGCCGGTGTCAAATGGCGAGTCCGAGCTCGCTATGTAAAGATTCGACGCCGAAGAAAAGTTCACCACGTTCTCTCTACAGTTGTGTCTTTAAAATGGATCTGGACAGGCTGCCTAGAAGAAGCGATGGTAGGGTGAGTAAGACCGTCACCGAGTGGTACCCAGAAATGGGAAACAGTGTTGTACGGTGGCTAGGTGGCGACGACATGAGACTAGCTTGGGAGCACTGGATCGCGATGGCCAGGGACAGAACAGAAGACAAAAGAAGGCTTTGTGCCCAATAGTGGTCCTGAAAACTTTTGATGATAATGGGCTAAGGACCGACAATGTATTACGTTACGCAATTTTGACTTCTCAACAGCCTCCCTTCCCCTTGTCACGCTTTTTTTCAAAATCTTTACCGCGTACTATATTGGGCATGACCCCCTCTTCCACCCGTCTCATTGTTGTGACGTAATATGTAGATGGCCCCTTATGAAGCCGCACAGATAAGTATGCGATTGGAACTTGCTGTTTGTTGGTTTTTCGTGTGTGTAAGCCAACTCTGGTGTCAGATTTTTCAAGCTTCCTAAAGGCATCTAACATAGCTTGACGACTGTAATCTCATGATGTCAGCCTTAACGGCTTAACGGGTCCTCCAAAGCACGGTGGAGCTCGAGAAAATTTGTATGCCACTTGTGGTCGCCATCCAAGTGCGGACCACGCCTGGTGTCGCTTTACATGCGCAAGCGCTAATACTGTGTCACACTGTGTGCTCCCGCCGAGCCACCGAGCTCCTATGGAACATGCTAAAGATATCAAATCCTTTTAAACTTGGGGCCTTAGGGCTGCATATGATTTTTGAGAAAAAGAGAAAATCAAAACAGTCATTGTTGACATTACTTGATATGACAAAGAAAAGCGGCGGCAGACATCTTGTCCCGGGCAGGTCGCCAATTCACGAAAACACTGCCAACCCATTTGGGTGCAATTCATGCAATGCCACAGAATTAATATAATAGAACTTTTAGTAGTACTATGCCAATGATAGTTCGTTTCCGGATTGGCACATTTTTTATTTATTTTTGGACTGTCGTGATGAGAATATAGGTTCAAGTTTATATCATCATCAGGTCCTTTTTAGTCTCCACTGCAGGAGCACAACCCTTTCTGTACTACCAGAGCCATATATCAGCCAGAGTAGCCAGAGGATTTGGCCTTACACTCTCCACGCTGGCCAGAAAGGTTGGAGAGGTGTCATTGATATTTATAAGCTTTATTTAGCTTGTGTTTCCTAAGTCGCCTTCTACGACATCCACGGGAAGACTAGGAGTGTTCTATTCTACTCTGCCGGGAACCACACGGCATTCTAAAGTAATTTAAAAAACTGTTTTCTGATGGTTTTCTAAAACAAAAAACTATCAACATGACTTAGAAAATTGGTTGTCTTCGTAAATTTTATATAGAGTTATAGACGGCGCAGTAACCTACATCCGTTAGTATCGAGGATTCGAGGCCTCAGTTCAATCCCGGCGGACCGTCTGGACTTAACTTTGAACTGAATACATAATATATTACCATTGTATGTTTTATAGCACAGCTAATGCTACTCAAATGAGGACTAGATTGCGTTAAGCAGTTACGCTATCCAATTTGAAGGAGTCTTATCTAGGAAATCGAAAGATGTAATCGCAGTTAGGACTGATTGGATCCGATTTAGAGTAAAAGAGACGTTCCGAACGGTCGACTTCCTTGTAATCTGTGAATTCATTCCAAAACACAATAGGTCACAAGCAACATATCATCATCAGGTCTTTTTTAGTCTCCACTGCAGGAGCACGACCCTCTCTGTACTACCAGAGCCGTATATTAGCCAGTTATGTATTCTGTGCCAGAGCAGTCAGAGGATTTGGCCTACACTCTCCACGCTGGCCAGACGGGTTGGAGAGGTTTTGATGTTTATAAGCTTTGCTTGTGTTTCCAAAGTCGCCTTCTGCGACATCCACGGGAAGACTTGGAGTGATCCTATTCTACTCTGCCGGGAACCACACGGCATACAAGCAACATAACCTTATCAAAAAAGCAATGAAGATGTACCTATGCGTCGCCGTCGATCACGCGTCTCGATAGGATGCAATTTAGTCAAATCAAATCAAATCAAATCACTAGCTTACAATTTAGGAACCTAAGGGTTGGGACACATCTATCAACTGAGCACGGAACAGCACTTTCCTATGCTGCTATCCTTTTCTGTCGCTCAGAATAGTCATTTTAAGTTTACAGTTTAAAGTCAGCATGGCCGGTGCTGAAGCGTTCCGTCGCTCTCTCTCCCTCTAGGCAAACTGTTCCTTTTTAGGATGCCTTCAAATTGGATAGTGTAATATCTGATTTAACAGAAAGCGTCATAAGCGACGACCAGAAAGTCAAATTTTGCCCAAAGGCGAAGTCGAAGCCCCAGAAATAACTTTCGGCAAAAGCCGGTCTTAATCACCTTTAGAATATCTATAAAGATTGAAAATCGCAATTAATTTAACGAGCGATAAGATAACTGTAGCGTTTATTATTTTTGAAATCATTGTAGGACATTATCTTGCTTTTTGAGAAATATGGCTTTTGTTCTAATCCTTATACAGGTTGATTTTGCACGGGTCCTAGCTATATTGAACTCAGAATCATTAATAGAAAACAAAACCGTAAGTTTTTTTTTTTTAGTGAAAAATGTTTTTACTCCTGAATTTTTAAAAATTGTTATCCTACCCGCTGCGCTCCGCTCCCCGGCCGCCGCCCGATAGCGGGTGATGAAATTCAAATAGGAGATTTTTAGGTAGGTATGCATTTGTCGGCTGATACCTTTGTTTTTTTAACAAAACAAAATACATATGACAGAATAACATGCTTTTTTTTTCAATTTTAAATAGTCTTTAATGTAGTAGTAGAGCGCGAGAAACTTCGACTTAGTTTCCCACTTTTTACTTCCTTCTGCCTGGCTAAATAAGCAATTGCGTGTAGTAGTAGTTAAGTTAAATCGAAAAAAAATACAAAATTCACAACAATCACAACAGTTTCGTCAATCTATATATATATATATATATATATATATATATATATATATATATATATATATAGATACATAACTGGCTAATATACGGCTCTGGTAGTACAGAGAGGGTCGTGCTCCTGCAGTGGAGACTAAAAAAGACCTGATGATGATATGTTGCTTGTGACCTATTGTGTTTTGGAATGAATTCACAGATTACAAGGAAGTCGACCGTTCGGAACGTCTCTTTTACTCTAAATCGGATCCAATCAGTCCTAACTGCGATTACATCTTTCGATTTCCTAGATAAGACTCCTTCAAATTGGATAGCGTAACTGCTTAACGCAATCTAGTCCTCATTTGAGTAGCATTAGCTGTGCTATAAAACATACAATGGTAATATATTATGTATTCAGTTCAAAGTTAAGTCCAGACGGTCCGCCGGGATTGAACTGAGGCCTCGAATCCTCGATACTAACGGATGTAGGTTACTGCGCCGTCTATAACTCTATATAAAATTTACGAAGACAACCAATTTTCTAAGTCATGTTGATAGTTTTTTGTTTTAGAAAACCATCAGAAAACAGTTTTTTAAATTACTTTAGAATGCCGTGTGGTTCCCGGCAGAGTAGAATAGAACACTCCTAGTCTTCCCGTGGATGTCGTAGAAGGCGACTTAGGAAACACAAGCTATGTAGTAGTAGAGCGCGAGAAACTTCGACTTAGTTTCCCACTTTTTACTTCCTTCTGCCTGGCTAAATAAGCAATTGCGTGTAGTAGTAGTTAAGTTAAATCGAAAAAAAATACAAAATTCACAACAATCACAACAGTTTCGTCAATCTATATATATATATATATATATATATATATATATATATATATATATATATATATATATATATATATATATATATCCTATCATACGTCCTATCTCACTAACAAAGTGCTTCGCTTCGAAACACCGTGGTCCAGCTGCCTCTACGGCAACCGGAACGAATTCATACTGGTTAGTGATGTTTTTTTGCATATAACTTACCCTGAATATAGCAACGAGGTTCAAAATCCCTCTGGGGAGGGCCCTGAAAGGCCGGTTACGCTCTTGTTACACCCCTGGTGTTGCAGTTGTCCATGGGCAGCGGTGATTACTTACCATCAGGTGACCCGCTTGTTCGTTTGCCGTCCTATGACATAAAAAAATACCCTGTATGTACCTATTGTTTCTCGGTTCTGCCGACGTGTATTACTAAGAATAGTTCGATTTATTTTTGGTAAGGAATGCCAATTTTCGCGCTACTAAAATGGTGCAAACAAGGTCGTCAATCATAATTTTCCGACAACACATGTTTGTTATATGATTAGATTGATTTAAGGCATACTTCAGTTTGTTTCACGATCATTTGATGATGTTTAAAATCATAAAGTGGTCAGTGTTTGATTTTTAACCGAATCAAAAGGAGGAAGTTATCAATGCGATGCAACTTCGTATGTTATTTTTTTATTTTATTTTGTATGATTGTTACACCAATTGTGAACCGATTTTAATGATTCTTTTTTATGTGAAAGCCTTTACTTGAAATTAATTTGACTTTATTTTAATTTTATTTGATTTTATTGTGACTTGTTATTGTATATTTATTTTGACTTTATTTTGATTGTATTTTGACTTTTATTTATTTATTTATTTATTTACAAAATTTATGTACACAACATACAAATAAAGGAACGTACAAAGTAAGAAAATAGAGTACATAGGTACTGCTTATTTTGATTTATTTTGATTTAATTGAATTTTATTTTGAGTTTTAATGTATGTGTCGCAGTTGGATGGTATAAACCGCTAATACACGAAACCTCTAGTTGTTTGGCATTACAGCTCGGTTTTGTTAAACAGCCGAATATCATTCAGCTGGATTGTCTAAGATTGCGCAACGTGTTACGTTCATTGAAACCGCTAACCATATTTCCATACGGCTAGCGGTTTTGTGAAACAGTAGCGGTAATCCGCTGTTTGACGAAACCGTTAAACAATCCAACTGCGACACATGCATGATAAAATTTTTTCGACATCGAATTTCATTTCCCAGAAAACTATTCATGTTTTTTATTGCTATAGGTTTGCCCTAACCTAGTAAAATGGATAGAACTTTTCTAGCACTCGCTGGCCGCATGTAAATTTTTAAAGCGTGCTTTTTTAGTTCAGTTCAAATTATTTAAATAACTAAAAAGAAGGCTCAAAGAGAGAGTGTCTGTATTTCTTTCTAAAACATAAAAATAAATCTAGACATTATGGACGACCAAATACAAGACAAGAGAACGACAGTTCTCTTGTCCTTCATACTTTGAAGCGTAATTTGTGGTTTAGTTTAAATGTTGCAGCTAGATGGAGCTACTAGTTCGAAAGAAGGTAGTTTCGTAGTGGTGCCGCTTAATTTCGGAAAGATGGCGGTATAAGCTTTCATTTTCTAAAAACAAATAATAGTCTTTTTAGGGTTCCGTACCCGAAAGGTGCAAACGGGACCCTATTACTGAGACTCCGCTGCTGTCTGTCTGTCCGTCTGTCACAGGGCTCTATCTCTTGAACCGTAATAGCTAGGCACTTAAAATTTTCACCGATTATGTATTATTATGGCCGCTATAACAACAAATACTAAAATAAGATAAAGTTAAAAATTAAAGGGGGTCGTCATACAAGAAACGTGATTCTTCAGCGTTTTAAAACATTGTACGAAGGAACAGAACCCTTCATGTACGAGTCCGACTCGCACTTGCCCATTTATTGTTGTCATTCGTGGATACCGTTAGCCAGTACCCAGCATGCCAACCAGTGCCATCTAGAAATGATACAGAATTTTGGCTTTATAGCTGAGTACGGTTTTTTGTATGGGGCTGTCTGTCAGTCCCCTCTTGAATTTGTTCATCCATGCTAGTATTTAGAAAAAAACCAATTGATTTTTAATTCAGGTAGTTGCATAGATAAATAGCACGACCCTTTGACTTTACCGTCAAGTAATGACCAAAGAAGGGTAATAGATTTCATAATTACTAATCCTTGTATAGTAGCTTATCTGTTTGTAATTGGATATCTCAAGGTACACAGATAAGGTATATACGTCGTTATATTAATTACTTGAGGTGACACTTGACATTATTATTGTATTTATTTTAGATGGTGTTTATTTATGATAATTTTAAAGTACTTTTTATATCTGGATGATTCCTTGTGGGTGCCAGTAGCGAAGGAAATTTAAAAAAAATGGCGGTTTTTTGGCGCCAAATGATTATCTTCAAATTCTTTTTTTTTACCACCTTTCGAGTGGGGTATCAAAAGAAACGTTTTTATAAATGATTACAAATATATACAAATACTTATACGTTTAAATGTAATTTGAAATGAGAAATGCTAAAAAGACAACAATATTTCATGTTGTATCGGGCAGTCGGGTTTTTTGTTTTTTTTTTTAAATAATTAGTTGTTTGTCTTTTTATGGTCGGAAGGCACGTCAATAAGAATAAATATTGTATTTACTCATGGTTATAATAAAACTCGGTATTCTCTTCCCGTGACAGCTGGGCCACGTAGCCCAAGAATACGTCATCAGCTGGGAGTGTTGCCACTGTGTGTAATTTAATTACCCGAACCAATTATGAACTAATAATTCAATGTATAAATTTATCAAAAATTAAACAGACGAATCACACGATAGGTACGATAGTATTTTATTATCAATTAACTACTTGAGAAAGTTCTTAAAGGGGATGTTGCACAACAGGCTAGGGCATGAACACTTCCCCAAAAATCAGAAATAATATCAAAAACCGATTAAGACCATCACATATTTGTTTTTTCGCGATCTTGGTAGTGTACAAAAATACATGAAAAACGGTTATTATTGTACGAGTATAATGGCGATACTGACATGGCGCGTCCATACGTACGCAACCTGATTTAACGTCACTCGCAGTTACTGTCAATGTCAGGTCAGTTGACATAATGGATGTCGGCCAATTCTCACCTTAATTACGATATTTTGATTCAAATGTACCATGGAAAGGCTACGAATTTATCGGATTTACTTATTAGGCATTGATACCGACCCAAAAATGCAAATTTCAGGTAGGTGTTCAGTGACCTAGCCGGCTCCCCATACATTTGTGCAACAAACCCTTTACTGAACAAAACAATCAATGCTAACAATCGTGACATTCGTGACGTAGTCTTGGGCCATCGCGGGAAGAGAATACCTTGTTTTATTATTATACTACGAGTATGTGTTTACTATATGTTTGTCGCAACACGTGTAATTATCATTCTATTCACTGTTTATGATTATGATAAAAATCGATGGCAGCATGGACCGTGACGTCCCTTGCTAATCAAATCATACGATTGGCACGTCAAAAATTTTATCACTATTAATCAGTTTGATCTAGTTGGTAGGCAATATATTTTAATACCACTTCCGATATCGGCGTCACTATGTCAAGACAGTAACTAAATTATTATTAACTAGCAGTCCACCCCGGCTTCGCCCGTGGTACACACATAGCCTATGTCACTCGGGGATAGTGTAGCTTTCCAATGGTGAAAGAATTTTTTAAATCGTTCCAGTAGTTTTGGAGCCTATTCAATGCAAACAAACAAACAATCAAATCTTTCCTCTTTATATTATTAGTATAGATTAAAATAATTTTATACAACGTAGAAGGGACATACCCGTGATAAATCGAACCACAGGCTATACTAGATCACTATGGTAGTTATAATGAAATTAAAATAACAGTCAAAGAACCAAGAAAATATTCGACATTCCCAAACAAATCGCCCGGGCGGCTGCACACTTTTGTATGGAAACGCCAATTTTTTTTTTGCTGTTTTTTTAATTTCATTATACTATAATGATAATATAATTAATGATCTAGTATAGACCGTGGTAAGATTTATTACGGGTATGTCCCTTCCACGTTGTAACTTAAAAAAATATACTGTAACTATTTTAAGGGTGAATTCAGTCTATGATACTGAACAAGTTTCCCCAAGGAACAAACATCAAAATATGTAAAATATTTTTTTAGTTACCAGTTAACCAGTATGAGAACCAAAAAGATTTTTTTCACATTTCGATATATGTTTCTTCTCTAATTCCAGTGTTTCATCACAGCGGGGGTTTCCATCAACATCGTGGCTCACGGCTGCGTGATCGGCTTTTCCGCCATCTTGATCCCCAGTCTCAGGACTGCAGAGTCTCACATCCATGCCACGTCGGCGCAGGAGTCATGGATAGGTAAGTTTTCTTTTTGATCTAAAGTAAGCCTGCGTGATTGATTTTTCGGGATTTTTTGATTTCCAGTCTTATTACTCCAGAGTCTCACATCCATGCCACGCGCCGTCGCAGGAGTCATGGATGAGTGATTCTTCTTTATAGTCTTTGAGCTAAAGTAAAGGCTGCGTTAGCAGCTTCTCCGCCATTAGATCCTCAGTCTCAGAACTTCAGAGTCTCACGATGTACATCCATTTCACGCGGGAACAGTCTTCTCTTTGCTCTTTAGTCTAAAGTAAAGGCTGCGTGAGCAGCTCCTCCGCCATTTTCAGGACTCAAGATCCCAAGTTTCAGGACTCCAGAGTCCCACATCCATGCCACGCGGGTCTGTTATTATCTTTAACAGAATTTACTGCTAAAAGTCCGCTTACAGTCAGACTAAATTGGCAACATTAGATGTTAAAGATATGTTGAATATTAAAACAATATTTTTCTCATTCCAGCATCCGTCGTGGGCTTCGCGCTTATCATGGGCAACTTCATTATCACGCCCCTCATGGGTACTTTGGGCCGGAAGAAGTCGCATCTCGCCACCATCGGGCCCATTATGACGGGCTGGATACTGCTCCTCCTCGTCAACAGCGTGGCCGGCCTCATCGTGGCCCGAGTCCTCCAGGGGATAGCTATGGGCATGCTGGGCCCTTTAGGCTCCATTATCATCGCTGAAATGACTGACCCTAGAAATCGAGGAGCATTTCTTACATGCGTCTCCTTATCTTTGACTATAGGTGTCCTCTTCTGCCATGCTTTGGGAACAATCTGCTCTTGGCAGCAATGTGCTCTAATATGCTCATTCTTGACTTTTACTAGTTTGATCATGATTATATACGCACCAGAATCCCCATCGTGGTTAATCTCTAAAGGGAGATATCAAGAAGCAAGTGACATATTCTTTTGGCTTCGAGGACAGAAAGATGAGCAAGTCAACGAGCTAGAAAGCATGATTAAAGCGCAGAAGATGATCAGGAAATCCAGTGTCGCAGGACAGACGTTGTCTTTAGGAGCAAAGATAAAACGAGGCTTCAAGTATTTCTTTACAACTTGTAAGAAACCTGGTTTTTACAAACCTATCATGATAATGCTTTTTATGTATATCATGTTCCAATTTGCGGGGATTAACGTAATAAGTTCCTACGCTATGGACATTATTGGAGAAGTTGTTGGCCCAGACGCTAATGCCAAAGTTATCATGGTAGCTTTAGATGTAGAAAGACTGATTTGTAATATTATGGCTGTGTTTCTTATGAAGAATTTTGGGAGAAGGACTGTCTTGTTCAGTAGTGGAGCTGTCTGTATATTAGCATACATTGGAAAGGGAACTTATGTTTATGCAAGGCAGTATAACCTTCTTCCTTTTGATAATCAATGGATACCAATAACATTAATAGGAATTTACATGTTATCTCTTACTATTGGTATATCATCAGTGCCATTTGCTATATCGGGCGAGATATTCCCACTGGAATATCGCGGTTTAGCCGGTGGACTTAGTATTTTATCATTGTCATTGAATTTCTTTATAGCTGTGAAATTCTTCCCAGTGCTAAACAATGCTATAGGTCTACCTTTAACGTACTATTTATACGCTGGAATAGTTTCTATATGTTTAGTGTTTTTATTCTTTATGCTGCCGGAAACCAAAGATAGAACTCTTCAGCAGATCGAGGATACATTATGCGGTGTTTCTCGTGAGGATAGAATGAGTTCCGAACCACTGAATAAGGAAGGTGGGGAATTAAGGAGGTGTAGTTCGCACATACTCTATTAGAAATAGAATTCAGTATTATAGGTTATGTTAATTTTTACACTAGATGCTCTGGGCATCGTCGTCAATTTTCTCTTCTCCTACAATCTATTCCTAGTATGATAGATAAAACAAGAACCAAGAGAAAAAGAAGTACCTATCAGAGGATTTTTTGACGTGGGTCCCACGTTAGTTTTAACCAAAAAACCCTCATTACATTACTAATATGCGATAAACGAGTAACTCACGTAAAAAGTAAGCTACTGGCCGTCATGTTTCGACCTCATGCGGAGGTCTTCCTCAGGAGCTTGTGTGTCAATTTTCGTCAAAATCAATTGACACATACGATCTGTAGGCGAGAACTGGCACTGGACAACATTTTTGGATAATCTCATAACTGACACGCTTCGCTTGCTCTATCAATAAAGTACAGCTATGCTCAAAAAAGTGAAATATGAAGTAAAATGCCAATAATACATATGGTATTATTATTTTAGACGCAATAAATCGGTGGCGATTTCTTTGTTACGCATTTTAATACTGATTAAAGTATTTGTAACCTAACATTAATTTCACAAATATTAAGGAAGGAAGTGAAGTGATAATTTATAACTCAACTAGCTGTGCCCGCGACTTCGTTCGCGTGGTTGTCGGAACTTTATGTTATATAGCCTAAAGCCTTCCTCTATAAATGGACTACCCAACAAAAAAAAGAATTTTTCAAATCGGACCATTAGTTCCTGAGATTACAAACAAACTCTTCCGCTTTATAATATTAGTATAGATAGTGCCTTAAAATTGTATGTTTTCAGATATATTTTTCAAAGTGTTCTTGTACTACTTACATTTAGGAGGATATAAAGCTAAATAAATGAATAAAACTCGAATACTATATTCTTTATTCTCATAAGCAGTTAATTGATCTACTCAACTCAGGGATCAGCCTTCTAGCTAGAAGCTGACCCGCAAAACGTTCCAAGTTGTCTTTGACGGCCTTTCATTCACCATCATCCCTCCCGACTTCCACTTTCACAAGCTCCAACATTTTGTCATTCTCAGCACCATCCGTCTTGACCATCTCACTATCTATACCTTTGAAGTGGCACTCTATTTCATACAACGTCTTTCCTTTAGTCTCCGGAAGGAGAAAGTACAAAAAAATTCCACAGACAGCAATACAGAACGCGTATACGCAAAAAGTACCACTGATTCCTATCTCTCTAAAAGATGTTGGAGCAGTCTTCACAACTACAAAGAACATTAACGATAGGAACATTCCTGAAACTCCACTCCCTAAGCTTCGATATGCTAAAGGAAATATCTCCCCAGCAATAGTCCAGGGTATTGGCAAGATACCTAAAGTCTTTCCGAAGATATAACCTAAAGTTGGTATTACAGGTACCCATTTATACTCCTCTGGGATGTATCCGAAGTCTCGTAAGTATAGAAGTAAAGCTGTTAAGGATAGTGATACAACACTGATGATAACTCCTAAAAATAGGACAGTACGTCTGTACAGTTTATTTACAACGATGCAGGCAAGCACTGCTGTAGCAAATCTAAGAACATCGACCATCAACATGCTAGTATAAGCTTCGATAGATCCGCCAGTGACTTCCTTCATCATAGGGACTGTGTAAGAAGGAACAACAGTCATTCCCGAAATCTGGAAAAGGATAAACATGAACATCATGATCACTGTCGGCTTGTAGAACTCTGGCTTTAATATGACGGTCCTGTAATGCCTGTATCTGGTCACTTTGAGTCCATTCTTCTCTTGTTTCTGACTATTGAGTAGAATTTCAAGTTCTTTCTCGGAAGCGTGATCGAATCCTCTAAACCATCGGAAAGCTTTGCGGCATTCACTGAATTTGCCGAGTGAAGCGAGATACGGTGGTGTTTCTGGGCTTAGCGTGATGAGTATTAGGGATAAGAGGTAGAAGCTGCCGCAAGCGATGGCTGCGGTTCTCCAGAACATGAGGGTGCCGAGGATGTGGGCGATCAGCATGCCGGCAGCGAAGGAGAATGCGATGGTGGCAAGGAAGGCGCCTCGGTGCTTGGGGGCTGAGTACTCGGCGATGGAAACGGGCGCAGCGGCTGCTTGGAGGCCCATTGCGAAGCCCTGGAAGAAGAAATAATTATAATTAACACCAAAAACGTACAAATTTATATGATCTGAAAGTTTCGTTAAGTTTTTAAATGTATTTCGAAATTAGAATGAAAGAAATTTTGTAAATAACATTCTATTCAAAATTTGTTTTGGATAGTCTTTTTTCCTGATGTAAATAGAAGGGTATTCTGATGGGTATGTATTCTTTTTGACTATTATTATAGGGGTATTCTGTTTGTTTGTGATATTACAGCTCCTAAAGGTAACTTTATCGAGTGTTCTTATATTATAATAAAGCTATGATTTTAGGAGAGTCGAAGTACTTAATATAAGTTTATATAATAATATTTTATTTTATGAATAACTAGCTTTTGCCCGCGGCTTCGCTCGCGTATCCCACGGGAACATTACATTTATTCCGGGATGAAAGGTACCCTATGTCCTTCTCTGTACTCCTCACTATGTGTATGCGAATTTTCAAGAAGATTGGTTCAGTAGGTAAAGCGTGAAGAGGTAACAAACAAACAAACAAATATACAAACTCACTTTCGCATTTATAATATTAGTTAGGATATTAGGATTAGGATAGTTAGGATTTTGCCTTTTACAAAACAATATATATTGCCCAAAAAAATTAATACAGCACATAATTATCTTAAGCACTAGTAAATGTGTAAAAGGCGGCCTTATTAAGAGCCCTACCTAGTCATTGGTACCATAATATCGCATTGTCACTCAACTTACATTAGTTAGTATGGGAAGTTTCAGTTCAATCGAATATCGGGAAGTGGGTCTAATTTAGCTTACAAGATTTGATTACGGACACAGACAACGGGACAGATGCAACTAAATAAAAACTTGTAAAATCATAAAACGTGCGGTGTTCGCGGCGTCTCTTCACTCCCGTAACTCAATAGCGAGTCAATGCTTGATCTGAGGAGTCAACAGTCAATTGACTTCCAATGTGGGATCAATTGAACGGTTGATCTTCTGTTACGAGTGCAACTCCATTGGATAAATTGTCCAATGGCTCGCGTGATGCCGATTCGGCATTTATTTTTATGACAATATGCGAAATGCCATAATTTGTGGTTGGTTGGTGAGGATTGGTTTGGAAGGTATTATAATATTGAGAAGAATATGGCTGAGACTATTTTCATCAAAGAAATAGATTGAGAGCTGGCACGAACTTTTGGGTAGGAATTTGAGGCAAGTTGAAAACTTGTCACATACCTCTCCTATTATACCCCAACACGGAACTGCAGACCTGGCTGGTGAGTAGCGGGGCTAAAGCAACCTATGAATTTTTATTAGTTTTTTTTTTCAGAACAGGTATTTATGGAAATATGCATTTTTTATATAGATAGATAGATAAATAAGGTGTTTATTTGTAGCTTTAGTCACACACATACAGAAAATATACAACATAAGAAAATAATAAAAAACACAAGAAAGACGGAAACATATAACAATATATTCGTATCTGTGTGCTACAGCAACCCAAAAAGGTCATAGCTCAGTGCTTAGTGCTGCTCAGAGAGCAGCTCACTGATTTTCAGCTACGGCCTGTCAAGTGCGAGTGCGCATCCAAAAATCCCTGCCACAAAGGTAAAGGAGCTCGAAATTTTTAATGTTAAATTAATAGAAATTTATGAAGAGACCTTATTCACAATATAAACCCAAACATAATACCTATAAGGATCAGTGTCATATTATACTACAAACACTATGTATACATATTTCATAGATACACAGCAGAATACAGGGCCACAAATAAGGATACGAGTATCTATCAGTCAGTGGCAGCAACAGTTACCGGCGACTTTTTGGATTGTTTATTTTCTGTTTATCTAAAAAATAGGCGCGCAACAATTTTTTGAAACTTGAAATTGATACAGAAAGTCTTATTGGAGGTGGTATGTTGTTCCAACATTTAGTCGCCTGGTATCTGAAGCTGCCCCTGAAAGCAGCTGTTCTGTGTCGGTGCATAAGTAGGGACGGCATAATCTGGCATTCACTCGATCAAATATTAGTTTTGAGTGTATATACTCTGGTTTTTGGCGTTTGATAACCCCGAACAATAACGTTGCTAAATGCAGTTGTTTACGCGAGTCCATATTTAACATAGAGGCATTATTGAGATACGGCGAGATGTGGCTATATGTTGTAGTTTAGTGTTTAAAGAATAAAAAAATCAATAAAAAAGACGATTTGGTCGGGGCTTTGATATTGCCAGGCGCGTGCAAAAGTATTTTTGAAAAAAATATAAAAAAGGTGTTTGAGGCAACTTGAAATTTTAATAGGGTATTACTTATAACTAAAAAATAAGATTCTCAATAAGGCAGGTCATTTTGATGGGACTTTCTACCTGCCAGGTCAATCTATTTAAATCAAATTGTACAAGCGAAACTAGGCCTAATGTGAGCATAAAGACTAGAGTTGTCTGCTTTGATCGTTGTAGTCACACACATATACTTACTAATACTTACTTACTAATATTATAAATGCGAAAGTAACTCTGTCTGTCTGTTACTCTTTCACGCCTAAACGGCTGAACGGATTTTGATGAAATTTGGTATGGTGATAGATGATAACCTAGAAATGGACATAGGCTATAAAACAAAACTCAGTATTCCACGCGGACGAAGTCGCGGGTACAGCTAGTATACTATATAACTCAAACACCTACCCAAAATTCGTGCCAGCTCTCGGACCAAAAAGCTTCACATGAATTTTCCGGGGCCCAGTGCTGCCCCCATTTAAAATAAATTATTCTTTTGTTACAGTAGTTCATAAAATAGTTTAAAGGGTTATCTAGTGCTTGGTAGAAACACGTAGAAATAAAATTTTAAATGATATCCCCGTTTTCTTTCAAATAATTTATTTCAAATGGGGGCAGCACTGGACCCCGAAATATTCAGGTACGGCCTTAAACTGTAAACAGTAGTTCATAAAATAGTTTGAAGGGTTATCTAGAGCCGTATGGTACAAAATTTTAAATGATATTCAAATAATTTATTTCAAATGGGGGCAGCACGGGGCCCTTAACAATTTTTATTGTGGAACAATAAAGTTTTATTAGAGTAATAAAACTATTGATGGGTTGCTAGCTGAATTTATATCCACTTATCGGTCGGCCCAGGAGCCCTCCACATATTACCTACGTCACGCAGAATTTTGTATTTTTGAATCCCACCTATCACAATTTTCTGATCCATTAATCCAACCTTCAACGTTGTCACATTTGGCATGATCCTTCCCTCATCCACCCTTCCCTCATCATCGGTGTGATGTAATACCACAGAATAAAAACCAGTACTAACGTACAGAAGTCTCACTCAGCAAAGAAATTCAAAGAAATATCTACTCAATGTGGTTAGCGATATGGTTTAATTTAGCTCACGTCAGAACTCAGCACCTTTTCGTTTAGATACCTAGACATCCATTGCAAGCCAATTTTATTCTTATTGCTCTGGACAAACGATCCGTATAACTGAATTTACCACTCCGAGGAGCCGCTGCGCGCTTATTAATAATGTAGGTATATTTTCGATACCTAAACGAGGAGTGACACAGGCCTGGTAATACCCCCAGCATGGAAGAATGACCTACATTTGGTACCTAGAAATGTTTTGAGTCTACCTGAAGAGTCCTGCTGATGAGCAAAGCAGCGGGTCCCCCCGCAGCCACCATGAGTGCCCAGCCGCCCAGCGCTGGTAGGGTGCTAAGCTGATTGGTAAGCCGCCTGCCCAGCCGCTGCAGGCTGAAGGGGGCCACCACGATGCCAGATATCAAGGCCAGCCCGAGGATTGAAGCTGGAAAAGTTTAAAGATTACTTTTTAGGGTTCCGTATCCAAAGGGTGCTAACGGGACCCTATTACTGAGACTCCACTGTCTGTCCGTCCATCTGTCACAAGGCTCTGTCAAGGATCTCTTGAACCGTAATAGCGAAACATTTGAAATTCTCTGATTATGTATTAAGGTCTTTCGTACATGAAGGGTTCCGTACCTCCGTAAACGCTGAAAAAAACACGACCCCCTTAAATTTTTTACTTATCTTATTTTTATTATTTGTTGATTTAATTATTTGTTATAAACTGTAAACAGTAGTTCATAAAATACTTTGAAAGGTTATCTAGAACTTGGTAATAGAAACATTTTAAATGAGGACTCCGTTTTCTTTGAAATGATTTATTTTAAATAGGGGCAGCACTGGACCCGGAAAATTCAAGTACGGCCTTAATCCGCTAGTTTTGGACAAGTCAAATTTTCGTTTTCCAAAAGACTAATTTGTAGAGAATTGTAAAGATAAAAATTTATTCGAAAGACAAAAAAAAAAAATTACAAATTATAAAAAAAATACAAAAGAATTGTACCATTGTGGTCAATAAAGATTTAATATCTTAATTAACCTAAATATATCAATAAATAAAGATTTAATTACTAAATAATGTACCTACAAAATTTTCTCACGACAAAATGTTATAACATTTGTTTCCAGTAACTGAAACTAGATGGCGTTATCCAAAATTAAAACTCGCTATGGTTTGTTTTTACTTGTGCATGATGTTTTGAATTTTACCATTACGCATTACGATTGACCAGTTATTTGTCAAAAGAAACAAGATTTGTCTTGGAAGGGCTTCTGCAGGCTAGGCTCTGTGCTGGTAGGCAGGCAAAAGCCTAAATTTACACATTATATCACATTTATTACCCGCAGCGTACTTCGCTTCGCAAATTCCGTTCCGTAATTATGACATTAGGACCTTAATGAGGCTAACGACAGAGGGAGGGATCGCCGTGGCCACATACTGGTCAAAGATGATTTGAAATTGAAGCTACAGTGAAACCATTTCGACTCGACAAAAAAAAAGAAGATTCCGTTCCGTCCATGGGATGGGAACTGGGGTGTAACTCCATAAAATAATACGATAGTCGTACAATAGTGACGTCCTACTTATATGTCAAACCTTAGACTTTATCACTTTGTATTACATTAACTCTCAATGTTGCTTGACACTGAAACGCAGTAACGTACGTCTTGCGTACCGCTTATTGAGTAACATACTTTATAATAACCGAACTTATCGATATTCTAAGTTCTATCTAAGAAAATACTATTGCTTCTTAGCCGAATATAGATATTATAATGTCATAATATCATACAAATAGTAATAATAGTAGATATCGATACTATCGATATTTTATACAATTGCTTGCAACACTAGTTCGAAACCTGTAGACAATATATGTACTTATTTTGCTACTAACCACAATTTATTTACATTGTAGGTATATGTATATGTAAACTTTATGTAACTAATTGCAATAATGACAGTCATTTAATACGAGGAATTGCAGATATTATCAAGATGCAATTGGAACGAACAAGTAAAGTTCTTTGAATGGTGAATACCAAGCAATTAAAATAAATTATTAACTCGTAAATATGGTGAAAATTTCCGTATTTCTCAATGTTAGGCACTAGATAGCCATTTAAATTATTTTATGAACCACTGTTAAACGTATTACATTAGTCCGTCTAGCTGTAAAACCCGCGGGCGGGTTGATCACCAATAATAGTTTCAACGTCAGTTCATAAAATAATTTAAAGTGCTATCGTGCGTACCTAACATTTAGAAATATGGAAATTTTCACCATATTTACTAGTTAACAATTTATTTTAAATGAGGGCGCCACTTCTAATTGGTATTCACCTTAATGTGGCCGCTATAACAACAAATACTAAAAATAAGATAAAGTTAAAAGCAGTTTTTAAAGCTAGACGGATTACCAATAATAGTTTCAACGGCAGTTCATAAAATATTTTAAAGGGCTATCTAGTGCCTAACATTTAGAAATATAAAAAAAAATATTATTAAAGTATTGGTATTCCAATCAGCAGAACCAAGTCAAATGGTCAGGAGAAGTTTCAAGTACGTACAGGTTGGAAAGCGGGGTGAGGCAAGGGGGGATCACCTCACCAATGCTCTTCAATCTCTATGTGAACAAGCTGGAGCTCAGCAGCGCCGGCGTTGGGTGCTCTATCGATGGTACTTTTATCAACACTATATCCTACGCTGACGATATCGTGCTGCTGTGCCCTTGAAGCAATCAGTGCGCTTAACAAGCAGCTTGGCATCTGTGAGCGATACGCGGTGTCGCATGGTCTTAGATATAATACTGCTAAGAGTGAACTCCTAGTTTTCAAAGCTAAAAATAGAAACTATAAAGTTCCAGTAGGGGAACTTAATGGTGTTCCTCTGAACCAGGTGCAGAAATTTAAATATCTGGGACACTGCGTCACCGACTCGCTCAAAGATGATGTGGACATAGAAAGGGAGCGGAGAGCCTTGTGTGTTAGGACTAACATGATAGCCCGAAGGTTTGCACGCTGTACCAGGCAGGTAAAAGTTACGCTTTTCAAAGCATTTTGTAACTCGTACACGTGCAGCCTTTGGACACATTACACCCAAGTAGCATACAGGGCTCTGCGCACTCAATATCACAATGCACTTAGAGTGATGTTGGGGATGCGCCGCCCTTGTAGTGCTTCAGCGATGCTGGCGGAGGCTGGAGTTGGCAGTCTGTCAGCTATTATAAGAAAGCGCACGGCATCCTTGATTCACTGGGTGTGGGGCAGCGCCAACATTATAGTGAAAACGGTCGCGTCTAGATTGGACGTGGACTGCACTGGACTCGCGTTCACCTAGCCAACGACACGAGACCATCTAAAAATTTTAATGTCGATGTTTTCCTTTGTTACTAACACTTTATGGGTTGCAAAGCCTGATAATAAACAATATTTTTTTTTTAAATTAACCGGCAACGTTTTTGGAGCAAGGTCAGACCGTGATACTGAACCACTTTCCATAAAAACAATTATTGAAAAATGAAAAAAAAAAATTCTTCTTTCCATACAAATCGGCGCTCAACCAAATGGATTTTATATGGGAGGAGAAATTTTGTATTTCTTTTTCAATAATTGTATTTATGGAAAGTGGTTCAGTATCACGGACTGAACTTGCTCCAAAGAGGTTGCCGGTTAATTAAAAATATCCCTGTCTATGTAGAGTTCACAAATTCTCTCGGAGGGGAGTCGCCATTCACCGTAGACTAATAAATACAATATTAGTATTTTAAATATAGCCCCAAACAAAAAAACGTATTCTGCTAGAAAGCCAAAATCCTGTATTATTTCTAGATGTCGCTACTATCTCCCCCGCTAGCCATA
The DNA here is from genome assembly GCA_963576875.1 of Acrobasis repandana. Taxonomy (NCBI): domain Eukaryota; kingdom Metazoa; phylum Arthropoda; class Insecta; order Lepidoptera; family Pyralidae; genus Acrobasis; species Acrobasis repandana. Next base: position 12,508,115 of record OY756239.1, read on the forward strand.
CAAAGGATACTACTTAGGCTGACGGTATCCACGAAAAATCAGAAGGGTTTGTTTGTTCGTAGAAAATGAACGCTTAGACCGCCATCTTTCCGAAATTAAACGGCACCACTGCGGAACTCCCAAAGAAATTGTATGCAAATCTAGAATGCTCACGGCAAAGCCGTTCCCAAAAATTATACCTAAAGTTATAGCTCTCCCTTTCTACTTTATTGCACTGACACTTTGCGGGAAAGGGACGCCTATAACTTTAGGTACATTTTTTGGGAACGTTAGGTATTTCAACATAAGCATTATGAACATATGAGCTTTATGTGCATGGTATTAAGTTTAATTTTCAATGTTGTTTTTTGGAGATTATTACTCGTAGTTATTCTAGATTGTACTATAAATTCTTTGGGAACTCCTTCTTTATGATCTAAGCCTTCTTTAGAACTAGTAGCTCCATCTAGCTTCAACATTTAAACTAAAAATCTAATTACGATTCAAAGTATGTAGGTTGTGAGTCCTTGTATTTCTTAGTCCATGGTCATCATCATCCTCACGTATTCCCGGTTGCGTCGTCAGCGGTTACGCTTCAGAGCCCGGGGTCCGCTACCTAACCTAGGCGATTTGACGAGGTTACTGGTTTTTACACAGAGCGACTGCCGTCTGACCTCCGCAACCCAAAGGGTAGACCAGAACCAATCCTAGAATAAGTACAAATGCTAGAAGGCGTTCGGGACCAACGGCTTTACGTGCCTTCCGAAGCACGGAATCGTCTTTGTTTTCAGATAATCAGGTGATACAAGCCTGCAATATCCTAAACAGACTGGAAACAACTTTTCACAAAGTATGCTTCCCAGTGGGATTTGAACCCATGACCTCCGGATCACAAGGCAAACGCCTTGACCACTGGATCGCGGAGGCAGTCGTAGGCAAGTCGTCTTAGTCCATGGTATCATACCTGAAAAAGTCGCCATTTCTTGCGGTAGGTTGGGGGGCGGAGCTCGTGTTGATGATGAGAATGGACTCTGGGTATTAGCGGCGGGGCCCTTAGCAATCGCTACTCTAATGATTAATCCGGTACTGATTAGTCCTGAACTTTGCTGTGTTTTTATTTCAAACTGAGTATTTCAATAATATTGATAATATTTAAGATCGCTCTAAGAACTTTAGGGTAGTACGGGCTCTTAAGGCCGTACCTGAATTTTCCGGGGTCCAGTGCTGTAAATCATTTCAAAGAAAACGAAGACATCATTTAAAATTATGTTACTACCAAATCCTAGATACCCCTTCAAAGTATTTTACGGACTTCTGTTTACAGTTTATAATGAGAACGTTAAGCTTTACTACGCACATTAGCCAAAAGTGGCCGTTTTTCGCAATTGTGCGTAGTAAAGCTTAACGTTCTCACTTTAAATTGTAAACAGTAGTTCATAGAATACTTTGAAGGGTTATCTAGGACTTGGTAGTAGCAAAATTTTAAATAATGTCTCCGTTTTCTTTGTAATGATTTATTGTAAATGGGGGCAGCACTGGACTCCGGAAAATTCAGGTACGGCCTTAACACACTTGCTAATCCATGGCTCATGGTCAGTGGCGATCTTGAGGATGGACTCCGGGTACCTGAGCTGCTCTAACAGCACCCTAGGGCACGCTATGTTGGCACCAGTTCTACAATATAGAACAGCTAATATAGTCTGCTTACCTATCCATGACTCGTGTTCCGTAGTGAGCTTAAGAGTGGACTCCGGATGCCTAAGCTGCTCCAGTAGCACCCCAGGGTATGCAATGTTAGCACCCGTGCCTATCATGTACATCACCACGCCGCTCACAGCCAGGAACTGAAACAGATACATTATCACGTATTTACCGCTAACGGGGTAGACAGAGACCAGGGCCGTAAGGCCAAAGGGCCACGTTTAGCGTGATGGTTGGCGTCAAGATAAAAAAGCGATATCAAAGTAGTGGTGGGTTGATATGATTCAGACGCTCGCCCATTCCCTCGGTTAGCTTTTACGATCTGCGCGGGAAGATTCGAGAAGCAGCTGGTACATTCTAAGTTTTATCTTCTAAGAGAAAAGAATTAAAGGTGGAAGCAGTGGGGTCCCAACAATGGGGCCTAAATAACTAACAAAAAAGAAAAGTGAATAAAAATATTTCGAGGAAAATCTAAAAAGGCGCGTTGAAGTCTTTGTAAGTACGATGTATTTTTCAAAAATAACATTTATTTTTAATTTGATTTTTTGTAAAATACAAATGTATTCGTCAGTACAATACGAATATACAATAACTTCAGATGCTTTATTACCGTTTGCAATAAAAAGTATTAAATTAAGTAGTAATCGATACCCATTCGTGTTTTTTACGTCACAAAATGGCAGCGATTCGATTCGATCCTTAGCTCATTTTATTTTTATTTATTTATTAAACTTTATTACAGAGAATTGTAACAGGCAGATTTAAGGCCGTTGGCCTTTTCTACCAGTCAACATACAGGTGGTGCTGAAATTAGATCATTTTGGAAATAGTGCAAAGACTGAAATGCTTAAAACTAGAAACACACACTAGGGACACTCGTTGTTAATATATTTAGCTTGGTTAAATTATGTAAGCATATTCTTATTTAAGGTGAAGATATAGGCAAATGGCCTTGAAGTGGCGCCCTCATTTGAAATAAATTGTTAACTCGTAAATATGGAGATAATTTCCATATTGCTCTTCGTCATGCACTAGATAGCCCTTTAAATTATTTTATGAACTACCGTTGAAAGTATTTACATTAGTCCGTCTAGCTTTAAAACTTGCCTCCGCCAAAAGTGGCCACGGCAAGTTTTAAAGCTAGACGGATCACCAATAATAGTTTCAACGGCAGTTCATAAAATAATTTAAAGGGCTATCTAGTGCATGACGAAGAGCAATATGGAAATTATCACCATATTTACGAGTTAACAATTTATTTCACACTTCAAGGTCATTTGCCTATATCTTCACCTTAAGTGAATAAAATTACACGGTGCAAGTTTCTTGCCTGTTGCATACAATTGAATTGAAGCAATAGAAAACTTGCATGGTCTAAACAGAACAAAAAACTTGCACTGTGTAAATGGGCCTTAAGTGAAGGACAATTACATCTTCATAACATTTGGAGTAGAAACGTTAGGTTCTGGGGTGCTAAAGAAAAAAAATGTAAAACATATTACAGCGCGCCTCCGGAGACCGAAGAGCCGGCAGATTATTATTCGCCCAAAATATTAAATTACCTAAGTTATCCAGCGGGGGAATGTTGCCAACATTTTAAAAATTTTCGCGCTTTATATGAACATTCATATATATTCTTTATATATAATACGCTCGGATGATGAAGTAATTAGTGTACATAAGTACGTACCTGTCTCATAAAGGGTGGCACCCGTTGCCTCGCGTGTTCTGTCATGGTGCTGCTCAGTCTTGTTTGCTCGTCGAACTCCAAGCAGTTGATCCTTCGTCACATCTTCATGTTGAAATCTGGAAAGAAGAATAATAATAGTTATGATGAATGTACTCGTATATAACTTATATTTGTCTGACTTTTTAACCGACTTCAAAAGAGGAGGAGGTTATCAATTCGACTGTATGTTTTTTTATGTATGTTTATTACGCGATATCTTCGCCAATTGTGACCCGATTTTGTTTTTTTTTTTCTGAAAGCCTTTACTACCAAGTTGGTCCCATTTAAATTTGGTGAAGATATGATGTAGAACTTTGGAGATATGAAAGAAACTCCTAAAAAAATTGAAGTTGGTTGTTTTTTTTGTTAAAAACTTAATTATGCAGCCAAAAGTGGCTTTGACCGGTTATATCTAAGTTTTGACTGTTACATTTATATCTCTGGAACCCATGTTTTGATTTTAAAAACACGCATATTAATAAACAGATTATGTAGCTATTATTTGAATTAAATTATAGTTGTAACTATAATTAATTTTTTTAATACATTTTGGTCAAACTAAATCAAGTCGCACATAGCGGGCATACTAGTTATTTATTTTTTAAGATGTAATTAAAATAATTTAAATCTATTAATTCTAAATTGAATTATTATTTAGGTGTTACATGCATATAAAACATGTGTGGTTCCAGGTAAGAATAGGACCACTCCATCTCTTCCTGTGGATGCCGTAAGAGGCGACTAAAGGACTAAGCACAAACACCTCGTGCTACAATTGCATTCCCAAGGAGGGTTAACGTCGGGCAGCGGCCGGTTGTAAAACTTTTCGCAACAAATACATTCCCAAAAACGGTTGACGTCAGGCAGGCGGCCGGTCGTAAAACTATAGCCAAATCATTTGAACAGTTCCGTCTTTTTCTTCTCCACATTGCAAGGTATTTGGCATCCTTGGGTGACCATTGACAAGCATGTTATATTTGGAGAAGAAAAAGTGGGAAAGCGCACCTCGGGCTCCGAAGCAGCACAGCTGAGGATGCAACCGGGACCGCGCTTAGATAAAGAGAAGAGACATCCATATAAAACATATTTTAATAGTTACATAATATTAGACCAGGATTTTCTAACTACCTAGAGCCTTGACGACTGTCATTTATTGATCTAATTCGGGACCAATTAATGACCTTTACATTCCTTCTTAAGCTCGGAGGAGCTCAAGCTTGAAGATATATAAGAGAACAGTAAGAGTAGGACCACTCCAAGTCTTCCCGGGGATGACGTAGAAGGCGACTTAGGAAACACAAGCTAATTAAACACGCTTATAAACATCAATGAGACTCTCTCACCTGTCTGGCCAGCGTGGAGAGTGTAGGCCAAATCCTCTGACTGCTCTAGCTAATATATGGCTCTAGTAGTATAGAGAGGGTCATGGTCCTGCAGTGGAGACTAAAAAAGACCTGAGGATGAGACCAGGTAAATTATAACAATTGGATGCCTATGATAGCAATCGCGTTAAGTTATCTTATTAGCACAATATGTATAGAATTTTTTGCATGTCTTTATGACAAAGTTACGCGGTTTGGGTGAAAGTGACTCGCAGGACAATGTGTGACATCATACAATCACAATACTTGCCGTCTTTCAAAACAGACATAAAATAATATACGCGGTGATTCAGAATGGCGACATAATATATTTAGGACATGCCTATTGCCTAGTCTTTGTTGCGTTTACAGTTTGATTGTTCAAATGATTGCAGCTAGTAATATATAAGTCAATTATTATTTTTAATAGCATAACAATGCTAGAATATATATAATATAATATATAAGTCAATGGATTGCAGACTATCGGCCTGGTACAAAAGCGGATTATTTTAAGGAAATGGCGCGGCCTTTGTGGCTCGCACCTTTTTATAAATATATAAAATATAACAAAAAAAAAAACGAATTTTCATACAAACTGATCAGCTGATCGAGTCAATTTGTATGAAAATCCGATTTTTTTTTGATTTCGTGAAAGTTGTTGAACAAAAGTTGTTCAGTTACATGGGCTGAGGTACCATCTGAGAGGTTTTGCGTTCTTTCATTAACACGATGTATTTATATAGTCCTCCTTATCGCTTTCGATAACGGCGTCCTCGGGCAAGAAAATCAAGGGTTGGTGGCAACATTGTTTGTAGCGTGAGCCCTAATATGGCTCGCTAGACCGAATTTTGTTCTAAAGAGTGTTACACGGCTGACAGTAGAGTTGACCGGCTGAGTTGTACGTGTATGTGTAGGAAGGCTTAGGTCTTTCTTTGCGTAATTGGCGCTTAGCGTCAAGTCCACTCAAACGGTTCTCTTCGAAATGTTGAATTTGCTTGTGCCAACATGCAGGGTCTATGGCATAAGCGTTGAGATGTCTCTTGAACATGTCCTTTTAACGCTACAGCCTACAAACCATATAAACAAACAAACTGTATGTCATAGTTCTGACCTAGGTAAAGGTGAAAGTGACTCGTATGACAATGTGTGACATCATACAATCACAATACTCGCCGTCTTTCAAAACAATTGTCTACTATTTATAAACACGGAAGTGACATTCACGTCAGAAACGGAGCAATAGTTCAGTTATTTTTAGACTGTCGAAGGAAAGAAGGTGTAAAGTTCTAGATTAGTAGCAAGAAGAGTCACAAATTCGCAGTTTGAGGCAAACTACTATACTTATTTATTGAGAATATACCTTTGCAAACTTTTTTACTTCAGTGTACATTGTATATCATGATTAGGACTATAATTGGATAACTCACCAGGTCTTTTTTTAGTCTCCACTGCAGGAACACGACCCTCTCTGTACTAACAGAGCCATACTTGGCCAGAGCAGCCAGAGGATTTGGCCTACACTCTCCACGCTGGCCATCGAGTTTGTGATATGTCACAACAAAAGCTGGGACCCTGATTTCTAATCAAACAATTAAATCAAGACACAAACAGTAAGGCGGAAAGAGTCTTTTTGTCACACTGTACTTCCCGAAAAAAAACATGGTGCCATCATCTTGTTTTTGTCAGTTTTTGTGACGCCTTTGTTTAAAGATGCTAATGACAGCAGCGGCTAATGTTTGGGGCACGTTTCGATTTGATTTAAGTGGTTTTTTAGAGTTACTTACGTATATTACGTACCTACATGGCTATAAGGAACTTTTAATACCTATACATATACAATATCACGTCTTTATCCCGATCGTCGATTAATGGGAATAATAAAAATAATAATAATATATATACATATAAAATACTTAAGTATATATCTTATTCTTATTCTATCTTCTATCTTCATCATCATACACATTGACGCACACTCACACACACACACACACCCATAGGCTATATTGTTTTTCATCAAGACAAACTGTCTTATAAATTGGTCAACTGTATTATAAAGTACTAGAGATAAGAAAGAGCGGAGTCTCCTGACACAAGCATACTTTTTGCTTTATTATTGCTTATTTTAAGGTTGGATTCAGTCCATGATACTGAACAACTTTCTCCAAGGAACATATATCGAAATATGAAAAATAGTTCTTCACCTCCCATAGAAGTTGACCGATCAGCTGATCCGAGTTTGTAGGGAAAGCCAAAAATTATTTTTTATATTTCGACATATGTTCCTTGGGGAAAGTTGTTCAGTATTATGGACTGAATCTACTCTTAAAATAGTTTCAGTATCTTTTGTTAGACGTTATACAGGGTTATTTTTAATTAACTGGCAACCTTTTTGGAGCATGTTCAGTCGGTGATACTGAACCAATTTCCATAAAAATAATTATCGAAAAACGAAAACAAAATTTCGTCCTTCCATACAAAATCCATTTGGTTGAGCGTTGAATGGCGTCGATTTGTATGAAAAGTCGAATTTTTTTTTTCGATATTAAATAAAGTGTCTATGTTGTTGATAATGGTACGGAACCCTTTATGCGCGCGTTCAATTCGCACTTGGCCGGTTCTGATTTGACACTTTTTACTGTAATTGAATCTACATCTAGATGTTATCTTACCTTGTAATTAGTACAATTATTAAAATTCAATTAAAATTAGACATCAGTCATCGACATAAATATTAGTACATATGTCGCAGTTGAATGGTATAATTCGCTAATTCACTAAACCTCTAGCTGTTTGGCATTTCAGCTCGGTTTTGTAAAACAGCGAACCCTAATACGCGGGATGGAATGAACGACTTGTATTCATCCATGCGGCTAAAGAAGTTGTTGAACAATTCTATCTAAAGAAATTATATACAATGTAGAATGCCTACGAAGTGGCAATGGCGAGCAAGCGAAGCGAGCGTGCCGCGGCAGCTGCCGGCGAGTGCTAGGAATGTTCTATTCATTTTAATAGGTTAGCACAAACCTATAGGTTAGGTTAGGTTAGAACTGCGACCAACACACGTACGAGCCAAACGAGCGAAGCGAGCGTGCCGCGGAAGCGGCCGGCGAGTGCTAGAAAAGTTCTATCCATTTTACTAGGTTAGTGCAAACCTATAGCAACAAAAATCGTGGAATAGTTGTCTGGAAAATGAAATTCGATGTCGAAAAAATCTGTATTCTAATAGACACCTAGTTATATTTCACTATGGTAACCCTATACCAAATCTTTATCATGCATGTGTCGCAGTTGGATTGTTTAACGATTTCGTCAAACAGCGGATTAACGCTACTGTTTCACAAAACCGCTAGCCGTTTGGAAACATGGTTAGCGGTTTAAATGAACGTAACACGTTGCGTAAACTTAGACAATCCAGCTGAACGATATTCGACTATTTAACAAAACCGAGCTGTAATGCCAAACAGCTAGAGGTTTCGTGAATTAGCGGTTTATACCATCCAACTACGACACATAGATCTTGCTGCATGTAGTATTATACTTGTAGAACGCAACTCATTATTACCAATAGAACCTTTCACCAGATCTAATTCTAGATTATTTTCTTCAATGCCGTATTTCTTATACTATAATTAGCATTCGACGGCAAATATAACTGTAATTACATTTTGTAATTGTAACTGACATCTCATAATTAGCTTAGCTATCCAGCGGTGGAATACAGCCAGCATTTAAGTAATTAATAATTTCCGTATATTTTGGTAGACCTTTTAAAAGTTTAGATACATATAAGTATGTGACTGTCATGCGCTAATGCGCGAAATTGGTAAAAGCACAGATTAAGTACTAGTACTCACGTACAGAAGTCTCACTCAGCAAAGAAATTCAAAGAAATATCTACTCAATGTGGTTAGCTATATGGTTTAATTTAGGTCACGTCAGAACTCAGCACCTTTACGTTTAGATACCTAGACATTCGTTGCAGGCCAATTTCATTCTTATTACTCTGGACAAAGATTTGTATAACTGAATTTACCTGCGCGCATAATAATAATGTAGGTATATTTTCGATACCCAAACAAGTGACACAGGCCTGGCAAAATTCAATTATTTACGAAATAATCAAGTAACCCTTCTTAAATTTACTGAAAAGAACAATCAACGGTAACACATTCCGTGACATTCGTGACGTATTCTTGGGCCATAGCGGAAAGAGAATACCATATTTTATTATACCATGCCCTTGATTAGTTTTCAAGAACTTATATTATAATATGATTAATATGTAATCCGACATATAACACAATAATAAATGTATATTTTATGTCAATTAACGGCCTTGGCTAATAGAGAAAACGGGTTGGTCCACTCTTTTCATGATATATCACGAATCACGATCTACAACGATACGACCTGAATAGGTATATTATACTAAACGTGGCATACATATATATCTACTGACACATATAGTATGGAGGAGATCGCTTCAAGCGATAAGCTCATTGTTGTAACATATCGTAAAAAGTTGTACATATCCTTAAAGGGCCTCACGAGGTGGTAAGCCTACACGGGTAAATATGGTAATTTTTTTTTTTAACAAAAAGAACAACCGACTTTATTATCTTTGTTTATTTGTTTGTTATAACTTTGTAGTACTTACCAAAAATTTAAGTATAAAAGACAACATAATACGAAAGAGCAAATATACAAAGGCGGACTTGTCCCATGTCCCCTTTCAATCTATCGCAGGTTGACTGGGAGAGATCCCAGTCAACCTGCGATAGATTGAAAGGATATTTACTCTGTTATATGGTAGAAGCAGGTACGTACAAATATAATAGGAGATCGGACAGGTCTCACCAAAAAATCTTTATTGTAATTAGAAATAATGTTAATTAAATAAAATGACCAAAAGATAAATATTTTTGTGAAATAATAATGATTTATATTTGTAAATCAAGAAATAAAATGCGTTAATTGCAATATTTTTAATCTGTTCGCCACCTTGAACGAAACACCGATCACAGCGCGTTACGTCATTAGTTTGTAATTGTCATTTTTGACGGCTGGGGTAGCCTCAAAATGTCAACCATAGATGTCAACATTATTATGTGAATTTGTGGCCTCCACCACAGAATAGATAATACTAACGTACAGAAGTCTCACTCAGCAAAAAAATTCCAATAAATATCTACTCAATGTGGCTAGCGATATGGTTTAATTTAGCTCACGTCAGAACTCAGCACCATTTCGTATAAATACCTAGACATCCATTGCAAGCCAATTTCATTCTTATTACTCTGGACAAACGATTCGTATAACTGAATTTACCACCCGGAGGGGCCGCCTGCGCGCATAGTAATAATATAGGTACATTTTCGATACATAAACAGGGAGTGACGCAGGCCTGCCTCCACTACTGCCATCCTTTTCACCACTTGATTGTTTGATGTTTACTCACACACAGATGACGTCACGCCGCCAAGGTGACAGATGGGAGCGTTTACGCGGCATTTTTATGCATTCAAATTTTAAATGTAATTTATTACAGCCTTATTAAAATAAAATATAATTTTTTATGGTAATAAATAACCATTCTATTACTTTCAAACACTTTGTGAAAAGTTGTCCGATCCCCTATTATAAGATTTTACTTAAATCTTCATCAAATTTTTTCACTTAAATACACACATAGGTACATATACTTAAACAAAAATACATAATACAAAACTATATACACATATAATATAATTTCTTTTAGGAGTTTCTTCCATATCCCCATTTCTTTATATCAATTTGGCTGTATGTTTTTATATATTTTTTATGTATGTTTGTTACGCGATAACTTCGTCAATTGTGGTCCGTTTTTGATGATTCTTTTTTTATTTGAAAGCCTTTGCTAACAACTTGGTCCCATTTTAATTTGGTGAAGATATGATGAAGAACTTTAGAGATATGGAAGAAACTCCTAAAAAAAGAATAAAATGTAATTTATTTTTTTTAATTTAATTTTTCAAGTCTGTTGAAAACCCCTGTCTTTCAAGCGTTAACCCCTAATAACTTTTAATTTTTAAGGTGAAGATATAGGCAAATGGCCTTAAAGTGTGAAATAAATTGTCAACTTGTAAATATGGTGCTAATTTCCATATTGCTCTTCGTCATGCACTAGATAGCCTTTTAAATTATTTTATGAACTGCCGTTGAAACTATTATTGGTGATCCGTCTAGCTTTAAAACTTGCCGTGGCCACTTTTGGCGGAGGCAAGTTTTAAAGCTAGACAGACTAATGTAAATACTTTCAACGGTGAGACTTTTCAATCTCAAATGAGAACGTTAAGGTGAAGATATAGGCAAATGGCCTTGAAGTGGCGCCCTCATTTAAAATAAATATTTAACTCGTAAATATGGAGATAATTTCCATATTGCTCTTCGTTTACTCTACTCTACTACTCTTTAAATTATTTTATGAACCACCGTTGAAAGTATTTACATTAGTCCGTCTAGCTTTAAAACTTGCCTCCGGCAAAAGTGGCCACGGCAAGTTTTGAAGCTAGACGGATCACCAATAATATTGCCATTTGCCTATATCTTCACCTTAAGCTTTCCTACGCACATTTGCCAAAAGTGTTGTAGTTAAGCTTAACGTTCTAACTTTAAACTGTAAACAGCAGTTCATAAAATACTTCAAAGGGTTATCTAGCACTTGATAGTAGCAAAATTTTAAATAATGTCTCCGTATCCTTTGGAATGATTTATTTTAAATGGGGGCAGCACTGGACCCCGGAAAATTCAGGTAAGGCCTTAATGTCTTTGTTGTTCTGTGGTTTAATCCGTTTATCATACTAATAGGTATCTATATATGTTTTTTTTTTAAATTTTAGGTTTATCTAAGTAACATTATTGACTTGAAAATTTACAAACAATACATTTTAGGTAACAAACATAGTAGGTACCTACATTTCTTCTTAGACCCTCGAGAGGAAATGGGAAGAAAGAGGTAATTGGCGTTTACAATACAAAACTAAATTAATAGACAAGATAGATAGGTACATCATAAATAGATACATACCCATAAAGCATATATAATAAATAGATATGTCAATATTTCTAAATATATCAGGATGCTAAAGTCAGACAGTAATTTATAACTGAGTATGTTATGTAGTATATGTGTATAATTTATTTCCTACAACTTTTTGCATTACATACAATCATACTCCTCAATTCCTCATACCTCACCGTCTTCCGGAAAGCCTGTTCGCATTGAAACTGACACAGAAGTAGAAAAACGGTGACAATAAGCAATTTATAGACGTGAGGTTTTCGTGATGTCTATGACAGACAGTTTGTGCTAATAATGAGTGGTAGTAAATACTAAAGTTTAGACTGAGTACAGCGAGCGTAGCGTAAAAAAAAGAAAATGTCATTTTCTGTCATTGGCATTTTAAATTTAGAATTTTTGGCGGGAAGTCAAGGGGTTTAGTTCGGCTTTGCTTTAATTTAGTTTGCACATTGATTCAAATGGACTTTATAATGTTAAATTGGTGTAGTTTGGTGTTAAAAATGCTCATAAACAATATCTAAAATAGTTAAAGTTTGTACGGCTGTAGTGATATTTGTTAAGCGGACTGTGGTGGCGTCTTTAGACGGCCACTCGATCGGCTATAAAAACCAGTGGTATAGATTTGTCGCCAGAAGCTCTCTTGAAGAATCCTTGACGACTGTCATTTAGTGATCTAATTCGGGACCAATTAATGACCTTTACATTCCTTCTATAACTATATTATATAAGAGAACAGTAAATTTTTCAGATGTCGTCGAGAGCGACTTAGGAAACACAACCTAACCAAAGCTTATAAACATCAATGAGACCAGTCCAACCCGTCTGGCCAGTGTGGAGAGTGAAGGTCAAACCCTCTGACTGCTCTGGCTAATATATGGCTCTGGCAGTACAGAGAGGGTCGTGCTCCTACAGTGGAGACTAAAAAGGACCTGCGGACCATGATGATGAAAAGTAGGACGTGTTTTAGCGCTTCGCTGCGGCTGTATTTTTACCCGACTATGGCGCAGCCGAAAAGAGGGTTATGTTTTTCGACGCTATGTATGTATGTTCATCTGTTCCCTCATATCTTCAAACATATGCATGATACCTTGACAAATGAGGTATCGTCGGAATCGTCTTGGCTGTCCGCTGGTGACGTCATAGTAAATCCAATATGGCGCCCTCTATAGCCTATAAAATAATGAACTAAAATAAATAGAATCATAAAGTGTAGTATAGGGTATCAGATGAAAAAATATGTAAATTATTATCTTTTTCTCCCTGCTTACATTAACAAATTAATAGTGTGTATTATTTGTATGTAGTTTATGGTTTATTATTACATATTCATGGTTTATTATTACATATTTAAGTATACCTGGTTCATTTTTCATCATTTCTTTTTGAGTTTTTGCACTACCCTTGTCTTTCTCGACATCACCCGGTTGGTTGACTGGTAGATAAGGCCTTAAGCTTTAAGTCCGCCATTACACTTGTATTTGTATATAAAGTTGAATAAATAAATAAATAACTGTATAAAATATGTACTTTTCAGTGGATCAAAAGTCCTATGGCTGCTCAAGCATCTCTAGAATTAATAAGATGTCAGTGCGTGAAACTGTTTCAAACGCAAGCTCAAATATACTGAGTTATGTAATTGTGGAGGTGGTCGTGAATAAAATTCAGTATGATTTTAAATGTGTAAAGGAGGATATGGGTAGGAAGGGAGTGACGGACAAATTGATTGGAGATAGGGCAAGATGGAAACAACTGACATGCTCAAGGCTCGGATACCAGGTTAAAATATTTACCAGCTCATTAGAAACGCCATACATTTTAAAAAGAGCATTAACATATCATTTGGCACAGATATTATTTGGGTTCTGATCAAAGAACCAATAATATGTGTTTTAGTTTGCGAAACCAGGTTAATTTCGAGGATCATTTTGGCTCCACCTACCGACACCCTTTACCCGCACGCCCGCCTGTATTTATCTTGCTTTATAAAATAATTTCAGTTCAACTTGTCTTGAAAGGTGACGGGAAGCCCCGCCCCCAAATCGTTTGAAATTAACCTGGTTAATCCCGGCGAATATAACGCTCGCGTATCGATTCCGCTCCTAGCGAGTGTTCGCGAAAAACCTGGTTGGGGATGTTAATGAGCTGATATTTTTCGAATCGTTCCCAAGCCCTGGACATGCTGTGCAGACCCCACATAAAGAGTGGGATAAGGATAAGGCAGAGGAAGAAGAAGAAGGAGTATGACTTCTTTCCGTAGCCAGGTTCTTTTTAAAAACTATATATCTTTACATTACTTTAGTAATTAAATGCTAAAATGTGAGATCCTCTGAATGTCAAGCATTACACGATGTAACCGGTAATTCTAGTGATAAATATATAAGAAGTTTTGGTAATCATTCATTCTATGCAAATAAATATAATGTACATGTATAAATACTTAATGTGCACTTAGCATGAAAGTCATTGAATACAAATAGAGTGATGTAATTTTTAAAATAAGGTAGGTAGGTATTATTAAATATGCATAACATAAACATAAAAAGCGGCCTAGTGCGAGTCGGACTCGCCCATGAAGGGTTCCGTAGCAGCAAGTAACATAATATGATTTATGACGTATTAAAAAAAACTACTTGCTAGATCTCGTTCAAACCAATTTTCGGTGCAAGTTTGCATGGTAATGTACATCATATATTTTTTTTAGTTTTATCATTCTCTTATTTTAGAAGTTACAGGGAGGGGGGGACGCAAATTTTACCACTTTGGAAGTGTCTCTTGCGCAAACTATTCAGTTTAGAAAAAAAATATATTAGAAACCTCAATATCATTTTTGTTTGAAGACCTATCCATAGATACCCCACACATATGTGTGGGTCTTTTTTTTATCAAACCCATATGGGTTTGATGAAAAATAAAGAAAAAAAAAATTGAGTTTCAGTTCTAAGTGAGGGGAACCCCCAAAATGTATTGTTTTTTTCTATCTTTGTGTGAAAATCTTAATGCGGTTCACAGAATACATTACCAAGTTCTTATAGTTTCGGAAGAAAGTGGCTGTGACATACGGACGGACAGACAGACAGACAGACATGACAAATTTATAAGGGCTCCGTTTTTTGCCATTTGGCTACGGAACCCTAAAAATGGTTACTGTGATTAACCTTAGCAGATAGACATATGTTATCGTGGTGTTTTTTGTAGACCATTTACCTACAACTTTCTTGTACATTGTTTTTACACATGCTGACTTTGTAACCACCAGCCAAATTTTTGGAGCAAGTTCAGTCTACAATACTGAACTATTTTCCTTATAAACAATTAACGGATAACGACAATAAAAATTCGCCTCCCCATACAAATAAGCGCACAGCCAAACGGATTTTGTATGGGAGGACAGAAATTTTTTATCGACTTAATAACTTTTTTTATAGAAAGTAGATCAGTATCATGGACTGAACTTGCCCCTAAAATTTGGCTAGTGTTTAAAAAGTCACCCTGTATATCTCGTAAAAATTGGCCACACGTGCCAATTTGGAGAATTATATATAACCCGCAAAAATCGAGCGAGGAATCAGGGTTTTACTCTGCCGCCCCCCGTGTATTTTTAACCGACTTCAAAAAGGAGGAGGTTATTAATTCGACTGTATGTTTCTTTTTTTTGTTTTTATATGAATTTGATATCTTCACCAATTGTGAACCGATTTTGATGATTCTTTTTTTTATTTGAAAGCCTTTACTAGCAAGTTGGTCCTATTTTAATTTGGTGAAGATATGATGAAGAACTTTGGAGATATGGAAGAAACTCCTAAAAAAATTGAAGTCAGTTGTTTTTTTTTTTAATTTAATTATTACATACATACTACCTATGAAGTCTTTATCCCTAATGGGAGTAATGGGACCGACAGCATTTTAGGTTTTGCGGCTCTAAGCAGACAGAGCCCAGGGCTGCAAGACCTAAAGGCCACTTTTAGCGTGATGGTGGGCGAGAAGGTGGAAAATGGAATTAAAATAGTGATGGGTTGTTAGCCGCATCGCCTATTAAGGCCCTACCTAAATTTTCCGGGGTCCAGTGCTGCCCCATTTAAAATAAATCATTTCAAATAAAACGGAGACATCATTTAAAATTTTGCAACTATCAAGTCCTAGATAACCCTTCAAAGTATTTTATGAACTACTGTTTACAGTTTAAAGTGAGAACGTTAAGCTTTACTACGCACATTTGCGAAAAACGGCCACTTTTGGCAAATGTGCGTAGTACTTAAAGCTTAACGTTCTCATTATAAACTGTAAACAGTAGTTCATAAAATACTTTGAAGAGCTATCTAGGACTTGATAGTTGCAAAATTTTAAATGATGACTCCGTTTTTTTTAAAATGATTTATTTTAAATGGGGGCAGCACTGGACCTCGGAAAATTCAGGTACGGCCTTAACTTGATTCGTAGTTTCGCCCAATCCCTCGATCGGCTTTTACAATCTGCACGGGAAGAGAAACAACTGGTACATTTTAAGTTTTTTCTTTTCTCCTAAATTTTCTTTGGAATGCCTTACCCGAAGACATCAAAAGTATCTCAAATAGGTTCCATTTTAAGAGAAAAGTCCACACGCACCTTTATGTCAATTTGTTGCAGCAGAACTAATCATTATCATAAATTGTTTTGTATTTTATATTATGTATTTATGTATGTATGTAAATGTGTGTATGTGTATGTATATATCTACATATAAGATATGTGTATAGTGTGTGTAGAAAAACATACTTATCTTTAAGCGCATATCGCTAATTTAAATTTATCTTTTTTTCCAAAAGGCTGACTGGTAGAGAATGCATTAGCATTAAGTCCACCTTTTATACCATTGTGGTCAATAAAGATTTAATAAATAAATAAATTATCCTATCCTATATTAAACTAGCGGCCCGCCCCGGCTTCGCACGGGTATGTATTATACATATAAACCTTTCTCATAAATCACTTTATCTATTAAAAAAAACCGCATCAAAATCCGTTGCGTAGTTTTAAAGATCTAAGCATACATAGGGACAGACAGCGGGAAGCGACTTTGTTTTATACTATGTAGTGATAAGGATTTGAAATGTGAAAAACGTGATTTTAATTTTCTGTTCAATCTTGCACGGCAATAAAAAACACAATCGTCGCACGCGCACGCCACGTGCGAGGACATCACGTGGACCAACTCACTGGTCCTAAACAACCGTATTTGTTTTCAAAATTGAAAATCCGCCACGACCCTCACGTTAACGCCGTGAGTGCACTACCAATTGTTTTGTATTATTTGTTTTCACCTGTCCTTAAATTCTCCTTCTTCGTCTAAGCGCGATCCCGGTTGCATCCTCAGCTGTGCTGCTTCGGAGCCCGGGGTGCGCTTCCCCGCGCGAAGCAGCACAGCTGGGGATGCAACCGAAAACGCGCTTAGACGAAGAAGAACAAAAGTCACTGACATAGCCCATCGGAATAGCTCGTTGAAGTGGCAGTGGAACCGATGGCCGAGTGGGCAAAAAGGTTCTCGAATGGCGACTACTGGCAAACGAAGCGTAGGCCACCTACGTACAAGGTATACTCAGACGAACTTTCCCAGATCGCTGAAAAGCGGTGGATGCAGGCCGCTCTAGATCGGTTATTTTGGAAATCCTTAGGAGAGGTCTATGTCTAGCTGTGAACATTATGATGATGATGTGACCTCGTCTTATTATAAAACACGGACTAACTTTATTAACCGAGCGACCGAAGCGTCTCAATTTCGAGATAGGCCAAAAGTCCTTGACAGTTAAAAAAAAAAAAACACGTAACATAAGGCAGAGAACTTGAAGCGACCTCTTCAATGACCATAAAAAGTGGACCATAAACAAAAAATGTGAAGAAATATAATTTCTTCGGTGTGTGTAAACAAAAATGAGTTAGTGGAAAAAAATACATACGCAGGCCTGTGTCTGCCCGTTTAGGTATCGGAAATATACCTACCTTATTACTAAGCGCGCAACGGCCTCTCGGAGTGGTAAATTTAGTTATACGAGTCGTATGTCCACAGTAATAGGAATGAAATTGGCCTGCAATGGTTGTCTAGGTATCTAAACGAAAAGGTGCTGAGTTCTGACGTGTTTTAAATTAAACCGATATGGCACATCATATTAAACACGTCTTCGAGATAGGCCAAAACGCTAACTTCATCTATACTAATATTATAAAGCGGAAGAGTTTGTTTGTTTGTTTGTTTGTTTAAACGCGCTAATCTCAGGAACTAATGGTCCGATTTGAAAAATTATTTTTGTTGGGTAGTCCATTTATAGAGAAAGGCTTTAGGCTATATAACATTGCGTTCCGACAACCACGCGAACGAAGTCGCGGGCACAGCTAGTTGAGTAGATATTTCTTTGAATTTCTTTGCTGAGTGAGACTTCTGTACGTGAGTACTGGTTTCTATTTTGTGACATAGGTATCATTAGAGCATTAGAGGAGTCAAAGGCGTAAAATCAAGATGGCGTCGGAAATGTCGGAATGAATGCGCATAAATGAGATGTATTTCTGACTGTGATTGTTATAATATAATACTATAGGAGTTTTTTGATGACTGGGTTACTTTAATGCAGTTGCTACTCTTAAACAACATTTGGTGAATTAACTGATAAATAAATAAAATACATAGATAAATAATAAAATAAATAAAATTGTTTATTGGGAAACTAAAAAAATGTTTACAATATTTTGTTGCCGGAGCCTCCTTCTATGCAAAAAATATGCTTGTGCCAGGAGACCCCGCTCTTTCTTATCTCTAACTTTTTATATTAATAGTTAACCATAGATACATCTATTTTATATTTCATAGAATATAATTATAAAAATAAAGTGTATACCTGTTATTTGCCCATCTTGTAGTTAATAACAACATAACATTCTACGTGATCGAATCAGAAATGAGGAGGTTCGTAGAAGAACTAAGGTCGCAGACATGGCCCAGCGGATTAGCTCATGCACATAGCGCGAAGAACCGATAGCCGATGAGGCAGAAAAGTTCTCGAATGACGGCCACGTACCGGCAAGCGCAGCGTAGGACACCCACCTGCTAGGTGGTCGGACGACTAAGCAAGGTGGCAGGGAAACGCTGGATGCAGGCCGCTTCCGATCGGTCGTTGTGGAAATCCTTCGGGGAGGCCTATGTCCAGCAGTGGACTTCCTGTGGCTGATATGATGATGATGATGATAAATTAACATTACCATTAATTAATATCTCCCATGCTGGTCTGGGAGAAAAGAAAAAAGTTAGAATGTACCAGCTGCTTCTCTTCCCGAGCAGATCGTAAAAGCCGATCGAGGGAATGGGCGAGAATGTGAATTATGTTAATAGGCGATGCTGCTAGCAACTCACCACTATTTTGATATTTTTTTCCACCTTCACGCTAAAAGTGGCCGTTGGGCCTTTGGGTTTGGATAGAATCAAAGAATCAAATATTTGTCCAGTAGTTAGGCCCTCGCAGGCACTTTTGCATGTCAATAATATAGTGTACATCTTCTTCGTCTAAGCGCGTTCCCGGTTGCATCCTCAGCTGTGCTGCTTCGGAGCCCGGGGTGCGCTTTCCTGATTTTTCTTCTCCAAATATAACATGCATGTCAGTTATTATTGTTATTATTTATTATTAT
Source organism: Acrobasis repandana (assembly GCA_963576875.1). Lineage (NCBI taxonomy): Eukaryota > Metazoa > Arthropoda > Insecta > Lepidoptera > Pyralidae > Acrobasis > Acrobasis repandana. The sequence continues at coordinate 12,527,598 of OY756239.1, forward strand.
TATGTCAATGGTCGCCCAAGGATGCCAAAGTCCTTGCAAAATGGAGAAGAAATTTCCAGAATAGTTCAAATGATTTGGCTATAGTTTTACGACCGGCCGCCTGTCTGACGTCTACCCACTTTGGGAATGTATTTGTGCGAAAAGTTTTACAACCGGCCGCCGCCCGCCGTTAACCCTCCTTGGGAATGCAAGTGTAGCACGAGATGTTTGTGCTTAGTCCTTCAGTCCTACCAATACATTTTAGTGTACATTACGTGTAATACCTATTTGTTTAATAAACGGGCAAGTGCGAGTCGGACTTGTACATGAAGGGTTCCGTACCTCCGTACAATGTTTTAAAACGCTAAAAAAACACGTTTTTTGTATGACGACCCCCTTTAATTTTTAACTTTTTTTTATTTTTAGTATTTGTTGTTATAGCGGCCATAGTTATACATAATCTGTGAAAATTTCAAGTATCTAGTTCATGCCATTATAAAGATCTGGTTAAAAAACCGGCCAAGTGCGAGTCGGACTCGCCCACGAACGGTTACGTAGCAGCAAGTAACATAATATAAACGTTCTAAAGGTAAATTGCGGTTTACGATTTATGACGTTTTAAAAAATCTATGATACCAAGACCGCTATAGTTTTAATTGAAAGTACATACTTTGAGGTATATACCACATTTTTTTCAGAATTATTTTAGTAATATTTCAAAAGTTACGGTGGGGGGACACCTCAAATTCTAACTTTGTATTAGATTATCTCAAAACTGGGGGGTTTGATCTACATAGTTTTAAAGCAGTTTTTGTTGCATTTTAAAATACCTTTTCAACGATACCCCACACGTTGGGGTTAGTCCAATTAAAATTTTTAAATTCATTTTTCGTTGTTTGGGAGGAGGGCTGAAAAAAAAACATTTCTTTATAATTTTAAAAACCAACTTTTGGAATTTCAATATCTATCTCTCCACCAATTTTCGTGACAATCGGTGCAGTAGCGGAGGAGTACGAGCCCGGACGGACAGACAGACGGACGGACGGACGGACATCACGAAACTATAAGGGTTCCTTGTGGACTACGGAACCCTAAAAACGCTGAAAAAACACGTTTATTGTATGGCGACCCACTTTAATTTTTAAATTTTTTTTATTTGTAATATTTGTTGTTATAGCGGCCACAGTAATACATAATCGGTGAAAATTTTAAGTGTCTAGCTATTACGGTTCAAGAGATAGAGCCCTGTGACAGACAGACAGACGGACAGACAGCGGAGTCTCAGTCATAGGGTACCGTTTGCACCCTTTGGGTACGGAACCCTAAAAACGAAGCAATTGACCAGTCCTTACTGGCGGCACCCGTTCACGAGTGCCGCCAGTAAGGACGCGCGGATCATCCATCGCTAAACTCAACCATATTATTAGTATAATTTATTCTGTGATATAAGATAAACCAGCGACCCGACCCACGACACCACCACCAGTGCGGGCAAGTGAGAATGCCAGGGCTCACATACCTATAATAGAGGGATAAATCCGTGAAGAATATTGCTAAGAAACGGTCAACCCAAAGCAGTGTTCGTAACAACAATATAACATCATGTGATAAGATATCAGAGGTTTCTGCCCTAGAACTAACCCCGTCTTTATTAGCTCATATTTACCAGATTATATACTGAGTTGTACATCTGTATGCAAGTTATATGCAGTTTACGATATTAGGGATCGTGAAGTATTACGTAAGCAAAATTTTGTTAGCAAAAGTAAGCAATCTCTTATCTCCTATGCTAACGCAATCGCTAGCATTGATATATTATTTACAAAATGTACTTTTTTTTTGTTTTCTTGACTAAATATATTGTTGGTAGCAATCAAAAATCAAAATTACAGAAATTTGCCAAGGAATATAAAAAAGAACTAAAGATTTTTGCTTATAGGTATGTACTGGAAGTCCAGACCCCCACCGGGAGGGACTCCCCTTATGTCATTAAAAATAAGCAAATTAAAGACCCCTTTAGTGCTTACATACATAATACTTCAACGGCCCCTTGCCAGTTAACACATTACAAATTAAGTTACGTGAGAGAGAGAGAGGGGAGTGCAAGCCTCAAATGAGGGAAAGTTCGTCACGTGAGTCGAACCAGTCGAACCTAGTACTAGTAATAGCATGTACCTACCTACCTGTTCTATGAATTCTTCTTATCGTGTCTAAAGCTCAAAATGAAATTAGATTTTTTCCCTCCAAAAGGTTGCCATTTTCAAAACGTTGTATAATTAATTAACACACACCTTTTTATATAAAAATTTTACCAAAAAATTTATAATCTAAATAATATCCGTTTTGGCTACAAAAAAAATGTTTTTTTTTTGTATTATATTTTTTTTTGTAGCCAAAACGGATAGATATTTAGATAATACATTTGTTGGTATATCTACACTTCTACACTAATATTATAAAGAGGAAAGATTTGTACCTATTTTTGTATGTTTGTAATGAATAGGCTCAAAAAGTATTGGCCGATTTAAAAAATTCTTTCACCGTTGGAAAGCTACACTATTCCCGAGTGACATAGGCTATGTGTGTACCACGGGCGAAGCCGGGGTGGACTGCTAGTTTTCATATAAAAAGGTGATTGTATAAAATAATAATACGTATTATAAAGGCAAATTTAGGCAAATTTAGAGGTATGTTTGTGATTTTTTTCTATCGAGCCAAAAATACTCAATCGTGTTTTAGCTATTGTGGGTGTCTGTAGAAAATCCTTAAGATTTTTATGTAAATTTTTTGATAAATAAACTGTAGTAGTTTAATCACAGTGATTTTTCAAAAACACGCACAGTATTGCAAATTGTGAACCCACGTGGCCTTAATAAGACTTGAGTATTTCATAACACAAGTCTACAGATCATTTTAAATAATCGCGGTTGTGCTACCAAGATAAGATTTATAATAAAATTGTATCTAATGAGGTCTGACCTATCAATCCGGTACTTTTAAATAAAGCATTATGTATAATTTATTACTTTAATTACATTCGCACTCTACAGGGTCTCACAAAATATACTGAAACTATTTTAAGGGTGGATTCAGTCCATGATGCTGAAAAACTTTCCCCCAAGGAACATAAATATATATATCGAAATATGAAAAATATTTTTTGCTCTTCATACGAACTCGGATCCAGTTGATCCGAGTTTGAATGAAAAGCAAACAAAATAAACGGGCAAGTGCGAGTCGGACTCGTGCATGAAGGGTTCCGTACCACCGAACAATGTTTCAAAACGCTTAAGAAACATGTTTCTTGTAAGACAACCCCTTTAATATTTAACTTTATCTTATTTTTAGTGTTTGTTGTTATAGTGGTCATAGTAATACATAATTGGTGAAAATTTCAAGTATCTAGTTAGTGCCATTATAAAGATCTAGTTAAAAACGCTGAAAAAATACGTTTTTTGTATGACGACCTCCTTTAATTTTTAACTTTTTTATTTTAAGTATTTGTTGTTATAGCAGCCATAGTAATACAGAATCTGTGAAAATTTCAAGTATCTAGTTAACGCTATTATAAAGATCAAGTTAAAAACGCAGAAAAATCACGTTTTTTGTATGATGACCGCCTTTTGTTTTTAACTATTTTTTATTTTTAGTATTTGTTGTTATAGCGGCCATAGTAATACAAAATCGGTGAAAATTTCAAGTGTCTAGCTATTACGGTTCAAGAGATAGAGCCCTGTGACAGACGGACAGACAGCGGAGTCTCAGTAATAGGGTCCAGTTTGCACTTTTGGGTACGGAACCCTAAAAATTACTTCGATATATGTATGGTATGTTCCTTGGGGAAAGTTGTTCAGTAAGTATATTGGACTGAAGTCACACTTAAAATAGTTTCAGTATATTTAGTTAGACCCTGTAGGTATAAAATAATATATTATATTTTTAATATAAAATCTATAAAATTACTTGACGAAACTAGTTTATTACTTAATACATGCTTTAGGCCATTGACGTATGAAAATATGCGCGCGCAGGCCGGGTTGTTAAATAAATCACGTTTGTAAACATATAAAAAAACGGGCAAGTGCGAGTCGGACTCGTACATGAAGGGTTCCGTACCACCGTACAATGTTATAAAACGCGTTTCTTGTATGACGACCCTCTTTAATTTTCAACTTTATTCTATTTTTAGTATTTGTTGTTATTGTGGTCATAGTAATACATAATTGGTGAAAATTTCAAGTATCTAGTTAATGCCATTATGAAGATCAAGTTAAAAACGCTGAAAAAAACACGTTTCTTGTATGACGACCCCCTTTAATTTTTTACTATTTTTTATTTTTAGTATTTGTTGTTTTATCCGCCACAGTAATACATAATCGGTGAAAATTTCAAGTGTCTAGCTATTACGGTTTAAGAGATAGAGCCCTGTGACTGACAGACAGACAGACAGACGGACAGACAGCGGAGTCTCAGTAATAGGGTCCCGTTTGCACCCTTAGGGTACGGAACCCTAAAAATGACACATGTATGAAATTGGGTAAATAGGTAACAAGAAATCAAAACATATACATAGTGTATTATATACCTATAGCGTGCGATAACCGATAACAGCTGACTCGGAACAGCCATCGTGCGTAATTGCATAACTTTGAATTAATTAATATTAAAGGTTCTTGAAGAATTCTGACGCAGAGGTTATAGTTTTATTTTATTTTATTTAGAATTCCAACAACTATTTTTATATATACATAGAAAACTACATACTTATACTCGTACACAGTCTATAGTCTATTACTTAATGGTCTATTACTTTTAACCGTGTGTAAGTAAGTAAGTAATACTTTATTGTACACCAATAATAGAAAAAATATACAATAAGAATAAAAAATACATTAAAATGTACAATGGGCGGTCTTATCGCTAAAAGCGATTTCTTCCAGACAGCCGATGGATGGAGAGAATATAAAGATACGTTAGCAGACGGGGTGTACATGACTAAAATACAATAACAAATAATAACAGGTTCATAATATATATAAGTATAAAAAAATACATACATGCAGGCATATAAATATATATAATATAAGTATATAATTATAAATAATATACATAAATATATATTATAGATATGTAGGAATGACGAAACAAGGGTTGACGAATAACATGGATTAACTTACCAAATATAACTGAAAGACTTTATTTTTAAAAGCAGAAAGTGGTGGTTCCGGGTTAGAATGGGACCACTCTATCTCTTCCTGTGGATGTCGTAAGAGCTTTTAGTCGTCAAAGGACTAAGCACAAACATCTCGTGCCACAATTGAATTCCCAAGGAGGGTTAACGTCGGGCGGCGGCCGGTTGTAAAACTTTCGCACAAATACATTCCCGAAGAAGATTGACGTCAGGCAGGCGACGTAAAACTATAGACAAATCATAACTGTTCCGGCTATTTTTCTCCGTTTTGCAAGGTCTTTGGCATCCTTGGGTGACCATTGACATGCATGTTATATTTGGAGAAGAAAAAGCGGGAAAGCGCACCCCGGGCAGCACAGCTGAGGATGCAACCGGGAATGCGCTTAGACGAAGAAGAAGTCTATTACTTAAGGGTCTATTACTGGTCCTCATCATCATCATCACTCCGAATTTTATTTTTGGGAATGTTGTAGAACAAAAGTTGTTCAGTTTCATAGGCTAGGTGCGCACAGATTTTCCAAAAGTGGCCGTTTTCCGCAAATGTGCGTAGTAAAGCTTAACGTTCTCACTTTTAACTGTAAACAGTAGTTCATAAAATACTTTAAAGGGTTATCTAGAACTTGGTAGTAGCAAAATTTTAAATGATGTGTCCGTTTTCTTTGAAATGATTTGTTTTAAATGGTATAACGTTTAACAAAATATACTGAAACTATTTCAGTCATACTGAAAAGAAAAACATATATTGAAATATTGAAAACAAATTTTTTGCATTACATAGTAACTTGGATCAGCTGATCCGTAAACTTATATGGGAGACCAATCATTTTTTTTAATAATTTGATATATGTTCCTTGGGAAAAGTTACACCCTGTATAGTAAAAAACTAATGTTAAAGAGATTTACATAAATAATTAACAATTGCGCTACCGTGCACTCACAGTACAAATGGGAGGGGCGTGAGTTCGAAACTCAAAGCGAGTATAAAACAAAGTCGCTTCCCGCTGTCTGTCTGTCCCTATGTTTGTTTGTTTTGTTTTTCGTGTATGTAAGTGGCCAACACTGGTGTCAGATTTTTCAAGCTGCCTAAAGGCATCTGACGTAGCTTGACGACTGCCATATAATGACAGCCGACATTTTTGTACTACTTGTGGTCACCCATCCAAGTACGGACAACGCCCGGGGTTGCTTAACTCGTGAAAACGCTAGCAATGCGTACTTCCACCGGGCCACCGAGCTCCTCCCTATGTATGCCTAGATCTTTAAAACTACGCAACAGATTTTGATGTGGTTTTTTTAATAGATGGAGTGAGGAAGGTTTATATGTATAATATATACCCGTGCGAAGATATGACAAAAAGATTACATTAAAAGAAAAAAAAAATCGCATTTTTTTTCAAACATCAAAACTAAAAATAAAAGTCGAAATGAAACTCACCAAACAACTCGAAACCGCTACCACGGTACGAACCAAGCAATGTCAAATTACAACACAAGAATTAATTCACACAACGCACACTCACGTTTCATTTAAAAACATTTCATTCAATTTATTTACACATAAAGACACGTCTTCGCCGCTCTAAGGCTCGCTTCAACTGGTTGCAGAAACTTGCAAGCCAGGGTATCAGATTATACTGAATCGTTGTAGGAGGTAGTGTGTTCCGTATAGTATTTAATTTTGTAGGTTAAAGTTCAGACATTGCTGGAATATCATTGAGTTTGGTTTTGATGACGTATATTAAACGCCTAACAAAATATACTCAAACTAAGTGTAAATTCAGTCCATGATATTGAACAACTTTCTCCAAGGAACAACCCTTAGACTTCGAATACGGTACTTACCTATCTCACAACAAACAGGAAAATGAGAGCAAAAAAAAGGGGAGAAATAAATATGCGATAAGCTCACCTTTGCATAATTTTCTTTTAGTGTTGTATATTTCGTTTCCTTTTATTGGTGGTACAATACATATATAAGAAAAGAAAGATGATTCCGTGCTTTGGAAGGCACGATAAGCTGTCCCGAACGCCATCTAGCGTTTATTTAAAACTTTAAACCTATCCTAGGATTTGTTCTGTTCCGTGGTCTGGCACCCTCAGAACATTATCTGAGGGTCTACCCTTTGGGTTGCGGAGGTCAGACGGCAGTCGCTCTGTGTAATAACCAGTAACCTCGTCAAATCTCCTAGGTTAGGTAGTGGACCGGGCCGGGCTGGGCTCTAAATCATTACCGGGGAGGTTCAGATGTTGATGATGAATATATTGTAAGATTTATTGTATGAATACAAGATGGGTTGCCTTTGCTAAATTTAACAGACAAAGGTCTATATGAATCTATTTAATCAACTGTAGGTATTTTACTTAAATTATAAATAAAATCTTGTAATAATATAAATATACAGATTGGTTACATCGTTATCTAATCTGTTAGTTCAGGGAATCCTACTAAGGTTAAGTTAAACGTACGTACTGATATTAACACTAATTTAGTAAAAAAAATTGCACAGACATTTTTGTTACTATTTTATACTTATAGTAAGTTTTTAACCGACTTCAAAAAGGAAGAGGTTATTAATTCGACTGTATGTTTTTTTAATTTTTTTATTATGTTTGTTACGCGATATTTTCGCCAATTGTGAACCGATTTTGATAATTATTTTTTTATTTGAAAGCCTTTACTAACAAGTTGGTCCCATTTTAATTTGGTGAAGATATGATGAAGATCTTTGGAGATATGGAAGAAACTCCTTAAAAAAATTAAAGTTGTTTGTTTTTTTGTTAAAAATTTAATTATTATTATTAGGTAGAAATGGAAGAAATCGTAAGAATAAGTGTTATAATTTTAGAGCAAGAGATAAGTATGATACCAAAATTAACCTCTGATCTTTTTAACCGACTTAAAAAAGGTTATCAATTATTTGACCCGTATGAATGTATGTTACGCGATATCTTCGGCAATTGTAAACTGTATTTGATATTTATTTTTTTATTTGAAAGCCTTTACTATCAAGTTTGTTCCATATTAATTTGATGAAGACATGATGAAGAAATTCCTGAAGAAATTTGTCATATTTTTCTTGTAACATTTACAATATGTAGGTCTAGGAGTTCAGCTGTACCAGCTGCTTCTCTTTCCGCACAGATTGTAAAAGCCGATCGAGGGAATGGGCAAAAATGCGAATCATGTTAATATGCGATGCGGCTAGCAACCCATCACTATTTTTATTCGCTTTTTTCTCCTTCTCGCTCAACATCATGCTAAAAGAGTGGTCTTTGGGTCTGTCCAGGGCTCTGTCTGTCCTATTAGGTGTCCCATTAGGGATAAAGACGTTTTTTTGTTTGTAATTGTGCCGCCACAGATTTTTGGCGACCCCCCCCCCCCCATTGTGTCCTTACCGCCGCCCCCTTTATATGCCGCCCGGGGCCGTGGCCCCCCCCGGCCCCCCCTCGCTACGCTACTATGTTTTTATAAAGTAGAACTTAAAATAACAAACACATTTTAAATATTCAAGATACTAAATGAACCGTATGGAAAAAAGCACTTACTCGTATATCAACAGTTGTATTTACGAATAGGGATATGGCCAGGGTCCAAAAAATATTATATATTAAGTCCGTCCCAAAAACTAATATTTTTTCGTTGAGCAAATATTTACGTCTGTGGGCTATTTACGCCACCGTATTGTGAAAATCTTCTTGATCGTGACGACATGCAACATTTAAATGCGCTGTATCTTTTTTATTATTTGCTATATTAGAAAATAGAAAAAATACGTATACAATCTTTTTTAAAATTCTACCTAATGACCCAAAAAATATTTTTTGTGCACATCCGTATTAAACGGATATCAGCAGTGGTCATTCCGTAACAGTAGCTTTTCTTTAAAATAACAATAATAATAAAATAAGTATAAATTAATTAATTAAATATTTGACTCTTGCTTGAAGGTTCACTTTATTTTCACCACGGGCCCCTAAACACCATCCTCTCTCCATAGCCGGTAGGATGCACAAAGAAAGTGGCCCGGCGCAGTCGCAGTGTGTGACGTCACAGATAAACAATAAAACCAACTCACGCTGCGTAATTTTGACGTGAGCAAAAAGAGGGTTAAGAATTATTTTACGGTCCTGGATACGAGTTCTTTAGAGCCTGAGTGATCTTTAGTTTTTCGTTTATTAGGGATCCGTACCCGAAGGGTGCAAACGGAACCCTATTACTGAGACTCCGCTGTCTGTCTGTCTATTATCTATCTCTCTAGCTCTATCTCTTGAACCGTACTAGCTAGACACCTGAAATTTTCACCGATTATGTATTACTATGACCACTATACTCGTAACAACACACAGATATAGACACAAATGTAGGTATATGACGTCACAGTAAATTCAATATGGCGCCCTCTATAGCGTTTATAATAATGAGCTAAAAAATAAAATAAACTGAATCATACCGTGTAGGGTATCAAATGAAAGGGTTTAATTAGCCAACAAACATATTTAAAATATTTATTAGCTTTTTTTCCCTGCTGTGCTTGCATTATGGCCGTATCTGATTTTTTTTCTGAATTATTAGTTCACAAAATAGTTTGAAGAGATATTTAGGACTTGATAATAGCAAAATTTTAAATGATGTCTCCGTTTTTTTTAAAATGATTTAGTTTAAATGGGGGCAGCACTGAATCCCGAAAAATGTAAGTACGGCCTTAACGGATAAACGTAATTTTCAGTAAGAATCTTCCCGGGGTTTTAGTTTTAATAACTGTAGCTAGTGCCCCTATTAATTATGGTTTCTGTTACTCCAGTACTGGTCCCTAAAAGTAAGTTCCTGCATGAAAACTGACACGGAAGCTTATGGTGTCGACCTGGCGACGCACTCCCAGCGCAGCGTGACATAGTCATACAATGTTGTATTTTGTATGGATGTTCTTATTTCCCTCGAGTCGATGCCTCGAGTCTTAAGAGCCCGTACCAGGCCTGCGTCACTCCCCGTTTAGGTATCGAAAATGTACCTACATTATTACTATGCGCGCAGGCGGCCCCTCCGGGTGGTAAATTCAGTTATGCGAATCGTTTGTCTATAGCAATAAGAATGAAATTGGCTTGCAATGGATGTCTAGGTATCTATTCGAAAAGGTGCTGAGTTCTGACGTGAGCTAAATTAAACCATATCGCTAGTCACATTGAGTAGATATTTCTTTGAATTTCTTTGCTGAGTGAGACTTCTGTACGTTAGTATTATTTATTCTGTGCCCGTACTACCCTAAAGTTCTTAGAGCGATTTTAAATATTATCAATATTAACTAAATACTCACTTTGAAATAAAAACACAGCAAAGTTCAGGACTAACTCTATACATAATGTGTTTCGAAAACACGATTGCTTAAAATTTTCTCAATAGAAAAAAATTGCGAAGTTGCCTCTAAATCAGCTCAGAATTATACTAAAACGGAAAGTATTCGAGAAAAACAATAAATTAGCCTTTGTAACTTTTGGATTATAATTGTATTAAAAATAAGGCAGTCATAATATGTCTTATTTTTTTAATAACTTTTAAATATTCTTTGTAAAAGGAAAAAAACCTCCAAACCAAAACCAGCCTGATTGACCTACCATGGTCTTTCCACCCCGCATGGTCTCGCTGTCTCGCTTCGGCTAGACTAAATTTGTATCCACATCAGGCGCCTGCTTAAGGACTTTTTTATGCAATTTGGTCCGCATTATCTGGACCCAGATTGCGTGGGAGATATACATATATGTATCAAGATCAGAAATACACATAGATTAGCTCCGTGATCCAGTGGTCAAGGCGTTTGCCTTGTGATCCGGGGGTCGTGAGTTCAAATCCTACTGGGAAGCATACTTTGTGTTTGTAAAAGTTGTTTCCACTCCAATTAGGATATTTCAGGCTTGAAAGCACGTAAAGTTGTGGGTCTTGAACGTCATCTAGCGTTTGTTTAAATCTATCCTAGATCATCGATTGGTTCTTTGGGTGGCGGAGGTCAGACGGCACTCGCTCTGTGTAAAAACCAGTAAGTTTATACTTTGGGGCTTGCTTAATCAGTATGATTTGTCCTTATATAAAAAATAAAAATAAGCTATATATAACTGGGCTCTGTCTACCCCGTTAGAGATATAAAAACGTGATAATGTATTCGTATCTGTATATTATAATAAAATTATGGAATGTTGTAACCTAACATCTCACGGTTACTCGTACTTACGAAAGAACTTGTGCAAGCTAAACATATAACTCTCGTGAGTCTCGTGACCATTTACTTAAGCCTCACCACAGACGCGAATTAAATAATACAATGATGCCACCTAAACAAAATATATATTTTATGCCATTCCCCCTCTAAAAAGTTTATTTTATTCACTGAAAACAATGAATAAAAAGCACTTTTAATCACTATTTTGGTGTTTGAATTTAGAACACACCAATATATTCGACCTCAATCTCAATGCTATTTATCCTCCTTGGGCAAAAAAAACTATACAAACTCCTTGTGCAAAGAATACTTGACGTACAAATGTCTATTATCGCTTAAATCTTTCTTTTTTTCGAGTCATGGTACAAAGTATAGTTTGCAACTTTTGAAAAAAAAATCGGATTTATATCGAGGGCTATGAATCATTCGCGTCGCTCAGGATTCTAAAACTGAATTACGACCGTTAGAATCCTACACTTGCTCTTGATTCATTTACGGCCCTCGCTTTAAAACCGTCCTTTATTCATTTATTGCTTAATATACTATTATTTTTAAAGTTATTTAAGAATCTTGGGAGCGTGGTTATACAATCATTATGATCACGAGGACGATGGCTTCGAAGCAGCAAGCAACCCGTCAATGTGTTGACTTTCCATAAATATGTAGTGTGCATTCGCGATGGGATTTGTCTGACATCTTTGATATGCCATCCCATCCTTGACAATACATTAAATGTACGGTGCCTATACAGTGAGCTTAAACATAAGCCGGCTCGAAGGACCAAAATTTACCCGTACATTTTGGTCCATCGAGCCGGATATAATAATGTTATGGAATTTATATTCGTAGCTAGTATGTGAAGGGAAATAAATGAAAAACAAAAGGCTTTTCAAATTTTATTCATTTTCTTACAAACACCATCGTCACATATAAATATAGGTACCTAAACTGTTGTTTCTGGTAAGCAATGTAATCAAAATTATTCACAACAGCGTTATTTATTCATGTTGCTTTTTTCAAGATCCTAGCACGGATTTAATTGGAAATTGTCCATACTTATGGACTTTCCCTTCAAGTATGTGTGTGTCGACGGTACGTTCCCACTTGGTAATAAGGGGCCATCTACATAAGTATTACGTTCATGCTAAATGTGACATGGCCTGTTAGATGGATAGGAAAAAACCGTGACAAGGGGGGGAGCTGTTTGAAAAGCTGTTTTCTTTGAAGCTGTTAACCAGGTTTCATTCTCCGCCTAATCAAAGCGTCGTTTCTTTTTCACTTGCTTTGAAAAAAAATTACACCAAATGTAAAAAAAAACTATCAACAATACAATGTCTTGTTTTGTCCTCCGGCTAATTAACGCATCTTTTTTTAAATTAGGTAAAAAGATACGTTAATCAGGCGGAGTACAAAACCTGCAGAATTACCGTTTTTTATCATTCTGCGTTATGTACTATGTGGACGGGCCCTAATCTGATTTTAAAAGGCAACTTGAATAATAACTGAAATTTTAAATAATATTTAAATTTCGAGTCAGTTTCAATAGTAAGTATAAATAAAATCTGAATCGATATAATATTTAGGTTCAATCTTGATATATTAATTTATTGGTAAATACTAAATATGTACGTCGATATGCTAAAATACGCCGTTAGCGTTTATTTTTATGTTAATTATGTAAATAAATGTATATAATAAGTATAATTAGTATGTAATATTAATAAATTAGACGTCTAACATTTAATATATTACTTTGAAATAAATAATGCAACATCTTCAATACTTAAACATGACTAGTTTGATAGACTATATTGTAACATTAATGAATTATTTGTCAATAATTATATCCTACTTGTGTATGTAAGTCACATTTGTTAAAACTAATATTAAAACAGTATTATTATTACCAAATTATAGACATAGCTGTTCTATATTTACTTATAAAAAACCGAACTCTATCCGCAATTATTAAAAAACTTAGGTAGGTATTTATACAGGGTCTAACAAAATGTACTGAAACTATTTTAAGGCTGGATTCAGTTTATGATACTGAACAACTTTCCCCAAGAAACATATATCGAAATATAAAAAATAATTTTTGGCCTACCATACAAGTTGACCGGTCAGCTGATCAGTTTGAATGAAAAGTCAAAAAATATTTTTCATATTTCGATATATGTTTCTTGGGGAAAGTTGTTCAGTATCATGAACGGAATCCACCCTTAAAATAGTTTCAGAATATTTTGTTAGACGTTGTATGATAAAATTGTATTTAAGTACTTACTATAATCTACCTACCTAACCTAAATATTGCACCATCAAATAGTTTTTTAGGTATGACGTAAGATATAATATTTGTATGTAATGAGAAAACTGTTTCTTTAACGATTTTTTTCTGAAGAATGTTTGTTCTATATAAGTATTTGTTACATTTTTAGTCTTTTTATATTAACAGAAATATTGTATAAAACAATTGTTATTGGATTATTTGATAAATATAAGGTGATGCAATGCAATAGTCATAAAGGTAGTCAATACCTATTTACCTATATGGCATTGTTATCATATTTACGGTAGGTACCTATATAATTGGATAATAAAGGGGCTGTTTTAAATCAGTAATATAGATTTGATTTAATTATATTACTTATGTATGATTTTAATACGAATACATTAGTTAGTCAGGAACAGGCCCTATGAGCATGATTTAATCAGCTCCAAAATCCCAAGTACAAAATGTAATGAAATAGGAAAAACACCATTGCTTCTTTATCTTACTCCACCGGCCACAATATCATTGTCCAGTCGAGAAAGTTTATTTCACTATGAAATACCATCGCCATCCCACTGTTACTTTTTACGCAACCCACAAACATTGCCGTGCACAACAATTTTTTACAGGGTGGCACAGGGTAGACAACTTCTATGTGTTTATATGAAGTGCATGCTACTGACGACAAGGAGTTTAATCCACCCAACTCAGAACTAAAAGTGTAAACCTTCAATTTAATTATGAGGTTTTTCAAAAAATATGTTTACGTGATATGATTTCTCCAGGGTCTGTCAGGTTGAATATTTAGTTGTTAATAAAAATATTTTGAAAATCAAGATGGCGATATTTGTTAACGCTGGTGTCAAACCTGGATATGTTATGTCATAACAATTGTAAAAGCTATTGGTCTTAATAATAATTAAATCTAAACATCCCTCAGTAATAAATTAATTAAAACTAATTAAAAATCTGAGTACGGCATGTTCTTGCCAGCGCCATCTAGCGACACTGGTCTATAGTAGTTTGACATTTCGCCCCAGCCGCGCGGGGCTACGTTGAAATTCGGGCCAGAGACAAGAGGTAAGCGCGGGCTTTTCGGCGCGGCATAGACGTCATTTAGTTTCGTCGGCGCTAACGGCACTGGCACCTCGATATTTTGCACAGTGATAGTTGGTGTCGGGGAGACGGGGAAAGGTTCCATTTTCGGTAGACAGGAGTTTGAGTTTTTGAGCGCAGATTTGGGGTAGGTCTTCTGGTTCCGCAGGCTGGATGGTGGGCGGTATGGAGTGTCGTGGTTGGCTACTGGGACTGGAGTGCTGCATGTGTTTGATGTATTTCGACCTGGAAGGAGAAATAGATACAATTAACTAGACGTTGGCCGCTTGAAAATACACACATTAGATTTTTTGTTTGTTTACTAAACTTGCTGTCAAAAATTGCACACAGGCTATAATACCCGTCCTATGCCTATGTGTGATTTATCCTTTGCTTTTTTTATATAGCACTGTTGTATAGATTTAGATTTATATTTTTATCATAAGTCAATGCATTAAAGAGCACACAGGTCACGCCTGTCGCCCGTAAATAATTCTATATTCTGCGCTGGCGACGCACCAACTGTCATGTTGGATCATCGGATCTCATGCTCCGGCGGGCAGGATAATTAATGTTATAATTAATCCGTATGATTTATATCCGACTAGCGGCCCGCCCCGGCTTCGCACGGGTATGTATTATACATATAAACCTTTCTCATGAATCACTTTATCTATTAAAAAAAACCGCATCAAAATCCGTTGCGTAGTTTTAAAGATCTAAGCATACATAGGGACAGACAGCGGGAAGCGACTTTGTTTTATACTATGTAGTGATAAAGCACTTTTAAGTGTTCTACAGAAGCCAGCAATGAGAGTGAATGCCATCTTGGATTAAAAAAAAGATCATAAATATTTTGATTCTGCAACCAAAACAACTGCCGGATTTTGAGTTTCAGCTTCAGCCAAACTGTAAGTAGTTGATGATAAGGCTGCCATCTTTGTTTTTAAAAAGCGCTTGGTTGTTGCGATCTGGTCCGTAGTCTCGCAGCCAGTAACTTCAGATGTAGATGTAAGGGACTTGAAAAGGGACTAGTGAGTAGTCCGATGTCATAGTCATCGTCATATCTTTTCCATGGTATAATAAAATATGGTATTCTTTTCACAGTGTCGTTCTTTTCAGTAAAAGTAGCCAGAGCAGTCAGAGGATTTGGCCTACACTCTTTACGCTGGCCAGACGGATTGGAGAGGTCTCATTGATGTTTATAAGCTTTGTTTAGCTTGTGTTTCCTAAGTCGAATCGCCTTCTACGACATCCACGGGAAGACTTGGTGTGGTCCTATTCTACTCTGCCGGGAACCACACGGCATTAGACTGTATAAACTCTATTATATCTGTTACACTTCGTCTGCTGCGGAATTCATAAGACACGATATGGCGATAGGTATCCATCTCTATTTTTGTATTCCTCAACTAATAGCCATTTACTTCATTAATAAATCATGCCCTAAATACTCGTACTATGTTGTAAATATTAATAGACTCGTATCAGTAAACTCACGAGGCCTCAGAACTATGCCAAGTATGGCTCCAAAATAGTGCAGTTTAAATAGCGCCGAGGATTTACCTGCCAAAGCACAGCTGTCGACCACAATCACAGATGGAATCAATACGACAGGTCTGGATTTAGAACGGTGAACATATTGGGAACTCCAGACATGACTAGCTAGGTAGATCAGCGGACGCATTTTCGCTCACAACCCCTGGGCTTGGTGGCCAAGTGATTTAGGCGGGTGAATCCGAGTGAATGGTAATGACGATGTAAAAATGATAATGATTTTACGTCCTATGGTAATGATAACAGTCAAATGGTAATGATGTAATATAGGATTATTAATATTAATATCATAACCATTACCTGTTATCATTACCATAGGACGTGGAATCATTGCCATTTTTATATCGTCATTACCATTCACGACGGAATTTTCGGATTCACCCAGGCACTGACTGTGCGTCTGTGAAACATGAGCTGGATTCTCACTAGGCGAGACTTGTACCTCTGCATTTGTACTCATGCTTCCGGTGATGGAAAACATCGTAAGGAAACCTGCACACCAGGAGTGTTATTTTTCATTCAAGGACTCAGCGAAACACAAAACGTGTAGTTTTCCAACTCACCACTCGCGTCCCGACGCATTGCATCGTATTTTTGAAACCGTCGTGTCAGCGATAAGTAATATTGTGTTACGCAGAAAATATCATAAATTTTCAATGGTTTTCTAACCATTAGAACAAAAATTAAAAAAGCAGCGTGAATCGGAACTGATTCTCCATGGAACGTTTCTTTGACATTTGCACGCTACAAATGTCAAAATTACGAGTGGTTGCAAATCCTTCGCATACGATCAATTCAAAAATGCGCCCGTTTGGAAACACTCGCGTGAGTCCCTGAATGAAAAATAGCACTCCAGTTGTGTGATAATGACTGTTGTCATTAGATGGCAGTCGTTGAGCTACATCAGATGCCTTTAGGCAAATGAATAACCCTGGACTGGCACAGACTTGGATTGTTGACCACGACAACCACGAGTGACATGACATGTCTTGCTTCAGAAAACACGTAACCTTTTAATCTGCTGTCGAGATGGCATTCGTCTCTCTATATCAGGTGACTTTGGGCAGTTTGAATGCAGATAGACCTCGGTCTGCCAGTGAAAAATTGGTAAAGCACCAATACGCTGATGACATATACAAAATATTGTGAAAGACCTGGATGAGGACTGCAGAAGACCGGGTCAAAACTAGTGGTGGTAACCCCGTGAAGAGGCCTTTACCCAACGATGGCTGAATAAAGGCTCTTCTTCTTAAGAGTATGCGTTAGACCTCGCTTATTGACCTTAACTACTTCTGAGAAGACCAGCGACATACTAAATGTTGGGAGAACAGTAGACCTCGCGAGCTCTATAATCATGCTTAGACCGACTCTTTCCTCCTTTCCCCTGGCTTCGCAAAGCCATTTTAGTGAAATCCGTCCATATCCGGCTACAGGAAACTTCACCCCTTTTCCTCCTCCACTACCCCTTTTGGATTTTTTTGACAACATATTGTGTAGATGTTGTAAGTTTGTATGGATGTCTGGACTATGGATGTTTTGTTTTCACGCCAATACGGCTGAACGGATTGAAATGAAATTTGGCTTATTATTTGGATTAACATAGGTGTTTTTATCTCGAAAAAAAATTAGGAGTTTTTTATTTGGATTATCATAAATTCGTCCTCGCGGGCAATGCCGCATCAGCCAGTAAAATATAAATAAACCCCACCTCGTCCTTCGTGCACCCACTTCACGGATCTCTTCTTCCGGTTCACGTACATACTCTGGCCTCTGCTCATGTGGTTGCTAGAGTCGCTTAGGCTCTTGGAGATGGCTCGTGCAAGGTCCATCTGCTCTTTCACCGTGGGGTGCACGCCCGGCACGTAGAACGCTGATGAGGCGAATGTCTTCTCTGGAAATTCAAAAGCAGAATAATGAGGACTGGCCTTGTTGCTTCCGAACTAGAATAGGACCACTCCATCTTTTCCAGTGGATGTCGTAAGAGGTGACTAAAGGATTAAGCACAAACATCTCGTGCTACAGTTGCATTCCCAAGGAGGGTTGACATCAAACTGTTCCAGCTATTTCTTCTATCTCTTTCGCATGGTCTTAGGCAACCTTGGGTAACCACTGACAAGATATGATATTTGGAGAAGAAAAAGTGACCAATTGCACCCCGGGCTTCGAAGCAGCACAGCTGACGATGAAACGGGGAACGCGCTAAGGTGAATAAGAAGAGAAGCCCTACATTTTTGATGTTTTTAGAGTGTGTAAGTGGCCTACACTGGTGACAGATTTTTTAGCTGCCTAAAGGCATCTGACATAGCTTGACGACTGCCATACCACGATGACAGCCGGGACCAACAGCTTTACGTGCCTTCCAAACCACGGATTTTATGCCACTTTATGGTCACCCGTCCAAGTGCGGACCACGCCTGGTGTTGCTTAACTTGCGAAAGCACTAGCATTGCGTTTTCCCACCAAGCCACGGATACTGCATGCCAGTCAAGAACAGTTTACCGAATTTACGGTCCTTCTTGATGAGATGCTCCTCAGCATCAGGTGCGGGCGTGAAGATCTTGTTGAGGTCCACCTCCTTCTCCCCCACGATCACCGGCTTGTTCTCCAGGTCCTCCTGGAATACCAGCCCTCTTTGTTAAAACAGAGCAAAAACTAAAATGTTTAATTTTTTTCTGAATTCCTATAGGTACGTATCTATATATTAATACTATATTATTGGTTCCTCAAAGGAAAAATATATCATGGACTTATATTAAGACGGGGCAAATTATGAACAATGAAATGAAGAAAAAAGCGGCCAAGTGCGAATCGGACTTGCCCATGAAGGGTTCCGTAGCAGCAAGTAACTAAAAAGTTCTAAAGGTAAATTGAGGTTTACGATTTATGACGTATTAAAAAAAACTACTAACTAGATCTCGTTAAAACTAATTTTCGGTGGAAGTTTGCATGGTAATGTACATCATATATATTTTTTTTGTTTTATCATTCTCTTATTTTAGAAGTTACAGGGGGGGGCACATTATTACCACTTTGGAAGTGTCTCACGCAAACTATTCAGTTTAGAAAAAAATGATATTAAAAACCTCAATGTCATTTTTAAAGATGGGGTCAGTATGGCTTTTCAGTTCGTATGGGGAACCCCCAAAATTGATTGTTTTTTTTTCTATTTATGTATGAAAATCTTTATGCGGTTCACAGAATACATCTACTTACTAAGTTTCAACAGTATAGAGCTTATAGTTTGGGAAAAAACTAGCTGTGACATACGGACGGACAGACATGACGAATTCATAAAGGTTCCGTTTTTTGCCATTTGGCTTAAAAACAGATCAAAAGTAGTCAGTTACTTTTTTGGTATCTTTATTTCAGAATCTTTTGTCTTAAGACATGTCAGCTCCATCGTACTTAATTTTAAAGAACTTCTCTCGCTGTCACTCTCTCAGGCAGACATTATCGGATTTAGACATTTCAACCTCGATTTTATTAGTTTAGGTATTAAAGATGCATTTACAAGTTTTATGTTTATGAGATATGGCACGAATAGGATGGTACACTACTACAGAGAATTAACTGCATACGATGATTTGAACCTCCTAGGTTAAATTCAAGTAAAGTATGCGAAATAAAAAATACTTACGTAGGTATTATCTTTTTTTCTGTTACCATTATCTTTTTTTATATTAAAAAAACAAACATAACAGCCGGCAAATGGATACCGAAAATCTCTGATTTTAATGTCACCGCCGCCTACCGGCGTGGCAGGTGGGGGGTATTAAAATAAAGGATTTTATATATCATATTTACAAATATATATACAACTTATTTGTTTAAATACCATAATACCTCGTTCATCTAAACGTATTCTGCATCCTAGGCATACTTTGTTTTAAGATATTTTATTCTCATAAAGAAATTTACATTTCACTTACATGAGAACACACACACTACGAGTGTACTTAAGTATAAAAAACAGTTACGCGTACAAGGTAAGGTCCGAAAGTAGGTAAGCAAAGTAACACGCAGTCCTGCTGGTTGTATCATGCAGTCGGATTTTTTAAATAATTACTTACTTGTTTGTTAAGATTATTGAGACATACAATGGCACAAGAATATTTACTAATTTTTTTGTTAGATATTAGTTTCAAACTTACATTAGACACAGATTTATTTTTCTTCCGAATTCATTAGTAACATAAAATATACATTCCTACCTTAATAAATATCATACAGATTCGAGATAAATGGTAACATTATGAGTAAGTATTACTTAATAACAAAAGTATATTTTACAAGAAATATATCTAAATGCGACATTAAAGATGCAACCTAATGAGAGAAAAATATGGTATATTTACAAGAAACAATGTAACTAATGCGTCCATGGTTTCTGATATTGTGGGACTTTCTTACAGGCGGCAGTTCCAGTGGCTGCACGGCCGCTCCTTCTCGGGAATATTCTCCATCGTTCTGTGTAATACAGGTTTTTATTAAATTGGGACTTTGTAAACAAAATCTTGTCTTTGCAAGCCTATTATTATTCACCCCAAAGATCAAAGAGCTATTATGTAAAAGTAAAGGAAGTTTAAATAATAAAGTTTTTATATTCCCTTGCTAGCTTCTGTACGCCCAGTACTTTCGATAGTTTATATGTGAAGACCCTACAAAATCATGGTAAAGAAAATTAAAAATGTCTTGGTGTGCGTTACAATACAGCAAGAATAATTCAAGGAACACGGCAAAGTGTAAAGAAATAATTTTCCATCGGTAAGTAATCAGATTTCATTGTTTGAAAATTAAATACGTATATTAAAATCCACGCCGCCATTATATTCAAATATAGAACAGGGGCCAATGTTTGAGATAGTCGTCTCTATATTTTATGTCAATTCCGAACATTATGTACTTATTATAATAAAATACTTATGCCTACTTTGTAGATATTTTTTATTCGACGCCAGAGATTCCACAGGCGTCGTTCCTGACCCCGAAGAATTCTTTTCACGACCTCTTTTGAAGGACCTCACCTTGTTCATCCTAAGAACAAACGGTTGACAAAATATAAAGAGAAAAAAAGCCATCGAAACGCCAATAGGAAGAAGATTGTAGACGTCATATACAAATGTAACAAGTACAACAGGCGTACTTTCACAAAAGCATTCTCTAACAGTCAAACCTTTCGTCAACCAGTCAAAACCGTCGATTGGAGAGCTCATGTGGGTATATACAGAAAACTTAAAGTAAACTTTTAAAACATAACAATAAAAAATATTTATTTACTTTGCACATATGTGTTTGGGTCATAGGATTACAACATTCTATCAAATTTCACCTGATTCGGTCCAGTAGGTTCGGAGCAAATTGGCTGTGACAGACGGACGGACAGACAGACGCACAAGTGATCCTATAAGGGCTCCGTTTTTTCATTTTTTGTACGGAACCCTAAAAATATCAAAGAATCATTTTGATTCAATATTTTTACATAGAATAAAATTTTATTAAAGGTACTTTCTTTAAAACTACAAACTACGATTACTAGCGTTTCATATACCTAACTACCACGGCTAAGAACCTTTCAATTTTCTTCATCTCTGTTATATTTCCACCATCATACATACAGTTCGTTTGCTGAAATGGATTGCAGATTGTGGGCGCACTGCAAATCATTTGAACGAACGAACTGTATCGGTTTCAAACTGCGTAAAAGTATTTAGTTATATGACTATCCACGTGTTGGTATTGAATGAAGTGAATACGGAGTGAATTTCCTTCCAGTCTTATCCACCAACAAATTCAAACAGACGTATCGTCTGAAACGCAATCTTGGCTCCTTGCCACCAACCACTCGCCAGCATCTGGTAGTTTTATGATATCCAGGCCAGTGTGCGATGAGAAAAAAGTCGATGCATAGAGCTATTATGTGAAACTAGAGAAATAAATAAATACCTAAATAAATAAATAGATACTCGTATTAGGGACAAATAACACAGAGAGGGTCGTGCTCCTGCAGTGGAGACTAAAAAGACCTGATGCTTAGGACCTGATGCTAATGATATAATAATAAAATAACACTTATTGAGCTAGCCCCAAAGTAAGTTGAAACTTGTACTATGGGATACTAACTCAACGATATTATATTTTATAATAAATACATATATAGATAAACACCCAAGACCCAGGACTGGCTTTTTCCAACTTTAACTACAACAACGCCAAAAGTGGCCACTTTTGGCGGAGGCAAGTTTTAAAGCTAGACGGACTAATGTAAATACTTTCAACGGTGGTTCATAAAATAATTTAAAGGGCTATCTAGTGCCTGACGATTATCAATATGGAAATTATCACCATATTTACGAGTTAACAATTTATTTCAAATGAGGGCGCCACTTCAAGGCCATTTGCTTCTATATTCATCTTAATAGGCGATGTGGCTCTAGCTATTCATCTCGATTTGGATTACTTTTTTTCACCTTTTCGCCCACCATCATGCTAAAAGTGGCCTTTGAATAACACTGGAACCAACAGAAAACATGGTAAAACGATTACCACTTCATAAAAAATCTCAATTCATAAAATCAACGCAGAAAACTACTTCAAATTATTTACAAGTACTTGACTCGACTATGCCATTGAATTTGAACCCATAGCCACCCGGAAGAGTGGCCAGAGGTCGACAACACGTGAGGCCGTGACCAGGGTTCGATGCCCGGCGGAAACCTATTTCTAGAACAATCTAATGAGTTTTAAATGAACTCTTCAGTTATTATTATTCTAGTTACTTGACTGAATTTCAGTTGCTTTTATCGATTTTTATTGGAACTGTGCCTAATTTCAGTGGTGGGATAGTAGTCACGCACCTAGGGGCGCGAGATTGCAATCTTTTTCTTTATCTCAACGCGTTTCTGGTTGCATCCTCAGCTGTGCTGCTTTGGAACCCGGAGTGCGCTTATCATAGTTTAGTTATAAGCACTTATAGCCCACTTCATGCCAAGCAGTTGCAGATAATATGACTGCCGGGACTAATAACTTAACGTGCCTTTCTAGGCACGGATATATAAATAAAAATCAAAGATTCAAGTGAAAAGACATTTAACTTGGCATGTCTAGAGATTAAACATAAAGCCCTGTGGTTTTGAAGATTGTAAAAAAAAAACAATATCTTTTACCGGTCATCGACCCTACGAGTGTCTAATCATGCATGACCTTACATAGTGCGCCAAAATATAAAGCTATTACGCTACAATAAAACAACGTTAGTAGGCAGTAAGTACAAAAAATTGGTAAGACTAGCTGTACAAAAAATTCTAGGTCTATGAGCTGTACAGTCAAAGAGGCGTTTACCGAGCGGGCCCTGGCCTACGCGGGCCCTTGCCCAAACTCTATGGCTGCGTGGATAGATTATTGTCAAAAAGCAGTTTGATAATACAGACTTTTTTCGTCAGGTCTCACTCCATCACTACATTGTCACCCGTGACAATGTGACAAATTTACATAAAGCCTAGAGAGCCTAAGCAGCCCGGGTATATTCCATTCATGGGACAAATGGAACAAGTTTTAGTTTTGCTTTTCGATTGTCACCACCACTTCGTCTATTGACTTTTATTTCACAGTTCCATTTCTCCCCACTGGGGACGAATGGGACAAACTTTCATTAAAATTATATTTGTCCCCAATGGACGTCCTCACTGGGGACAAATGGGATACCCAGCGACCCGGCACGAACCTCGTCACACGAAAATTGGATTTTTCAAATTGTAAACTGTGTTAAGTCTGGGCCTGATGTGGATAATCTAAGTTTTGTAGTTCTTCCACTTCCACGCACACAAATCTACTCTAGCCGAAGCAAGACAGTGAGACCATGCGGGGTAAAAAGATCACGGTAGGTCAATAAGGCTGGTTTTGATTTTAATGTTTTTTTCGTTTTACAAAAATTATTTAAGAGTTATTTAAAAAATATGACACATGATCCCTGCCGTATATTTAATACAATTATAATTTAAATTTAGCTAATTTATTGTATTTCTTAAATACTTTCCGTTTTAGTATAATTTTTTTCCGTTTTTAATTTTGAGGTGATTTGGAGTCAACTTCGCAATTTTTTTCTATCGAGAAAATTTTAAGTACCTAATCGTGTTTTCGAAACATATTATGTATAGAGTTAGTCCTGAACTTTGCTGTGTTTTTATTTCAAAGTGAGTATTTCGTTAATATTGATAATATTTAAGATCGCTCTAAGTACTATCAGGGTCATACGGGCTCTTAGGGACACACAAGGTGTTTTTCATTAAGTTATCTTGTACCTTTAGATCTACGCCCGGGCCCAAGGCACTGTCCGACCAGTAGCGGCGTTGGGGTAGGGCGCGGTTGGGCGACCGCCCAGGGCGTCAGATACAAAGGGGTGACAGGGGGCGTTTTTGGGCAAGGGGGGGTCACAGGTAATAATAAATATATAAATAGCGGCTGGTTAATGGCAGCAACTCCTAGACTCTTATTTATGCACCCCCCCCCCCCCCCTCCCTACCTTCGTTTACAATGGGGCGGATTTGAAGAATCCTATATCGTTCTTGCACCCGTCCCACCCGTTGGCAGAAATAAATCCTATAACATTGAAGCCTAAGTCAGTCTGAATTGCAGTTGGGGGGGGGGGGGGGGATTTCTCGCCCGGGGCGCTGGTAGAGCTAAAACCGGCACTGTGTCCGACCCTAAACAATACATGTCACAACAGTAAATATGTTGTTGTAATATTGTGACAGGTAGTGGGCGAATCGGTGTAATCATACATCAACATTAAAAGCCTCCATATCTAATTCAAAGTCATTGCTCTTGGTTTATGAGTAGGTAACGTATGCGTATACCTATATAACGTAGGTATATTCGTAGGTAGATACGAGTACTAGTTTAATATGTTCTTTCAACTTCTTACGTACGGTCAGGCCGTGGGTCAGGTAACAAGTACCGAGATAGATACTCGTAGACTTTATATACTACCACAGAATAGCATACCAGTACTCCATACAGAAGTCTCACTCAGCAAAGAAATTCAAAGAAATATCTACTCAATGTGGCTAGCAATATGGTTTTTTAGCTCACGTCAGAACTCAGCACCTTTTCGTTTAGATACCTAGACATCAATTGCAAGCCAATTTCATTCTTATTACTCTGGACAAACGATTCGTATAACTGAATTTACCACTTGGAGGGGCCGGCTGCGCGTATAGTAATAATGTAGGTATATTTTCGATACCTACACGGGGAGTGACACAGGCAGGCCTGACAGTACCGAGATAGATAGACCAATTTATACAACGTGGAAGGGACATACCCGTAATAAATCAAACCTACACTAGATCATTAAAGTATGATTAAATTAATTTCAATATACTATAATGATCTCGTAATGACCACGGTTTAATTTATTACGGGTATGTCCCTCCCACATTGTATACGACCTAGACGACCTACTTATTTGCCTATACAGTGTTACTTTTAAAACACCGGCAACATTTTTGGAGCAAGTTCAGTCCGTGATACTAAACCACTTTCCATAAAAACAATTATCCAAAAACAAAAACAAAATTCGGCTTCCCATACAAATCGGCGCTCAGCCAAATGGATTTTGTATGGGAGGATCAGGGTTGCTTAGACGCATCGCCTATTAACACGATTAGCATTTTCGCCTATTCTCTCGATCTGCGCGGGATGAGAAGCAGCTGGTACATTCTAAGTTTTTCTTTTCAACAAGACCATCATTCAAGAAGATAATATTTACGTTTGACGCGGACGGAATTGCGGGCCAAAAGATAAACGTACTAACTGAATGGTTGCCAGTAACAATGTATGTAGAAATTACTAGACGAAAGCTGGGTATTATTAGCCAAGACATTGCGAATATTTAAGACTAGTACAATCAAAGAATTTATAATACTATCTAGAATAACTACGAATAATAATCTCACAAAAACAACTTAGAAAATTAAACTTAATGCCACGCACATAAAGCTCATATTTTCATAATGCTTATATTTAAATACCTAACGTTCCCAAAAAATGTACCTAAAGTTATAGGCGTCCCTTTCCCGCAAACTGTCAGTGCAATAAAGTAGAAGGGGAGAGCTATAACTTTAGGTATAATTTTAGGGAACGGCTTTGCCATTTCGTAAGCATTCTAGATTTGTATACAATTTCTTTGAGTATAATAGCTAGATAACCGGGAGAAATTGAATGAAACTATCGAACAAGTTATTAATTTCAAAACTTTGTTATATTTAAAAACTTTGACTTTCTGGAACGCCATCTAGTAATGAGTAGCACAAGAAGAAGAACTACCGATACGACCGCCATCTATGATTTGCTAGAGAAAGCCCTGAATGTTAACCCCCAATAACTTTTAAACGGCTGAACCAATTTTCATCAAACATAGCTAAGAACCACTGCAAGGGAATTTTTTTCACGTGAAAATCCTCTATCAAAATCGGTTTATCCGTTCGAGCGCTAAAATGTCACAGTCAGACATACGGACAGACATTGGCGTTAACCTTATATCACCCCTCTTTTTCTCGGTGATTAAAAAATAATGAAACTAGTTGTATCCCTTACTTACAGGGTAGGTAGACAGCGCCTAGCAAAAGAGGAGACACCGCTTATAGAGCTTTCGACATAAGCGAAAACCAATCGGAATCTTTTTTTTTTAATGGCTAGACGCTACTGCGTTTTTAGCCAGGAACAAGTTAATAAAACGTGGGAAATTCTTTTTTCCTAACAAGTTACAATCAGAGGTTGGTGTAGGCCTTTGATTGCTTTAAGGGAGCTTCTGGCGACAAATATATACGAGTCCACTGGTTTTTATAGCCGATTGAGTGGCGGACGACGCCCGAAGACGCCCACACAGTCCGCGAAACAAATATCACTACAGCCGTACTATGACTGTCCACTTTAACTGTTTCACATATTGTTCATGAGCATTAGCATTTATAACACCAAACAACACCAATTTCTACACTATAATCAATTTGCAAAATAATTTAAAGAAAACCCCAACCGAACCCCTCGACTTCCCGCCAAAAACCAATCGGAAACTTGGTAAACATAATGAAAAAGGCCTTGGTATATACTACAATACAATACAGTAAGAATATATCAAGGAACATGGCCAAGCCATACGAAGTCTAAAGAAAAAACTTTCCATCGGTATGTAACCAGATTTCATTATTTGAAAATTAAAGTGTGTCCCAAACGCCATCTAGAAGTTGTTTAAACCTAGCATTGGTTCTGGTCTATTGTACCCTTTGGATTGCGGAGGGAAGTCAGTCAGACGGCAGTCGCTCGCTGTTTAATAACTAGTAACCTCGTCGTATCCCCTAGGTTAGTTAGCGGACCCCGGGCTCTGAAGCGTTACCGCTGAGGATGCAACCGGGGATACGGGAGGGTGATGATGATGAGTAAATAGAGTAGATATATATCGTCTCACAAAATATACTGAAACTATTTTATTAGTCAATTCAGTGTATGATAGCGAACAACTTTTCCCAAGGAACATATATCACTATTTGTCCAAATTATGATTCAGTTTGTACTGGATTCGTTCGCATTATGCTCATTATTTTATTTTATTTTATTATGTTTTCATTACTTTATATATATATATATATATATATATATATATATATATATATATATATATGTAGTATATTTGTTTATTAATTTGTATTTAATGTATTTATATATTTTTTCAGTAGATTCTTTCTTATATCTACTATCAGTAAATCCGACATACTGCATCGCCTTTCTCATAATTCACTTCTCTCTCCACCCAAAGGTTGACTGGAAGAGATTGCTACATAAGCGATAAGTCCGCCTTTGCATCATTTTTGTTTTTTTTCTATGTATTGTTGTATGCCCTTGCTTCATGGTGCAATAAAGAGTAATTGTATTGTATTGTATTGTATATATCTAAATATGAAAAATATTTTTTGACTTTCCATACAAACTCGGATCAACTCGTATGGTAGGCCGAAAATATTTTTCATATTTCGATATATGTTCCTTGGGGAAAGTTGTTCAGTATCATGGACTTAAACAGTTTCAGTTTATGTTGTTACACCCTGTATGAGTATGTATGTGTAAATAGAGTTTTATTAGATCTAAGTACAAGTATACAAGTATATAAGTAGACAAGTACATAAGTAGACAAGTACATAAGTAGACAAGTAAGAACACAAGCCAACCATAAGAGGTAGATTCTTATCCAACCAACCTCAAGGTAATCCCCCATGCTTTCGACGCACACCACATCCGAAACATATTCGATTTTCTCAAAGCTGGACTTTTCAAAGCTCGAAGCACTCGTCTCCATTTCCATCTCCATCCCAATTAAATCCACTTCCGTTTTCAGTAGGTTTCAAGATTTTTTTCTTTTTCTTTTTTTTTATCTTTCACAAAAATCACTATTTTCTGTAGGTACCACTTTTTCAAAAGTTCTGTCAGATACTTTTAATTACTTATTTACTTTTTTTTTTTTAAATATTTAAAAAAAAAATCGAGTTAAAAAAATTATACTTATACTTATTTTTTGTAAAGTTGTAAAATTAGTAATTCGATTTTTAAAGACAAAAGAACGATTAATTAAACAGTTCTATTGTGAGAAACGTCCTATACCGCGGTCACAAGTCGACTTCCAATCGATTTGATGTCAGAGAACAAGATTTTTGAGAGAAAACCAAAATAAAACAAGCGCCCGGCCATCTCCCATTATAATTAGATGCATCCCAACATGAGGGAGATAAGTAGGTTAATCTGCCTGTTTGTCTGTCCATAACGCGTAAACAGACCGTCCTGTCTTGGTTTTGATGTTTTTAAACTGTTGGTTAAACCAACCGCAGCTATTTTAACGTTGTTGTTTCAAATTAACACATCGCTCAGCTCAGCGGGCCCAACATGTTGCTGCGTGCTGCCGTACCGACGACGTTACTCTGTGTCCCGCCTTCATTACAGTACGAAAACTGAAGATTTGGTGGAGTACATAAGGTCAAATCATTAAGTCAAAACTCATGTTAAGGTGAAGATATAGGCAAATGGCCTTGAAGTGGCGCCCTCATTTGAAATAAATTGTTAACTCGTAAATATGGAGATAATTTCCATATTGCTCTTCGTCATGCACTAGATAGTCTTTTAAAATATTTTATGAACCACCGTTGAAAGTATTTACATTAGTTCGTCTAGCTTTAAAACTTGCCTCCGCCAAAAGTGGCCACGGCAAGTTTTAAAGCTAGACGGATCACCAATAATAGTTTCAACGGCAGTTCATAAAATAATTTAAAGGGCTATCTAGTGCATGACGAAGAGCAATATGGAAATTATCACCATATTTACGTGTTAACAATTTATTTCACACTTCAAGGCCATTTGCCTATATCTTCACCTTAAGGATAGTCAAACTAGAATCGCGCCACAATGTGAATTTTAATTCGTATGTGGTGCGAGTTCCAACCGCGCAGCTGGACACCTTCACGCAAGAAGATTACTGGCCGAGGGGTGTCGTCTTCCGGCGTTATCGCGGAAGGCTACCGGACATCGCCACCACGTCACAGACATTTTGTACAAAATAGTGTAAGTTACTAGCTTTTGCCCGCGGCTTCGCCCGCGTAGACTACACAAATTAGATTGATTTTTTAAACTGAGGTTGCAATTTATTAAAATCCTATTAATGAATTATTATTTTTTACTAACCACTAATTTAAAATTTCATGTGTCTCGCTTCAAAAATGACGAAGATTCATACAAACTTGCAACCCCTATTTCACCCCTATAGGGATGTTATTTTCAAAATATAATAAATGCATTATTATTTTCTACTAACTACTAAAATACATTAAAAATTTCATGTGTCTCTTCGTAGGTCTCACTTTAAAAATTACGAAGTTTCATACAAACTGCCAACCCCTATTTCACCCCCTTAGGGATGGAATTTCCAAAAATCCTTTCTTAGCGGACGTCTCCTAGTCACAATCTACCTTCCTGCCAAATTTCATCTTCATTGGCTAAGTAGTTTTCGAGATTTCGTTATGAGTGATTTTCGCTTTTATATACATATATAGATTATATGATATGTATGTTAGTCTGTAAGGTATATATATAAATATGGGCCAATAATATACTTGTATGTTTTGTTGCCTGAAAAAAAATGACTATGACGGTTGCATAAAGTGCATACATACTTATCACAAGATACCCAAGGGCGACGTTCGAAGTGGGAAGTAGAAATAGTGACGGGTTGCTAACCACCACATTTAAGAGGATCTCTCAGACTCTCAGTTTAGTGTCGAGCAACACAGTGCCTGCGCGCAGCCAGCGCAACTTGCATTTTTACCCGCGCGACTTGCGCGTGGTATCTATGTGAACGTGGCGGGTAGAAATTCTATGAAACGCCATCTCCAAGAAAGTATAATTTTTCAAAAAAACATAAGGCGTCAGATATAGCGTCACGACTGCCAAAGTGCCTTCCAAAAAACGGTAGATCTATGCCAATCCAATGGTGAACGACACCCTGTAACGTATAACGCCTGTCTAGGCTATCAAGTTCTCATCTCTGCAACATTAATGAATCTGCATGTTTCTGTCATCATCATCATCATCCAGGTCTATTTAAGTCTCCACTGCAGGAGCACGACCCTCTCTGTACTAGCAGAACCATATATTAGCCAGAGCAGGTAGAGGATTTGGCCTACACTCTCCACGCTGGC
Source organism: Acrobasis repandana (assembly GCA_963576875.1). Taxonomy (NCBI): domain Eukaryota; kingdom Metazoa; phylum Arthropoda; class Insecta; order Lepidoptera; family Pyralidae; genus Acrobasis; species Acrobasis repandana. The sequence goes on from OY756239.1 coordinate 12,558,636, forward strand.
CAAACGGGTTCTCATTGATGAGAGGTCTCATTGATGTTTATAAGCTTTGTTTAGCTTGTGTTTCCTAAGTCGCCTTCTTCGACATCCATAGGAAGACTTGGAGTGGTCCTATTCTAATCTGCGCGAGAACCACAAGACTAAATCTTAAGCTAAATCTCCTAAACTACCAAGATATGCTACACTCCCAGTAAGTGCCTGTTCCTTGGCACGGCTCCAGATATTAAAGTTAACGCGCTGTTCCTTGAACTGGTTCGGCGTCCCGCGAATTGGCAGCGGCGTTTACATGTGATCGCCCATTGGTTTAATGGTCTAACTGCGTATGTTTCGGACGTCAATAAAGATTAGACTGAAAAGTACTTTTAGTTATCGATAAATCTAATGGATCATGGAAATCTACAAGGTTTATAGGAATTTCCTCTGGTGAAACGAATCTTGAAACCTGAGATGGGTTTTCATGAGGTTCTTTTAAATCAGCGTGAAAAGATTTATTTGGGATCTGCGACGCGCGTGTATTTATCTCTGATGTTTTACACACAGACAAATAAGGTAAACACTTACCGCCAGATGTTCGTGAGCCTACTTAAGTTATAGATAAAATGCGTGGTCTTGACTTCTAGTCTACTACCTACTACATATAAAAATTTATTAAAGGTAACAACCAATACGGGATAGATAATGTTGAATAACTTCGACGTCATGGTGGAATACGGAAGAAACCAATATTTTGGAAGTTTAGCGACCAGATGAACAAATAGACAAATTCTTGTAGTGGTTCTTATTAATAGTAATCGTACATAAACGCGTTTGTAATTCTATCTAATAAGTCCCTAATTTTCTCTTAAACTTCCCATGAAATATCTCAGCACTATAGTGTGTGACGCTTGTACTTTTCTAGATTTAGTCCCAAGTTTTCAGCATTTTCTTTAACATTAAATACAAAACCTAAACAATATAATTACTTATTTCATATAAATAAAGTTAGTAGACAATATCTAACTACGGTTAATATACTTAAATAAATAAACATAAAATACCAAATACCAAGGGTCCCAACATCGTTCCTTGCGGCACACCTAGTGTTAGAAGCCAAATCTTAAACTAGAATAAATACACTTACCCAACTTACAGGGAACAATTTATAACTGAGGTTAGTGAGAAACTCTTTCTTTTGAGGGTCGAACATGTCGGAGGGTTTGAAGCCTCTTTTGGTGATCAAGGCACTGTTGACGCTTGAAGAACTATTTGTATTATCGTAGCTGTCTCGGTGCACGATTCTATCGTTGATTTTGTGGAAGCTGGACATCTTGTTCGAAGAATACTGACTCTCGCTTATAGTCATCATTTTGAATGATCAATATCGGCTCACTTCGTTTTTAGTTTTTGTGCTATTTTCGTACTTGTTTACTCACTGTAGAAATGATTAATGTTACTAATTGCGCGAATTATTTCACTGGTTTATGATCAGTAATATAATTCGCTGTTTCTAGGTCAGCATTTACGTATGTGAGTTAAGTTTTGTGTTTAGATTTAACAATTTATATGAGATTCTTTTTTGTTTTCGTAAAGATATTGCGTATCTATGAATTTGCATACTTCAAGGTCGAAACTAATTAAATTCGGTGATTCTGACACAAATATTATTGCCGTTGGTTTGAATTTAAAATCTTTATTAATTAAATCAGTTGAGTGCCTAATTAGAAGTTCTTACGACATGCTAAAGTTATGCCTGCATTAGATTACCTATAGAGGAACTTACATTATAATATAGTTATTAGATATTTTCAACATAGTATGCAGTTATCTGTTCAATACGCTACTTTTTTTATTAGTCAATTTAAAAGATATATAAATAAATTAAATTTGTTTGTTGGCTTGTAATATTAACTTTCTTAGATTCAAGAGGTATAAAGACTACTGCATTTTACTACATACTCGTAAATTCGCGTTTTAGACCCAAGGTTTAGTAATTATATTATCTTTGCCCAGGGGTAACGAAGGATTAGAGTTGATGTTTGTTTGTTTATCATTGTTCAGTTAGCTATAACAGACAAATGTTCAGACTCAGAGATGTTTACAGTTAAATCAACTTATTTATATGTGTTCTTCACGGAGCGAAGGTCGAGATAACACAATGACGCAGCATCAGGAACGAAGCTATGATTAATCGTTGGAAATACACCGTTTCTTCGCAATTCTAGAGCATGTAGAACGTAACACGAAATATACATCGTGTTAATGAAAGAACGCAAAAACTAGATGGTACCTCAGCCCATGTAACTGAACAACTTTTGTTCAACAACTTTCACGAAACTAAAATAAAATAATTGAATTTTCATACGAACTGATCAGCTGATCGAGTAAATTTGTATGAAAATCCGAATTATTTTTTTTTGGATTTCGTGAGAGTTGTTGAACAAAAGTTGTTCAGTTACATGGGCTGAGGTACCATCTAAGAGGTTTTGCGTTCTTTCATTCACACGATGTATAAAGTCTAACAAAATACTGAAACTATTTTAAGGGTACATTCAGTCCATGATACTGAACAACTTTCTGCAACGAACATACCTATATCGAAAAATGAGAATTTTGCTTTTCATACAATTAATTTATATACAATATATTTATTTATTAGACGACCTGAGCAAGGTTGCAGGAAAACGCTGGTTGCAGGCCGCTTCCGATCGGTCGTTTTGGAAATACTTGGGGGAGGCCTATGTCTAGCAGTGGACTTCCTGTGGCTGATATGATGATGATGATGACAATTAATTTGTATGGAAGGAAATGTAAAAAATATTTTTCATATTTTGATATATGTTCCTTGGGGAAAGTTATTCAGTATCATGGACTGAATTCAGCCGTAGAACAGTTTCAGTATATTTTGTTAAACCTTGTAGGTATACAACGTGGAAGGGACATACCCGTAATAAATCGAACCACGGTCTTCACTAGATCATTATAGTATAATGAAATTAAAAATAACAGTCAAAGAACAAAAAAAATTTCAGCATTTCCATAAAAAAGTGTGCATCCGCTCGGGCAATTTGTATGGGAATGTCAAATTTTTTTTGGTTTTCAAATGGTTTTTCTACTGTTATTTGAATTTCATTATACTATAATGATCTAGTATAGCCCGTGGTTTGATTTATTACGGGTATGTCCCTTTTACTTTGTATAAATATAGGCATATCTAACGATATGTTTGTTTTCGTATCAGCAAGATCAGTAAATTCTTGCATCTTGCTGATGTTGCTTTCTTGTCTTGGAAAACATATGTATACCTATCAGTGGACTTCTTAAAAAAGGTGATGATGATAGACTTTCAGAGTGGTGTGTTGCCAGTCTGCCACACCGTCTAAATTTCGTTTAAACTCAAGGTCCAATACTATTTCAAACTGATGTTGAGCAGGTTTTTTTTTTTGGTGGTTATAATGTAATGAAGAATTGATTCAATAAATTATGCTTTCATTGACTCGACATCTATTAATTTTTAACGTGTCGAGAAATGCGCTGTACTTGAATTTTCCAGATGTGACAGCCCTGAAAACTAGCGCAAACTTTTCCAAACAAAAGATGCTTTATTGCAACGTAACTAGGTAGAGATTTAGTTGCAGCATAACATTCAAACACGCCAAAACAGTGGGTGTTACCAAAATAATTCATTTAGTTACCGAGCGCCTTACATTTTTCATGTGTTTACATGAATCATTGTTTTTTTCAAAGATTTTGTCGTGGGCAGCCAAAAGACATAGACATAAAAATACTTACTCTACGTATTTATGATCTCATTGTGTTTTATAAATTAAGAATGAACTTAAAGAAGTAGAGCGTTTAATTTTTTTTATACCTTATTTCTTGTAAAGGTAGCTTTAGCGATTTGTTTTTTATTTAATACTTATGGATTTCCTTGTTGACCAAAACATTTTTGTAATGTTTGAAAATTTAATGAACGATTTTTTTTTGTTTGAATATATGAATTTTCTTCCACTTATTCAGTGAGACGTCCGTTTTTATTTATTGTGCAAGTAACTTTTTTACCAAAATTTTTTTTTAAATATCAACAGATGCAATTAGTGTTTACATAAATAAACATTTACAAATATATTTGCCTACATTAAAAGATCTCGCGCGTAAAAAATACTTTGCCGAAAGTTCACTATATTTAATCACAATCACACAAAATAACACTTTTTCGACTATATTTGGCGACTAACTATATTCGACCAGAAGCCCGCACGTGTGTCCGTCGCAAGAACTTTTCTCACTGACTAAAATAAGCTACGTTGCATAACGCGAAAAGCTTGGTGTAGGGTGACCAAATTTGTTTTTTTTTTCGGTCTATCTTGCCGGCACTTATGTATTCTGTGTTGCCGGTCTTTATTTGTATAGGTACCTATAACTTCTAACAAAATATACCGAAACTATTTTAAGGGTTTATTCAGTCCATGATACTAAACAACTTTCTCTACGGAACATATATCGAAATATGAAAAATATTTTTGGCTTACTATACAGGTCAAACTATATTTTTCTTCTTGTCTGTCTACATTTAAGAACCAAGCTCTTATCGGTGTCATTGTGTGGAAAGAGAGGCACGCACACAATGCACGCACAAATACATTCCCAAAGTGGATTGACGTCAGACAGGCGGCCGGTCGTAAGACTATAGCCAAATCATTTAAACTGTTCCGGCTATTTCTTCTTCATTTTGCAAGGTCTTTGGCATCATCTTTGGCATGTTATATTTGGAGAGGAAAAAGCAGGAAAGCGCACCCCGGGCTCCGAAGCAGCACAGTTGTGGATGCAACCGGGAACGCGCTTAGACGAAGAAGAAGAAGAAGAGGCACGCACACAATGACTATTTTTTGCCAAAGATAATGGAGTGGTTTGCCATTGCCTTCTCCATTTCATTATATTCTAAAGCTTCCAGATTCTAGTCACGGCAACCGCTATGTCATTGGCCTCATAATTTGTAACATGACACGTTTAATTAATTCTATTTTTAGTTGAATCCATTTGATATGTAACAATTTCTAATAAGTATAATAATTATATTAAATTTGTAAACAATAGGTATTTCGGAATCTAATAGGTAATCAAATAATTGTATAATATCTTGACTTTTTAATAATTATATATGAAAATGATTAATACTAATGTTTAAATTGTAATATATTGATTTAAGTATTTAATGTAATGGAATACAGTTTTATGGATAGCTAAAACTTTTGTATAGAGAGCGGGTATCACTAACACAAGCATATCCATGCTTAAAAGTCATTCCCATTGCCACGCAGAATTATGTATACCTGAGCACTGAATACATTTTGATTTTTTTTTGGAATGCAATTGTACGAGCACGAGATGTTTGTGCTTAGTCCTTTAGTCGCCTCTTACGACATCCACAGGAAGAGATGGAGTGGTCCTATTACCCGGAACCACACGGGTTAAAGCGTGTTAACCATTACGCCACAGTTAATGAATATAATAAAGAAATCAACATACATTACATGAATCTTGGTATGTTTTTGTATGGTATGTATTTACTCTCCTTTCTTGGAGCAGTCGTGTAAAAACTGACAAATATTAAATAAGAAATTCAAGTCCTGCTCTCGTGGTATTTTTTACCATTTTTTATTTCATTATTATACCTACTTTAGTACTGCATCCTGAATGGCTTAAAAACCCTATAAAATACTGACTAATATTGTCTTAGAATAATGGAACATTATGGCCACCCTGGCCGGCCGTCATCAGTCTAATTTCGGCCGCCGCTCGGTACGCTTTACTTTCTTGCCCAATACAACACACTTTTTATTTACACTGCTAAAATGCAGTTTTATATACCCCCATAGAAACAAGCACAATATACAAAAAAATACACATCAACAAACCTTTTAGGCCTTACCTGAACTTTCCGGGGTCCAGTGCTGCCCCCATTTAAAACAAAACATTTCAAAGGTAACAGAGACATAATTTAAAATTTTGTTTCTACCGAGCCCTAGATAACTCTTCAAACTATTTTATGAACAACTGACATTAAGGCCGTACCTGAATTTTCCGGGGTCCAGTACTGCCCCCATTTAAAATAAATCATTTCAAAGAAAACGGAGACATCATTTAAAATTTTGCAACTATCAAGTCCTAGACAACCCTTCAAAGTATTTTATGAACTACTGTTTACAGTTTAAAGTGAGAAGAGTTTGCGAAGAAAGGCCACTTTTGGCAAATGTGCGTAGTAAAGCTTTACGTTCTCATTATAAACTGTAAACAGTAGTTCATAAAATACTTTGAAGGATTATCTAGGACTTGATAGTTGCAAAATTTTGAATGATGCCTCCGTTTTCTTAAATAGACAGCACTGGACCCTCTAAAATTCAGGTACGTCGAAATGATAATGAAAAATCTTGAATTGTATGTTATTGAACCCACAAATTAGAAAGTTTAGTAGTATCTACTAATAATTGCACCAAAAACAGGACTGATGGCGTAATAGAAAACACTAGCGCTGTTGGCGCAAGTAGCGCCAGTTTTTTCCTGACTTCAACCCCAAATAACACGGTTACATGACTGGGACAGCCGATCTGGAGTCCTTCTGCCCTGAAAAATCACACAGATTGAGCTAGCCCCAAAGTAAGTTCGGGACTTGTGTTATGGGATACTAACTTAACAATACCTACAAAATTTTATACATTATAGATAAACATGTGGTTTTGGGTTAGAATAGGACCACGTCACCCCATCTCTTCCTGTAGATGTCGTAAAAGGCGACTAAAGGACTAAGCACAAACATCTCGTGCTACAATTGCATTCCCAAGGAGGGTTAATGTCGGGCGGCGGCCGGTTGTAAAACTTTTCACACAAATACATTCCCAAAGAGGGTTGACGTCAGGCAGGCGGCCGGTTGTAAAACTATAGCCAAATCATTAAATGATTTGGCTATAGTGTTTATTTATTTTATTTATTATAGACGAGCAGCTAAGAGCTGATATGTCTATTTCACACAGTGCTGAGAGTCCATAAAGTCTTTTCACAGTTCATATATTTATTAACGACACTTTATTGTCCTTAACCACTTGTCGAGTCTATTTTTAAATGAATTTATGGAAGGCGCATTTATGGTTCCGGCTATTAATTCTCCATTTTGCAAGGTCTTTGGCATCCTTGGGTGACCATTGACATGTATTTATATTTTGAGAAGAAAAAGCGGGAAAGCGCACCTCGGGCTCCGAAGCAGCACAGCTGAGGATGCAATCGGGAATGCGTTTAGACGAAGAAGAAGACATCTATACTCATATTATAAAGCGGAAGAGTTTGTTTGTTTGTTTAAACGCGCTAATCTCAGGAACTAATGGTCCGATTTGAAAAATTCTTTTTTGTTGGGTAGTCCATTTATAGAGGAAGGCTTTAGGCTATATAACATTACGTTCCGACAACCACGCGAACGAAGTCGCAGGCACAGCTAGTTATAGATAAACATCCAAGACCCAGGCTGTGACCCAGGTTAATCTAAAAAGATCATTTTCCATCTTGGCCTGACCGGGGATCGAACCCGGGACCTCCACACACATCATGCCTTACTGTCACTCCCTGTGACAGTAAGGCATGATGACCACAGAGGCGGTTCACTATTTTAATTCCTTTTTCCACCTTCTCGCCAACCATCACGCGATAAAAGACCTTTAGGACTTGCAGCCCTGGGCTCTGTCTGCTTAGAGCCGCAAGACCCAAAATCCTCTGTCTGCTCCGTTGGAGAAAAGACGCGATAATGCATGTATGTATGCTTTGCCGACACGGGCTCCCTCAGTGGGAAACCGGATCAATAAAGACCGACCAGGGACTGTGGTAAATGATTTATTGATTAGCAAAAAATTCGACAATTTACCGAGGGACTAAAAATGTCTAAATTATTAGGTAGTATTTTTCTGACCTAGTCATCATCCCTATATGAGAAACAACAACTGGAAGTGGCATAAGAAGATAGATATTTAGAGCAGTACCTACTATGCCCAGCAATGATGTATAAGGTCATAAAAAGATTCAATTATTAATTCAACTATTTGTCGTCACAAAGTTGAAACTGCCAGGCGTCGAAACTATTTTTGTGCCTTATAAATTACTCGACAATTAATGGACAATATGTTCCAGATAACAATATGTAAAGCGTGATGACGACTTTGCATACGTCAATGCCGACGAATTCATAAGTCGATGCCAAACGCTCGGTAGATTCAGCCAAAAACTTTGAAAATGCTATGGAAATATGTTCATACAAAATTATATGAAAATATGTTTCATGTTAATGTTCATAAAAAAATGCGTCTTTTCTTTAATCATATTTGGGTTTTACAAGAGCGATAAATAAAACAAATTATAAAATAAACAAATTTTAATTTATTGATATAATAACTAAAAAAAAAAATATTTTACACAATACATTATAATTAGTATTACACCACTAAGAATAATTATTTTAAACATATCAAAGACGTGGACTAGCAAATAAAAATTAACTTATACAAAACATTTCAATAGTGTCAAAGGAATTTGATATACATTTCGGGACAATCTTTTATTTACTAAATCACCCAAGGGTACCCGATGTTCTACATTATACTCTAGGCTATCCCGTAGGTAATTTCGGGTATATTTTGTATATTTTAATATATCTAAAGCGTATAAGAACGTAGAGCCCACCTCGGTGATATCCATTCCCTCTTTGATCAATTTAAGTAATACATTAAAGTTACAGTTATAGGTTAAAATATGGCAGTCCATTCCAATAATACGATGTAAAAGTGAGAAAAATTGGTCTGAAAATCAAATAGGAGCCGTAAAACTATTTATTAAATATCATACATATCGATAATGCTATATTATATTATATTAAATGTTGTCGTACATCGATCGGAAAAGAAGCCATTACAGTAGAAAAAAAATTTTATTTTTAAAAAATGTCTTACTTCTAGGCATAAAACTAGCAGACCAGAGCTAACTTTAAATACCCATATTTTTATCTGTCCAACACAGAATTATAGCTGTATCAGAGTTCTACCCTTGCCACGCTGCAACCGACTCAGTGGTCCGCCATTTTGTTTGCGTTGGACACATAAAATGGCGTCCATTACGCGAGATCCTTAAATAGACAAGTAGATGCATGCGTGTTTATACAAATATTTGTTCATCACTACATAGTATAAAACAAAGTCGCTTCCCGCTGTCTGTCCCTATGTATGCTTAGATCTTTAAAACTACGCAACGGATTTTGATGCGGTTTTTTTGAATAGATAAAGTAATTCATGAGAAAGGTTTATATGTATAATACATACCCGTGCGAAGCCGGGGCGGGCCGCTAGTATCATTACAAATATCTTACGCGGGATACGTGAAAATCATCAATGAAGTGGTATTTAAGATTATGTATAAAATGGCGGAAGAAATCTGATATGCCATTCGAAAAGTACAGTCATTTCTTCGAAGCTTTCACGTGGGATAAAATAAATGGATTTTCAATACAAATAAATACACTGTTCACAACATATTTCAGTTATTTGAGTCTAAGATACATATTTATGCGTATTTGAGCACGATATATACTAACGTAGTGTTTATACGATATTGGTGAATAAACGGTGACTTTCCAAAGCGTATCGTAAAACCGCCGAGTCCACAGTCGCACCGCCAGCCCTATATAAACATCTAAATAACCTATCTAAGACAGAGGCTTAAGGAAATTAAAGTAGCTCGACAACCATCCATCGACTAAACAATTAAATCAAAAAGCTAATGGTGCATCTTATATCCCATATCTCTGGGTACATCCACACTGATGTCAATGTTACTGTTTGTGGAGCAACATTTAGCAACATGAAAATCGAGTAAGTTACATTTGAAATGTAAGTGCTAATGAAGAAAATCATTATTTTATTTTCTGATATTAATTTTCTTCATTAAACTAGTAGTTCGCCGCGAACTTAGACCTCGCGATTATAGTTCCCTAAGTAACACCTAGATAGCGCTATCCAAAGTTAGAACGCGCTATGGTTTCGTTTGCTACATAGACGCGGACATTTTTATTAATATTTTAAAAACTACTGAACCGATTTTGATGACCAACGAACTTGAAAATTCTATTGATATTTCCTACATACCCACCAAATCTTTAAAATTTTAAAATTTCTTTAAAATCGGACCATTGGTCCGGCAGTTAACACGGTACAAACATACATACATACAAACAATGTGCTTTCGCCCCCAACTCGATTTAGAGAAACGAAAAAGAGACGAAAAGAGAATAAAAAATTTCCTTATTCAAATTTACAGTTCAAATGTTGCTTTAATCAATTTACATGTTGCTAAATGTTGCTCCACAAAGAGTAACTTTTGACATCAGTATGGATGCACTATAACGGGCAACACCAACATTACGTAACCCTAATCACTAGACGAACATATTTCAAAAATTGTTCGATTAATTTCAGGAATAGGGCAACATTGTTCGTGTCACCGTTTTGTGCGATTCAAAATAAATACTGCAACGCAAACTACTTACCGAAACATTACAACAAAATGGCGCTTGTGAATAGCAACACAGAACGTCGAACGCCTATCCATTAACCCTTACCACTATGTTCTAGCTTATTCTAGAAATTAACTATGGGGTCGAATCGATGTTGAATCCCAAAGTTGAAGGGTTTAGGTAAAAATAATTTTGGCTAAATCGCGCTGTGTCGGAAAAAGATGGACATGATTTCGTATAAAATGATGGCTAAGTACAGTAGGTTATACATTTAGAAAAATGTGAAGCCCCGCTCGCTTAGAGCTTAAAATGTTGCTTCTGTGGAGGTAATAACTAACATTACAAAAGCTATCTTTATCCCAAATTAGTCCAAAATGTAGACAAAAATTACTTAGTTGCTGATAAAAAATGGCACTCATACCGACCAAATCAAAATGTTGCCAGCGTTATCAATTTGTCTCATTGTGATTGTGCACGCAAACGTTAATTCTTATGCTAAAACTGAAATAAAAATGAATGTATTGTCCAAACAATTATATTTCCAATTCACAGACAACTGATCACATCAACTGTAAATAAAATCATCAAAATAATAGGAATGGGAGCTGAAATGAAAAAAAAGAAAAAGCGGAGCACTATTTTTCTTTTTTTTACACATGTGCGCAATTTTCCGATATTTATGCAAAGAAAAATTCTCAAAATAATATTATCCTTATAAGTAAGGGGTACATTGATTGATTTTTGAGTTAGATTATATTGCAATGTCAAAGTATAAATTACTATTACAAATGAATTGCCTCCCACCAAAACAAATATATTGGGGGGTAAGCAAGGTGTAGAACTAAAGGTCATATACATGAACCGTATATTGTTAAAATCAAATGACTACGCAACGGACTATCTTCTATCTTCCTCTTACGTCTTAAGACAGAAAGGGACAAAAAATAGAAGAAAATTCGTAGCTGTCAAATGTTAACCCTCATTTTGTGCACAGATTTTCAGTTCTTTTTAATTTGTGCGTTTTGGTTCATGTATATCACAGTTATCTAAAGTTGGCACTATGAACTGTGTTACAAACACTGAAAGCCTTCTACGAAACTGTGCCACAAAGATGAAGAAACATCACAAGTTTCTTAACACATTTTCTGCTAGAACAGTGTAATTTTTTAAGTGGCAACGCGCCAATGACATTCGATGTTTAAATGCCAAAAACGACTATGCCACGATCGGCGAAATTACGCCTGCAATGCTATTTAAATTACTGGCAACACTATGTTGAACTTCCATTGCGTTTTAAACGAAGAAATAAATTAGACGCGTAACTTCAGTCAGCAATTTCGGCACAATGTGTTCAAACAGCTTTATACAATAGAATTGATTCTATTTAACTATGTTTTCGATGTTAAAGTTACACCGTGCCAACTTGTGATAACTTTTAAGACCAAAAACCGTACAGTTCCGATTAGAGACATCCCTGACTCATCTTAACCTTAAAACGTGGACTACAACTAACATACAATTACATAATAAAATCATAAATTAGCTCCAACGGTTAGATTTACATTTTATATACGTCGAAAAGAAAATCTCTCTTTCAATAAATTACACATAGGTACATTAATAATAGTATTTGGTTCTTTAAGTTTTTTAGAACTTGTACGACTTTCCTATTGTGCGATGTGTCATCTGGAATGAAGAAAAGATATGTTAAAACTTCAATATTACACATTCGATATCTATTCAATGGAGACCTGACTATATCATCATCATCAGGTCTATTTCAGTCTCCACTGCAGGAGCACGACCCTCTCTGTACTACCAGAGCCCTATATTAGCCAGAGCAGTCAGAGGATTTGGCCTACACTTTCCACGCTGGCCAGACGGGTTGGAGAGGTCTCTGGATGTTTATAGTCCAAGATCCCAGGGCGAGCAGACACAAGTTATTTTCACACAGATGAAACCTCAGGTTCTCAGTAGAGTCTCGTGTGCTTTGTAATACCTGTGTGGTTGTGAAGCTCGCCTTGTGACACCTGGGCAGGTACCAGGTGAGAAAGGTAACTAAAAATAAGGGTAACTTAAATTTTTATGGCTGATTTATATATATATATATTGTAAAATATTATTCTGAAATAGTATGTGTAAGTGGCAGACACTTTTCATGGGCCAGAACTTTTGGCAGACGCTTTAAAGCTGCACAAAAAATAAATGAACCTAACTTATTTTTACATGTCTGCCTTTTAAATATGTTTTTAAAGTAACTATCACAAAGTTATATTTTATCAGGCAGACAAATTGGAGTGACCAAACATCCCCTAAACACAAAAAATATTCTATAATATGCATGCAAAACCTACATTTAGTGACATCTAGTGTGGGATAAATAAATTAAACTACGTAATAATTTTATTACGTAGTTTATCTATCCCACACTACATGTCACTAAATGCGTTTTCTCAGAGCGAGTGAGACATCCATAATAACACGGTCCCTTTTTTAAACTCACAATTTTTTTTCAATTCAATCTACACAAACATTATCAATGGTAAAAAAATCTCTGATACGAAAATATATGCTTCGTGAAAAATCCTGAGTACGACCCCGATAAAACCTACATTTAGTGACATCTAGTAGTTTAGTTTGTCAATAGATGTCACTAAATGTAGGTTTTGCATGCATATTATAGTATAATTTTTGTGTTTAGGCGATGTTTGGTCACTCCATTTGACTGCCTGATAAAATATAACTTTGTGATAGTTTTTTTTTTTTTTTTTTTTTTTATTAGAAATTTGAGTGCGTTTGATCTCTATCTAGCCTGATGGGAAGCTAAGATGAGGTCTAAGGTGTATCACGCAAACTCAAAAAATGCCTGTTCACTCTTGCCTTGAAAATCCCTAAATTATATGTATGGGGAAACATCGACGCAGGGAGGGAATTCCACACCTTAGCGGTTCGCACAATGAAGGAGGAGGCGAATCGAGAGGTACGGTGAGGAGGAATATCGACCACAAATGGGTGGAATCCCTGTCCACGTCGTGTTGTCCGATGGTGGAATGGTGCAGGGGGAATTAAATTATGTAATTCCTGCGCACACTCCCCGAAGTGCAACCTGTAGAAGACACACAGACTTGCTACCAGTCGGCGATGTTCGAGGCTGTGGAGCCGTCCTGCCGTAAGCAACTCATCACCAACGAGTCTTCTGGCACGTCTGTCGATAGCTTCCAGGGCTTCGAGCTGATAGCGGGCAGATCCATCCCATAGGTGGGAGCAATACTCCATACATGAGCGGACTTGAGCTGTGTAAAGGCTCAACAGTTGGTCAGGGGTAAAATATCGTTGGACCTTGGAGAGGATGCCCAGTTTTTTAGAAGCCGTCTTAGCCCTGGACTCAATATAGCTACCGAAGTTAAGATTTGATGAGAGATCGATACCGAGAAGTTCGAGATGACGGGTGATAGGAACAGGCACACCCCGGAAAGTGGGAGCCAAGTTGAAAGGGCTCTTTTTAGCAGAGAAGAGACACGCCTGTGTCTTAGAGGCATTGAATCTCACAAGGTTACTTTACTTACTTTAGTTACTTTAATAACATACTTAAAAGGCAGACATGTAAAAATAAGTTAAGTTGATTTATTTTTTGTGCAGCTTTAAAGCGTCTGCCAAAAGTTCTGGCCCATGAAAAGTGTCTGCCACTTACACATACTACTTCAGAATAATATTTTACAATATATATATAAAAATCAGCCATACAAATTTAAGTTAAGTTACCCTTATTTCTAGTTACCTTTCTCACTTGGTACCTGGACAGGTGTCACAAGGCGAGCTTCACAACCACACAGGTATTACAAAGCATACGAGACTCTACTGAGGACCTGAGGTTTCGTCCCTGTGAAAATAACTTGTGACTGCTTGCTCTGGGATCTTGGACTATAAGCTTGTGTTTCCTAAGTCGCCTTCTACGACATCCACGGAAAGACTTGGAGAGGTCCTATTCTACTCTGCCGGGAACCACACGGCAAACCATACCATGTAACTATACCATGGATGAAAATTACAGGAGAACTGACTGCCCCATACAAAAAAGCGTACTCTGCTAGAAAGTCAAAATCCCGTATTATTTCTAGATGTCGCTACTATATCGCCCGCTAGCCATACAAAGAATGCTGGGTACTTAGGCTGAAGGTATCCACGAAAAATCGTGGTTCGTAGAAAATGAACGCTTGTACCGCCATCTTTCCGAAATTAAGCGGCACCACTACGAAACTACCTTGTTTTGGACTAGTAGCTCCATCTAGCTACAACATTCAAACTAAAAATGTAATTACGCTTCAAAGTATGAAGGTTTGTCGGTCATCTATATTTTTCGTCTATGCTTATACTAACGTATTTTTTTTAATGAATGCTAAAATGGCGTATAATAAATCGCTAAATAACTTTTCGCACAAATACATTCCCAAGGAGGGTTGACGTCAGGCAGGCGGCCGGTCGTAAAACTATAGCCAAATCGTTTAAACTGTTCCGACTATCTCTACTCGATTTCGCATGGTGTTCGGCATTTTTGGGTGACCATTGACATGCATATTATATTTGAAGAAGAAAAAGCGGGAAAGTGCACCCCGGAGTCCGAAGTAGCAGAACTGATAGATGATGCAACCAGGAATGCGTATAATGAAATAATAATTCTTACTTTGTTACATTGACCATTTAAACGTTACTTATGTACAACATCATTATTACCAACCAAAGAAAAAAAACGAGAAAAAACTATTAGTACTCACCGAGTCACAGATAAATAAAACAGCAGCTTGGCCCTGGGGGTCCGGTTGGGTGCTACGCTAACCATAATTATGTTAATATATAATATAAATGTATATCAACACTCACACACACCACCCTACAAGTTTAAATGCTCAACTTGGTACAGTGGGGCAAGAGTCGAAGGATCATTCGGGTGTTTTCGTCAATGACGAACTTAGCCGAATGTGCGGCCCGATATAATAAGTGCCAGTTTCAGAGTCAACTGTTACAATGACCTCAATCACTTGCGATATTTTGAGATATCTTGTATTTATATATCTTTTATACATATATCTTGTACGTTTATGTATATTACTGGTATTTAATCGATAAATTGGTAATAGTATTTCTTAGATATCAATACAGAAATATATTACAGTCCTTGATAACATTACCAAATAGAGGTCAATACACGATATTAACTTGCTAACAGGCGCTTAGTTTGTACGCACGAATTTTATTCGGCAGTTTGATTTTACGAAACTACCCGAAAGAACTTCCGAATCTTAACCAACTGTAACTAAATAAATAGCAAAGTGCTCTCCCTGTCCGTTTGAGACGTTGAAAATCACAGGGAATTACTGATCAGATCAGAAACACATATATTACAAGTATACGAAATATATGAATATAATCATCTACTATAAGCGGGTGACACATTTCTGCGTGAAAAGACAACTCTAAATGTGCGTAAAAGAATAGCATTTTCGCACGTAAATGGCCTTGAAATACATCAAAACTCTGTAATCATATTCCAAAGATATATACAGTCCACTTGATGGAACTAAGTTACCACAATATGTTTCTGTATTCTTTTTCCAAAGATATACAGTCCACTTGATGGAACAAAGTTACCATAACCATGACATATCCTTGTTTTGACTACCTTTTTGATCTTGACATGTCCGCCTTTAGCCAATAGAACATTTTTGGGCTTTTTACGGACATGTCCCGGCAAATATTCACGTGTCCATTAGTTTATTCTGCTAGTTAGCGTCTGTCTGTATATTTAAACCCAGACATAGCTTTTCGTCAAAATTTTTCACCCTTTTAGATTTTACAACTAATTTCGCCCCATCCGCTTCTAGAAATAGCATAAAAATTCATATAAACCGTACAAATGTAATATACTCGCGGAAAAGCGTTCGTCCCAGTCACACACCGCGTTTTAAATTCATTCGTATTTTACGCGTACACTACACAGTATAAAACAAAGTTTCCCCCCTTCGCGTCTGTACGCAAACCTAAGGCTGTAGTTTGAACCTTAAGACTGTGGCGTAAGGCTCAAGTTTTTATGATAATACAAATATAATTATGCCTTTATTTAGGTTCAATAAATAATTGTTAAAATGAATATAATAATTTTATCAACGTCGAGTTGAATAAACGGGTAGACTAGTCAAGTGCAAGTTCAGTCCATGATACTAAACAACTTTAGTCAAAGACAGTATAAATACAAAAAATTGTCTTCCATAGAAATGAGCGATCAGCTGATCAATCATACTTAGTATAGAAGTATTTTTCGTATTTTACTGGAGAAAGTTGTTCAGTATCATAAGCTGAACATATTCTCTATGTTATTCACCAGTCATCCTTTAGAAAAAAAGTGTCATTTTTGACACCGACAGCCATTTTTAAACATGGCTTTACAATATTATTTCATCGCACATTCTCATTCGTAAACTGATTTATTAAAAACATAACCTGCATTCCGAAAGATGCGTATTAAAATACGAAATAGCGCCATTTTGGACAACTAATATTTTTAACTATTTTGTTCGAAAGACTCATTATTAATCATTCGACTTCGAGAAGAGAATCAAATTCGAACGAAGCCCCTAGTCGACGCGTGTGGGGGGGTAAGTGCGGTGTTCGGGGGGGTGTTTAGAGGGGGGGTGGGGGGTTTAGTTCCAGATGCGTAGGAATGAGTCCCAGGAGCCCGTGGCCACGGCCATGCCGTTCTCGGTGACGCCCAGGCACGACACGCGGTTGTCGTGGCCCGCCAGGATGCCTGAAACGGAAAAACGACGGCTTATTTGACGAAAAATGTGCGAGTGTCCGTGATGGCACTATCTTGGCACCAACGGAAGACCAGCGCTGGTGCTGCGTTTATGTAACACCAGCATATGCTGAGTTGGAGACCAATTTGGAGAGTCGATGGCACATAGTTATGTTATACTTTAGTTTATAAGTTGTATGTATTTTGTTTGTTTGTTTGTTTGTTTGTTTGTTTGTAATAACTTTATTGTACCAAAATTTAAGTATAAAACACAACATAATACGAAAGAGCAAATATACAAAGGCGGACTTATCCCGTGTAGGGATCTCTTCCAGTCAACCTGCGATAGATGTATTTTATGTAGTTTGTAGCTGTGTTGTAGATTTTTCAAAAAAATTTTATCTTATCTTATTTCATGTTTGTTCTTAGGTTTATGAGCTCTTCCATGCTGGGCTGGAAGAAAAGTGTTGTCTCAACCGTCGCCAATCTACAACTGAGTCACTCTGATCAAAACGCGGAAACTACGCGCGACTACAGCGCGTATACGGGCGTAGTAGACGCGCGTCTCATGATCGCCCCGTGCGCTTACGTTACAAGGTTGCGTTCGCATCCCATTTGAAGCGCGTATACGCGCTTTATCTGCGCGTTTAAAATACGCCGTGTGCTTGGCCATACTATACATGGCCAGCTCCTGGTCGGCAGGGATGTCGAATATGGGGCGCGTCACGTCGTCCGAGCCACAGCGTGAATCTACGCGTACACGCGTGTTTTATGGTCGCCCAATATGCTGACGTTCAAAGTTGTTGACGTTATTTTTTTTTTCACACTGATTAAGCTAGCCCCAAAGTAAGTTTTTTAAACTTGTGTTATGGGATACTAACTTAACGATACTATATTTTATGATAAATACATATATAGATGAACACCCAAGACCCAGGACAATTTGAAAAATGCCATTTTCCAACTTGCCCTGGCTGGGGATCGAACCCAGAACCTCCGGATTAGCGGTCTATCGTGTTAACCATTACGCCACGGAGGTCGTCGCATCTCGTTTGAAGCGCACGCGCTTCATCGGCGCTTCACCTGCGCGTTTAAAATCTTAAAACTCTTTAAAAGACTGACCGGCGCGCTCGCTCTTCATGGAGTCCCACACGTTGCAGTTGAAGTCGTCGTAGCCGGCCAGCAGCAGGCGGCCCGACCGCGAGAACGCGACGGACGTGATCCCGCAGATGATGTTGTCGTGCGAGTACATGGCCAGCTCCTGGTCCGCGCGGATGTCGAACATGCGGCACGTCGCGTCGTCCGAGCCCGTCGCGAACGCGAACCCGGACGGGAAGAACTGCGAACAGGAATAAATAAATCTATTATGGTGGCTGTACGCACATTCTTGCGCGAGTGCCCTCGCTATGTCTCGCACGAACCTCTCGCACGAGAAGCGCTACACGAGTGCGACCCTATACATTCTCGATTAATTCAGTTACGACGGCGAAGAGATGGACGCGCTCCAAGTTCGGCAGCTGTAGCTGTCGCTTTGATAAACTTCTAGAAAATTCCACTCTTTTTATTGGTTCCACATATTGGAATGAATCGGCTTTAGAGGGGGGGGGGGGTTTGTAGACTTTACGCACCACTCGTCTCCACGCGCGAGGGAAGGCTAGGCCTTTTGACTCGCGTACAAAAAACACGAGAGCGAGAGCATGCGAGACGAGGAGAGCATAAGCGAATGTATCCTGTACATTCTCATCCTCGCCATTGTCTCGTGTGCCCTCGCCGAGAGTGTACAGCCACCATTATAGTCTGATGGCTTCTGTATACTATCGGCGATGACAGACGATTACGGGCGAGCACGATAGTGTAGAGGGCATATTTGTCTGTATTCGCCGAGCATCGTCTATTCATCGTCTGCGACCCGTCGTTTGTCGGTTTTTCGGGCACGCATCAAAGGGAATCGCCAGTAGATGCGTTGAGAAGCCCGCACTATCGGCGATGACCGCCAAACATTCATTTGCCGTCGACAGCGAAGCGTTGCACACGTGCGGCGTAAATAAACTGCACCGATTTTGTAGGTGGTCAAAATACTACTAAAAGATAGATGGATGGAAGAATGGCATCTTCTCAGTGCCGTACCGTGACGGCGTTGATGTCGCTCTCGTGGCCCGGGAAGGTCTGCTTGCACTGGCAGTCGCGGATGTCCCACAGCTTGGCGGACGCGTCGCAGGCGCCGGACACGAAGGTGCGCTGGTCGGGCGCCAGCGACAGCGACATCACGTCGCCCGTGTGCCCCGTGAACTGCCCGCACTGCTGGCCCGTCTCGATGTCCCACAGGGCGCTGAGGAGTAATCACACGAGTCAATACGATATGGCAGGATCTATTATAGTAGCCACGATGGGCTTGCCCACAACCCTAACGGACTTGTGACGTCACACTTTCACGGTCTATTGGATTCCAGGGGGGGATGCAAATAAAAGTCTGGACTCTTACGAGAGGTATAGCGACCGCTAAGGGTGCATCACTGAATCTTCTTCTTCTTCGCCTAAGCGCGTTCCCGGTTGCATCCTCAGCTGTGCTGCTTCGAAGCCCGGGGTGCGCTTTTCTGCTTTTTCTTCTCCAAATATAACATGCATGTCAATGGTCACCCAAGGATGCCAAAGACCTAGCAAAATGGAGAAAAAATAAATAAATATATAGGGACAAATCACACTGATTAAGCTAGCCCCAAAGTAAGTTTTTTAACTTGTGTTATGGGATACTAAATCAACGATACTATATTTTATGATAAATACATACTTATATAGATAAACACCCAAGACCCAGGACAATTTGAAAAAGGCCATTTTCCAACTTGCCCTGGCTGGGGATCGAACCCAAAACCTCCGGATTCGCATTAGCAATCTAGAGTGTTAACCATTACACCACGGAGGTCGTCACCAAAAAAACAAAGCCGGAACAGTTTAAATGATTTAGCTATAGTTTTACGACCGGCCGCCTGCCTGTCGTCAACCCACTTTGGGAATGCAATTGTAGCACGAGATGTTTATGCTAAGTCCTTTAGTCGTCTCTTGCAACATCCACAGGAAGAGATGAAGTAATCCTTTTCTACTCTGTCTCACCAGCCGTTTTACTTCGCTGTACGACACGACGTACACCTTGACCAGACTTACCAGGTCATATCTCCAGAGCTGGTGAGGATCTGGTTGTCGTCCAGGAACCGGCAGCAGGATAAGTACCCCGAGTGTCCGGGCAGCTCGCGGGAAACGCGCACGTTGCCTTCACGCGTTTTCAAACTGAAATTAATACAACAATATGTAATTTTTAAGAATTATTTTACGGCCCTGGATACGAGTTCTAACCTATCTTTAGTTTTTATGTTTCTTTATGTCTAACAAGTTTAAATGAATTAGTGGTGTACATAGGTTCTTTGATATGGTTTAAGGGAGCTACTGGCGACAAATGTATACTCATTCACTGATTTTGAGTGGAAGACAGACAGCGCCTGGCGACACCCACCACAGTTCGCGACGGCAAATATCACTTACAGCCGTACTGTTATTATGTACTACTACTGTACTATATATGACTGTTCACTTTAACTATTTCACATATTGTTTACGAGTATGAGCATTTATAACACCAAACTACACCAATTTCCAATTATAAAGTATTACATTATAAAATATTTTTTATATTACATCTTGAATGCCTAAAAACCCTACTAAAGTAATCAAATTAAAATGAAGTAAGAAATGGTGAAAAAATTCCACGTGATCAGGAATTGAACCCGCGACCTAAGTCTCAATACGACTATGCTCTTACCAACTGAGCCATCGCGTGTTCAACCCCGTACGCCAAATTTCACCACCATTTGATATTCCTACAAAATGGGCATCTTGAATGCCTAAAAAATGCCTAAAAACCCTACTAAAGTAATCAAATTAAAATGAAGTAAGAAATGGTGAAAAAATTCCACGTGATCAGGAATTGAACCCGCGACCTAAGTCTCAATACGACTATGCTCTTACCAACTGAGCCATCGCGTGTTTAACCCCGTACGCCAAATTTCACCACCATTTGATATTCCTACAAAATGGGGCAGACAAAAGGGGGAAAATCGAGGAAAATTACTTGTAGGTAGAGCAGACGTTGTCTAGCCCGAAGAGAATAAAAAGGGGTTAATGAGAAGAAAAGAGAGGAAATAGAAGAAAACGGGGGCAATTGGAAGAAAAGGGTGCAAATAGAAGATAAAAAGGAGGAAAGAGAAGAAAAAGGGAAGAAATCGAGGGAGATTACCTGTAGATAGAGCAGATGTTGTCTAGCCCGCCGCACGCGACGTACGAGCCGGACGGAGCATACGCACACGTCATCACCCACGAGGAGCGCAGCGGGATCGCGTGCACCTTGTTCGTCGTGTGGCTGTCCCACACGATCAGCTTGCCGTCCTGGCTGGCCGACACCAAGTTCCTGGAGGATAAAATGGAGCAATTAATATCTTCATCATTCGTTTAGTGATTTAGCGTTTCCAAAATAGCACTCTAGGTCATTTAAAATACGATACCCTTTATTACGTTTAAGCCGTGTGGTTCCAGGCAGAGTATAACCACTCCAAGTCTTCCAACGACCGAAGCGAACACAAGCTAAACAAAGCTTGTCAACATCAATGAGACCTCGCCAATCCGTCTGGCCACCGTGGAGAGTGTAGGCCAAATCCTCTAATTGCTCTGGCTAATATATGGCTCTGGTAGTACAGAGAGTCGTGCTCCAGCAGTGGAGACTAAAAAGACCTGATGATGATGATGAATTATAATATACTAGTAAACTAGCGGCCCGCCCCGGCTTCGCACGGGTATGTATTATACATATAAACTTTTCTCATGAATCACTTTATCTATTAAAAAAAACCGCATCAAAATCCGTTGCGTAGTTTAAAAGATCTAAGCATACATAGGGACAGACAGCGGGAAGCGACTTTGTTTTATACTATGTAGTGATTATAGTTCGACGGGCTTTACACGGGTATGCATTATATACAGGTTGACTTTTTAACCACCAAACCTAAGTCGCCTCCTACGACATCCACGGGAACACTTGCGAGTGCTCCTATTCTACTCTGCCGGGAACCACACGGCATAAATTTATAATTACATCAGGACATTTACATATTTTCATTGATTTATTTCCCCAATAAACCTACCTATATGACGGTAAACCAACGCCCATCGAGGTTGTCCCAGCCGTAAAATCCCCAGATGACTAATACTTGCAAAGTAAGCAATTAGTAGTGTTGTAAAAACTCGAGTCCGGGAGTCGAAATATTCAGACTCGACTGTAAATCACAAGACTCGACTCATAAATAGAGACTCCACTGCTAGATGTGTTAGTTATACTCAAACTCCCGTTGGTAATAGACTCTAGTTTGGTATTAGTGCTCGAGTCTGTTTATGGACTGAGTCTACTGCGTCGATATACAAAACTGTCGTGGAGTTTAGAAAATCATATTTGTTTATTTTAAGTAAATAAGAAATATTTTTATTAGTTATAATTCGTATCAAATAGATTTTTGAATGATGTAATGCGTTGTATTGTACTAGAGAGTTTGTTGAGTAGACTTGCTTCGAGTTTGGTATTCGAACTTGAGTTGGTTCTGCAATTCGACTTCATATTTGACTCTAATTTTTATTTGACTCGAGTCCATATGCTCCGACGACTCATGCTCGACTCGACTCTGACTTGGGAATGTCTTAGTCTAGCAAGCATGCAAAATTAAGTCAAGTATGCAAATGTAGACTCCCGGACTCCAGGTTTTTACAACACTAGCAATTAGCTATAAGGGACGCACATAGGGTAAAAACTATTCATTTTTCAGTTGCAAACGCACGAAAGCAAAGTTTGTTTTGTTTGAGTTTGTTTTTCTTCTTCTTGTTCTTCTTTGTTTGAGTTTGTTTTGTTTCTTTTATGTGTAAGTTTGTTTTGTTTGAGGAGCATTACTAGCGCTTCTGCCAGGCCTGTGTCACTCCCCGTTTAGGCTGTACACAGACGGACCGCATTTCAACTGCAATCCAACCGCAAATTGCAGTTCAAGTGCAGTTTGAATGCAGTTGACACGACTGCAATAGAACTGCAGACCAAACGCGCAGTCCGATTGCAGTCGTGTGAACTGCACACCGAGTGCATTCAAACTGCATCCGAACTGCACCATACCCACCCGCCGCCGCCGTCCGTCGGGCGAAGCATGCGGGTATTTAAATAAAGATGACGGCTACGCACGACACAATATTTAGCATACAATCTGCAGTACAGCAGTATAGAATGCCTCCGCGGTCCAGTGGTCAAGGCCTTGTGATCCGGAGGTCATGGGTTCAAATCCCACTGGGAAGCATACTTTGTGAAAAAGTTGTTTCCAGTCTGTTTAGGATATTGCAGGCTTGAATCACCTGATTATCCGAAAATAAAGATAATATTATAAAGCGGAAGAGTTTGTTTGTTTGTTTAAACGCGCTAATCTCAGGAACTAATGGTCCGATTTGAAAAATTCTTTTTTTGTTGGGTAGTCCATTTATAGAGGAAGGCTTTAGGCTATATAACATTACGTTCCGACAACCACGAGAACGAAGTCGCGGGCACAGCTAGTCCGAAAATAAAGATGATTTCGTGCTTCGGAAGGCACGTAAAGCCGTTGGTACCGAACGCCATCTAGCGTTTGTACCTATCCTAGGATTGGTTCTGGTCTACCCTTTGGGTTGCGGAGGTCAGACGACAGTCGCTCTGTGTAAAAACCAGTAATCTCGTCAAATCGTCTTGGTTAGGTAGCGGACCCCGAGCTCTGAAGCGTTACCGCTGACGATGCAACAGGGAATAGGCTCCGATGATGAATCTGCAGTACAGCACCAGATTCTATGCTTAATTGTGTCAGCAACCTTTAGTATATTTTCGTATACCAATCTACAAAAGATATAGTTATGCTGCCCATTCGGGACAGATTAGCACTGACACAAGCCAGGCGGCGGCAATGTAAACAGTCCATAGAAACCTATTTTCGGAGCGTTTTCTGACCGATGTGAGTGAACTCATTTGACGCCAAGTTTGTGTATTAAATGATGGTATATTTGATCTGCCCTGTCTTTGCTTGATTGCTTCTCTTCTTCATCTAAGCGCGTTCCCAGTTGCATCCTCAGCTATGCTGCTTCGGAGCCTGGGGTGCGCTTTCCCGCTTTTCCTTCTCCAAATATAACATGCATGTCAATGGTTACCAAAGACCTTGCCATGTGAAGAAGAAAATGCCGGACCAGTTAAAATGATTTGGCTGTAATTTTACGACCGGCCGCCTGCCCGACGTCAACCCTCTTCAGGAACGTATTTGTGCGAAAAGTTTTACAACCGGCTACCGCCCGACGTAACCCCTTTGGGAATGCAATTGTAGCACGAGATGTTTGTGCTTAAGACCTTTAGCCGCTTCTTACGACATCCAAAGGAAGAGACGGAGTGGTCCTATAATATTTTAACCCGGAACCACACGGGGTAGTCTTCGCTTGATTGCTTATTAGGTACTCGTACTAAATTGTTAAATAATTGACCGAGATAGCCAAGCGACACTGTTTCGAGATAGGTTAAAAATGCTTTTGTCTGTTCTAGACATGGATAATCTCGACTCCGAGGAGTGTTTCGGCTCACTGAATCTTACTCCGCATCCGGTACCGACTCATCTTAATGATTCCTACGCCCTTATCGGCTCCAGCTCCAAGGTCCGCTAAGTTTCGCTATTGAATCTACAGAATACCTGTTACCTACCTATAGTCCTTTCTGGTACCGGTTTCAATACAGAATATTATTGACTCCCGACTTCCGATTCCTCCCGAGACGCGGTGGAGCCGAAACGCGGCTCACAGCTCGCGACCCGAAAGGTGCCGCCGATTCCCGACGGGACCAAGATCGGTGCGGACTCGAATAACTCGCGGGAGCCCATAACGATTACCGGGATTCAGTACGGCTCCTGTTGATGAATCGGCTCATTTAAATATTCGAATCCGGAGTTACCCATGTCTATTGTCTGTTCTTGCCTACAACCTACTCCTCTCAACGGGGCGCATATTGCGCGTACCTTAGGAGATTCCGTTCTGTATGTAATTCTCTTACTGTCTTCTGTGATATAGCTACTAGGTCCAAAATCACTGTATAGGTTTGAATTACAGACACTGAAAAGAAGTTTTTTGTGGAACTCAGTGACCCGTAGCACAGAATAAATAATACTAACGTACAGAAGTCTCACTCAGCAAAGAAATTCAAAGAAACATCTACTCAATGTGGCTAGCGATATGGTTTAATTTAGTTCACGGCAAAACTCAGCACCTTTTCGTATAGATACCTAGACATCCATTGCAAGCCAATTTCATTCTTATTACTTCGGAAAAACGATTCGTATAACTGAATTTACCACCCGGAGGGGCCGCCTGCGCGCATAGTAATAATGTAGGTACATTTTCGATACCTACAAGGGGAGTGACACAGGCCTGCCCGTAGGAAGTACGCTTTCGCAAGTTACCTAACCAACCTCGGGCGTGCTCAGCACTTGGATGGGAGCAGAAGTAACTTAAGAATTTATCTCATTGTATGGCAGTCGTCAAGCATAGTCAGATGCCTTTAGGCAGCTTGAAAAATCTGACACCAGTGCTGGCCACTTATAAACACGAAAAACAAACAATCGAACGAAAAGAATAATAAATAAATAAATAAATATATAGGAACAGAAGCGACTTAGACTAGTTCAATCCGCACCCATAACTACAACGTAGTACTTCAACTATACAATGTCAACCGATAGCCATTTCGGTTGGTTGAGGAAAACATTACGCGCTAATGGAACCGTCCGAGCGATACAAGGTGATCGGGACTGAGTAAATACGCCACATTGCTGTGTTGTTACAGCTTTGATGCTGTGTTTAGTTTGAATTAGCTAGGCTCGGCTCAAAATAAAATAAACGGGCAAGTGCGAGTCGGACTCGTACATGAAGGGTTCCGTACCACCGTACAATGTTTTAAAACGTTTCTTGTATGACGACCCCCTTTAATTTTTAACTTTATCTTCTTTTTAGTATTTGTTGTTATTGTGGTCATAGTAATACATAATTGGTGAAAATTTCAAGTATATAGTTAATCCCATTATAAAGATCAAGTTAAAAACGGTGAAAATAACACGTTTCTTGTATGGCGACCCCCTTTAATTTTTAACTTTTTTTATTTTTAGTCTTATTATACATATATATAACTGGTCTATTAGACAATAAGTTTTATAAAGAGGTGAAAGTTAGATATCCGTCACTGCTTCGAATCTACGTATTTTTAGAGTTCCGTACCCACAGGGTACAAACGGGACCCTATTACTGAGACTCCGCTGTCTGTCCGTCTGTCACAGGGCTCTATCTCTTAAATCGTAATAGCTAGACACTTTAAATTTTCACAGATTATGTATTACTATGGCCGCTACAACAACAAATACTAAAAAAAAGTTAAAAATTAAAGGGGGTCGTCATACAAAAAAACGTGTTTTTCAGCGTTTTTAACTAGATCTTTATAATTGCATTAACTAGATACTTGAAATTTTCACAGATGTATTACTATGACCGCTATAACAACAAATACTAAAAATAAGATAAAGTTAAAAATTAAAGGGGGTCGTCATACAAGAAACGTGTTGCTTCAGCGTTTTAAAACATTGTACGGTGGTACAGAACCCCTCATGTACGAGTCCTACTCGCACTTGCCCGTTGATTTCTACAATTTTCTACCTACTCTCTACATCATAATCCTGATAAAGAACTTGATAGAAAAACAACATTTTATTTTGCGCATTACCGATTTATAAACATTTCCCGCGAAGACTGTTCCTCATCAAAACAAAGTTTTAATGACACGGCCATTCCAAGAAATTGTTACCACTAGGAAAGAACTTATTTTTTATATTTACAAGATAAAGTTTCAAAAACTAAAACCGGACTACGGAAAAATTCATATTGCACAATAGGGTAATATCCAGGTTCAAAAATTTATTATTTTGTAATGTATGTTAATGATACGAGAATAAAACGTCACAAAATAATGTCTCCTGTCATTCATCATATCCATTTTTAACGTGATTTTAGATTTATTAATGCCTAAAAACTGATATTAAGATTTTCTCCTGCTTCCACGCACACAAATTTACTCTAGCCGAAGCGAGACAGCGAGCCATGCGCGGTGAAAAGATCACGGTAGGTCAATGAGGCTGGTTTTTGTATTGAGGTGTTTTTCTTTTTTAAAGAGAATATTTAAGAGTTATTTATAAAGTAAGACATATGATGACTGCCTTATGTTTAATACAATTATAATCTAAAGTTACAAGTGCTAATTTATTGTATTTATTGAATATTTTCCGTTTTAGTATAATTCTGAGGTGATTTGGACGCAACTTCGCAATGTTTTTCTACCGAGAATTTTTTTTTATGTATATAGTTAGTCCTGAACTTTGCTGTTTTTATTTCAAAGTGAGTATTTCTTTACTATTCTTGATAATATTTAAGATCGCTTTAAGTACTATTAGGGTAATACGGGCTCTTAAGAGCGCTATTTGACTCCAAGAAACTATAACGTCATCACGCGGTGCGTTTTTCATAGAAACCCCATAGAAAATATTTGTTTTGACGTTTAGAAAAATAGTATCTGTTTTGGCTTGTTGGCAACTAGCGGTTAGGGAGCAACAGCTAATTATGTATATTATTGAAATTGGCAATTCAACGTGGAAATGCCGCCAGTCTCCGCCGCACCCTTGCCCTGCGACCGTAGTGATCTAGGGTAATTTTTTTATAGAAACGAACTGCAAACTCAAGCCAGTCACCACATAGGATCGTGGACGCGGCAAAATCGTCGCTTGGAATTTACCACTTCGAACATGACCGAGCACACTCCCGAATGCAGTTTCGGTTTTCGGTATTTTTTATTTATAATTTATTCTACAGTTTTTTTCACACGAGTGACACGTGATATCATATAATGCGAGTAATATAGTTTTCTAGTTATTTAATTTGTAATTTAGGTATTAGTTTAATTAAATTATTGAAATGTGCTTTTTAAGCCCTTTCATTTGATACCCCACACGGATAGATTATAAAATTTTATGGCGAACTCTTTTAACTTACAAGCTATACGGCTCTGGAATGCTTTACCCATTGACATCAAAGATATTTCGACAAAATTTTCTTTTAAGAGAAGAGTGCACTCTTATCTTTTTGATCGATGTTAGTATCTTTCTTTATTTTTCACCATCATCATTCATTATTTATATATATTGTAGGTTTGTATATATTTATTTGTTATATGTATTATAGATAGTCTTATGTACGTATGTAGGTATATTCTATGAGTTATATTTTATTTGTTTGTATATTGTATTATATGTATGTATATATAATATGTATATTGTATTATATAGTTTTAAGTAGACATATATTATATTATGCACATATTTTAATACTTTATTTTGTATCTAGTTTTTTGCGCCGCAACATGATTTGTATCTGTTTATCCCTATGGTTGACTGGGAGAGAACGCTTTTAGCGTTAAGTCCGCCAATTGTACCATTTTTTTATTGTGGAACAATAAAGTTTTTTAAATAAATAAATAAATAGATTCATTTTTTTAATCCATTACTTTATGGCCTAAAGAGGGCGCCATATTGGATTTACTGTGACGTCACATAGCCTATAACCAGTCGACAGCCAAGACGGTCCCGACGATTCTTCATCTGTCAAGGTATCATGGATATCTTTGAAAATACGAGGGAGCAGATGAACATACATACATATATACATACAAAGCGGCGAAACACATAACCCTCTTTTGGGCTCCGCCGTAGTCAGGTAAAAATATTGAGAAGAAACCGCTACTCATAATGTTGATATTAAACGTGTACAAAGTATACTGTACCATACAACAAGTACGGTCGTACTGACGTAGGATATTACTCATTATTGTGTCAATGCGTCATTTTATTATTCAATATGGAGCATCACGAGTCGAGAAAATCCATTTGTGTTGTTTGACATGACAATTGAAATAAGAAGGAGGTATTATGTATGAAGTAGTATTATTTATTAAGAAATAAAATGTGAAAAATCCTACTAGTGCCATCCTGCTCGTTATCATGGCGTAGAGCGAGATGGTAATAGATGATAGCGCTCGATAAACGCTGTCGCCAGTGCCATGTTACGGGGGCTAACAACGCTACTCATATTAGCTCTTTCAAATTGTCTAAGTTTTGCGAAAAAAAAAATCTTTACGTACAAGCTTTTATTGTGATATGATAATGCAAATGTAATGAGCCCAAATTGGATGGGGTGGCGTCGTTTTATTACAAGGTTCCTATAGCCACCTTCCGGCTCCACCATCAGATCAGCTTCTTGTTATAATAATGTTGCATTGTCATCTGATTTACATTAGAATACAAAATCTTATCTCAATGGCCAAATTTAACTTGCAAGATTTGACCCAAACAAATAAACAACAACAAACAGGTCAAGCTAAATAAAAGCTTGTGAAAAGCTTGTGCATTTTTGCCATGGCGACCACGTACTGGCAAGCAAACCGAAGACTATCTGCCCAAGGTCGCTGGAAAGCGCTGGACGCAGGCCGCTCTAGATCGGTTATTTTAGAAATCCTTGGGAGAGGCCTATGTCCAGCAGTGCACGTTATGCGGCTAAAATGATGATGATTTTTACCTGGAATCGCTGCCCCAGTGCATGGCGTAGATCTTGGCGAGGTGACCTCGCAGGGTGCGCCGCGTGCGCATCTGGATGCGCCCGATCGGCTCGAGGTTGGCCGTGGCTTGCGCGAGCGACGTGTCACATGCCGCCTTCCGCGCATCCTGTCGTCAACAAATTAATAAAGAAATTAACAACAGTATTGTATTTTATGCATGTTAGTATATATGTATAGTTATTATATGTTTAAAAGTATATTTGTGTATAAGTATACCTATGTGTCTTTGATTATATATAGTTTATTTGTATTAAGTTTGCTTATTTTTGTGAATTTTATTACGCCAGCCACACATATTTTCTGCTTGGTCTAATGGTTGACCGGGAGAGAATGCCATATGGCATTAGGTCCGCCACTTGTACTTTTATTTTATTGTGCAATGAAGATTAAATAAATAAATAAACAAAGGCCCTAAGATAAACAAAACTTTCCACTAACCTCCTTATTTACATTTTGACAAGTGACAAGTGCGAGTGAGAATTGACAAGTAAGGGTTGGATCTCATCTATCAGCACGGAACAGCACTTTAATATGCTGCTATCCTTTTCTATCGCTCAGAACAGTAATTTGGTAGAGTAAGAGAGAGCGACGGAACGCTGCAGTACGGCCGGTGCTGAAGCGTTGCGTCGCTCTCTCTCGCTCTAGCAAATGACGCTTCTGACAGAAAAGGATAGCAGCATAGGAAAGTGCTGTTCCGTGCTGACAGATGAGATCCAACCCTAAAACGGATACAGCAGAGGCGGTGGGCGAGTGCGGGGAAAGCGAGGTAGCGCGGGACAGAGCTACTTGTCAAACTGTCAAAGAATAGAACAGGCTGCTATTCACATGTCGCTTATCATTCCACACTTACCACTTGTCATTCGTACTTGTCACTGCCCGTTCACACGCATTAAGCGCTTGCCATTTGCCAGTTGCACTTGTCACAATGTAAACCAGGCATAACGTTTGCTAAACCCATTTTAGTTAAAATATGTTTTGTCCTTATCTCTCATTTTAATATTTGACATAATAAGAACATATTTTAACTAAAAAGGAAAAAGGTTTATAGGGTGAAACTTTTGATATTTTATTAATAAGAGAGACTGTACCGTTAGTCCAATGGACAACACATCTAGAACAATCTACAGACAGACTGAAATACATAAATCTGTGAAAATTTAATCGCTGCTTATCATCCCGTGCAGATTGCAATGGTAGAAATTTCAACTAATATATCACTTTCACATCTGACAGTATCAGTATATAGGGATGATGACTGAACATTCCTAATTGGCCAATTAGATGGATTATTAAAAAAAATTGTACACGTTTTTTTTCATTTTATAACAAAAATATACGAAGATACAGCGCATTTCAACTTCGCATCACGTTACGACTCTGTATCTTTGTAATTCTTTACTAATTAGATGAATAGTAAATTAAGTGTCCATTATTTTTGGATAATCTAACGGACAGACTAAATAAAAGAATTTAAAAAAAATCTGACCCAGTCATCATCCCAATTTGTTTTGGGTGGATATTGATTTGAACAAAATACTATAGCTAGTGCGCCTTTTGCAAAAAAGTCTATTGAAGTTAACACCGACGTCCACACTCGCAGCTCGCACAGTACACAGTAAGGCTCGCGCTACACTGAATTGGCAGCGAAGCGACGAACAGATTCA
This sequence comes from Acrobasis repandana, assembly GCA_963576875.1. Classification (NCBI taxonomy): domain Eukaryota; kingdom Metazoa; phylum Arthropoda; class Insecta; order Lepidoptera; family Pyralidae; genus Acrobasis; species Acrobasis repandana. The sequence continues at coordinate 12,590,387 of OY756239.1, forward strand.
TAACAAGACATTATAAACTTTATGTACAATTTCATAAGATACGCGGCTCGGCGGGTTCGCCGACTCGAGCAGTCGCACCCCGTTCATTCTAACAAGCGTTTCTATATCTTATGACATTGTACGTAAAGTTTATAGTTATCAAGGCGTTGTATCCCTCAACCTTTCGGTATTTGAGGGGGTGCAGTGCGATATAGTACGTACTCGTAATGAAATAAGGTTGAAAGTGGTGATACCGTCACCAGTCTCAGTTCAAACCCGAGTCTGACATTTCGGTTGTTATTTTTCAGTTTTAATTTAATAATTAAATAATTATAATCAAATATTGTAATTTTTTTAGGAACCCCTTTTGCTCATTAAGTTATACTTTTTATAGACGTAAAAAAGTTGGTAGTTGCTGTACTAAAATGGAATTGGGCAGGGCATCCAATAGGTAGGATGCACAGCGAAAAATGGGCAAGAATTGCAAGGGAGTGGTTGCCTAAAGATGGTTGCCCGGGTATGCCGCCTAAAAAGCGCTGGCGAGACGATCTCGACGCATTCCAAAAAGGATGGTCGAGACTTACTCGGGAAAGAGACTAATAGAAGAACATGGGAGAGACCTTTGCCCAGCAATGGGACAAAAAAGGTTATAAAAAAAATCTGTTCGTCACGTCGCTGCCGATTGAGTGTGGCACGAGCCTAAATCCACCGCTAAGCGGTCTGTAGCACTAATTACTGAGTTACGAACGTTACAAAACAATACCGGCACGTTACACAAGGCTGCGAGTTGACGACGCGTTTTGAAACTGCTTCACGGATTTAGACATTTGCTGAATATTCCGACAGCTCGTCCGTTCGCCTTTTGCATAGATAGTTTACAGCTTGTCAGTCTACTGCTGTACTAAAGGCCTCTCCAAATAAAAGGAGGATTTTACTATAATCACCACGCTGGGCAGACGGGTTGATGATTACAGCAAATGGTATTAAGGTGAATATAGAAGCAAATGGCCTTGAAGTGGCGCCCTCATTTGAAATAAATTGTTAACTCGTAAATATGGAGATAATTTCCATATTGCTAGTTATTTCCATATCGTCAGGCACTAGATAGCCCTTTTAATTATTTTATGAACCACCGTTAAAAGTATTTACATTAGTCCGTCTAGCTTTAAAACTTGTCTCCGCCAAAAGTGGCCACGGCAAGTTTTAAAGCTAGACGGATCACCAATAATAGTTTCAACGGCAGTTCATAAAATAGTTTAAAGGGCTATCTAGTGCCTGACGATTAGCAATATGGAAATTATCACCATATTTACGAGTTAACAATTTGTTTCACACTTCAAGGCCATTTGCTTCTATATTCACCTTAAGTCTTTGCACGTTGCTACCTGTCCTCTGTTACCTATACATACATCCCTTAGTCGCCTCTTACAACACCCGTAAGAGAGGGAAGGGGTTTTTTTTTAAAGAAAAAAAATTGTATTCTACTCTGCAGTTACCACATTATTATATTACAAAGAAAAATAACTAGAATGTAGCCGCTACTTCATAAATGTTATTACGCCAGCCACACATATTTTCTGCTTGGACTAATGGTTGACTTGACCGGGAGAGAATGCCATATGGCGTTAGGTCCGCCACTTTTACCTTTATTTTAATTGTGCAATAAAGTTTAAATAAATAAAATACTTTACCTCCTATGCAAGTCGCAGAAGTCATCCATGGGAATCAGATAATACATGTAGGTATTCTAAATACGAATGGCCTAGCAACCGATACAAAGTGGAAAGGACATACCCGTAATACATTGAGCCACGGGCTATACTAGATCACTTAAGTATAATGAAATTAAAATAACAGTCAAAAGACCAAAAAAAAAATTCGACATTCCCATACAAATCACCCGGGCGGCCGCCGCACACTTTTTTATGAAAATACCAAATTTTTTTTTGGTTCTTTCGCTGTTATTTCAATTTCATTGTACTATAATGATCTAGTATAGACCGTGGTTCGATTTATTACGGATATGTCCCTTCCATGTTGTATAACATTTTTTTAGGTCTTATTTTCAATCTATTATAATAATAATATTCGTTTATTAGCCTATATTTAAGAGCAATAGAATAATAAAGAAATATTATGAATTAAAAACAAAATTGTCAATTTTACCAAGTGGTGAAATAACCAATTTCAACTTTGACTACATCTTTTTAACAGAGGGACAGCAGATACTTGACGACCTCCGTGGCGTAATGGTTAACACGCTAGACCGCTAATCCGGAGGTTCTGGGTTCGATCCCCAGCCAGGGCAAGTTGGAAAATGGCCTTTTTCAAATTGTCCTGGGTTTTGGGTGATTATGTATATGTATTTATCATAAAATATAGTATCGTTGAGTTAGTATCCCATAACACAAGTTTAAAACTTACTTAGGGGCTAGCTTAATCAGTGTCATTTGTCCCTATATATTTATTTATTTGAATTTATTAATTTATTTTTCTTCTCACGCTGCTGAAAACATCTGAAAAGGAATAGGGTCCCATTTCATATTCATTTGGGTACAAAATCCTAAAGTGTATGATCGACATAAATCCCCGTATTCCACTGAAATAAAAAGAGACAAGAGTTTTAACAAATGACGTTCGAAAAAAAGGATAAGCCGCTTACGCCGCAAATTTAGATCCCTGTGTTGAACGGGGTTACGTATCTGCCACAATTACTAATGACACCATCTGACCCGTAGAATCTTAAAAACTGTGTGTAAAATATCAAACTATTACCACAGAATAGAGGTACAATAGATGTAATAGCTTCAAAGACAATATAATTTACTCAACTATACCAAATTCTCTTTTAATAGGCATGATGGATGACTGAAAAATTATTTTTGGCCCATCAGTTAGATTATCTATACTAATACTATAAAGCTAAAGAGTTTGTTTGTTTGTTTGTTTGAACGCGCTAATCTCCGAAACTACTGGTTCGAATTGAATAATTCTTTTTGTGTTGGATAGTCCAGTTATCGAGGAAGGCTATAGGCTATATAACATCACCAGCACCAGCTACGACCAATAGGAGCAAAGATATAGTGGTAAATGTGTAAAAAATGGGAGAAATTATTTCATCTTTGAAGCCTTCCGTTGCGTGCGCCGTGAAAACGGTTCAAGATACACAAAAAATATGTATTAAAGAATAATAGCTCTTTTAATGATCTAAAAAACAGTCCGCGATAGTATATGTCTACCTTTTAAGATTAACTCACAAAAACCGTTTTTATGGTCCCTAATTTGGTCGAAATAATTTGTTTAAGTTGTATCAACATAATAATATTAATCTTTATTCAAATAAATATGTTGTTGGTTAAGAGTACTTCATCTTTTTGTTGTTTGTTTGTTTGTTTGTTTAAACGCGCTAATCTCAGGAACTAATGGTCCGATTTGAAAAATTCTTTTTTTGTTGGGTAGTCCAATTATAGAGGAAGGCTTTAGGCTATATAACATTCCGACAACCACGCGAACGAAGTCGCGGGCACAGCTAGTTAAAAAATATTGTACACATATTTTTTTCTTTTCTCTGAGAAACAATAAATGACCAAGATACAGCGCATTTAAATTTCGCATGACGTCACGCTTTCGTACGATTTTTACACATCGGTGACGTCACAAGGCCCCACTCTGAAACTTAGATACTCTGTATCTTTGTAAATTTTTACTTTTTTGAATAACTGAAAATTATGGGTCCATTATTTTTGGATAATCTACAAGACGGACTAATTAGAATAATACTTTTCTGACCGTTTCGTCACCCCTATAGAGCGCAAGACCTGAGAAATAGGGATTATGACTGGGTCAGAAAAGTATTATTCTAATTAGTCTGTTAATTAGATTATCCAAAAATAATGTACCCATACTTTTTAGTTTATAAAAAAAGTAAAAATTCACAAAGATACAGAGTGTCAAAGTTGAGGGTGGGGGCTTGTGACGTCACCGATGTGTAAAAATCGTACGAAAGCGTGACGTCATGCGAAATTTAAATGCGCTGTATCTTCGTTATTTATTATTTCAAAGAGAAAAGAAAAAATACGTGTACAATATTTTTTAATAATCTAACCGACGTGTCAAAAATATTTTTTCTGTCATCATATGCGTATTGAAAAGGCCCAAAAGGAAAGTATCGAACCCAAAAACAACCGGAGGCAGACTAGCGTGTTACCCATTACGCAGTCATCAACAGGTCCCTATGACCTTTCAATTACACACATCAAATTCATTATGACATGAAAGCGGCTAACCCACGTGCTTTTGTCGGCATTGCCGACTAAGGTTTCGAATTTGTTCATTTAAAAATTATAACACGATGGTTTTAATTTATTTGAATCAAAATTTACTAAAATGATTTTTGTTTGTTTTATTATAGAATTTTAGACTGGAACAGGTCCGAATCAGACCAAGACATACCTACCTATATTTCGTAGAAAATCGAAAACATATGTTACTGATACATATCTTTATAGTGTCCACTCTAATTGCACTTTTGCAATAAGTTATTATCAAAAGGTTTCTCATTCTCGTACTGGCTATTGGCCCATTTCCAACAGGTTGTGGGCCCAGTGTCCACTACCACTTTGTCAGTCCAACTTACCCGGATGGCATTTTTGAGGGTCTCCGCCTCTTGTCGCAGGCTGTCCAGCTCGTTCATGATGTGGCTTCTAGCACAACGACCGGAGCAAACGCCTGTGGTACCGCCGCGCGACTACGATTACTACGCAACGCACCGACCTGCAAACAATAAGTATTTTTAAGTTAAATTTTGTACAAGTTTTTAATAACGCCTTCCAGCTACATCATCAGACCATGAGTATTCAGACAATGGATATGATCATAATATTTGTCAAGACAAATAATAAAAAAATCAAAACCAAAATATGTTATGTTTTTTCTAATTTGGCAGGCTATTTTTTCGTCAGTGTAATGTTGAATATTTATAAACATAATGAATATTACACTGGTATTTTTAAAATAGAACCTACCAGAGTTTCAAGTACTCAACTCTGTGGGTTTTCTAATATTTTTTTATAATTATTTTATTCATTACAGGCGAAAATGTATAGTTTAAAAAAACCAAAAGACACCTTTTAGTGGTAAACCGAAGTAAAAAGTCATCGCAACGCCATCTAGTGATATTCGTAGTAACTTTAAGCAAAGCGAGTTTTAGCTAGAGTTTTAACTTTAGACAACGCCATCTAGTGAGATTCTGATGTTACAAACTTTAATTTATGTTTCCTGATGATCCTGGTCAAGATGTCACTGGCCCTTGATATGAGTGCAAAAGGTGAAAATCGCATTCGAAGATTCCGTTACAAACATACATACAAACATTCAAGTGAAGCTAATAAAAATCGTGTAAAAAGTCAGCGATTCACAATAAAGTTTGAAACGACGGCTTATAGATTTGCCAATTCAGTATTATATTATAGTTTATGGTATTTACTAGGAAACTGTAATTTGAAATAATATTTTTTCTCATTTTATTAAAACTAACGTGAGATAACTCCATAATTTATTTATTTATACCGGCTGACTTACGTGATATAGTCGGGAAAGATCGAAATCTGGTCGACCTTTGCCGACTATAGGTATCACGTGAGTCAACCGGTTTAAATTAATTCATTATAGGTAATATTTTTTCTATATCGCGTGAATTCGCGTGTAAAATTATTACCACTCCACGCATTTCCAATCCAACAAATCCTGATTTTACCGAATGGCATTTGCACAAACTTATACGAACTTACAGGAGTTTGAAAGACATAAACCAATAGTTTTACGAGTTTCCAAGGAAAGTACAATTATAAACTACACTCAGAAGAGGAAGAATTAGTTTCTGGGTTTTCTGCGAATGTTGACGCAGATTGAACGATGGCGAAGTTTAGGGGAAAATATTCCATATTGTTTCACACAGCTACGTTAGTAGCAGAGGCGTAGATAGGCGTGGGCGTGGGCCCCTGCTCACGGCCTCGCAGTCTAGAGGGCCTCGCGCGTAAAAGGGATGAGCTATTTTTCAGTAAATCTCGTGCCTAAGGCCCTTAGGCCTGTCCGGCGTTTCCTAACACCGTCTAATTTGCTGAAATCGCAACCAAAAAGCCTGACTGGCAACCCTATACGTAATTAAGCATCCGCCTCTGAATGACATTTACGGAAAATATGATCGATCCAATAAAGTTTGATCAATGTAAGAATTTAAAGTTCAAGCTCGATTCTTTTTCTGCAATTTTAACCTGCCGAGATCCGAGAAGGGACGCGCATGTCAAGGAGCACCTCCTAGCAGGGAGTCATGAGCGCACTTCCTGTTTTTTTCACTACTATCGATACTATAAATAGATTCGACAAAACAACTTAGTGAACGTGGTGTCTTGCTTGCACTTATGTTAATGTCTTATTAGTCAAAGCGAGAAAGAACAGTGACAGTAATATACATCGTGTTAATGAAAGAACGCAAAACCTCTCAGATGGTACCTCAGCCCATGTAACTGTATACGAGTAAGTCGATGACAATGACCAATAGACTTGTACTCGTGCAATGAGCCTCATACCTTTAGTACTTTCATGATTCATTCAAGTAAACAATCTATGTGCGTAATGCTTTAAACCTACGTCTTTTTTAACCGAATACAGCGAAACCACAGGGAAGGTTATGGAAGAATAAGCAAAAGGAGAAAAAAGGTCCAAATTGTATGTATGTATGTATGTTCATGTGTCCCCTCGTATCTTCCATGATATATTAACAAATGAGGTATCGTTGGAAGCGTCTTGGCTGTCCATTGATTATAGGCTATGTGACGTCACACTGAATTTAACATGGCGCCCTCTATAGATAGACTGCTTAGAGCCGCAAGACCCAAAATCACAGAATAGACTAATACCTAATAATATTAATAATAATATTGACGACCTCCGTGGCGTAATGGTTAACACGCTAGACCGCTAATCCAGAGGTTCTGGGTTCGATCCCCAGCCAGGGCAAGTTGGAAAATAGCCTTTTTCAAATTGTCCTGGGTCTTGGGTATTTATCTATTATATGTATTTATCATAAAATGTAGTATCGTTGAGTTAGTATCCCATAAGTCCCATAACACAAGTTTAAAAACTTACTTTGGGGCTAGCTTGATCCGTGTGATTTGTCCCTATATATTTATACTCACGTACAGAAGTCTCACTCAACAAAGAAATTCAAAGAAATATCTACTCAATGTGGTTAGCAATATGATTTAATTTAGATCACGTCAGAACTCAGCACCTTTTCGTTTACATACCTAGAGATCCATTGCAGGCCAATTACATTCTTATTACTCTGGACATACGATTCGTATAACTGAATTTACCACCCCGAGGGGCCGGCAGCGCGCATAGTAATAAAGTAGGTACATTTTCAATACCTTAACGGGGAGTGACACAGGCCTGCCAAAATGCTCTGTTTGCCCGATTAGAGTTGCTTCACACATAAGCGGGCATTTTCGGTTCGGCAGTATTTAATTTGTCTATTAGCAATTATATCGGCTTTTTTCCTAAACATTCATCGACATATATTCGATTTTACCGCCCGACTGTGCCGATTAATGCCGGGCCGCTTATGTGTATAGCAACCCTTAGCTATAAAGACGTGATATTGTATAGTATAAAACTGACATAGGTGACTTCATCTCTCTTATCCAACCATTGGTATTTGAATCTGCAATGAGTTGATATCCGTTTTCCCATCATTAGCACATAATACTGAATCTGTAAACGTTCGCGGCTCATGTACTAGGTTTTCTTAGGATACCTACTACTTTATTACATACAGTTTACAGTCTATTTACTTGGCACCTACACCATAGATATAGCCTGAGTTACAGGGTGGGCAGTAGCCGTAGTAAGTCATATTATACACATCATTGCTGCCGATTTAGCATTTATATTTAACGAATGCATTGATGAAGGAATATTTCCTAACTTAATGAAATGTTGTAAACTAATCCCCTTATTTAAAAAAGGGGGTAAAATAGACCCTGGCAGTTGAAGGCGAAGGAGCAGATGGTAAACTCTGCGAAACGTTATTCTCGGGATACTGTTGATTTCGCGGATAATGATCCTTTTAAGCTGATCTTAATTGTTCGGATTATTCTTGTAGACTACGGATTTAAGGTGACCCCACAGAAAATAGTCACATGGGGACAGATCAGGGCTGCATAGTGACCTTGAGTATCACCCCTCTTGGAAATGAGTTTTCCGGGGAAAACATTTTTCAGCAGCTCTATTGACACATTAGCCGTACAACATGTGGCCCCATCATGCTGGAACCACATCCTCGAGGTATCGCCTCAATATTCCTGTAAAGCCGGTACTAAGAACTCTTTAATCGTTTCACAATAATGATGGGTTCTAACAGTCACCGCTCGCCCTCTTTCGTCCTAAAAAAAAGTACGGCCCAATGACACCCGTTGATGTTATGGCGGCCTACACGACGAGCTTAGGACTGTGAAGTGGACGTTGATGTAAGCGCTGTGGATAAGTCCCGACCATTTCGTTTGTACACATGACCAATAAATGGAAATTCTTATGGATATTCTGAAAAAAAATATTAATTTATTATGCGTAAAACGCTCTAACACAAAATGCACGCTCCGCTCCCGTGTACCGCTCCATGGCGATCTAAATTTCCGCGAAGCCGCGCACACAGCAGCGTCATACCCCCCCGCCGCTCCTCGCCACGCGGTTACGAGAAATCAAGGATTAAAATCGCCAACACTTTTATGGCCCACCCTGTATATTCCCGGATATTGGTTTTCTCAATAGACTTTCTGCTTTTGAAAATATTGTACATTTTAGGTACACAAAAAGTTAAAATAAATTAATTATTTCCGCTTGAGGTGTAGAATTTTCCTAAGATGTAAAATTGGCCTAAAGTCGTATGAAGCCATTGTGTGTGAATCAAGCTTTAGCCGCACTGGTAAAAACGGAGGATTATCTATCAGAAATACAAACTTTAAAAGTTAGGTCACATATGTAGTTACTTTTAGTTTATTTTATATTAGATAACATTGTGGTAATCATATTTATTGAAATCAATAAATATTGTTGTAAAAAAATTACCTAGTGTATGTATTGCACGCTTCATAAGCGAAGCGCATGAGGTAGTGCTCTACTCTCGCCTTACAAAAATCAAGTGATTTTTTTAACTAAATGTGTCTCTATTTATTTTCTATCGCATTTGTACAATAATATTTATACATAAATGTCAAGGAAAAAACACTAGTTTCAACACTTATAACATTTTTAAAAGACATTTTGCCTTTTAAATAAATAAAAACAATGTTTAATAAAATCATTTTGTGGACGTCCGTGTCTGTATGTATGGAAACTGGCGTGGTCACGATAACTCCCGAAAAACTTATCTGATCAAGTCCATTTTTTTTTATACGCTTCAGTATTATCCAAAACTAAGTCCTTTCGAAGATCACGGTCTAATTCAATGTAGTTTAATCGTAATTTCAATTTCATTGTGAAAAATGAGATTATGAGGCGTGCACTTTTGGATTTTCCAAACTTATTTATATTTACTTAATACTTCTATCATAGCAAAGTTTTTTATTCATCGTCATCATCGTCAACAGCTTTCAGGTACCCACTGTTGGGCATAAGCCTGCGCCATCTTGCTCTGTCATTGTCCATCGCAATCCAGTTTTCTATTTAACACATTATATTTATAATGTCATTAAAATACTAATTTTATCTTCAAAGCATAGGATTTTTGATAAAGGGCAGAGATAAAGATGCTGACAACAATATCTATCCATCAACTTAAGAGCTTATCGTATAAAATTGAAGCTTTTCATCGACCTTACGATACCGTAGATTTTCTTAGCCTGTTCCATTTTAAGAAATCGAGTTTATCTTAAAATTGATGACCTTTAGACTCTAGAGAAACAGAGATGAGAGTTCACGTCGGCTATAAAATAGTATATTTCCCACCGAGGGCGATGAAAGAAACTTTTTTTTTTGTAAAAATAGGATAAGTGGTTTGGATGCTACGGTGGATGGAACACACAAAGATATCCACATACATACAAATACTGCTAAAATCATCACCCTTCCTTTGGTTTTGCCTTAGTCGGGTAAAAAAGAAGTCTGATGTATTCTGTAAGCGAAGTCAAAGTCAAATACTTTCCAGGTGGTCCTATAGAAATTTTATTACAATTGTTTGTGTACAGGGTGACTTTTTAAACATCAGCCAAATTTTTGGAGCAAGTTCAGTCCATGATTCTGAACTACATTCTATAAAAAAAAGTTATTAAAAATCGATAAAAATTTTTCGTCCTCCCATACAAAATCCATTTGGCTGACCGCTGATTTGTTTGGGAAGGAAAATTTTTATTTTAGTTTTTCAATGTCAATTCTTGTTATGGCAAATAGTTCAGTATCATGGACTGAACTTACTCCAAAAATTTGGCTGGTGGTTAAAAAGAGCTTTTCTGGGATTGAAGTCGGTTTTTTGTTTTCAAAAAATATCAATAAATTATTCAAAGAAAATAAGATGAAACAATAGATGAAAAGCTAGAGCCTTCGAGGTGGACTATACACGTTTTTAGGTTTTCTACTACGATTTCATTGTACAGACAAGTATATTAATTGACCCACATACAATACAAAGACACTGGCTCGTTCATAACGTGTTGTAAAACTACATAAATAATTTCCCCCAAAGAGCCACCCCGCTACGCAAAAGCAAACCAACAATAGGTCGCACTCAAAGTCGTCACTAGGCCGCTTATGCGCAGAAGGAAAATGCGAGTAAGTTGATATTGTGGTTAATTACAGAAGTTTAACTATTCGTCTTCCATGCTGAACTGGGAGAAAATAAAAAACTTAGAATATACTAGCTTCTTCTCTTCCTGATCGTAGAACCCCGTCGAGGGATTGGACGAACGAAACTACGAATCTTGTTAAGAGCCCGTATGACCGCGACAGTACTTAGAGAGATCCTAGATCATTGACTTATATCTGTCCTTCCACTCCCACCAACTAAACCGACCAACTGAAACTGATCAACTATATATTACTAGCGTATTAAGGACTAGGCCAACAGCGCGAAGAAATGGCACCAACTCGTTGACCCGATAAAGTTGGTTTGCGGACCAACGCGACTTAGTCGTCTTCGGTCCGCGGAAGAGTTCATTCGTTTTAGTTTCATACTTGTAAATGCCATAGAAATGCCTGGTTGCGCATGCGCTGCTGTAACAGCGCATGCGCTGTGGTCGCTCCAGGCGCGACGTTGAATGTATGAAGATATTTTATGCAAAATGTTCCGATGGGCTCATCCTTGTCCTAAATATTACAGTTAAAATCATTGTCCTAAATATTATCAATATTAACGAAATACTTTGAAATAAAAACACAGCAAACTTCAGGACAACTCCAGTCATTATATGTTTCGAAAACACGATTGCTTAAAATTTTCTCTATAGAAAAAAATTGCTAAGTTGCCTCCAAATCACCTCAGAACTATAATAAAACAGAAAGTATTCAAGAAATACAATAATTAAGCCCTTGTAACTTTTGATTAAAATTGTATTAAACATAAAGCAGTCATCATATGTCTTAAGTTTTAAATAAATCTTAAATATTCTGTGTAAAACGAAAAAAACCCTCAAAAACCAGAAACGCGTAAACCAGCCTCATTGACCTGCCGCGATTCCTTACGCCCCGCCCCGCATGGCTCGCTGTCTCGCTTCGGCTAGATGGGCTAGAGTAAATTTGTGTGCGTTGAAGCGGGAGCAAAATTTAGATTATCAACATCAGGCGCCCTCTTAACAAGCAAACCCATAACTATCTTGATTCCTTTTTGCACCTACTCGCCCACCATCACGCTAAAAGTGGCCTTTGGGTTTTGCAGCCCTGGGCTCTATCTGCTTAGAGCCGCAAGACCCAAAATGCTCTGTCTGACCCATTAGGGATAAGGACGTAATAGTATGTATGTAAACTATTGCCTCAAAATTAATGATCCATTAATATCATTAATAATGATTGTAGAGAATGATTTATTTATATTATTATAATCAAGTCTGATAATAGACTCCGGGCTCCGAAGCAGCACAGTTATGAATGCAATCGGGATAACGCTAAGATGAGAGAATGACCTATTAGGTCAAGGAGAAATGAGGTCAACGAACCTTAATTTTTAATGCCATACATCCCAGTGACACGCACGCAGCAACACCAAGACTAAGGCTCAATTTACATTGCCGCGTAATCGAGACGAATTTTAAGAAATTCACAGAGGATAAGGAAAATACAGTACAAATTAGCATGAAGAAAGAAACTTCGCGGGAATTGCCAGGTATTCCGCGAAATGCCGCAGAAGTTCTTTATGTTGACACAATTTTATACATTAGGGTTGGGACACATCTGTCAGCACTTTCCTATATGCAAATTACTGTTCTGAGCGACAGAAAAGGATAGCAGCATATATGCAGCAGCAATGGGTACAACCAGGCTTCGTCCGAGGTGGATATCGACATATTTTCTACCAGTATACCTAGAAGAAATCAGTAAAAAGGCGTCTCACGCCTTCTTACTGATTTCTTCTTCCCAAGCGATGCAATTGACGAGTCATATTGAATGCGATTCAGTTTAACACGTTGTTGGGCACACTACGCCTATAAACGTTAATCAATTGTTATATCTATTGTGTCTGGATTATTGTCCAGCAATGTGTTAATTTAATATTTACTTACAAGTTTTATCATTAACTATTAGATATTAGTTACATTTCAAGTACCTACTGAATATGCGGATGTTAATGTATTTGTTTAAGGCCGTACCTAAATTTTCCGGGGTCCAGTGCCCCATTTTAAATAAATCATTTCAAAGAAAACGGAGACATCATTTGAAATTTTGCTACTACCAAGTTCTAGATAACCCTTCAAAGTATTTTATGAACTACTGTTTACAGTTTATAACTAGAACGTTAATCTTTACTACGCACATTTGCTAAAAGTGGCCATTTTTCGCAAATGTGCGTAGTAAAGCTTAACGTTCTCACTTTAAACTGTAAACAGTAGTTCATAAAATACTTTGAAGGGTTATCTAGGACTTGGTAGTTGCAAAATTTTAAATAATGTCTCCGTTTTCTTTGAAATGATTTATTTTAAATGGGGGCAGCACTGGACCCCGGAAAATTCAGGTACGGCCTTAAAGATCATAATCTTTTTTTTAAATACAATGTTTTCTATCAGTGAGGACCTGTGATGGACTTTCTGTATATACCTATTAAGTTTTCTATGTAAATTATAATAGTTGTTGGTCTTCCAAATAAAATAAAATGCTTTGTAGTTAAATTCACTTCCATTCCGCGGCAATGTAAATTGAGCCTAAAGATATATTTTTACGAACTCGTGCGCATTTTTTCATCGGACATTCCTTATTGAAAATACCGGATTTCGGACAGTAGATTTAAAAAATAAAGACTATATTAATCTTCTTCCTCAATGTGTCATAGATTTTTAATATATTTCGTGTACTTTCAAATACCGGCCTGTTATAGAACGTGTGATCTTGAGCACCTGGTTTGTTTGTTTATCGAAAACACCGATATTTGGGGCGCTGCCAATATTCTCATATTATACTCAACTGCTTAGAACTGGGTGAGTGCTTGTAAAAAAACTACAAAATATTTTGGTCAGGGTTCTAGGTTATATACTGTGACTATTTACCCACAAGCCAAGTTTAGTCCATGATACTGGAATACTTTCTTGTGAGTAATTGTCCTGTCTACTGAATCGCCGGTTGACTGGAAGAGATTCCATTATGGGATAAGTCCGCCGTTGTCAATTTACTCTATATGTTGTTTTTGTATTTAATTATGTGTTTTCTAAGTACAATAAAGTTATTACAAACTTTCTAAAAAAAAAACTTGAGAAATCGATAAAAAAATGTGGCTGAGCGCTGATTTGTACGGATAGGTGATTTTTTTTATTCTTCGGTTTTGTTGTTTTTATGGAAAGTAGTTCGGCATCATTGACTGAACTTGCTCCAAAAATTTGCCTAATGGTTAAAAAGTCACCCTGTATAACCAAGTACTCTAACTGGCTGGTGGAAGTCACCCTGTATGTAGAACAATTCGTTAAGGCCGTACCTGAAATTTCAATTAGCGAGACTACTAATGTAAACTTACTACCTACGCACTTTACTAGAGCTTTACTACGCACATTTGCCAAAAGTGGCCGTTTTTCGCAAATGTGCGTAGTAAAGCTCAACGTTCTCGCTTTAAACTGTAAACAGTAGTCCATAAAATACTTTGAAGGGTTATCTAGGACTTTGGTAATAGCAAAATTTTAAATGATGTCTCCGTTTTCTTTGAAATGATTTATTTAGGTAAATTTTCCGGGGTCCAGTGCTGCCCCCATTTAAAATAAATCAAAAATCATTTAAATGATGTCTCCGTTTTCTTTGAAATGATTTATTTAAAAAAATTTAGGAAAATTTAGGTACGGCCTTAATGAGTTTGGATAGTCCAGTGGGCGAGTAGCAGACATTTTTTGACGACACAATTTTCAACAAAAATTCGATATTGGGTATATCGGGTTCTACCAATATTCAGTGTCTCTAACAATCCGCTAGTTGACAACAAGTCATACTTTTTAGGGCTCCGTAGCCAAAGGCAAAAAAGGAACCCTTATGGATTGGTCATGTCTGTCTGTCTGTCTGTCCGTCCGTATGTCACAGCTACTTTTTTCCGAAACTATAAGAACTATACTGTTGAAACTTTAAGTAGATGTATTCTGTGAACCGCATTAAGATTTTCACACAAAAATAGAAAAAAAAAAACAAAAAATTTTGGGGGTTCCCCATACTTAGAACTGAAATTCGAATTTTTTTTTTATCCAACCCATACGTGTGGGATCTATGGATAAGTGTTCAAAAATGATATTCAGGTTTCTAATATAATTTTTTTCTAAACTGAATAGTTCGCGCGAGAGACACTTCCAAAGTGGTAAAATGTGTCCGTCCGTCCCCCTGTAACTTCTAAAATAAGAGAAAGATAAAACTAAAAAAAAAAATATGATGTACATTACCATGCAAACTTCCATGGAAAATTGGTTTAAACGAGATCTAGTAAGTTGTACGTCATAGATCGTAAACCGCAATTTACCTATACAACTTTTATATTATGTTACTTGCTGCTACGGAACCCTTCATGGGCGAGTCCGACTCGCACTTGGCCGCTTTTTTTCTAAACGTCTAACTAAACAAATATTTTCTATTGGATTTCTATGAAAAACGCACGGCGAGACGTCATAGTTTCTTGGAGTCAATTAGCACTCCTAATATCAGTTTTTAGGCATTTTAATAAATATAAAATCACGTTGAAAATGGATATAACTAATAACAAGTGCATCGAAATATAATTCTCTAGAATTCTAACACTCCTACATTGACCGCTTCGATTCTGATTCCATTTACGCAACAAACGAACAGTAATTACAACGAAACACTCAAACGCACACATAGACAAAGATGCATGCGATTGGTCGCGACAAGCTCACGCGTCGTCGTCGGTCGGGTGGGGCAGTCAACGCAACGAGCGGTGTGGTACAACGCGCGGATCGTACCTATTATGCAGTACGCTACGCTAAAATAAATAACCTTGTTTACGTGTAGCTTTTTTTTTTTTAATAACTAATTTTCATGTCTGTATGGCTTCTACACCACTTCACGGCACATGACGGCATTTTTAATGAATCGATTATCGCAAAAACAGCAATATTCTCAAAGGAAACTTCTTGCGACGCAACCGCACGACTCGTGTGTCACGGCGAACTGTCGCACCGCGCTGTTCATATTTAAAGCCCCGCCCGCCGCGGTACATATTGCGTGGAATGATTTTTCGGGATTAGTTACTATTCTAGAGAATTATTGTTCGTAGAACAAGTGACACTATTTTGTTACGTTTTATTGTGTCTAATCATTACAAAATAATTTATTTTTGACCCTATTATAGACGAATCTAATGACACCTCTCAAGCTTAAATCTATCAAACCGTAGGCTGCAGAGCATGCCAAAGAAATTTACGTACACACACTCGAAAAAATAACCCACGCTCTGGCGCAGTCGGGTAAAAGAATTGAAATGTCTTGCGTGAAGAAAGTAAGCCAACCACCGAAGGGAAATATACAAATCCAATTCCAGACGGGTTTCCCGAGTAATCCGCGTCACATTTTGACGGTAAAAGCGAAGCTCTGTCAGGGATAAAGAAAACATAATGATTCTTTATGATTTATGAATTTACTGATATACAGCTCGCGAGGCGTAACACACACACACATAAACACAAAACAGCTTTGTATTTGTGTGCTTCATAGACACCGTACTTAACGTACGTAACTTAATTAGTTAAAGGTAACATTCTCTATTATTGGCTATCCAAAAACCATACACTCGAATTGA
The DNA here is from genome assembly GCA_963576875.1 of Acrobasis repandana. Taxonomy (NCBI): domain Eukaryota; kingdom Metazoa; phylum Arthropoda; class Insecta; order Lepidoptera; family Pyralidae; genus Acrobasis; species Acrobasis repandana. The sequence continues at coordinate 12,606,846 of OY756239.1, forward strand.
TAACCTCCTCTTTTTTTGAAGTCGGTTAAAAAGGATTAATTAACATCTTACTTCGCCTACCGCTTACGGTACGTGGCATCCAATAGACATTGCTAACAGCCCTGTGTTGCCGCCCCAAAATCGCCAAATTTTTCAACTTTAGTAACTAACCTAAAACGGGCAATTTTATAGGATACCTAACAGAAAAAAACGGGATGTCTTGGCCCGACTCGAAGCGCGTTGCTCAATACAGAAGATGGGCGAAGCACTGTAGCGACCCTCTGCCCCATTTAGGTCAGGATTCCAAGTACTTATTTAAAAATAACCCTTTATCTAGAACAATAACAACTGCTCCTCAAGACGAATCAATTGAGCCCAAACTCAGTGGGATTATGTTGTTTTATCACAGAAATTCCATGGCCACCTACTGGCTTCATCATGAGATCAGGTCATTGGTACCATAATTTTGCAATGTCCCCTAACGTACGAGTACATAAGTATGTGGAGTTTTAGCTTAATTGAATACTGGAAATCGATCGACTCATTTAGCTTGCAAGATTTGATTACGGACAGGTGTTACTACTTACTTCTTACTTCTCCCGAGGACTTCTTTTCCGCAATTTGGTCCATTGCGCTGAACCCGTTTTGCGTGGGGATCACAGGTGTTAAGTACTATATAAAAACCTAAAAATAGTTAAGTTAATACCCTATCCCCCTAAAGAAATGCGATGACGGTGGGAGCTTTGTGGAGTGGTGCAGACATAAAATAACAGACTAATTTTAGCACAGAATAGATACTAATACTCCGTACAGAAGTCTTACTCAGCAAAGAAATTCAAAGAAAAATCTACGCTGTTAGTGATACGGTTTAATTTAGCTCACGTCAGATCTCAGCTCCTTTACGTTTAGATATCTAGACATCCATTGCAGGCCAATTTCTTTCTTATTACTCTGGACAAATGATACGTATAACTGAATTTACCACTCCGAGGGGCCGCCTGCGCGCATAGTAATAATAGAAATAATGTAGGTACATTTTCGATACCTAATCGGGGAGTGACACATGACAAGACCTGATTTTAGGCAAAACAATTTTTTTTTTGAGCGGAATGAAATCTCATGGTATACTGCACGTGAGGCATTCATTGAAATGCAATTCGATTGTTACACCTTGCAAGATGTAGCATTCAGTTGTAGGTCGAAGTAGCTACCCCATCGCGTGCAGCCCAGAATTTTAACGTCAACCCATTGTTTGACATAATAGCGGCTGCGTCATCATCGTGGCATGTCATTATGAGCAATTGGACGTGTCGATTGATGTTTTCTTTATTCGCGAGTCTCATAACTTTTTTCATTGCTTAATTTTATTTAATTATTTAAAAAAAAACTTTTTGTACAATAAAGTTCAGCGATAGAAAGTTACACATAATAGACTAACAAAAGTAATTTTACAAATGGTGGACTTATTCTAGAAGGGATCTCTTCCAGTCGACCAGCAGGACAGAAGACAGTTACATATTTAGTAGGATGGAAGAATTTTTTTTAGGGTACCCAACCCGTTTATATAATAAAAACAAGGTAGGTATTCTCTTCCAGCTATGGCCCAGGACTACGTCACGAATGTCACGATAAGTGTTACCACTTTTCGGTCTTTTCAGTAAATTTAAGGACTTTCTCAATGGGCATTGTCCATTTTTTTTGGAAAGCGTTATTTTGAAATCCGTTGAGAGATACAGAGTTAATGAATAGTTGTGGGTCATTTTTTTGCCAAATTAATCAATGATTTTTGATATTTCTACAAACAAACGTATGACCTTTGTTTGACCTTACTCCACTGCTGTATCGGTTTAAGCTCTGAGTCAATTTATTAAAAAATACGAGTCGCCTTTATGGTATTTATCCGTCACTGACAATAACCTCAAATGTCACCGTTTCCGCCAATCATAACTAAGAAAACAACTTTCCGCCAATCATGGGCAAGACACTAGCGTGATTTTATTTTTTCATTATATATTATCTAAATCATGGCCCCTAGTTGTCCGCAATAAAGAATTATTATTATTATGTATTGGGCTTGGCCACTGGTAGGACTCTCCATTGATTCAGAGTAACATATATACCTACTACTACTACAAACGAAACAATTTATCTGTACACACGTCGATGTGTGAGTTTTATACTTTAGCCCAAGAAAAATAGCGTTAAAACCAAAATAACTCACGAACAGCCTGGTTTCCGAAAATAATTAAATATTAGGTAATTCTAAGACACTATATTTTCGAATCCAAAGTAATTTCTATATGGAAGAATTAAAAAAAAATGAAAATTGAAAATAGGGGTACATTGGGAGAGCGTTAACAATAACAGAGGTTATTGTTTTGAAACGTGCTTATGGAACCAAAATTATAATGACGACAATAAAATCCACTAATAAAAAAAAGAGGAACTGTATTTTTTTTAATAAATTTAGCTAATCAGCTTTATACCATTGTAAAAGCTATGGTAAAAATGATATATGCCGTTTTGAAGTATTTAAAAAAAGTAAATATTCTTTTAAGCTTATTTCTAAAAAAATCTAACAAATAACATTACTGGAAAGAAAAAAAAAATTATGTCTTCTTTAAAACACAGAGCAAAAATATAACAGAAGTTATTTTTGGTAGACTTTTGGTTTCATATAAAACAAGATTCGGAAATACTAGAATCCATCAAAAAATCTAACGGCATAAACACAATCTTAAAACCTGGATCAGAGTGCACGTCACTTTGAATCTTAAACATAGAACGCATACGGTTCAATTTCGATCGCTGTGTAGCGCGGAAGATACACAGGGAGCGCTGACCAGCAGTAAGTAGCTTATGTGTGTAGGTATCATACGCTCTGACTATGATTTAAAGTGCTTGTCACCTTTACTATAGGGCAATAATATTATTAATATTTATTTCATGGTTTCATGGAAAAATCTATACCTATACTAATCTATACTAATATTATAAAGCGGAAGAGTTTGTTTGTTTGTTTGTTTGTTTAAACGCGCTAATCTCAGGAACTAATGGTCCGATTTGAAAAATTCTTTTTTTGTTGGGTAGTCCATTTATAGAGGAAGGCTATATAACATTACGTTCCGACAACCACGCGAACGAAGTTGCGGGCACAGCTAGTAATATTATAAAGCTGAAGAGTTTGGTTGTTTATTTGTTTGTTTTTTTTTAACGCGATAAAATCAGGAACTGCTGAACCGTTTTCAAAACTTCTTTCATAGTTGTAAAGATACGTTATCCCTGAGTGCTTTAGGCTATGTAGGTATAATATTTTGTATTCATTAATGTTAGTGAGACGAGATGTTATCTGTAGTAGGTAGATATCCTACTATATATAATAAATAAAACATAAAATCAGTGCACATTTTCTTTATTAATTGTTAATCCAGAACGATTATAAAGGCTGGTAATTAATGGTAATCAAACTCAACATATTTATTGTTTGACAAAATCAAAGTTGTAGTAATATAGGTAAGTAGACAAATAGGGTATATTCATGTTATTTTTTAATTTTTTTAAACGATTCTATAAGTTATTATATAACCGGAAAAAAATATAACACTTACAGAATATTATTAAATAAGCTTAAAAAAATAATTAAAACTACTATTATTTTTGGACGACTATAAACGCGCCATTTTGCGCTTTTATTCTGTGACGTCACCGTACATTGTCAATGTCATAGATACACTTATATGTCAGTGTCAGTCGAGTGAAAATTACAAATTCAAAATATTATCAACAAAACAACAAAGTGTTGGATTCACAGTTTTATTTTATAAGTAATACTATCTAATTTGTGATTATAAGTGAGTGATTAAAGCTTTTAATATCAATTCATTACAAATGGAAGGGCGCACAAAATCTTATTATAAATATTGTATGGTTCCTATGTGCAAAAATAACATCGTAACTGCACCTGACAAAATATATTTTCATATGCCCAAAGATGCAAATGTAAGGAAAACGTGGTGTAAGGCGATGAGAAGAGACGATGTATCGTGTTTAAGTAGTTTATACTGTTGTTTTAGATAGAATGTTCAACAACTTCTCTAGCCGCATGGATGAATACAAGTCGTTCATTCCATTCCGCGTATTAGGGTTCGCTGTTTTACAAAACCGAGCTGTAATGCTAAACAGCTAGAGGTTTAGTGAATTAGCGGATTATACCATTCAACTGCGACATGTACATACCTATTGTGAACAAAAAATACATATTGTGAGCAAAATGAGTAGTGTCATCCTTTGCCAAACTACACAGTAGTATTGTAAGTACCTACTTCAATTATTTATAATTTAATAGGTAGTAGACTAGCTGCCTGCTACTATAAGCTATAAGATAATGTACTACCTACCGTAATTTATTAAACAAATGTATATTATTTAAGAAAAAAAATACCCAAAATTCTCCGACTTTTTTTTTTCTCTAAAATTTCCCATTTTTACCCAGAATTGCGAAAAACATACCAAATCTGGTAACACTGCAAATTACAAATGACTTATTGACAGTGACAGATAGTCTTCTTCTTTTTAATTTGTTATTGACAGCACAGACTATTTAGAAAATTAAGTTTGACAGTGTTTCGTGACGTCACGTGGCGTTTCGGAAATTTGCGAGGGAATTTTAAAAATACAGCTTTTAAATAATTAATTTCACAATGGAAACACGTTAAATTGAAAAGATATATATATGGGTATTTTTCTTTAGCAATAAAGTATACACATAATTTTTTTTGTTCGTTTCTGAATCACATGCATATTGTCTATTATAAAAAAAAAAAAACACATGGATGAATGATAGAAATGGTCGGTGATTGTTAAATTCATTTGGCAATCGGCATGAATGAATAAGATGACACTCTTCGATACATTACATATACGAGATATGTACTAGGTATAATTTGTTAGTTTTACCAATGTTTTGACCACAGGTTTTGACAGACTATTTCTTTTTAATTATTGGCGGCAAATGTAAAGACGTTGTAATGTAATGTAGTGATTATATTCTCTTTGATCAGTGTAAGGAAGGCCGTTCTAGAGGTCCATAAATAAAAAAATCATGTTCTATATTCATAAACCAAAACAATAGGATTTAAAAACAAAATATTTTTACAATGATTCATTGATTTTTAGATTAGGTCGATTAGAGGAGCTAACTAGCGCCACCATTTTTGTAAATTAAGATTGATCTTATTTTGAAAGTAAGCTAACTAGCGTCACCTTTTTGTAAATTCGTACCTATTTTAAAAAAGGTAGTGCTAGTTAGCTCCACTAGTCGCCTGAAATTAACCAAAATGTTAGCTAGTAGTTTTGAAATTTTAGAATAAGTAAGAAAAAATATAAAAATTAAAGATAAATTAAGTTTAACTTTGTACTGAACTGAATAATGGTGATGTACCACTGTCTTACAATCTTTGTTATTACTAGCTTTAAGGATCATTATTCAGATACCCAAGGCTCTATAGTAACCAATATAGTCTGCGGTTCAGTCAAAGTTTCATCGTCTTCATTATCGTGTTCATTAATTGAAATGGTAGTGATGGTATCAAAATTATTTTCATCATCTTCACTATCAGTATCTAAACGATTCTCATCTTCGGGATTATCATCTTCATAATCGTAATCAGAATATTCATCGTAATGCCGATCAGAAGTAGTTTCTTTACATTCTTTTCCCATGCAATATAAACAGAGATCGCTACATGACATCCCACATTTTTTGCAGGTGCAATTTTTATTACAAGAAACTTTACACTTACATGATATCAGGTTCAGTATTTTTTCAGGTGCAGCATCTAACAATCTCTGTATAGGCATGAGAATACCGTTATGTATTTTCCAGCCCCACTGGGTAGGATTAACATCATTATTTAACCATTTCTGAACCTGGAGATAAACTCTATAGAAGTGTTGGTTTGCTGCATCAATAGTTGGAGGAAGACTAGCCATGTTAAAGGAACTTTTAAGGGTTGACTGTGCAAAACGTTCATATCGTAAAATATTTAGATTTTTGGAAGACTCGCCGTACAGCCGACGCAAAAACATTTCCCCAGCTTCTGCTACTGCTTTTGGGTCTGCATTTGGATCTTTAAATATCTTAAGAATTTGTTTAAGTTCTAAATCTTTAACTACTGATAAAGCACATTTTTTCTTTCCTATACGGTAGATAGCAGATGTGGTATCGCATCCAGATACGGCATGAATGAATAAAATATGTTCTTTGAGGGATGGCTCCATTAAACTGTCTATGTTGTAATATCTTGTGGGTATTTTGCCTCGGCCGGGTTTCATTAAATATACGTTAGACTGATTTGTAGACGTCAAAATAACTAAAAGGTCAACGTCCTCTCCTACCACGACTACAATGTCATTCGAAACTGCAAGTTCAATAGCTTTTGATATTATAAGGGTATCCGCATCTTCATCACTCTGAAAAGTTGTTATTCCAACTTGCCTAAATTTATTTTTCAACATTGATATTAATCTTTCTTTGTTTTTATCGTTGGCTAAGAATTTCTCTTGGGTCACGGTGGCTACTGTGTTTTCTTCAAAAAGAATTTCAATATATGTTTTTCCTTGCATTCTACGAACTCTTTCAGCATTTTTAGTATTTACCTCTGTGTTTTCATAACCATCAAAAACAATCGTACACAATAATCCGAATGTATTTGTGACGTATTTTACATATCTATCACAAATATTGCTGAATGATAAACCTTTTTTCCATATTACTTTGTGTAATAAATAACCTCCGTCAATTACATAATATTTGTTGTTAGATTCTGGAATATTATCAACCGGTTGGAATAAATTATAAAGCGAAGACTTTTTTGTTTTTCTCATTCCACAGTCGTCAAAAAGTGATACAGGATAGGGGGTTAGTTCATACTCAAAATAGTTTTTAAGTTCTTCTTGGCTTTGTTTATTAAAACATATTCTCCTCATGATAGCATCTGAATCGATCGACACACTTTCATCATTACCTAGTTTTACTGACGATGTCATATGTTGTAGAGAAGTAACCCTTTCTTTTCTAGAAAATGTAACGTCGTTGTAATTAGAACCAACTTTGCCTGACATCATGATTTTTCCAATTTCTCGAGCTCGATGACAATTAATCTGGTCATCTCCAACTACACCTTTACTAATACATACAATTTTTTCTGTCTTACGAAACGGTTCATGTGTTTTAAGCCAACTGAAAAGTTTCAATATATCTCTGTCATCACGCTTAACTCGAGAAAATGTCGAGTCCATATGCTGTTCCGAAGTTTTAGCTTGTATTTTGCAAAAATCTTCAATTGTTTCCGAAACCTTTTGCACTACAGGCAAACTTAAAATCCATTTTGAAATTACGCTATCACCCACTCCCCTGCCGTGTGTGAGACCTCCAATTCCCTTCATAGAACGCATTAGCGTTTGTTCTATTGTCATATCGGACCAGACGCCTGACCAAAATTTGTTCGTTCTACGGATTGTAAAAAAACCATTTATAAATTTCTCGTACTCTTCGTCGGGCATGCGTTCGTGAAGACTTGCCATATCATCTAAATACAAAGAAGCACATTTTGCGTAATGAAAGTGACCACTAGAGTAGAAAAATGGCAACATATCTTTTATAGTTTCTAAATGTAACTGCCAATTACCTGTTCTTTTCGCTTCTATAAACTTTTTTATCAAGGTAGTCATTTCAAAATATTGCACCCACAATTGAGCAGTTGGACCATGCGATTTTAGTTCAATTAATGAACCTTCTAGTTTCTGTAGCAACAAAATAACAGCTTTATTATCATCATCTCGGTTTTCACAAGCACCATTTTGAAAATTATTAATTGCTATGTCAATATCTGCTTTTTCTTCTGGAGTCAGCACAATGTTGTTTTCATTAATTAGTTTGAACAGCGATACATTTGTAAGTGTATGGGCTCTTACAGCTCTGGCATACGAATGTCCACTTAGCATTTTGTCTAAAGAGTTTGTTGCATATATACAGCTCCAGAGTTCCTTTAACCCGCTTTCTTTCATAAAATAACCTATTGCGCCCAGAAACGACATCAATAAATGAAAACCTCCTAGTCTCAAGACGACTGTTTTTAAATCGGTATCTGTAGATGTATGCAAAATTTCTTGTGCTTTAAGGTATAGAGGCTGGTCAAATGTTACAATACATGTCGCCATCCCTGCCTTTTGAGCGTTTTCCGATGCAATTTTTAAAGTCGTGTATATAGTGTCATATTCAGAAGGTGGAGCGTTAATAAACGGAAGAAATACAACTTCAGAAACACAAAACTCAGACTTTTCTGTAATTTCTTCCATATGTTCACTCCATCCAGGAATACCAACAAATTCTTCAGATTTAGCGTATACCCATAAACAATCCCCAATATTAGGTATAATAAGATCTTTGCATTCGTAATTTTTAATTGTTTTTTCTTTAAGTGTAGATGGTTTATTTCTAATGAAGTGCTTTATTGGCACATGACCGTAACATCCCACAATAGTAGAAGGAGGAATTTTTGTCACACGTACTATTTCTTGGTCAACCGTCTCTGAAAAAGGAGTATTACATCGAATACCTCCCATAGAATGAAATGTATTTAATCCATCTAAAGTTCGAACATTATAATCAGCGTTATCAAATGAAAACTGCGCGAAATCAGGAAATTGCGTCGGCTGGGGGTGAACAACTGCAGATGTTTCAAAGTTCAATACATCTTTGTAAGGTGCGCAATAACCTAGATTAGAAAGTAAATCTATTAGATATCTCGAGGCATATTTATGATGAAGTAAACATCCTAGACCTAAAAGCAGTGGAGACTTGAATGAACGTGGCCTTAGAAGTGATATGATACTATGCGCTATACTTAGTTTTTTCTTTGATCGACAAGTATCATCTTGAGTATCATCTACCAATGAATTTAAAAAAAATAACAATGATTCAGGGACGTCAGACTCTAAAGATTGCAAAAAATTGTTTGGAGCTGGATATGTTGTATTATCATACACTATTGATCGAATCTCGTTTCGAATTATATTACTCGCAGCTTGTACGATACGTAGTTTTTCAATTCGATCATTGCTATTTCTATTAGTATACCAGTTATCTTGTAAAAGTTCATGGCATTTTGATATAAAACACACAATAGTCTCACGGCTTCTGTTACTTGATATAACTATGTTGTCTCCATAGTTCTCTTTAAGTTTCCTTTTTATTGTATATTCATCAATTTCAATGTTGAGACGCTCTTTAATTTCTTTAATGCTGTGTTAGGAGTCTTCGTTTCTTTCTATATAATTATATATATTTGTCATTTGTTCCCTGATGTCTGTAGATTCAGGCCGGCCTCTTTTTTGACTAGTACGTACTGGGCTGAAAAAAAAGAGAAAAAAATGATGCACAATGTAATATCATCGATGCTTAAGCCGAATAAGAAACGTCTTAAGAATAAAAAAGACCCAGTTCAAATACATTCATGATGAATAACAAAAATACTAATTATGGTTACATACCTAAAAAAAAGCGTGAAACAATTGCGGTGATATCTGGCGTTTTCTTCTATTAAGTTGACGTCACCAATACGTTCCAGAACCTAAACGTTATAAATTAGTTATTTTTATAAGTTCAGTACAAATATTTAATGTAAGTACCTATACAGACAGTACATTTATGTGATGTATAAAATTACACTACGATTGATTTTTGTGTTTGTGTGATTTTCAGTCATCCCTGCACCTATATTTATATATACACACTGTAAGTAATTAGGGTCCTTTACACATGAGTGAGGGTTTACAAACGAGCCGAAAGCGAGTTTTGTAACAGCATCACACAAATGTTTTAAGGACTAATTGCAAACAGTAACATAGGTACTAGGTATACTTTAACTACACACATAGCTAGGTACTTTTAAACATCTGATAAGCATACAAAAACTTGTCATATTGACCACCTTTACATCGATGTGACCACAAATATCCTTTCTGAAATTATTTTATAAATCCACACTCACATGTTAAGGACCCTTATTACTTAACAGTAACATAAAGTACTATTTATTTACCAATTTATGTACACGGACAATATATACAGAGAATACATAAACAAAAAGTTGTACAAAGGCACTACTTATCTCAAAAGAGATCTCTTCCAGTAGGCCCGTACTATTGTATGTTTATAACATAATATAATCATGTAAGTACTATAAAATAATAAATAATTATACATATATACTTATGTACCAACTACGGGCGAAGCCGTGATCGTTACGCACTCTTTTCTTTTATTAAATACTAGCTGTTCCCCCCGGCTTCGCCCGTGGTACATACTTAGTCTATGTGTTATTCTGATGTATAAGCTATATTATTGTAAAGTTTCATTAAAATCCATTCAGTAGTTTTAGCGTGAAAGAGAAACATACATACATCCTCACAAACATTCGCGTTTATAATATTAGTAGGACTTACGAAACTACACATCATTGGTAGGCACTTACCTCAGAGCCCCAGTGATCATTCCTGTTTGTACATCTTATTAAAATATTAGTTTTTGTCATATTTGTTTTAACAATCGACACATCTCGTCTAAAATTTGCAGATTTCTTTTTTTCTTGGTCGATAAATGCATTTGACGCATCTCCTTGACAAAAAAAAACATGAAACAGTAAAATCAAACTTAGTCAGTTTTTTAGGTTCTATGCCAGCACTCAAACGTTTCACTGCCGCTTCAACACATTTTGGATTGGTGTAAGATTTTCTGCATTTCTTGTGTAATCTGATTTCTTGATTAACTGTTGTCAATGTAAAAAGTCCGTCTTGTCTTGATTCACTTGCTTCACAAAGAGTTTGTAACCCTTTTCCTCCGATAACGACTACATCAAAATTAAGACTGCAATCGCAGATTCTGCAACGCATTGATCCTGCCTCCTCCATTGATGACTGTTAGAAGTCAGTAACACAGCGTTAAAGACACTAAAACACAAAATACCTTCCGTTCCTTAGTTCCGAGCCTGACATTACGAATAATGCGTACGAGTTCCTTCCGCGTCCTGGAGTGTCCCCGCCCCGCCCGCACACCCGCCCGAGCATGCGCAGTACCAAGCGAGCCGCGAGCGGCCGGCCGGCCGGCAGACTTGTGACCCGCCCGCACCCCGCGTCACCCCCGCGATAAATCGCTACGAAGTTTTATTAAATTTATTAAGAAAATAACACTTAATTTGTTGGATTTCACATCTGTCTGTTTATTGATAGTGTAGAAATAAAAGTCTACCAACAAAAAATCCTGTTGTAATTTTTTTTCAAGCAATAATACTCATATTTTTTTACACATAATTTTTTTATTGGATTTAAAATGAAATATAAATAATTGTATAAAGGATCGTTAAAAAAGCCTTTTCTTTATTGTTAATACTTTTATCCTTAGAGATTTTATTTTTTGAAGAATAATTAAAATATTTTTAATAAAATCGATGAGTTCCGAAATACAAAAAAGTTAGATTATTTTCTAAACAGAGAGATTTAGTACATATCTACCTTATAATGAATACATATTTCTGTTAGCAATTTTCTGGTTAATTGTTATAAATTATTTTATATAATTTATTTATTTTTTCGCATTTGCGTGTCAATTTTTTTGTGGATTTTTATCACAACATGTTGTAAGATAATTTATCTAAGCGATAAAAAAAGGAAATCGCTATTCTAGAATTTTTTTTTTTCGCCATACTTAATAATTTTATTGTTCTCAGGCTACTTAGGGTCGCACCGCAGAATTAAATTGATACTTACCTACTAACGAGTTCGACATATTTACGATTATATCTTTCCATACCGGAAGATTTGCGAACACTATGACGTAAAAAATATTCTGTTTTATATGTATTAAATGTTACAGAAAAGCCGGAAACAGCTACATAATATCACTTCACAAATATTTTTCATTATGTCCATTGTCCATTTCACCATTAGTTCACTTAACTGATTATTACTGAGTCATTTATAATGTAACGCACTAATTTCACTTATTCACTATTGTAATATAGTAATTTGCATATTCGGCGCAAAACTATACGATAATGATATGAATAAATTCAATGGTTACTATTGGTTGACAGTTCTCAAGACAACACACGTCGCGTATTGCGTACGGCTAGTAACTAAACCCTGGTTTGGAGCTGTCAAAGCTCACAAAGTGCGGGGGAGAGGTGCGGGGACGCCAATTTGCGGGAGACGCTGTGAGTTACCATTCTGTTTGACTCTTATGTATTCTGTGGCTTGGCCGTTAATTTTTCTTTGACTGACATGATTTCTATAATAATTTATAAAAAAATAACTAAGCCGTAATATGAAAAAATATTCAAATTAGTGTCTTAAAATACGCTATATTTTGATACTAGCTGTGCCCCCGCGACTTCGTTCGCGTGGTTGTCGGAACGTAATGTTATATAGCCTAAAGCCTTCCTCTATAAATGGACTACCAAACAAAAAAAGAATTTTTCAAATCGGACCATTAGTTCCTGAGATTAGCGCGTTTAAACAAACAAACAAACTCTTCTACTTTATAATATTAGTATAGATAAAAAATAAAAACGAGGGGTTAAAAAAAATTAAAAATCCTCCCATTAGTTAATGAATATAAAATAAAATACTAACTTAACTATAAAATCAACTATTTCGTATATCGTGTGATTCAATGGTTTAATTTTTAATAAAAGACGCTTTTGGCGTTAAGTTCGCCTATAGTTCTGTACAATTTGATGGACATCATCCGTTTCTCATACATTTTTGGTCCAAAACTGCAAGTTCCAGCCAAAAGAAAAAAGTGGGTTATTCTGATAGAAGTTTTCCGTCTAATAATTTCTTATTATGGCATCAAAGCTGTAACAAGCCGGGAACCACAAGGTTTCATAAGATAGGCCTCCCCAATGATGTACAAACCGACAATCGGTTCGTCACTATAAAAATTGTGTGCAAACTATACTCAACTGACAAACTTGACGCATCAGCTGTTGCGTTACGTAAGCTATGTTTTGAAACTCGTTTGCGAATTTAAAGCCGGCCAGTATATTTAGCCGGCCGTATTTTACACGCTTATGGGGTATTTTTATAGCACTTATCTTACTGGCGCGAAGCGGGTTATTACTTACTATTGTTTTAAAAATATACTTTTTGAAGTTACCATTCAGTTTGAAATACTTTACAGTGTATAATAGTCCACTGCTGGACTAAACACCTCTTCAAATAAAGGGAGGATTTGAGGAGGAGAAGGGAGGATCTTAAATAAGAAGAAAATAATACATAATCTGTAAATTTTCAAGTATCTAATTAATGCCATTATAAAGATCTAGTTAAAAACGCTGAAAAAACACGTTTTTTGTATGGCGACCCCCTTTAATTCTTAACTTTTTTTTTATTTTCAGTATTTGTTGTTATAGCGGCCACAGTTATACATAATCGGTGAAAATTTCAAGTGACAGACGGACAGACAGACAGCGGAGTCTCAGTAATAGGGTCCCGTTTGCACCCCTTGGGTACGGAACCCTAAAAAAGCGACTTATATGCCTATCTAGTCTTCTTCATCAGTTTTACTTCACCAAACACACTTTCTGAATGCAAATGCTTGATTTATCGACAAAAACATCGAAAGCTATAGAAGTGTGCATAGAATATTTGTAGTTCCCACTATTTCTCGAGGATGCTATCATCAGATCTCCACCTGGTGACCACGGGACCAACTTGCATGTACCTATATACCCTTTACTTAAACAGTTAAAGAACGGGGAAGTTATTGAGAAACATACGAAGAGACTGAGAGAAGGTTACTCGCAGAGTGAAACTCAAAATCATTCGCTCCAATTTAAAAACCGTTCTGCTATATGGGTGCGAAACGTGGAAGGTGACCAAAGACATCACGCAGCAGACCCAAGTCTGCATCAACCGCTGCCTTCGACAGATATAGGATATCTTTTGGCCTGAAAAGATATCCAATAAACGTCTGTGGCAGCTCTGCGGCGAGACACCGATCGACCAACAGATAGCGCGTCGTAAATGGACATGGATCGGCCACACGCTCAGGAGGGAGCCTACTCACATTTCGAGACAGGCATTGGAACGGACCCCTCAAGGAAAGAGGAAGCGTGGTCGACCAAAGCAAACCTGGCGACGATCGGTAGCGGGATAAAGAAAATCAGGCTGTCTTGGCCCGAAGTGAAGCGCGTTGCGTGGCGTTGCTCTAGACAGAGCGGGATGGAGAAGCACTGTAGCGGCCCTCTGCCCCACCCAGGGGACATTGGAAAATAAGTCAAGTAAGTAATACATTCGAATTAAGAAGCTCTGTTTTGAAGTCGTTTAAAAAGAGAATCTAAATATGGAATCGAAAACGTTCAGTTATTGACGTGCTAAATTTAATTCTATCTAAATATAGACCAACGTATTGTAACAGATGTTTGTGTATGTTTTCTGATCAAGTAAGTACAATGACATTTATTTTTGAGAAATTAATTATTGTTTAAGAAAACATGTTAAACGATGCGACGTCGTTTAGAGAGTAACAAAGCCACATTATCGTTATTTAACGCCGATTACAGCAATTATAAAACACTAATTACTGCACACTACAAACTTCGTCCATGCCTGTCTTGGGAAAAGAAAAAACGTAGAATGTACCACCTGCTTGTCTTCATAAAAAAATTACGCAGCTCCGAAAATTTGCGACTAATAATTCCTGGTCATTCCACCCGGTTTTATTCTCAGTCCTTCACTGTAGAAGCTGTTCGGCTTTGGAACGCACTGCCACTGTCCATCCGACAGGCTCGAACGCTAGCCAGCTTTAAATCACAAGCCAAATCACACTTCCTTTCTTCTTTGTAAGTCACTCTTTTCCTTTCGCATCTTGTTTAGGTTCTTACTTTCTTTCGTGTACACTTCCTTATTTATATTATATGTATATGTAAATACTAGCTTTTGGCCGCGGCTTCGCCCGCGTAGACTTCACAAGTTAATTGTTTTTTTTTTTAACTGGGGTTGGAATTTATTACTCCTTTAACCGCGAACGTCGGATTAATCCGACAAACATTTTCGTGCCCATCTCGCAAGCGTCGGATTTATCCGGCCAAATACTATGGATATTCACAATTCCTCGCGCTGGGAGCACGACAACTGATATAAAGTCTCGCGGTGAAAGGGTTAAAATTCAATTAATGGATTAATATTTTTACTAACCACTAATTCAAAAATGTAATGTGTCTCGCAGGTCTCGTTTTAAAAATGACAAGTTTCATACAAACTTGCAACCCCTATAGGGATGTAATTTTCAAAATCTAATAAATACATTATTATTTTTGTATTAACTACTAAAATACATTAAAAATATGTGTCTCACATTAAAAATTACGAAGTTCCATACAAACTGCCAACCCCTATTTTACCCCCTTAGGGATGAAATTTCCAAAAATCCTTTTTTAGCGGACGTCTCTTAGTCACAATCTACCTTCCTGACAAATTTCATCTTCATTGGCTAAGTAGTAAAATAAATTAATAAAACGCCGATCGAGTCAATGGGTGAAAATGCGGCTAAAATAAAAACCCATCACTATTTTAATTATTTTTTCCACCTCGCTCACTATTACGCTAAAAGTGGGTCTTGCGGGCCTGCGGGCTGTCGCTTTGCGCCGCAAACACCCAAAATGGTATGTCTGGGTTTTTCAGGCACGGGCACTGGGTAGCTTTACTACGCACATTTGCGAAAAACGGCCACTTTTGGCAAATATGCGTAGTAAAGTTTAACGTTCTCATTATAAATTGTAAACAGTAGATCATAAAATACTTATTTATTTATTGAAAACATAATTACTTACATCGAAATGGGATGAGCAAAAACCATTCGAGGTTATCTAGGGCTTGGTAGTAGCAAAATTTTAAATGATGTCTCCGTTTTCTTTGAAATGATTTATTTTAAAAGGGGGCAGCACTGGACCTCGGAAAATTCAGGTACGGCCTTAAAAGACGAAAGGTTAATCGAAAGGCAGTGTACATACCACAAAACATACCACACTAGGGACCGTACTAGGGTTGGGCTTGTCAAACCCAATTTTATTTCGCATGGTCAGCTCGCTTTTTACGATGGTAAACAGCACTGAGTACACATCTGGGACACCTTGAGGTAGTATTTTATTGGATGTAAGCTCAATTTATGTCTATTCAAAAGTACAACATGTCGCCTCCATTGTGAATGTTCTTTTGGTTGTATTTCATAGGATGTAAGCTCAATTTATGTCTAAAGTACAACATGTCGCCTTCATTGTGAATGTTCTTTTGGTTGTATTTCATTGGATGTAAGTAAGTTATTTCTTTTGGTTGTATTTCATTGGATATAACTAGGTCTATTTCAAAAATACAAGATGTCGCTATTTTAGAGTAGGATTTTTTTTAAAACAGGCTTATATATGTAACAAATACCGAATATGTTAATATTTGGCCAAAGACGATCGTGAAACACCTAAAAAACCTAATATGTCCGGCAGTGGCCGTCGAAAAAGCCATCGGAACCCCTAATGGTCATGTAACCAAGGACTCAGGCCTAGTATAAGTCAATAGCTAAACTCTTTCCGTCTGTTTGCTTACTAGATTGTATAACAAAAATTTTTAAATAGTTTCTTATATTAGAAATTGATGCAACTTTTTATAAACTAATATGCCATAAACTAAATAGCAAAAGCTGATCTTTATGTATGGGGCAAGGGGTTTCGACCGCCAAAGGCCGTGCCTGAAAAACAATAAACGTAGAGAATAAACAAACAGAAAACTTTAGTTTCCCGTTGTCCTGAAGGAAACAGCCTGGTAATAAGGAAGGCAGTCGCAAACCAAGCAGATGCGGCTTTATGAACACTGTTTCCTTTTCCTGCTACTAATGAAAAATATGTTTTTGTCTCTGCCCGCCGCCATCTGAACGTATTGTCTATTGATTTTCTTTACGTGATTAAATACACCATTGTTATTTCTTTATTACTGTTTTCGTCTATCTTATAATGCTATTATCTTGTCGGCAATGTAACTGATATCCTTAAGTAATGTCGTCTTTGATTTGATGTCCAATGTATTATTTTAACAAGCTTGTACTTTACTTGTAACATTCCAATATACTTGTACATGTAGGGATGTAATGAATTATGTGAGTCGTTAACTACATAATTTTAAAAAACTAAAAACCAATTTTCTGATGTCGTCTAAACATCTTGCCAACGGACGACCCACGCTGCGCTTGCCATTAATGGGCTACCATTATTTTAATATTTTGCTTCACCTGTCGTCACCACGTCTTGCTAGGTGTCCTGCCCAAGTCCATTTTAGTTCTGTCACTCGTTTTCCAACGTCTTTAACTTTCGTTCTTTGTCGAAAAGACATCAGAAAATTCGCGGGTTGAATGTTGATGAGAGTAGCTCAGGACCGTGGTAAATGGCATTCATTGAGATAGGCCTATTCGCGGCAGTGGGAGGTTCAAGGCTGTGAATGATGATGATGATGATGAAAAACCAATTTCAACACCAGTAAGACACTCCAGTTATTTTGGTTTAAAAACCAAACTACACAAACACAACAGATTTTGATATAACTTCTATGGGACCTGGGAAGTATTTTACCCTTTCGAACAAAGAAAGAATTTTCCAAATCGGTCCATGCGTTTTCGAGTAATCGGGAAACATTCATAACAAAAAAGATTCCGACGAATCCTCCTTTATTGAAGTCGGTTAATAATAACCGTAATAATATCCGATTCCATAAAGTTTTCTGGGAAATTCGATGTCAAAAAAAAACTGTATTCTAATAGACACTACCCTTGCTGCATGCTTGATTAGGCGTTACAGTTTTGTGACTAATCTTTTTGTGCGAAATAATAATTAGTACAGTTGTTAAAATATAGCTTGATAAAAATGACAGCTGTCAAACTATGCCAAGTAGTGATGGCACGAAAATATCAAATCGAATTTTATCGAGTATTTTATGTTAGAAATATAAATAACCTACTAATTATTGATTTTAAGGAGGCTAGTGAAATAAATGAGGCAGGAGGTGTTCCAAGTAAAACTCGGTCGTAGGTTCGAAGCTAAATTTGACCCATCCCTAACTTTCTTTCAAGATGAGGTGACTTAGTAAGAATGTACGAACATTTAATATTAATTTTTGAAATAATTATTTGTAAGTCATTTAGTTTATGCGAAAAATATTACTTTTTTTGGATTTATAAATACAATACTAAATTATAAAAAACTTGAAAGTTATAAAAATGTTCATAATTTTTCTTATTTCAAAATATATTAACTGGTAGCCGCTACTAAAAAGTTACATCGTTAGTTTTAATGACACCTGTCAATTTTATCAAGCTATATTTTAATAACTGTTATTGTGAATATTAGAAGTTTTTAATTATTGGGCCTAATGACTAATTTAGGAAGAAATATACGGCGATAAAATCTTAGGGAAATCAAAAATAGGCCATATTAAATTAGGAATAATAAAAAAGTGCATTAAAAAGTACATTTGCAAGTAGCATTAACAAAAAAAAGCTTATGAAACAAAAAATTTACTTAATGAAATGTAAAATATTTAAACGCCACATAATACCTTTGATGTTCTGAACACGTCACCTGTCGTCAAAAGCCGCAACCCCAACTTTTTGTTTAGCTGTAAACGACCCCACATAATAATTGCAAAGGGTTGCAACGTAAATGAACTTTTTGCTAATTAAAACGGGTCCCTTTGGGTACCTGCGCTGCAACTTTGTACGCCAAGCGCCATCCTTGTTAATATTAAGGCTGATTGTCTCAACTCGACGAAATTTTGAATAATTCAACAACCCTTGGTATTGTGTGACGTAATTTATAAATACTAGCTTTTGCCCGCGGCTTCGCTCGCGTATCCCAAATCCCACGGGAATATTACTTTTTTCCGGGATGAAAGGTACCCTATGTCCTTCTCAGTAATCCTAACTATGTGTATGCGCATTTTCAAGAAGATTGGGCAGTAGATAAAGCGTGAAGAGGTAACAAACAAACAAACAAACAAAAAAATATACAAACTCACTTTCGCATTTATAATATTAGTTGGGATTGGGATAATAGTAAATATAAAAGAGGTTTTATGCTGGTCTGGGAGAGAAAAAAACGTAGAATGCACCAGCTGCTTCTCTTCGCGAGCAGATCGAGGTATTACACGAGTATCTATCGTTAATGCGGTAAGCAACCCATCACTATTTTGATTAACTTTTACTAAATTCACATCTACACACATGACTGTTCTGAGCGACAGAAAAGGATAGCAGAACAGGAAAGTGCTGTTCCATGCTGACAGATGTGTCCCAAGCCCAACCCTTAGTTACTTGATTCGGGTTTTACGGCCCTAGGCTCTGCCTACCCTGCTAGGGATAACAACACGGTAATTTGCCAGACAAATTTACAAAAAACCCGACTTCCAAGCGTTCACCCCCAATAACTTTAGAACGGCTGAACCGATTTTCATCAAACATAGCTAAGAACCATCTCGACAGACAAGGCTTTCGATTTAAAAAAATCTTTTCGTTTAGGAGCTACGACGGCACAGACAGATACACAGACACGTCAAACTCATAACACCCATCTTTTTCGCCGGGGGCTAACAAAATGGCCGCTGATTTTTGTCCATTTCTTCATTAATTTTAGGGTGACGCGAAGCGACGCGCGTAGAGCGCACTTTTGAAGAAAAATCAAAACTTGTTTACTACACTAAAAGGTACTAATTTCAGTGACAGCCCGCTGCGCCGCGCCGCGCCCGTCATTGAAATCTCAACTCTTTTTGTGTAGTAAACAAGTTCTACATTTCTTCAAAAGTGCACGCCACGTCGCGTTTCGTGTGAACTGACCCTTAGGCACTATTTGGGAAACGTAGTATAGGACGTTCGGCGGCTAGGTGGGTCGACGAAGTTAGGCAAGTTGCTGGAAAAAATTGGATTGCGATTGATGGATGGATGCGATACAAGATGGCGCATACAGAAGGAGGGTTATGCCCAGCAGTGCATGAAAGCTGACGATGATGATGATTTGGGAAACGAAGAAATCAATCTTTTAGAAGCCAGGCTCCAACCAGGGTATCTGCCAGTTAGATCTATTTGGTGGTTCACTAGCAACTGATATGTGACGTGCTGTGCGTATGCCGTGACTTTCTCGTATACGAATGTATGAATGTGTATGAGGGGAAAATTGTTGTGGTGTCTTATCGAATTAGCATGAGGTAGTAGCGTGCTCTAGGTCTCTCGATAGACTCTGAGCTGTTGTGGGGTCCTCCATTTATCACGTGATGTTTTAACTTTTTAACACCCCTTGGATAGATAGATAGATAAGATGTTTATTTGTAGTTAGTCATAGACATACATAAAATGGCGTAGATGATGGCGTTCGGGACCAACAGCTTTACGTGCCTTCCGAAGCACGGAATCATCTTTCTTTTCAGATAATCAGGTGATTTAAGCCTGCAATATCCTAACTAGACTGGAAACAACTTTCACAAAGTATGCTTCCCAGTGGGATTTGAACCCACGACCTCCGGATCACAAGGCTCGGCAAGGCAAGGATCATTGTGGGGTCGTCTATTAATCACGTACTGTTCTTTAGCAACTTTTTAACACCTCTTGGTGGTACGTGGTGAGTATTTACACCACTACCCGCCCCCCACCAAAAATCATTTGTTATTCTTTTTGTACATGATTTTTAGGGTTACGTACCCATAGGGTGCAAACGGGACCCTATTACTGAGACTCCGCTGTCTGTCCGTCTGTCACAGGGCTCGATTTCTTGAACCGTAATAGGTAGACTCTTGAAATTTTCACCAATTATGTATTACTGTGGCCGCTATAACAACAAATACTAAAAATAAAAAAATGTTAAAAATTAAAGGGGGTCGTCATACAAGAAACGTGTTTTTTTCAGCGTTTTTAACTTGATCTTTATAATGGCATTAACTAGATACTTTAAATTTTTACCAATTATGTATTACTATGACCACAATAACAAAAAATACTAAAAATAAAGTTAAAAATTAAAGGGGGTCGTCATAAAAAAAACGTGTTTCTTCAGCGTTTTCAAACATGGTACGGTGGTACAGAACCCTTCATGTACGAGTTCGACTCGCACTTGCCCGTTTATTTTTATACTTCACAAGTTCACGTGCGAACTACTAGTTTAATTTGTTTTCCTAACATTTGGTCACAAGGAACATTTTGGGTTTTGCGGCTCTAAGCAGACACATCCCAGGGTCACAAGACCCAAAGACCCAAAGCCCACTTTTGGCGTGATGATGGGCGAGAAGGTGGAAAAGGGATCAAAATAGTAATGGGTTGCTAGCCGCATCGCTTGTTAACAGGATTCGCATTTTGTCCATCCTCTCGATCGGGTTCTATGATCTGCGGGAACAAAAGCAGTTGGTAAATTCTAAGCTTTTATCTTTTTTCCCAGCCCAGCACGGACATCAACGATGAAACTATTGTAAACAGCTCCATAGGAAAATCTCGTAATACATACATACATATGTACTATATAAGTAGCTATAGCTACGTAGGTATTGTACATTTGTCTGTATCCGTCCGTCGGTCAATTTTCAACGCATTTCACACTACTATTGCGCAAACAAGGCCAACAAGTTCGCGCGTTTAGTACAAGCAAAGAAATTATAATACCTACAATCTGGAATGACGCCGAGTTATAATCTAAAAAATAAAAACATCATTGAAAATTAAACTTAATGACACTTATACAAAGTTTTTTCATCTAAACACCTTCCCGGTTGCATCCCTGTGCTGCTTCGGAGCCCGGTGGGCGCTTTCTCGCTTTTTCCTCTCCAAATATAACATGCACGTCAATGGTCATCCAAGGATGCCAAAGACCTTGCGAAGTGGAGAAGGAATTGCCGGAACAGTTAAAATGATTCGGCTGTAATTTTATGACCGGCCGCCTGCCTGACGTCAACCCTCTTTAGGAATGTATTTGTGCGAATTTTTTTACAACCGGCCGCCGCCCGACGTTAACCCTGCTTGGGAAGGCCAACGTTAACCCTGCTTGGGAAGGCAGTTGTAGCACGAGATGTTTGTGCTTAAGTCCTTTAGCCGCCTCTTACGACATCCACAGGAAGAGATCGAGTAGTCCTATTCTGACCTGGAACCACACGGGGTGCACTTATATAAAGATTATATTTCGTTAATGATTATGTTTAAATGCCTAACGTTTCAAAAAAAAACCTTAAGTTATAGGCTTCCTTTTTCGCAAACTGCCAGTGCAATAAAGTAGAAAGGGAGACGGCTTGGACCGTGGCTTGGACATTTCGTAAGCATTCTAGATTTTATACAATTTCTTGGAGAACAAGTTTTACAGGCAATGTACAGACGCCGTACGTAGTGTAGTGACGCTAACGTTTTGCTAACATAGCGTGACACCGTTGATAACCTGTCAATAAAATTATATCGCACTATGGATAACTCCGGACAAGTAGGGCCAGTCCATTTGCTGAAATTCATATGCTGATTTTATATTAAGGTGAAGATATAGGCAAATGGCCTTGAAGTGGCGCCCTCATTTGAAATAAATTGTTAACTCGTAAATATGGAGATAATTTCAAAATTGCTCTTCGTCAGGCACTAGATAGCCCTTTAAATTATTATATGAACCACCGTTGAAAGTATTTACATTAGTCCGTCTAACTTTAAAACTTGCCTCCGCCAAAAGTGGCCACGCCAAGTTTTAAAGCTAGACAGATCACCAATAATAGTTTCAATGGCAGTTCATAAAATAATTTAAAGGGCTATCTAGTGCATAACGAAGAGCAATATGGATATTATCACCATATTTACGAGTTAACAATTTATTTCACACTTCAAGTCCGTTTGCCTATACCTTAAGTATACAATATATTGCTGGTGTTGTAATGATTCAATTTTGACTGTTCATTGCAAAACAGGCAATGTACCTATATGAAAGCAGCATTTTAAATTCAGCATAGTGGACGCCAAGCCTTATTAAAGTAATTCTTTAAAAATTTTTTTCTTAACCGCCATCTATTCCTTACTGTGTAGGCAAAACCAAAGGTCGCAAAACACCACGCTTAGTTAAGATAGAAAACGAGATTCAGGAACGTGATAAAATGTTAGTTATGAAGTTTTGTAAATTACTTCGGATTTAAAACAAACACAATAAGCTTGTTGAAAATTTAAAGATTTGTAGGTCTTAACTTATTCACCCCACGCGAGAACGTTAACAGCTGGTAAATTTGATTGCTTTCAGACCAGCTTAGAAGACAATAATAAAGTGATTACACCTAAATTCTCCAGTACAAACCAGTCAAAAACCTGAATAAATACTTGTGTCACATAAGTGAAGCACATGCAAACATAACAAGGCCGAATTTAATAAAGTTACATAATCGTATAAATTGTTGTTGTTACCTGTTGTATCGTACATAAAATTAACAATATTTGTTAATAGGCGGATAGAACTTTTTTTTTAATGATGTGAAAATGCCAACGTAATCCGTTCTGCTGCAGGGACAGTGGAGTTCTTATAATTATCTAGTAGTTTGCACCAAACTGTGAACTTAGAAATCCCCTAACAGTTACAGGGACCATTCATTCATTTCATTTTATAGCTTAACATACATTTTGAAGTACGGAGGAGCTCGAGAATTTTTGTGGTAACCCATCAGTGACCATGTGCCGTGTTACTTAATTTGCGGAAGTGCTACTAATGCATAGTCACTCCTACAAGACCACCAAGCTCCTCACTCATATAATATACATAGGTACATATAAATCAAACTTCACTTGAAAAGTTTGTTTGCCAATAGAAGACAATTTTTTATTTAAACCACAACCAAGACACTAAAGATTGTATGGGTTCAAAATTCGTACCTATGTATGTAATATTGTAAACATAGTGATGTCATGTACAACTGAGAGTCAGAGAGTAGGTAAGTACCTATTCAAATTTAAAGCAAGTCAATGTTTTTTTTACAGCTAAACAACTTTGACTAAATCATCAAGTAGGGGTACAAAATTGTAAAAATAAGTTTGGAAAATCCAAAAGTGCATGCCTCATAATCTCATTTTTCACAATTAAATTGAAATTACGATTAAACTACATTGAATTAAACCGTGATCTTCGAAAGGACTTAGTTTTGTATAATACTGAAGCGTATAAAAAAAAATGGACTTGATCAGATAAGTTTTTCGGGAGTTATCGTGACCACGCCAGTTTCCGTACATACAGACACACGGATGTCCCCAAAATGATTTTATTAAACATTGTTTTTATTTATTTAAAAGGCAAAATGTCTTTTAAAAATGTCATAAGTGTTGAAACTAGTGTTTTTCCTTGACATTTATGTGTAAATATTATTGTACAAGTGCGATAGAAAATAAATAGAGACACATTTAGTTAAAAGAATCACTTGATTTTTGTAAGGCGAGAGTAGAGCACTACCTCATGCGCTTCGCTTATGAGGCGTGCAAAATATGAATTTTTTGCTTTATTATGCGAGATACCCATTGTAAAAACACCAATAGGTATTATTCATAAAATGACAGAATACATTAATCATCATCACTAGATTTAACGCCTTAACTGCTAAAACACGTGTGTTCTTAACAGTAAACATGTTAAGAACTAAGTCCTCGTCAATGGAGTATTTTCCACAATAATACAGAAATAAATAACTTTTAATCTATACGCTCTTTACAGTGCATCTATTTTTGAGATGTAACTACAACCATGAGGCTGGCATCGTCACACCAAGGGAACTGAAGCCTCGGAAAAAAAAAAAAAACTACAACTTTCTTAATATCATCTACAGGCTGCGAATGCCTGCGAAGAGGAAGCTCTCAAATGCAACTTGCCATGATCTGGTCATACTAGCAACCATGAGTGAGCAATGTTCTTCAATGCTGGTCTGGGAGGAAAGAAAAAACATAGGAACTACCAGTTACTTGTTTTCCCGCCAAAATCTTAAAAGCTTATAGAGGAAATTAGCGTGCCTCTGAATCATATTCAATAGGCAATGCGGCTGGCAACCCATTACTATTATGATTCCTTGTTACAACCTTTACACCCACAAAAATCTGCTAGATGACCACAATTCAAATCAGACACCTTTCCAACTATCATAACAAACATTTTCTATGGAATTTGTAAAAAATACACAACCGTGATGTCATCATTTTTTTTAGTCAAATAATTTATTTTTCTGCATTTATTTTAATAACCTATTACGTCCACTGCTGGGCAAATGTCTCTCCAATTTCTACATTAATAAATCTAAAATCATGTTGGAAATGTGACGTTTTATTCTCTTGGTAGTACATACCTACCATATCAATTATTTTTGACCCAGTCATCTACCCAATTCTAAGTGGCCTTTGCCTCAAAGCCTGGCTACATGGAGATAAAGACATGACAGCGTACTCAAGGAGCATACTGCCCAGCCCAGGCCTTGCCTACAGGTAAGGAAGAATAAATAGGTCATAAACACTCTCCCACTAGTGTTTAGTCCCACATGTGCTAAATTTACATATGGATTCATAGAATTTTGAATAGAATGAATTAGTTTACACATGACCCGCCCTATGTCATTTATAGCAAATAGTATAAAATAAACGAACCACCAAAACTGAATCCTGCCAAATATTTATGTATCCCTTAAAATTTTTTTTTTTTAGAAAATCGAAGTGAATTTATAACAATTCAATCATTGTAATAAGCTATGTACCTATGCAATTTAATTTACAAAATTATAGTGCTTGCTTCCATTCCAACCAACATAGGTAGATAACCATCCAAATTACTACATACCTACTCACCTCTAAATAAAATGCAATCACTATGATACACACATTATCATTATCACTTATCAAACCGCACCAAACATCAAAATAAGCTTAAAAGTGAGTAAAATACCAGAAAAGTGCACAAAACAAGTGAAAACCTCTTAAAAATGCGTTAATTCAATACAAAAAGAAGACAATATGAACAAATCGATGTCCTTTTATCTAGCAACAGGGCCGCCTAGCCCTACAAATCTATCTATATAATACTCATATGACTTCTATCGATAAAACTGTTACATCCTGCTGTTCTGTCCGCTCAAATACGGTTCCAGAGCTGGTGCGACGGCATACGTGACTCCATCACACGATAACAAGGTCCTTTCTAGCTCTAATAGGCGTTTCACGCAACGCATCGCCCGGCGCCAGCATACACCCATCTCGCTACACCACGCATAGCCTATCCATATTCAATATAATCATGCCAGGAGTAGTTTTAGGCAAACTGAAGTGCAATTAAAACATAAGAACAGCGGAAAAAACGAGGTGAATAGCTAAAAAGATAATAGAACTTTACCCTTCTGCCAGCGATGTCTCGTAGTAAGTCCCTCCAGCGGTGATCAGGCACTTCCTATATCACCATTAAGACTGGATTCTCACTCTTTGGCACATTTTGTATAGTTTTAACGGCACCACACAGAATTAACAATATATTCACTAGTTTAAATCACTAAATCATCCACCATTAGCTTTTCATACACCCTCGATCTCAGTCCTTGTCACGGCCATTTGCAAATTGCGTCAAAGTTCCTGAAATGTGATTGGTCCGTTCCTTGCTAGTGTAGTTCAATTCAGTAACGCCATCTATTGGATGTAATAGACACGAAAAATATTGCTATTGAAAATTGAACTCTTTAGTTATTGCTACAAGTGCGAATAGTTTAGCAAACAGATAAAAATACGATCTTTTAGCATGATATAAATAGGGTGCGGTAAGACATATTTGAGAACCCCAAATCGTGACGTCAAACTGGGCGTGACATAGAATTTCGCGGGCTTTATAAAAAAATGACAACAAATACGATTCACTTAATGCGATTTCAAATAATGCAATGCAATGCAACAATGCAACATGCAACTGCTAGTGTTCATGGTACTGCATGAGCCGAAAGGTTCCATGTCACTGCACCGCTAGCTGGAACTGCAATTCCTCGAAAGTGCCAAGTTTTAGTTTTGTTGTCATTATTAAATCTAGGTAGGTAATGAAATTGATGAGGTTTTGAAGATAAAGCCTCAAAACTGCCACTGGCTGGAACTTCTTACAAAGTGCTATACTAGCTTGAAGGGACTAACAAAAGCCCCATTATCCTGCTGCAGGACAGGACAGGAGCACAAATTAGATAGTATGTCCAAAACAGGAGTGTGAGGGTGGCGAAAAAATAAAAAAGCGGCCAAGTGCGAGTCGGACTCGCCCATGAAGGGTTCCGTATTTATTCCGTTCCGTTTGATCTACATAGTTTCAAAGCAGTTTTTGTTGCATTTTAAAAGACCTTTTCAACGATACTCCACACGTTGGGATTAGTCCAATTTAATTTTTTAAATTCACTTTTCGTTGTATAGGGGGGCTGAAATAAAAATATTTTTTCACAAAAACCAACTTTTGGAACTTCAATATCTATCACTCCACCAATTTTCGTGACAATCGGTGCAGTAGCGGCGGAGTACGAGCCCGGACGGACAGACAGACGTACGGACGGACGGTCGGACATGACGAAACTATAAGGGTTCCTTGTGGACTACGGAACCCTAAAAACGGTCCCGGAGCAGGGCACTAAACGACAGAGGCGCCATCTTGAGGTTATGATTTCATTTAAATTCATGCGACGGACTGACTAGGGATGGGTTTGTCTTTGCCTATCCTTCACTGTCAAAGCTGTCATGTTGACTTGATTTTAATGTCAATTAGTGTAAATTACAATTCACATCATTCATAGTCATAGCATATCATAGGCTTGTAATTAATTATACATAATTTTATCTAATTTGTGCATAGGCTTTTCTCTAATTGTCTTTCTTGGATGACCCTTAATATTTATACAAAGTACTACCTACTCTGTGCTTGGATGGAACTATGGCATGTGTTATGTCAGGATGTAAAGCTCATCCTGGAAAGATAAGCTACCAAAATCAAAATATAAGTTTTCACAGGTATGTCTTATAGCGAGATCTATGTACTTACGTACAATAATATTTTCATCTGAGATTCAGTTACAGATGAATAGAGGAACAGCCGGTAAATTATACTGTGTGCAAAGTGTAGGCCGCCACAACGAACGTGAAGTAGCGTCTTTCAAGTCCGCAGTCGTTTTGAATTTTTTATCAGAGGCACTTTATGTGCCCGCTGTTTATCTGTTGGAGAACCATTAACTACTTCTTCATGCAGTCAATTCTAATTGTTAACCTCTCTTCCAACTTATTCCAGGTTTCCAAGAGACTCGCATATGAAACAGATATGGCTAAACATTATATGTACATACAACCAGAGCTATACCCATAAAGCCCACCATAGGGTGTGTTCCAGACATTTTGAAGATAGATATTTATCCAAAAAAGATTCTAAAGGGCTGGAGGGATCTGAAATGATTCTAAAATTGGAGTGTACCGGGCCAAGGTTGAAAAAATCTGCGATACCCACCCTGTATTTAGGTAACGGAGTAGATAAAATTGATAAGCAAGTTTCTGACAAAAAGGATGGTTGGGCCTCATCCCAACCTATTAAAAAAAGTTTGGTTCTGGTTCATCCTGACAAAACGGAAGGACTGGATCTAACCCGGCATATCAAAAAGGAAAGCCTGGATCTATCCCATCCTGTCAATTCGGAAGGTCTGGATCTATTTCATCCTGTGAAAACAGAATTACTACATCTAAACCAGTCTATCAAAAAGGAAGGTCTAGATCTATCTGATCCCATCAAGACTGAAGGTCTTGACCTGTCGCATCCTGTCAAGAAGGAAATTCTGGAAGTATCCCATCCTGTCATAAAGCAAGAAGATGCATTGGTGAGAATTTTACAGTCATTTTAATCGTAGAAAATGATTGCAGTGCCATATGTATATCACTAATTTTTATTAACTTATTATTGTTATATTATTCTCTTGTCTTGTATTGTTATATTATTCTCTTGTCAAAATTGAAATCCTTAAAAAAAGCAATCTTTTATTGTCCGGTTTTCCCTGGTAGAATTACATTTGTAGTTAACTATGGAATGGGTTGAAAGAGGCCTTTAATGTCTGTTTACCTACTTATGGGTCATAAAAATGTTATATATTTATTTATTTCAAAACTTTTCCACAAAACTATTGTACTTTGTAATATGATGATCATCATCATCATTACCGTCAGCTTTCAGGGACCCATTGCTGGGCATAAGCACAAGCCGGAATCTCCTAAGGCCACCACAGTGGATCTAGTCATATTGCTGAAAAAATTATTTAATTTTAGAATTCAGACATACATACATAAACTTCTTATTTTTTACAGTACATCGGCGTCAAAAGAGTAGAATCTATGTTGGAACTGGAAGTACCAGCTAAAGATACGCCCACCAAGGATGCGCCCGTTAAGTTAAAAAAAGACAGTGAAAAGAAACTAAAAATCAAAAACAAAAAGACACGCAAACGTAAACCAAGAACTAATAAACTATCACAAATACCATTAAACGACTACCCTGCCCGTGTCATAGAATTAGAAAAACTTCTAGAAAAAGAGAAACAGATGTCAAATCGGCGGCTGATGACGGTGAAGGCCCTGCGTGAAAAATTACGACGTATGACGCTGAAAACTAACAAATTACAGGCACTGTTAAACACTGCTTGTGCAAGAGTACGGATGGAATGGTGCGAGTAGCATGGATCCAGAAGATAGTGCTAGTTTCTTAATTCACATTGGTGATGATAGTGATTCAGTGTCTTGACTACAAGCGCATGTCACCGTTGCAGTGTCAAGCAACATTTAACATTATGAAGAGACTAGCTGTTCCCGCGACTTCGTTCGCGTGGTTGTCGGAACGTAATGTTATATAGCCTAAAGCCTTCCTCTATAAATGGACTACCCAACAAAAAAATAATTTTTCAAATCGGACTATTAGTTCCTAAGATTAGCGCGTTTAAACAAACAAACAAACAACTCTTATTAGTATAGACGATAAAGTGTAATACCTGTGTGGTTCCGGTCGTGGTTAAGCACAAACTTCTCTTGTTACAATTGCATTCCCAAGGAGGGTTAACGTCGGGTGACGGCCGTTTGTAAAACTTTTCGCACACTTACATTTCCAAAGTGGGTAAAAGTCAGGCAGGCGGCCGGTCGTCAAACTGTAGCCAAAATAGTTAAACTGTTCCGGCTATTTCTTCTCCATTTTGCAAGGTCTTGGGCATCCTTGGGTGACCATTGACATGCATGTTATATTTGGAGAAGAAAAAGCAGGAAAGTGCACTCCGGGCTGGTATAATAAAGTGTAATTTGGTTTGGCGTTATATTGTGATGCTAGTCATGTTTATGTAGTAAGAATGAATTAAGCCAGAGTACCTAAACGACTATTGGAGAATCAGTTGCAGAAATTAGGACAGACCCAAGCTCAATTAGTTAACCAATGTGTCGCTTCTCTGAAAAGAAAGATGATTCCGTGCTTCGAAAGGCACGCAAAGCTGTGGGTCCCGAACGCCATCTAGTGATTGTTTAAAGACCCCCACACTAGCGTCTTTCGAGCGTCATCGTCGTGTCAGCGTTTGCGCAGCGTCGCCGGGCTTACGAAGCGCGAACAAGTACAAATCATAACATGGGTAGATACGGGTATTTACCCAATCTACCGGGTAAATACCCAAATGGGTAGATTGGGTGTTTATATAAATATAAAGCGCCGCGACATCGATGCTGCGGTGACGCAACGCCAGTGCTGCGTAAGCCCGGCGTTCAACAGCCGGCCAGCGCTGGCGTCGCGTCGCCGCAGCATCGATGTCGCGTCCACGCTGCGCAAACGCTGACACGACGATGACGCTCGAAAGACGCTAGTGTGGGGGGTCTCTTAAACATATCCTAGGATCGGTTCAGGTCTACCCTTTGGGTTGTGGAGGTCAGACGGCAGTTGCTCTGTCTGTGTCAAAACCAGTAACCTCGTCAAATCACCTAGCTTTAGGTAGCGGACCCCGGGCTCTGAAGCATAACCTGAGGATGCAACTGGGAATACTCTCAGATGATGATGACGGCGAAGCCAAAAGGGTATAAGGTTTTCGCCACTATGTTTGTATGTTCATCTGTCCCCCGTTATCCATGATAACTTGATAAATAAGGTATTGTTGGAAGTGTCTTGACTATCCGCCGTAATTCCAAATGATTTTATTTAGAAATAGAATTAATGAAATAGAAGATGGAAGGGAAGAGTTATGGCCAAGTGTAAGAGGCCACAGTCCAAATAGACTAGGAGAACTTGGCTCTCTTTGCTTGCTAGGTAAATAGTATACATGTGTTATTTATTATTACCTATCAATAAATATTATATCAATAAAATGTTTTTACTAAGTACAGTGCCATTTTCATTTCCTTGACCGAATTGAATTAGGCTTGCCGCCCGCGCCGTTCGCTGCGGACCAGCTGAATTGTTTTTAAATGCAGTATGTTTGTTTTTCGTGTGTGTACGTGGCCAACACTGGTGTCAGATTTTTCAAGCTGCATAAAGGCATATGACATGGATTGACGGCGACTGCCATGCAACGATTACAGCCGGGAACGGCTTCACACATGCCTTACGAAGCACGGAGAAGGTCAAGTTTTTATGCCACTTGTGGTCCCCCATCCAAGTATGGACCACGCCCGGGGATGCTTAACTTGCGACAGCGCTAGTAATGTGTGTACTCCCGCTAGGTCTCCGAGTTTCTCAAATATCTAAATGCAGTTGAGTCGCGGCGCTCCTTTGCCTTTGTGGAAGACGGTCCTAATTTTTCTAGACTTGACTGAAGTGAAGACGTCTTCACGCCTACCATCACGCTAAAAGGGAGGGCTTTGAGTCTATCCCGTTAGAGATAAAGACGTGATAGTGTATGATTTATCTATAGTTGATTGTAGACTAAAACGGTGCGGCACTTTCACCGTCCATGATAGGACACCACGAATTTTCTTTCAAAGCGAATACAATACGTAAGATTTACTTTTAATCCGTTCTAAATCCACTGGTTTCGTGTCTCAGCAGTGGCACTCTCGCTTAGCTCAGTCAGACTCAGACAGTATAATGACGATAAGTATGGTATGGAATCACAGGAATGTACACCTTGGTTATTTTATTTTTTTATAGCTTGACAGTGACAGATTTTTACCGAGAAAGCAAATGACAGCTGACAGTAGGCACCGAAGAAGTCAAACCAAGAAATATCAATGTCAAATGTTGTTATTGTGCGCTGGTGAAATTGAATGCGCATAATTTAATTTTGTATTTCTTGAAAATTTTCCGCGATTTCCACAGAATATATTGTGTTTGGTAAATAAATCAAGTGGTGAACGCTACTTAGATAGCGTATCGACAAAGAACTGAAATCATCACACTTTGGTTTTGACTACAAAGGGAATCCATGAATAGGTAAGCTGTGTATTATTTATAATTTCCGCGTAGAAGATATTGTTTTCATTAATTTCCCTTATAAATCAACACTGTTATTCATTAGAAAAAAATAAAAATATTTATTTAATTTCGGGGTATCCGCTCCTAATAAGAATCGAATAAGAATATAATAACAAACTTTATTTGACTGCTTTGATTTATAGGTATATAGGGTTCCACACAAAGCGTGCCTTATTATTAGGATCCCGCTGTCCGTCTATCTGGCAGTGGGCTGTATTGTATCTAATGAACCTAAATAAGTAGATAGATTTATTAATTTAAAACTAATTGTTTACAGAATATTTATTTCATATCCCATAATATAAGTTTAAAACTTACTTTACTTTACTTTACTCAATAAGTGTGATTTGCCCTTATCTATTAAGGATGGTGAAACAAAAACTTCAAATAACAAATTCGGTATTGTGGGAGTCCGTGACTCACTTTAAACTCACAAATAACAAATTCGGTATTGTAGGGAGTCCATGACTCACTTTAAATATTACCACTGAGCTGTGTCATTTTTGTATTGCTGTAGCACACACATTTAAAATTGTTATGTTTTTGTGTCAATGTTTTTACTATGTTTGTCTGTTTTTTCTAAGTATGTGTGTTATAGCAACAAATAAAAAAAAACAGATTAATCTTCATTGTTTCTTTATTTCTTTTTTTTATATTTTTTTGTAGGTATAAAGTGATTACTTGAGGCAGAAACAAAATTAATATCTAGACTTAGAAATAAGCTAGAAGTTTCTGCATTAATTCCCTCTTTTTTTACACAAGTAAAAAGAAGGAGTCTGACCGAATGGACTTACACTACTGCATTCTAGTCTGCATATGACCACTAACAAACTTAAAAAATGTGTTAACCTGTTGGTCCAATCCGACAGCATTGGATTGTATGACAGTCGTCAAGTTATGTCCCATGCCTTTAGATAGCTTATAAATCAGACATTGTTTTGGCCACTAACACACACGAAAAACAATCAAACCATTGTCTCTCTTTCTCTCTCAGGAAGAATCTTTATTTTAGCCTATATTGGTGTCCCACTGGTGGTCAAAGGCCTCCCCTTCCTCCTTCCACTTGTTTCTACTCAGAGCTACAGTCTGCTATTCAGTAGTGTATGCATCTAAGTCATCCCGCCATCTATTTTACAAATTAAAACATTCAATTGTTAGAATACAAAATCATTAGGTAATAGTGATGTACAAACACTTAAAGCATAATCAAATCATTACCAAATACATTAATTTTTGAAACAATGTGTTAATTTGTTGACATAGAATTAGCTTCTCAATTTTTTTAATGATAAATGAATAATTGTTCATGGTTATCTGGTATTTTGTGAGAGGTTAGCGTGGTCACAGAAGACAGTCAAAGTATTACATACAGAACGGAATCTCCTAAGGTATTGATTAGATATAACATTTTTACAATGAAATCAAATAGTTTGGTTTTGAAAGGTCATATTTTATTATGTAAACTTTACAATATACTACTACTACAATAACTATACTTGTCTGCGAGAAGAGTCAAAACGCAAAATGTACCAGCTACTTCTCTTGAATTCTCTTCCTGCGCAGATCGTACAAGTGGATCGAGGAAAGAGCTCAAAATGTTAGTGAACCATAGCAATAGGCAGTACCTATTGACGACCTCCATGGCGTAATCGTTAACACGCTAGACCGCTAATCCGGAGGTTCTGGGTTCGATCCCCAGCCAGGGCAAGTTGGAAAATGGCCTTTTTCAAATTGTCTTGGGTCTTGGGTGTTTATCTATATGTATATGTATTTGTCATAAAATATAGTATCGTTGAGTTAGTATCCCATAACACAAGTTTAAAACTTACTTTGGGGCTAGCTTAATCAGTGTGATTTGTCCCTATACCTATATTTATTTATTTCTTTTTTCATCTACACACCTAACATTATGCTGATAGTGGCCTTTGAGTCTTATGGCATTTGGCTCTGTCTGCCCCGTAAGTGATAGCGACATCATAATAAAGATGTGGACTAAAAAATATTATTGGTAGTATTAAAAAAAATTGAAAGTATATAGTTTCTTTTTCCTCTGATTAGCAAATAACCACGAAAATACAGCGCATTTAAATTTCCCATGACGTCGCGATCTAGCACGATTTTCACTAGATGGTGATGTTTGTTTGTTTGTTTAAACACTTTATTGCACATTTGAACAAAAACAAGTTAGGTACATACATATATGCATTATTAAAAAAAATATATAAACGTTTTTTAGGGCTAGCTCAATCAGTGTGATTTATCCCTATTATATTTATTATTATCAGGCTCAAAATGGCCCCATGAAAGTTTATAATATGTAAGTAACTAAATGACTGTCGCATGAAGCAGCGTCAACTGCCTGCCGGCCAAAGTCCGCTATGACGTAGCGTCATACAGCAGACAGTGATTGGTCCAGCAATCGGCGTGAAAAAAACGGCAGTAACAGTATTTGCGGAAAACGAGATGTAATTTTTAAGAATGCCCTTACCTTAGTCTTTCCCATACAAACGTAGTCTACGTTTTATTTCGAAACGACATGTCAGATTTCGGTAAAAATTTGTAACTTTAAAGAAATTTCATATATCTAGGGTTGTAATTGGTTTTCACAGTCAAAATATGAACTTGAAAGAAAATATAAGGGTGTAAACGTTTTCCATAGATGGTCATGTAAAATGATATAATGCACTATATTCTCTTTACTGGTTTTTACACAGAGCGACTGCCGTCTGACCTCCGCAACCCAAAGGGTAGACCTGAACCAATCCTAGGATAGGTACAAACGCTAGATGGCGTTCGGGACCAACAGCTTTACGTGCCTTCCGAAGCACGGAATCATTTTTCTTTTCAGATAATCAGGTGATTCAAGCCTGCAATATCCTAACCAGACTGGAAACAACTTTTCACAAAGTATGCTTTCCAGTGGGATTTGAACCCACGACCTCCGGATCACAAGGCAGACGCCTTGACCACTGGACCACGGAGGCAGTTTGGCACGTAGTTTGTGACAGAGATAAACTGAACCCGTCGCGTGCGCCCACTTAGCGCAGCGGACGCTCTTACATATCCCAGGAGGGTTGATGTCGGGCGGCCGCCGGTTGTAAAACTTTTTGCACGACTGCATGCGGCGTAAGAAGATGTAAACATTATGTGGGTGACGTCCTTAGTAGAAAAAAACGCGCTTCCGGGACGGAGTGTGAGGTGCCGTGGGAGAGCTAGATTTGCGAGGCTGGTTTAATATATTATAATAATGCATGTATATTATTGTAATATTACGCACGAGATCTACTAAAAATAAACCGGCCAAGTACGAGTTAAACTCGCGTGGAGAGGGTTCCGTACAATTGATTGAATTCTCATAGGTTTTCCTGTAATCTACAAGCAATGAACAATATTTTGTATTTTTTTCAAAATTTTAGGCTCAGTAGTTTCGGAGATCAGGCCCACCCTCCCCTGGTCTGGTCAATTTTCGTCGTCTTTCATGAATAAAATCAAAACTATTCATTTTACAATAATAACAAATATATATTTGAGATCCTCATAACGAGCCCTTTCATTTGATATATGACACAGTAAGGTTTGCAAAACTTATTTTTATTTTCTTATTTGTAACCAAAAATGGCTCTTATTAAAAAAATACTATTTATTTACTTTGCACATACTTATGTGTTTGGGTCATGGGATTACAGCATTCTACCAAATTTCACCTGATTTGGTCCAGTAGATTCGGAGAAAATTGGCTGAAATTGGTTGTGGGGACAGACGGACGGACAGACAGACGCACGAGTGATCCTATAAGGGTTCCGTTTTATCATTTTTTATACGGAACCCTAAAAAGGTCATCCGCTTCACGCGCGCGCTAGACCTTATAGACCGCGAGGCCGTGGGCCAGCCTAGCTACGCTCTGTTAATGTTAACCATACACAGGTGGCGGACCTATTTTTATAGAGTTACTAGCCAAACGGGTGTAGTATAAACTCCTTTGTTCCTTTGTGTAGCCGATATTAATAATATCCTCTTTAGCACATTGACTTCTCACTGCTAAATCATTAGTCATTGTCTCAGTGGCGTAGCGTGCCTTGGCAGGGCCCCGTATAAAAATTTGTTTGGGGGCCCTTATGAAGGGTAAAGATTTCACACAAAAGAAAGGAAAATATTTGTAGCTGATGGTGACAAAGATTTTCTAAAGTTTCTGCCTCTATGGACAATAGTGACAGGTCTGACAGGCGTTCATGTCCCATCGAAGTATTATCAGTTTTAATTTTGAATAAATTTTTGCTTACGCCCGTCGGGGGCCCCCGTGGCCCGGGGGCCCGTATAATTGATACGGCAGATACGGCGGCCCCTGCATTGTCTACAAAATGGACAGCTTAGTCAGCAGACTTGTTAACCGCGAGAACAAAGGCTTGCGTATGACTGTCATGTGGGCAATATGCTATGCCTGTTATCCTACTTAAGAGCCCATACTACCCCAAAGTTCTTAGATCTTCTGTATTATCAATATTAACAAAATACTCACAGCAGCCGCATTGACCCGCCGCGCTGCCCGCGTGGCTCAGCTCGCTGTCTCGCTTCGGCTAGAGTAAATGTGTGTGCGGAGAAGCGGGAGCAAAATTTAGATTCTAGACTCAGGAGCAGGGCTTGGAATACCGTTAAAAATCTGGTAACGTTAATTCTGTCAAACGGCGTTAAAGTTACCAGCAAAGATAACGTTATGCTCGGTAACGGTATTTTTCCCACTATTTACCGTTAATCAGATAACGTTACCAATGATATTAACGGTAAAAGCTATTGTTAACACTGTATTTCTTTTCGATATTTGACAAAATAAATTGATGAGAGTTTGTCTAGTAGGCTACTAGAGCTATTTATGTAATATTTTACAAGTATTGAAAAAAGTTTCGTTACTTATATCGTTATTGATTATTGATGATGATTATTGATAACGTTATAAACTGTGTTATCTATAGTCTCTGCCTACCCCTGTGAGAAACAGGCGTGATAGTATGTATGTATGTATGTATGTTATAAACTGTATTATCAATACCCTTTATAACGTTACCACGAAAATAACGTTATTTAACGTTATTATTAACTTTTAGTGTGAATTTGATATCGTTAACAAACCCTGCTCAAAAAAAAATTCGATTTTCAGTTCTTAGTACTTATGGGGAACCCCAAAATTTATTGCTTTTTTTTTCTATTTTTGTGTGAAAATCTTAATGCGGTTCACAGAATACATCTACTTAGCAAGTTTCAACAGTATAGTTCTTATAGTTTCGGAAAAAAGTGGCTGTGACATACGGACGGACAGACAGACATGACGAATCCATAAGGGTTCCGTTTTTTTCCATTTGGCTACGGAACCCTAAAAAGGAATGTAAATAGTGATGGGTTGCTAGCCGCATCGCAACATGATTCAGATTCTCGCCCATTCTACTACTAACTAATAGTTTATATTTATTTAATTCTTGTGAAACTACCAAAAGTCATAATGATTAATTTACATAACTTATCAAGTTACATTTAACATCATAATTCATAACTCAAGTCACAACTCCTATGACGTTCAAAATATTACAATACGATAATTATGAAATTCTATCATTAGGAGTTTATTTTTAACGCGGATGTATCTAACTAATAATTGTATCTTATTCAACTTAAGATAATATGCATGGTTATTGTCTAGAACAATGATGATTGAGCTTTTAGAACTTAATAAGGCAATAATTACTCTATTATATGATGTACGAGATTAATGGAAACCATATCAAGGTTTCTTTTTAACCGACTTCAAAAAAGGAGGAGGTTATCAATTCGACTGTATGTTTTTATTTTATTTTATGTATGTTTGTTACGCGATATGTTGGCCAACTGTGAACCGATTTTGATGATTCTTTTTTTATTTGAAAGCCTTTACTACCAAGTTGGTCCCATTTTAATTTGGTGAAGATATGATGAAGAATTTTGGAGATATGAAAAAAAATCCTTAAAAAAATTGAAGTCGGTTGTTTTTTTTTTAAATTTAATTATTGACTTTTCATTCACTTTTCATTCCAATGCATTATTTAAGAGGCGTGACGTCAGGAAGTTGGTCGGCCGTAAAATCACAGTCAAATAAGTTTATATTATGAAAAATTATTTTCTGTGAATAAATAGAGAAACAATTTGATACATAGATCACATGTAGATACGGAAGTGCTCACAAAATTTGAATTTATGGCCCTGTTTATCGTTGACTTTGTTCAAAACCTGTTTAACACAATCACGAAATGTATTCAATTTAATTATCCATTTGCCAATATGTTATTGTAGGTAGGTACACTATGATATATTGCCAATGTTTTTCAATATTTAAGTCTGATTATCTTAATATTAAAACTTGAATAACGTTTCGAACAGTGGCGTAGTTCTGGGGCCCTGTAGCCCGGGGTCCCCGTATCATTGATGCGGCTCATTCTGCGGTAGCCACTAGTTTAGAACTTCTGCGGTAAACATAGGTAGAATCAATTACACTCATCATCAGTACCATCAGTTCTTTTTAAGTCTCCACTGCAGGAGCACGACCCTCTCTGAACTACCTATCTCTCTATATTTAAGAGCTTTGCTCTTGTCGGTGGAAGTATGAATTCTCTTCCATTTGTCTCTCTCATCCGCCAGCTGTTTTACTTCGCTGTACGACACGACGTTCACCTTCTCCTTTGTCTGTTTCATGCAGCTATGCGTCGGTCTTCCTGGTCCTCTTTTCCCTTCTATCTTTCCTTCCATGATGGTCTTTATGAAGTCGTCATGTCGTAGCAGATGAGCCAACACCCTCTAAACTACCAGAGCCATATATTAGCCGGAGCAGTCAGAGGATTTGGCCTACACTCTCCACGCTGGCCAGACGGGTTGGAGAGGTCTCATTGATGTTTATAAGCTTTGTTTAGCTTGTGTTTCCTAAGTCGCCTTCTACGACATCCAATACACTATCACGTGTTTATTCAAAAAGCTTGGACCTTTTCTGCCTCCAATATCTAAATGTTTATCCTTCACGGGCTAGACAAAGGAGGTTTGACGTCAGGGAGGAGGCCGGTTATAAAACTCAAATCGTTGAAACTGTTCCGGCTATTTCTTCTCCACTTCGCAGGGTCTTTGGCATCCTTGGGTGACTATTGACATGCATATTATATTTGGAGAAGAAAAAGCGGGATAGCGCACCGGCTCCGAAGTAGCACAGCTGAGGATGCAACCGGGAACGCGCTAAGATGAAGTGGTCAGCTCTGTATCTCGACTCCCTTCATCGTTACCTGTGGTTTACTAAATTTGAACTAATCTCCCTTTCTTTAACCCTTTAACCGCGAACGTCGATTATTCCGACAAACATTTTCGTGCCCATTTCGCGAGCGTATATCTCCAAAAACTACAGATATTCACTATTCCTCGCGCTGGGAGCATGACAACTGATATAAAGTCTCGCACATTTCCTCCCAAGTCTTTCTAGGTCATCCTCTACCTCAGTAGGCAGCCATCTTCAAGTTAATAATTTTACTAACGACGTTCGGCATACCTCATCTTGACGTGTCTGTTCCATGTTAAATAGTGGCTTTTTAGGGTTCCGTACAAAAAATTAAAAAAACGGAATCCTTTCGGGGGACAAATTAGGAAATAAAAAAAAAAGTTTTGCAAACCTTACTATGTCATATATCAAATGAAAGGGCTTGTTATGAGGATTTTGTTATTATTATAAAATGAATAGTTTTGATTTTATTCATGAAAGAAGACGAAAATTGACCATCCCCCCCCCCCCCCCGACCACCTGATCTCCGAAACTACTGAGCCTAAAATTTTGAAAAAAATACAAAATATAGTTCACAGGAAAACCTATAAGAATTCAATCAATTGTACGGAACCCTCTCCACGCGAGTTTAACTCGCACTTGGCCGGTTTATTACCTTCTATACACTATACTGTACTTGTACTATGTATGCTCCTCTTTCGAGATTTCGAGATTTACACTTATTACCTTTGCTACCACAGTACCGTCACAAATTGATCGCAAACCATACAGCTCCACCATGAAATGATCGCGTGCCGGCCTGTCATTTCTGCTATCATTGAAAGGGCGTGTCCAATTTGCCATCTCTTCACGGTCATTCTTCAAATTACCGTGTACTTTACATGAAACTTGGAGATTTCGCATATTAGCTATGTTCATTGGCAGTTCTGAAGCGGTGCGACTATGCCGGGTGCCAAAATTAGGAGGGGGAGGCAGGTATTGAAAATGCAAGTAAAGGGACAGAAAGAGGAAGACCGAAGAAACGTTGGATGGAATGTGTAAAGTAGGATATGGATAGGAAGGGAGTGACGGACAAATTGACTGAAGATAGAGCAAGATGGAAAAACTGACATGCTGTGCCGACCCCACATAAAGAGTGAGATAAGGATAAGGCAGAGGAAGAAGAAGAAGAGGGGGCAGCCGAAATCTATGGAAACGTAAGACACGACGATCGAGTCAAAGGAACTGATATATAAGTTAATATTTATGTTTGCACTCACTTTCAATCCCCTCCCCCCAGCTCAAGCAACTATTTAAATGGCCAAAAGAAGTCAACATCAGCCCAACGAGTAGTCGGAAGGCGAACAATTATTACCTAGGTCATAAACAGCGCTGATAAAACAAGACTTTCTACACTTAGCTGGGTCTAACGCCGGGAGCTAAACGACAGCTTCGAAGATGAGAAAGTGGTTTTACTTTCTTGGAACCTTGTGTTTATGGGAAAATTATCTTTTCTCATCAGTCTGTCCGTCTGTCCGTCTGTCACAGGGCTCTATCTCTTTAATCGTAATAGCTAGACACTTGAAATTTTTACCGATTATGTATTACTGTGGCCACTATAACAACAAATACTAAAAATAAGAAAAAGTTAAAAATTTAAGGGGGTCGTCATACAAAAAACGTGTTTTTTTAGTGTTTTTAACTCGATCTTTATAATGGCATTAACTAGATACTTAAAATTTTCACAGATTATATATAAAAATGACCGCTATAACAACAAATACTAAAAATAAGAAAAAGTTAAAAATTAAAGGGGGTCGTCATACAAGAAACGTGTTTCTTCAGCGTTTTAAAACATTGTACGGTGGTACGGAACCCTTTATGTACGAGTCCGACTCACACTTGCCCGTTAATTTTTTAATGAAACATTCACTAAAGAAAATCTAGAGCAGATTTCTTATTTGCTTTGGTAAATGTTTCATAAAATTATCTTTTTTTTGCAATAAATAAAGTTAAGGCGCCTCTGGTGTCAATACAGAGCCTATCCTTATGAATTTTGTGTAGAAGTGTATAAATATATTAAAGAGGTTTATATGATTTACCAGCACCCTAAATGCGCCTGCGCAAATGTTTGGCGTCCATTGCAAATTCGCGTATCTGTGTCAGTGACTGGGTGTTTCGCAAAAGCTCGCACTTAAGCCTTTCAAGTGTGTTCTATGACTTTGTATGCAAGCCCAAATGGCAAATACATAACTTTTGTAAATACTTACAAAAACTGCCGGTATTTTACGTCAGGTAGGCGGTTGGTCGTAAAACTACAGCCAAATAAAATCCTTTGAGGTCTTCCGGCTAAATATTTGTTCTCCACTCTATTTCGCATGGTCTTCGATGTTCTTAAGTGAACATTGATATGTATACCTATGTCGCAGTTGGATGGTATAAACCGCTAATTCACTAAACCTCTAGTTGTTTGGCATAACAGCTCGGTTTTGCTAAACAGCTGAATATCGTTCAGCTGTATGATCATGTCACATAATGTCAAAAAAAATTTGACATGGAACGTCTATTTTCGCGAATACAATTCCCAATCTTATGTGCGGCCTTTTTACCCAAATGTCCGGCCAAGCTGGCTGTTCTGTCCGGCTATTAGGTTTGGCGCAACCCTACTCGCGACTCACCCCCATCCGTTGAAGTTTATCGGATAAAAAAGTTGTTCCGACAAAAAAGTTGCGTCTTAATAAGGGGTAGGTAACAAAAAAGTTTTGACATATTAAAAATAAAAAACGAAATGGCTGAAATATGTTTATAATATTTTAAAGTTTTAAATCCCCATATCTCCATTTTGAAAAATTTCCAAAACTGAATCGACAAAAAAATTCTACATAATTATCAAACTTTCTTATAAATAATGTGTTAGATCGCTTCATACATTTTGGGGGGCCCTCATTGTTGCACTACGTGTCGCAGCAAGTATTTTTACGTCATTTTGTATGATCATGTCAATGATCACTTAAGAATGAAGAAGAATAAATTTTATTTGGAACAAAACGCCAGAAAACACACCCCGGCTCTTTCTTTCGCGTCCGTAGTCAGAGCTGTACGAAGCTAGAACTTAAAAAACTATAAATACTAATACTATATACATACAACTAAAAGAGTACTTTTCTTAAATATAGCTACGAGTTTATAATCACCCTGTATACATTAGGTATATCCTTTAGTCTTACGATATCCACAGGAAGAGATGTAGTGGTAGTGGTCCTATTCTATTATGTGTTGTAGATTTTCCTAATAAAACTTTATCTTATCTTATCTTATCTTATCCTAGGCCGGAAACCACACGGCCATATTGTATTGTGGATGAACTCAGATGTGGGATTAACGAAACTTTGATTTGTTTCAGACCAAACATGCAATATATGACAAAATCATGTAAGTACTTACCTAGATTTTCATAAATTTATTTATTTATATCTTTATTGAACACGATGGTACCATTTGACGCGATCGCCTCGTCCTTCATTGTGCGAACCGCTAAGGTGTGGAATTCCCTCCCTGCGTAGATGTTTCCCCATACGTATGATTTAGAGATTTTCAAGGCAAGAGTGAATAGGCATTTTTTTGAGTCTGCGTGTTACACCAATGATTTCAACTCAGGATATTCAACGTCGCGCCTATTCGGCTGCTATTCGGTCGTAAAATTAGCGCGGTAAAGTTCCTTAGTATTTCAATTATAAAAAACAGTTATGTTACTTACCGATGATACGATATTCCATGTACTTTTTTAACTTATATCGTAGTTTTTCAGCCTTAAAATGCGCAACCAGGCATTTTTATGGCATTTACAAGTATGAAACAAAAACGAATGAACTCTTCCGCGGACCGAGGACGACTAAGTCGCGTTGGTCCAAAAACTGATTTTTTGGACCAACGAGTTGGTGTCATTACTTCGCGCGGTGGGCTTAGTCCTTACGCTAGTACTCGTAGTCAATGGTAACACCTTAGACCTCATCTTAGCTTCCCATCAGGCTAGATAGAGGTCAAACGCACTCAAATCTATACTAATATTATAAAGCGGAAGAGTTTGTTTGTTTGTTTGTTTAAACGCGCTAATCTCAGGAACTAATGGTCCGATTTGAAAAATTCTTTTTTTGTTGGGTAGTCCATTTATAGAGGAAGGCTTTAGGCTATATAACATTACGTTCCGACAACCACGCGAACGAAGTCGCGGGCACAGCTAGTCTCTAGTAAAAAAAAAGTGCATTCTATACCAATCAGCCTATTTGGGGAGAATAGAATTTAAGATTATTACCTATTTTATTTTATTGTTGGCTGGTATCCATCTTTCCATGCTGGTCTGGAAGACAAGAAAAAACTTAGAATATGGACGAATGGGAATTATTTTTATTTCACAGAACACCACTGGCCAAATGAGAATTAAATAAACCGGCCAAGTGCGAGTTAAACTCGCGTGAAGAGGGTTCCGTACAATTAATTAAATTCTTATAGGTTTTCCTGTAAGCTACAAGCAATGAACTATAATTTGTATTTTTTTTCAAAATTTTAGGCTCAGTACTTTCGGAGATCAGGGTGGGGGGGGGGACGGTCAATTTTCGTCTTCTTTCTTGAATAAAATGAAAACTATTTATTTTACAATAACAACAAAAATATATTTAAGATCTTTATAACAAGCCCTTTCGTTTGATATATAACATAGTATAAGTTATGCAAAACTTTTTTTTTATTT
Source organism: Acrobasis repandana (assembly GCA_963576875.1). Taxonomy (NCBI): domain Eukaryota; kingdom Metazoa; phylum Arthropoda; class Insecta; order Lepidoptera; family Pyralidae; genus Acrobasis; species Acrobasis repandana. The sequence continues at coordinate 12,651,364 of OY756239.1, forward strand.
CCTAATTTTTCCCCCGAAAATGACCCTTATTTTAAAATAATATTTATTTACTTTGCACATATGTATTTGGGTCATAGGATTACACCATCCTACCAAATTTCACCTGATTCGGTCCAGTAGATTGTGACAGACGGACGGACAGACAGACGCACGAGTGATCCTATAAGGGTTCCGTTTTTTCATTTTTTGTACGGAATCCTAAAAAAGAAAATTTCGATTCGTCCCCAGTGGGGACGACGCGGTGCGGTGGTTACAATCGAAATCCCATTAGTGGGACGTCCCCACTAATTGGATATACCCTGTTTATGTAGTAGACAGAGTGCGATGTTTGCGAAAATTAGGTAACGTTTATACAATTAAACGCACAAACGGGTTTATCGTGTAATGTTTAACGGTTGGCGCATAGTGTTGCAACAGATGAACTGCGGATACAGCACTGCGCCTGCGCTTCAATGGAGGGCGTCTGCTGCGTAACTGTATGTAGGTAGGTACATTTAGCTACTATAGTGGCTCTGTGAGCTGTAAACCTCGCGACTAGCGTTGGCGCCAGGCGTCCGGATAAAGCCGAAGTCGACTGTCGGTCACTCCCAATTCGATAATAATAAAAAAAAGCTTGATTTTATATATAATTTTGTCTGTCGTACAGTGTTGGGAAATGTACAATAATGATTGGATCGGGCGCGCTAACACTCCTATTTGCATAACCCCCCCTCCCCCGTCATTAAAAAAAAAATTGACATGGAACGTCTATTTTCGCGAATACAATTCCCAATCTTATGTCCGGCCTTTTTACCCAAATGTCCGGCCAAGCTGGCTGTTCTGTCCGGCTATTAGGTTTGGCGCAACCCTACTCGCGACTCACCCCCATCCGTTGAAGTTTATCGGATAAAAAAGTTGTTCCGACAAAAAAGTTGCGTCTTAATAAGGGGTAGGTAACAAAAAAGTTTTGACATATTAAAAATAAAAAACGAAATGGCTGAAATATGTTTATAATATTTTAAAGTTTTAAATCCTCATATCTCCATTTTGAAAAATTTCCAAAACTGAATCGACAAAAAAATTCTACATAATTATCAAACTTTCTTATAAATGATGTGTTAGATCGCTTCATACATTTTGGGGGGCCCGCATTGTTGCACTACGTGTCGCAGCAAGTATTTTTACGTCATTTTGTATGAAAAAAACCTTAGATTACAAAAAGATTTTTTTTAGATTTTATGGACGTTTGTACACTACATAAAAAACTATTTTACTTTTTCTTCATTGGGAAATACGAGTAGCAGTGACGCTATCTGGCAACAATGGCAACACGATGGGTAGCATCTTTGACGGAGCGTTTTGTTCACTACAGTTGTTCACTGAAATATATTTTTTTACAATACGATAAAAAGTGTAGGGTATAAAATCTCATAAAAATTAATATAATAAAAACAAATAAACAACTTCACATCTTGCATCATGCATTTATTTAAAGTGATTTGCTGTCAAGAGGTTTGGTGGCAGGCAGTAAAACAAAACGCGATTGACAAATGAAATGAACGAACATGAATGATTCATATTGTATAACAAACTGTAACTTTAACATAAGTTCAAACCAGTGGCGCCATCTGGTAGCAAGGTTTCGCAACACCAAAGGAATCAAAGAACTTGGACTTGAACTCGCGATCTCGGTTCAAATACGACCACGTTCTAAACAACTGAGCTATTAAGTGATTAGCCTCGCATGTCGAATTTCTCCTCCGTTTTATATTCCTATTCTATAACACGCATTAAGAGTTAGGTCAGAACTTGTTTACTAGATGGCGTTTTATTGAATTGACTTGGCCGCTTTTTTATTTGTTGTGGCGTCCAGTTTGTTACTGCCCTACTGTTTAAATTAATTACCTACCGTGCCAAAATGTATGGAGCTGAAGATTTTTTTTTTCGCGATTTCAGGGACGGTCCCATATAGATATAGATCGAGAGCTGGCACGAATTTTTGGGTAGGTATTTGAGGCAAGTTGAAAACTTATCACTTACCTCTCCTATTATACCCCATTACGGAACTGCAGACCTGGCTGGTGAGTAGCGGGGCTAAACCATTTTGATTTATTTAGATTGACCTGGCAGGTAGAAAGTCCCATCAAAATGACCTGTCTTTTAGAGAATCTTATTTTTTAGTTATAAGTAATAATACCCTATTAAAATTTCAAGTCGCCTCAAATACCATTTTTATATTTTTTTGAAATATACTTTTGCACGCGCCGGACAATTTTAAAGTCCCGGCTAAATCGTCTGGCTTATTGATTTTTATATTCTTTAAACATTAAACTACAACATCTAAAAATGCATATTGCCTCAGATACCTTTTTTTAAAAATAAAAAAAAACTAAAAGTTTTATAGGTTGCTTTAGCCCCGCTACTCACCAGCCAGGTCTGCAGTTCCGTGTTGGGGTATAATAGGAGATGTATGTGACAAGTTTTCAACTTGCCTCAAATACCTACCCAAAAATTCGTGCCAGCTCTCGGACCAGTAGTAAAAGTTGTTCACATTGATTAGTACGTTAACTCCCTTTCGGGTTGATACCCTCTTTTTGTTACACGTTGTATAACCTCAATCGCTCAATTCGAATACATAAATACACTATCACGTCTTTATCCCTAACGGGGCAAACAGAGCATTTCACAGATTCGTAATCGAGCTTATGACCTTATGTAAGAACATGGGCACTCGCTTATGATTCTTGTGGACTTGTAGCCAGCATTGCGTTTACTGCTCCGACGGGTGTGACATAGCCAAAAGTTGTTTCTTAGAGTTCTGTACACATGTCATTATGGAACATAAAATTAAGGGCATGAAGGGCTTACACAAGGTGGACGACAATAAAAGCAATAGAATCCACAGTAATAACTAGCTATAAGCCAAACCGAGTGTGGTTATTAAATCAGCATTGCAAATGTCCCATATTTGCATGTTGCATAACTAACATATCGACATGTGACATCACTTGACATTGGTGAGATGCTGCGTGCGCGCACATTTTAGACGCAGTACAAATACTGCCTTTGATATTTATAGAAATACCAACTGTTGCTCCATGGGTTCGAAGTGTTAGCATCGCTATATATTACCTAAATTTTCATCAGGGTACTTTTAAATAAAACTGGGGATGCTATAAATCTTGTATATTTCTTATTTCACTGGGTAAAAACACTTCTACAAATACAAAAGATCTACCTATCTAAAATCGCGGCATTTCATACAATGTCAAAATTACAAATACTCTAATAAAGTTAAAGCTATAATTAAACTAAACTATAAGTGTGTTCACTTATAAATAATAGAAAACTAAACTAAAATTTGTTAATTCGTAATGAAAAAAGTACTTATATTGGTTAAGTTTTGGAGTAGAAATCAGGGGGCTACGAATCGTTGATTTTCTGTTTTTTTAATAGGTGTTTTCAGTCCAAGCTGCAGTATGTCTTTATCGCACTTGCTCGGTTGTAGTTCGGGCACAGCGCGACAACAATAGATTTTAAAAATACCTATTTTCATTTCTCTAGCCCCTGGTTTCCTCTTAATATTTAAATTGTGCTATGTTCACTCCTAACTGCGATTTGCGACTACGAAATTCAGTTGGGAAATTAACGTTGTTAAATGTGTGTCTTCAGTGTGCGCCTCGGTTTTCTCTCACTGACCGCCTGACCAAGAGTGCACAATAGCCCTTTCGTTCCGCACAATTGTAGTAGTGATGTTCCGCAATTTCGCAACGATATATCGTAAATAGGAAAAAAAATAAAAATGTTTGGTTAAAGACTTTGATATTACTGTAATCGCGGCTACAATTCAATACAATACCCTTTGTTGCACAAAGGAAAAATGCAGGACATAATTCTCTTAAAAACTAGAAAATGCAAAAAAAGGCGACCTTATCGCTAAGCAATTTCTTCCAGGCAACCTAGCTCAAATAGAAAACGTTAGACTACCCTCAGGCAGTAACCGAAAACAAGTGCATTGATCTCTGAGTAATATACGCACTGAGGTACTGCCTACTTGGCAGTTGGCACCACTGCGGAACATCCCACAACTGTTTTTCCATGCATCGACAGCGACGATATATCCTATCGAATCACAAGTACTTACCACAACTGAACTTCGGGTTTGCATTCTAATTGACAAAAATGAGAGATAATATTTTTATTAATAAGAAAGTATTGGTTTGTAATTTTGTAGTCAAGTCACTATTAATTATATCTATAGGAAATTTTTTAAAGCAAAAGTTATTCGAGTAATGCGTATTTCAAAGTAGGAGTTTTAAAAATATGCAGAACATTTTTAAATCTTCTACTTGACTTTGAAATGCGAAATTATTTTTCGAATAAGTGCGCCTTAAAATATACATTAGACAATGTCATGTCATACCACAGAATAAGAACTAATACTAAAGTAAGTACAGAAGTCTCACTCAGCAAATAAATTCAAAGAAATATCTATTGTTAATGGTTTAATTTAGCTTACGACAGAACTCAGCACCTTTTCGTTTAGATACCTAGACATCCATTGCAGGCCAATTTCATTCTTATTACTCTGGACAAACGATTCGTATAACTGAATTTACCACTTGGAGGGGCCGCCGCGCTCTTAGTAATAATGTAGGTATATTTTCGATACCTAAACGGGGGGTGACACAGGCTTGGTCATACGTAGACTCGGGCTCTCTGGTCTCTGCCCGATAAGCTCACGGGAATATTCTTTTTAAGATAAAATAATAATATTGTAAAGTGAAAAACCAGTAACCTCTTCAAATCGCCTAGGTTAGGTAGTGGACCCCGGGCTCTGAAGCGTAACCGCTGAGGATGCAACCGGGAACACGCTAGGATGATGATGATGAATAATATTGTAAAGTGCTGTTGATTCTGTGATGAATAAATAAAAATAACAAAATGTTTCAATTCAGATAAAATATCTACCTATAATAAATCTTATGTAAATATCAAAACACGGTCTGCATAATTTTTTTTTATCAGTAATGCTTACATTACTGATGATGACAAAGGAATTCAGATTTTTTTATCAAAATCCATCTTTAATCCTCATATCGGGTTATACGTACGTTGATATCCGCCATTGATACTGATTTTTTAAATATTTTCATGACATGATTCGTGTTTGTTATAAGTTATTTACTCGTATATTTATTAAATATCTATTATCTAATACTTACTATCATTTTTGTTGCCTACTTAACTGAGTATATTTAATAAATATCAGGGCTTTGTTTTTATGAATTTAATGATTTTATGGCTCTGAAACGTGGTCCCTTACTATGGGTCTCATAAGAAGGCTCAAGGTCGCTCAACGGGCTATGGAGAGGGCTATGCTAGGTGTTTCTTTACGTGATCGAATCAGAAATGAGGAGATTCGTAGAAGAACTAAGGTCACAGACATAGCCCAGCGGATTAGCTCATTGAAGTGGCAGTGGCAGGGCACATAGCGCGAAGAACCGATGGCCGATGGGGCAGAAAGGTTCTCGAATGGTGGCCACGTACCAGCAGGCGCAGCGTAGGACACCCACCTGCTAGGTGGTCAGACGACCTGAGCAAGGTTGTAGGAAAACGCTGGATGCAGGCCGCTTCCGATCGGTCGTTTTGGAAATACTTGGGGGAGGCCTATGTCCAGCAGTGGACTTCCTGTGGCTGATATGATGATGAATGATTTTATGACCAAATTACATATATTTACATAGGTAGTTAATATATTTACATATCGTAAGCCACATACATAATTAATATGCGATAATCGGCTTACTCACAGAGAGCCAGCAACTGGCGGACATGTTTCGACCTCATCCGGAGGTTTTACTCAGGGCGAATGCGACCTGAGTCGCGCGCACGATGATGTCCCAAGGAAGCGCGCACGACAATCGCCCTGAGAAAGACCTCCGGATGAGACTATCTTTTTAGTATAAGTTTTGTATTTAAGTAAATTATATTCTACAATAAATGATACATATACAGATAGCTTTGGCACTGGTATGACTCTCCATTGATTCAGAGTAACATATATACCTACTACTACTACAAACGAAACAATTTATCTGTACACACGTCGATGTGTGAGTTTTATACTTAGGGTCGCACCGCAGAATTATTTTAATACTTACCTACTAACGAGTTCGACATATTTACGATTATATTTTTCCATACCGGAAGATTTGCGAACACTAGGACGTAAAAAATATTCTGTTTTATATGTATTAAATGTAACAGAAAAGTCGGAAACAGCTACATAATATCACTACACAAATATTTTTCATTATGTCCATTGTCCATTTCACCATAAGTTCACTTTACTGATTATTATTGAGTCATTTATAATGTAACGCACTAATTTCACTAATTCACTATTGTAATATAGTAATTTGCATAGTCGGCGCAAAACTATACGGTAATTATATGAATAAATTCAATAAAAATAAACAAATGTTTATCACGCTTACATGCACAGCATGTCAAGTTGTCATTGTCAACAATGGCATTTAGCACTATAACCCGCGGAAATCTAGTTGGCATCTGCGTGTATGTGATTACCTGTGAGCGAGGAGCCTATGTAACATTACCGGATTGCTTATTAGCAATCCGGTAATGTTACAATCTCGCTCTTGTGTATCTCCCGCCAATGCGAGAGAGCGAGAAGGGTATATATATCAAGATGGTTGCTGGGTAATAACGTGAAATTATATTGTTGCATTGCTTACCTGTTTTCATCATTTGGAAATGTATGAAATGTACGTTCTTTAGAGTATTGGGTGGATAAACAATTATTATACGCGCACCATCTCACTATGATGGTTACTATTGGTTGACAGTTCTCAAGACAACACACGTCGCGTATTGCGTGCGGCTAGTAATTAAACCCTGGTTTGGAGCTGTCAAAGCTCACAAAGTGCGGGGGAGAGGTGCGGGGACGCCAATTTGCGGAAGACGCTGTGAGATACCATTCTGTTTGACTCTTATGTATTCTGTGGCTTTGGTAAATGTTACTCTAATGTCAAAAGATCGGATGTCAGCCTGACCTAGTTGCCATATGTTTCTGTTTTAGTGTCTTGAAATGTTTTTTAGAGTCATCTGTGTCATTGAGATATTATAATTAGTAATCTATCTTTTGCTACCTAAAAAGTACTCGAATTTAACGACAATCTTATCAACTTATCGTAATTAACGTGAGTTCCAAGGATAAGGTCAAATAATCCAACTTTGCATTTGTGAATGTAGCATTAATTTTTAAATAAAAATTTAATATATGATAATCTATATATACGAGTACTTTTATACTAATATTATAAAGAGGTAAGATTTGATTGTTAGTTTGTTTGCATTGAATAGGCTCCGAAACTGCTGAACCGGTTTGAAAAATTCTTTCACCGTTGGATAGCTACACTATCCCCGAGTGACATAGGCTATTTCTGTACCACGGGCGAAGCCGGGGTGTACTGCTAGTGATATATTTTTTTTTTAATAATTACAACAATTTGATTGAATCCGACATACCTATCTAGGTGGCTGGTGTTGTGAAAGAAAAAGTAGGAAACTTGTAGCATTTGATACCTTATTGGAATTGATTGATGTAAGTAATCTAATGTAATGTAATACAGTTTTATTGTTAGTTAAAACTTTTGTACTTATAGTGATTTTTATCCGGAGGTCGTGGGTTCAAATCCAACTGGGAAGCATACTTTGTGAAAAGTTGTTTCCAGTCTGGTTAGGATATTGCAGGCTTGAATCACCTGATATTCCGAAAAGAAAGATGATTCCGTGCCTCGGAAGGCACGTAAAGCTGGGTCCCGAACACAGCCATATTTTTTTTTACTTCAATTTTTATTGAAAAAAGAAACTTGTACCAAGAAGACCGGTGACCGCGCGTGCGCAACACATCACCCCGCTACTCATCCAATAGGGTTGCCAACTGCGTTGCGTGCGTGCGATGTTGCCAGCCGCGGCACGGGCACAGGCACCGGGGTGTTGCAAGTAAGGCCCTATCAATATCCTCGTACGTCGATATTATAAACAACTATCGATAGTTGCACATCACTTCTCGAGTTATGAAACTTCCCACACTTATATTATTCAACATTATCACGTGAGATCTTGGCGGGTAACTGCAGGACTCCATACAAAATACATCATACAGTGTTATGTTATTATGTAAAATAGTTCAACAATATTATTATATTACAGTCTCTTGACTTGGAATACACTACTACACGTGCAAATATTAAAGGATGTATTTTTTAAGTTTGAAAATTATTTGTTGAAGGTCCATGCTGTCCATGTGTTCAGTATTATATTGCACAGACCTAGAATTTTTACAAGCTTTTATTTAGTTTCACCTGTGCCGTTGCCTGTGTCCGTAATTAAATCTTGCAAGCTAAATTAGACCCACTTACCATTATTCGATTGAGCTGGAACTTTAAATACTTATGTAGGTATGTTGGGTGACAATGCAATATTATGGTATGACCTGATCTCATGATGAAGCCGGAGGTGGCCACGGCATCTCTGTGATAAAACATAACCCCGTCGAGTTTGGGCTCAATTGATTCTTTTTTTTTTAATTCACTGTTTAAGATAAAAATAAAAAATTTTAAAAAAATTACTTGTTTTTAGAATTTTTATTTTGTGTATTCAAGGCACAAATTTTATGGCTAACTCTTTTACCCTACAAGCTTCACGGCTTTGGAATGCTTTACCCGTTGACATCAAAGAAATTTCAACTTTTTCGTTTTACACTCATTTTATAAATTAGTTATTTCAATAGATACTTCACCATAATTAATTATTGTGTAGTAGGTATATTGTATGTATAATATTATATGTAAGTATCTTTTACATTTTAAACTAAGGTATCTATCAGTGGCGTAGCGTGCCTTGGCCGGGCCTCGTATAAAAATTTGTTTGGGGGCTCTTATTAAGAGTAAAGATTTCTCACAAAAGAAAAGAAAATGTATAAAATTTTTGCCTTTTTTTCGGCAAACTGATTTGTTAAATGTTTAGTTTTTCTAAAGTTTCTGCCTCTATGGACAATAGTGACAGGTCTGACAGGCGTTCATGTCCCATCGGAGTACTTAGGTAAATTTTTATCAGTTTTAATTTTGAAAAAATTTTTGCTTAGTCTGGGGCCCCCGTGGCCCCCGGGGGCCCCGTATAATTGATACGGCAAATACGGCGGTAGTTACGCCCCTGATATCCATTGAAATAACGCAAAACCTCTCAGGTTGTAACTCAGTCCATGAAACTGAACAACTTTTGTTCTACAACATTCCCATAATGCCAAAAATAAAATTCGGATTTTCATACAAATTGACTCGATCAGCTGATCAGTTTTTATGAATATTCAAATATTTCTTTTTGGGTTTCGTAAAAGTTGTTGAACAAAAGTTATTCAGTTTCATGGGCTGAGGTACCATCTGAGAGGTTTTGCGTTTTTTCATTAACACGTTGTATATTATATGCAGGATGTATACCTGATTCGTCTTTTTATTCACCATCAAAATTTTTGGAGCATGTTTAGTCCATGATACTGAACTACTTTCTACTTTCTAAAAAATCGATAAAAAAATTTCGTCCTTCCGTACAAATCACCATACAACTCAGCCAAACGGATTTTTTATGGGAGGACGAAAAATTTTTATCGAATTTGATTAACTTTTTTATATAAAGTAGTTCAGTATCATGGACTGAACTTGCTCCAAAAATTTCGCCGGTGAATAAAAAGTCAGCCTGTATATTAATATAAGAAGTATATGTTTATTTGATTGTACATTGTGTGTAAAATTTATTTTTGCGCCGCAACAAATTATCTGTTTATCCCTCCCTATGGTTGACTGGGAGAGAACTAAACGCTTTGAGCGTTGGGCCGCCAATTGTAAGACAATTTGTTTTGTTTTAATAAATAAATAAAAAAAATTGGTTGTCTGTAAAGTCGGTTTATGGACGGTAGTTTGACGTGACAACGCAACGTCAAACATTCCGAACTGAGCCGATCATGCCTCTCTCTCGTTCGTGCCGCGCTCTCGCTTTCGGAACGCGACAATGAGCGTAACGGGACAATGACGTCATCTTTTTCGTGCATGCAGCCCGTAGTATCGAGTTATTAGACATTGTCACGTCAAAATAATATTGTGCCTTTGCAATGGCCGTGAGAATAACAGTTTTATAACCTTAATTCGCAACGGTAATAAGTGTAGATCGGCTATAGAGATTGCACTAATGTGTTAACTAATGGTAAGTATCTCTAAAAACGACACCTTGACCACATTTCCGCTAATTTGACACACATTTTTACAATTGGGTGGTGTGTAGTAGGACAAAAATAATTATTACGTACTGTTAATATAATAAAACGTCACAAAATAACGCCATTTGTCATTGATCACATCTACTTTGAACGTGATTTTAGATTTATTAATGCAGAAAAACGGATATTAAGAGCGCTATTTGATTCCAAGCAACTATCGTCATAGTTGCAAGGAATCAAACAGCGCTCTGCGCGGCATAAATCAATATTTCATACAAATCTCATAGAAAATGTTTGTTTTTGACGTTAAGGGCCCAGTCATTATTTTTAATGATTTTGACTGCTTTTTTGGCGCTGATTGGAGCCAAACTATCTTAGTAACAATATGTTAAGATATGTTAAATTGAAGTTTATTTAAGTATTAAAAAAGTGAATGAGACAATTTATTGATTTTCATTGTAATAGTTTGTTTAATTCCAAATAACCTGAGACGTGTTTCGATTTTTTGCGGTGTGCGACGTTCATGTCATTGTTGTTTACACGAATTTTAAAACATGAAGTTAGGTATAAATTACAGAGAAATAAAGAAAAAGAAAAATCCTAAAAAGTAAATGAGATTTGAATAAAAAAAAATTAATTCATTCAAAAACTTAGTTAAAATGGTTTAACTTTGACGAAAATATAAGCGAATACGTCGTCGGATTTCTTGCGCATACGACTGACTTAAAAAATAAAAAATACACATATATGAAGATTGATTCATGCTTAAACACGTAACAATAAATAAATAAAAATAATTTGTCTTTGGTAAAAAGATAGAAAAATTTAAAGTACTCCAAAATTCTCAAATAAATATGGGGACGAAAACGCTGATAAGGCAATCCGCTCGCTGCGCTTCTGAATTCGTCTCCATGGTGCATGACAATACAGCACAATACGTATGTGTAGATAGAAAATATAGATTAGGGTGTTCAATCAAAAATTCCCACGATCGAAGACTGCAGTCTTAAGAAAAAAGTATCTGATTTGACTTGTTGCAATATAGCGTATTGTAGTTTTCTTTTTTTAACCGACTTCTAAAATGGAGGAGGTTATGAATTCGACTGTATGTTTTAGGGTTCCGTACCCAAAGGGTGCCAACGGGGCCCTATTACTGCGACTCCTCTGTCTGTCCGTCTGTCACAGGGATCTATCTCTTAGGAGGAGATCGGTGGCTCGGTGGGAAAACGTTTTACTAGCGCTTTCGCAAGTTAAGCAACACCAGGCGTGGTCCGCACTTGGATGGGTCACCAAAAGGTGTCATAAAAATTTCTTGAGCTCCTTCGTGCTTCGGAAGGCACGTCAAAGCCGTTGGTCCCGGCTGTCATTGTATGGCAGTCGTCAAGCTATGTCAGATGCCTTAAGGCAGCTTGAAAAATCTGACACTAGTGTTGGCCACTTACACACTCGAAAAACAAACAATCTTTTGAACCGTACAAGCTAGACACATAAAATTTTCACCGATTTATGTGTTACTGTGGCCGTTAAAAATAAGATAAATAAGATGAAAATTAAAGGGGGGTCGTCATACAAGACTTCCTAGAGATTGCCTAAGCTGAAGAACCTACAAGGAAATTTACCTTCAGTACATCAAACTAGACATGGGTCACTCCGGATTCGAATATTTAAATGAGCCGATTCATCAACAGGAGCCGATACCCGTACTGAATCCTGGTAATCGTTATCGGCTCCCGCGAGTTATTGAGTCCGAACCGATCTTAGTGCCGCAGGGAATCGGCGCCTGTCGGGTCGCGAGCCGCGAGCCGCGTTTCGGCTTTACTGCGTTTCGGGAGGCATCGGGAGTAATCGGGAGTCGGGAGTCAATATTATTCTGTATTGAAACCGGTACCAGAAAGGACGTCTTTCTTCTGTAGATTCAATAGCAAAACTTAGCGGACCTCGGAGCTGGAGCCGATAAGGGAGTAGGAATCATTAAGATGAGTCGGTACCAGATGCGGAGTAAGATTCAGTGAGCCGAAACACTCCTCGGAGTCGAGATTACCCATGTCTACATCAAACCTCGTGGGATATAATATAACATAAAAACAAAACCAGATTACGAAGTAGTTCTAAAAGGGATATTATTAATTGCACATCTAATAAATAATCACCCATCAATTTAATCTCATCATTTATATACTTTTTTACATCAAATAAATCAACAATCTTATCATAAGTACTGATTGCACAGCAAATAAATACTGACTGCACATCAAATTTATTAGGTTAGGGCAAACCTATAGGTTAGGTTATGTTAGAACTGCGACCAACACACGCTAGGAAAGTTCTATCCATTTTACTGCGCCACAAATATAAATTGCAGTTTGTTTAGTAATATTTTCAGTTGAGTATTTTGCTGTGCAATCAGTAATTTTGATTTGCGTTTAAATACTACCCTTATTCGTTCAGTAAAATTGTTCTGCAAATACCATTAAACAGTATACTAAATTTGATTTATTTAGTGTGCATAATTACGAGTAGTGTGCAATTCAGTATTTTTGGTGAAACTTTGGAATATTTTGTTCGAAAAAGGGAATATACAGATATAGATTTAAATATGATTAATTTTTATTTGTATTAATATTTTTTATGTTCTTTTGGAATCATGGGTCTTTTCGTATTATTACTTTTTTATTAATTTTATTTAATGATTAGATTTTCTTTTAAAACCGTAAAAGGTATAATGACTGTAATATTTTGATTTATTTTAAGTTGAGTTGCCATCAATTTGGACTTAATTTCATTTGGGTAGTATTTAAACGCAAATCAAAATTACTGATTGCACAGCAAAATACTCAACTGAAAATATTACTAAACAAACTGCAATTTATATTTGTGGCGCAGTAAAATGGATAGAACTTTCCTAGCACTCGCCGGCCGCTGCCGCGGCACGCTCGCTTCGCTCGCTCGGCTCGTGCGTGTTATGGTCGCAGTTCTAACATAACCTAACCTATAGGTTTGCCCTAACCTAATAAATTTGATGTGCAGTCAGTATTTATTTGTTGTGCAATCAGTACTTATGATAAGATTGTTGATTTATTTGATGTAAAAAAGTATATAAATGATGAGATTAAATTGATGGGTGATTATTTATTAGATGTGCAATTAATAATATCCCATTTCATTTTATTATTGTACGTCCGTTAAGGGCAGGTCACGGTAGTAACTTTTATTTATTTTAAGATCTTTTGTAACCTGTGCTCCACAATAAAGATATTTGATTTGATTTGATTTGATTTGATTTGATTTGATTTGATTTGATTTGATTTGATTTGATTTGATTTGATTTGATTTGATTTGATTTACATGCCGTTCTAAAACACTCATTGTCACTATACTCATTGCAACGTACTATCCACTATCTTGGTTCAATGTCCATTTCCGCTTATCAATTGCGTGTAACTTAATTATACTTACAGCATATCAATTAATAACAAAGTACAACACTGACATACATCAGCTGGAGGAGTTTTTGGCGGGAAGTCAAGGGGTTCGGTTGGGGTTTGCTTGAAATTATTATGCAAATTGATTTTAGTGGACTTTATTATATGAAATTGATGTTGTTTGGTGTTATAAATGCTCATGCTCATGAACAATGTGTGAAATAGTTAAAGACAGTCATAGTAGTACGGCTGTAGTGATATTTGTTTTGCGGACTGTGTGGGCGGCTTCGGGCGTCGTCCGCCACTCAATCGTCTATGAAAACCAGTGGACTCGTATAGATTTGTCGCCAGAAGCTCCATTGAAGCAATCAAAGGCATACACCACCCTTTGATTGTAACTTGTTAGGATTAGGTTAGGTAGGAATCGTAGGAATAAAGAAGCAACAAAACTAAAGATAGGCTCTAAAGGACTTGTATCCAGAGCCGTAAAATTATTAAAAAAAAAGAAAACGTCTGCTGGAGTGCTATTTTTGAAATCGGGAGTCACGCAACTAATGATATGCGCGAAAGTTTCCAAAGTGGCGCACTTTTTACCCGACTATGGCGGAGCCAAAAAGAGGGTAATGTGTTTCGCCGCTATGTATGTATGTTCATCTGTACTCTCGTATCTTCAAAGATATCCATAATACCTTGACAAATGAAGTATCGTCGGAATCGCCTTGGCTGTCCACTGGTTATGCTATGTGACGTCACATCCACTGTGGCGTCCTCTATAGGCCATATACTAATGAACTTAAATGCCGAAGAAAACTTTATGGAGAATCCGTTCCGTTTCACGCTATTTTTTTTTAATTTATGTTGAAATGTTAAGAAAATCATGGACAAATTTATAATATTTTTTGCGTATAACGATTTACCAATCGCTGACACGACGGAGGTCGACCGACACGCCACGGAGGTCGTCATAGTTTTGTAAATATTCCACCATCATCATCAGGTCTTTTTTGGTCGCCTCTGCGGGAGCACGACCCCCTCTGTACTACCAGAGCCATATGTTAGCCGGAGCAGTCAAAGGATTTGGCCTACACTCCCCACGCTGGCCAGACGGGTTGGAGAGGTCGCACTGACGTTTATAAGCTTTGTTCAGCTTGTGTTTCCTAAGTCGCCTTCTACGACATCCACGGGGAGACTTGAAATGGTCCTATTCTACTCTGCCGGGAACCACACGGCATTGTTATGTTAATGTTTACTTTAAAGTAAACTTTCTCAAAAGCTTGTTGCACGTTTGTGTGTGCGAGATCATATATCATAATAATATGCACCATACATACAAAACATAGAATATACGTATGATTTAGGGATTTTCAAGGCAAGAGTGAATGAGCATTTTTTGAGTCTGCGTGTTACACCTTAGACCTCATCTTAGCTTCCCATCAGGCTAGATAGAGGTCAAACGCACTCAAATCACTAATAAAAAGTAAAAAAAGGATATCATTTTACTCACATGGGAATAGTACACATAGATAAAACATAGGTAAGTAACTGAAATGACGTCACTGTAGATTTATACCCAGCACGGTTGCTGTACGAGGTACGCAAGTGGCATACAAACACACATTTTAGAGTGATCGACAATGGTTATAGCGCTGATGTAAAAAAAATTGACGCACGAGACCACCTGTAGTACAGGATCCCTTTGATTCTCCTAAAGTTTTAATTCATAATATTGTTTGTCATAATGATTTAAGTAGGTAGTCATATCATAGTTTTTTGGCGTAACCAGAGTTTTACATGCTTTTTTCTTATGTTTCGGTATGTTCATAAAGCTAAAGTTTTCTGACATAATTTTGAGTTTCATCATGTTATAATATCTCACATGATATGATAGAACTCTGGTAGTGTATTGGTTAAGGTGCGGCGAGGGTGGAGAGTGCTCTTCGACGGTGTGATTCCAAATGGATGGATCAATGCATTAGTAATCCTGTTGCATAAAAAAGGTGACACTACTAAACTGGCTAACTATCGCCCTAGTTCTCTTTTGAGTCATATATACAAATTGTTCACTAAGGTGATTACAACACGGTTGACCAATAGATTAGACTCAGTACAACCAGTGGAGCAAGCGGGTTTCAGTTGGCAGAGTTTCTCAACAATTGACCATATCCACACCGTGCGCCAAGTAATAGAGAAGTGAAATGAGTACAACCGACCCTTAGTAGTAGCCTTTATAGGCTATGAGAAGGTGTTTGATACAGTAGAACACTGGGCGGTAATACACTCTTCAGAACGATGCCAGGTTGACACATAGAAGCCATTAAAGCTATATATAAATATGCAACATTGCAAGTAAAACTGCACAAGCCCACTAATCCGGTTGCTGTAAAGAGAGGAGTCAGGCAGGGAGATACTTAAGCTTCTCGACTGGTCTGATAGAGGCATAAACATCAATGGTAGACACCTGACTCATCTTCGATTTGCGGATGACATCATACTCTTCGCCGAGAACATAGAAGATCTAAAAGCCATGGTCGTTGAGCTGCATAGTGTGTCAGTAACGGTGGGACTTAAGATGAATATGTCCAAAACAAAATTTTTGAGCAAAGACGCCGTAACTACCTACATTACTGTGCAAGGGAAAGTTTTGGAGAAGGTCAGCGAGTATGTGTACCTCGGACAATCACTGAGCCTTGAAAAAAGTGGACAGGAAGAAGAGATAAAACGCCGCATTCGGTTAGGATGGGGAGCGTTTAGGAAACTGTCTGACGTGCTCAAAGACAGGAGCATACCCATAAACCTGAAGCGCAGGGTTTACGAGCAATGTGTCCTCCCCGTGATGGTATACGGTGCAGAAACCTGGACGCTTACGCAGCAGTTCATGCAAAGGCTGCAAGTCACACAGAGAGCTATGGAACGAGCAATGCTAGGTGTGTCTCCGAGATCGAATAAGAAACACGGAGATTCGTAGACGGACGAGACTCTCCGACATAGCCAAGGTGGTAGCGCAAAGTAAGTGGCGATGGGCGGGCCATATATGCCAACGTTGGGGAAAAGAAGTGCTTGAGTGGAGGCCTAGAACTGGCCGCAGAAGCGTTGGTAGACCAACTACAAGGTGGACGGATGATCTGGTCAAAGTTGCTGGAAAGACATGGATGAGGAAAGCTAAAGATCGTACGAAATGGTGTGCATTGTTAGAGGCCTACACTCAGCATTAGGTGACAATGGGCTAAAGACGAAGAAGAAGAAGAGAGGGTGGGTCTTGGGCCACCCCTAAACTAAACCAATACGCCACGGAGGTCGTCAATCGTCGTCGTATGGCATTATGATTTAGGTGTGTTAATCGTTATTTTCAATAAAATGATGTGTAATTAAATAATACTATAAAATATTAAAAATAAATGACGATGACAAAATGATGTTCAATAAAAACTATGAGAAATAAAAATTATGTAAAAATAAATGATGACAAATTATTTTATGTGAATAAATAAAGAACCCTGTAGAAGATAACATATTAGTACATGTCATGCCTTTATTCGTAGGCTATACAGAATATTTCTGGTCTTATTGTCAATTTTTAACCGACTTCAAAAAAGGAGGAAGTTATCAATTCGTCGAAATGTTTTTTTTTATTTATATTTCTCGATTACTCTAAGACGCCTGGACCGATTTGGAAAATTCTTTTTTAGGGTTCCATACAAAAAATCAAAAAAACGGAACCCTTATAGGATTACTCGTTTGTCTGTCTGTCTGTCAGTCCTTCTGTCACAGCCAAAGCTCCGAATTTACTGGACCAAATCAGATGAAATTTGGTAGGATGGTGTAATCCTATGACTCAAACACAGATGTGCAAAGTATTTTTTTTTTATTAGGGTCATTTTCGAGGTACAAATTAGGAAATTAAAAAAAAAAGGTTTTGCAAACCTTACTGTTTCATATATCAAACGAAATGGCTCGTAATAAGGATCTCAAATATATTTTTGTTATTATTAACCTATAGTATATTCTTATTATTAACTTATTTAAGGAAATAGGTATACTTACTTTTGCATCACAATTCATAATTGAAGATATAATGTATGTAAGGAAAAATATTTCCATGTTCAATAAAGTAAGTGATTTTACAGATAGAAATTTACGTAATAAGAATGACTTAGTTAGCCCGTATTACAGGCTGAATACAGTCAGTAAGTCTTTTATGGGGAAGTGTATACATTTTTATAATAAATTATCGAATATCGAATCAGAATCGATCCTTGATATGCCAGACAGAAAATTCAAAGCTTATGTAAAGAAAGTACTTTGTGAGAAGGCTTATTATAGGACCGATGTCTATCTTAAAGACAAAAAGGTCTGGCTTGAGCTAGGCGCGGGTCCCTCTTAAAGGTTTGTATACTCAGACATGTCATAATTTAGGTACATTGGTACATACTAAATTTACAAATTGATATTATTTTAAATTTCGTAATTCTTATAATTCAATTTAATTATGACATAACAAACAATGTAATCTCAGTCCATCCATATAACTAATTTTAAGTTTTTAGTTTGTTAGTTGACGTCTTTGGAGAAAACTTGCAGTGCAGTTTGTTGCCGCTTCTTCTGCACTTGCGCCTAGGAAGCGGCGTAAACTTAGCTGTAAGTAACGATTTGACGTCAACATTTGTGCAAAACAAAGTGACTATTATTAAGAGATATTATAAATATCCTATGATAATAAAGATATTTTGAATTTGAATTGAATTGAATTTGTCAGTTTCACCAACTGGTCAGTGGGTTGGCGAAACTGACAAATATGTTGTATTATATTATGCTATATTGTATTATGCAAAGTTAATCATTATTATGTAAACTAATGATGAACCCTTTAACCGCAAACGTCGGATTGATCCGACAAACATTTTCGTGCCCATTTCGCGAGCGTCGGATTTATCCGACCAAAAACTATGGATATTCACAATTCCTCGCGCTGGGAGCACAACTGATATAAAGTCTCGCGGTGAAAGGGTTAAGAAATTACAACCCCGAGGATAGCATCTGATTAAATAATACCACTCCCTACAACCCCTTGAGAGAATAGCTTCTACTCGTATAACCAATAATCAAAATATTGGTATTCTGTCGATCGCGGTCGTGGTACCCTAAATAAATACTGTTACTGTTATACTATCATGTCTTTATCCCTAACGGGGCAGACAGAGCCTAGGGCGGTAAGGCCCAGGCCATTTTTAGCGTGATGGGCATGAAGGTGGAAAAAGGAAATGATGGTTGCTAAACGCATCGCCTATTCATATGATTCAGATTCTCGCCCATTCCCTCGATCGGCTTTTACGATTTGCGCGGGAAGAGAAGCAGCTGGTACATTCTATGTTTTCTCTTTTCTCCCAGACAAGCAAGAAAGATTGCAACGAGAAGCAAAGAGGACCTAAATTGTTGGTGTTGCAAAAAACAATTAGGCACAGGATGTGTTGTTTTGACCACTGATTCCGATGGCGTCACAAAAGGATGCGTGTAATCGTATGTTGCAAAACTGATAGAAAAAAAATGGCAGAACAATGAATTATCTAGCAATCCGCTAATGCTATCTTAATCACATGTTGTGTTGACCTTACCTCTGCAATCGTTGTGGTAAATCGTATACCGCTCAGTAGTCGCTCGGCCGCCGTCTGTGTCGGACGTATACGATTCGATTCCTCGTTATCGAACGCTCATCGAGTGCGATAATCGAGATAATCGATCTGTGTTGTTTTTGTGATTGGTGTTTGTGTTTTGTTTTGCCAACGGATCCATTGGTAAGTTAGTAATTTTTTATTATTCTTTTATTGCTACGATAATTTAGTAGTTTGCATCAAATTTTGGGGCTGTTTTGTCTATTGTGATCAAATCTACAGTGTTATATATACATAAATATATATAATACGTTTATATATAAATATATAGTTTATATATACATATATATAAATTTAAATAATGTGTATGTTCGGTTATATGGCTGGTTATATATCGCCATCGCTAGTGTATGTAGGATTACGTTATACGTACAGTAATATATACAAGATATAGGTTATATATCTTTAGTTACATCAGTTCTAGAAAGCCAGTGTGCCAGTTAATGCACTCTACAATTTTCTACAAGAGCTAAATGGTAATATTAGCGTGTAAGATTTGCAGACATTCATTATGATTCAAAACAAAGTGACTATTATTAAGAGATATTATAAATATCCTATGATAATTAAGATATTTTGAATTGAATTGATTTGAAATAGAAGGAAAGATAAAGAAATATATAGTAGGAAGGAAGATCCTAGGTCTACACTACACCCAAGATGAAGGTTTTCCAACAAGATCAAGGTTCTACCCAAAAAATATTAAAGATGTAGGCTTCTTAACTACATCGCCAACTTACAAGTAAGGTAACGACCTTATTGTCGTGGTTAGGTAGAATTTCTATGTCTTTTTAACCGACTTCAAAAAAGGAGGAGGTTATCAATTCGACTGTATTATGTTTTTTATTTTTTTTTATGTATGTTTGTTACGCGATATCTTCGCCAATCGTGAACCGATTTTAATAATTCTTTTTTTATTTGAAAGCCTTTACTACCAAGTTGGTCCCATTTTAATTTGGTGAAGATATGATGAATAACTTTGGAGATAAGAAACAAATAGAGTCGGTTGTTTTTTTTTGATAAAAATTTAATTATTCTTCTAATTAACGTAATAAAAAGGAGAAAAAAGAATTCTTGGAAGTATTACAATTTCTATAGGCTCCGGAAACCATAGGCAGACATTTCATGTATTAAAATATTGAGATTAAGGGGGTATAAGGGAGAGGCTTATGCTCATAGAAAGTAGGACAGAGAAACTAAGGTAAAAAAGAGGAGACATTCGGTTTTGCAGAGACAGGGAAAATTTTCTTATAGTTGTAAAAAGTTCTAATTAGGGAAAAAAATATTATAGGTTATAGACTTTATTTTTTTTTTACTTTTAAATAAATATGTACACCAATCTAGAAATCACTAAATTATAGCGGCATTATTAGTCTTGTAAGAATTTATTTTTCGATCAAATTAAGTGAAAATTAAACGTGAAAACATAGGTAGAACTTGGCGGAAGGAACAGAGACATGAAAAGCACTCCACCGATAAGAGCTTAGCTCTTAAATATAAGAAGAAGAAAACAAAACTTTAATCGTCTTACTACAAAAAAGATAAAACAGCTGTTGAGCAAAAATGATACCAAAAATAATAGTCACTCGTTTTAGCACTTTTCTTGCTAAAACTAGTGTGTATTAATTTTGGCATCATTTTTCCGTAAGGAACATATTTATAATTTTTTAATTAGCCATTTATGTCCCACTGCTGGGCAAAGGTCTCCCGACTTTCCTTCCACAATTCCCTATCCTTGGTCTTCACTTTCCATTCCTTATCAAATGCACGCAAATCGTCTGCCCATCTCGTCCTCGGTCTACCTCTCTTTCTGTATCCATCTGTTGGAACCCAGTCTTTGGCAATATGGGCCCATCTTTCCGGATGCATACGGCCAATGTGACCCGCCCAATCCCACTTCAACTTAGCTGCTTTCTGCTGGAACATATACCTAGCGAAAAACAAACAATAAAATTTGGCCTCCCATACAAGCAAAAAAATATTTTTTTATATTTTGTTATATGTTATCCACCAACAAAGAGCCCAGTTTTGTTATTATAAACCTAGTTTTAGTTCAATCTCAATTTTATGAGGAAATCAAAATAAACGCACTAAACAAAAAATAAATATTTATTAGCATTTACTATGGGACCATCCCTGAAATCACGAAAAAAATATGCAGCTCCGTCACAGAATACATAACAGTCAAACAGAATGGAATCTCACAGCGTCTCCCGCAAATTGGCGTCCCCGCACTTCTCCCCCGCACTTTCTGTACCTTTCTGTGCTCTAAACTAGGGTTTAGTTACTAGCCGCACGCAATACACGATGTATCTTGTCTTGAGAACTGTCAATCAATAGTAACCATCATGGTGAGAAGATGCGCAATAATAATAATTGTTTATCCACCGATTACAACAAAGAACACATATTTCATAGATTTCCAAATGATAAAAACAGGTAGCAAGCAACAATATAATTTCACGTTATTACCCAGCAACCATCTTGATATATATACCCTTCTCGCTCTCTCGCATTGGCGGGAGATACACGAGAGCGAGAGGAATTAGACATGGGTAACTCCGGATTCGAATATTTAAATGAGCCGATTCATCAACAGGAGCCGATACCCGTACTGAATCCCAGTAATCGTTATCGGCTCCCGCGAGTTATTAAGTCCGCACCGATCTTGGTCCCGCCGAGAACCGGCGGCGCCTGTCGGGTTGCAAGCCGTGAGCCGCGTTTCAGCTTTACTGCGTCTCGGGAGGAATCGGGAGACGGGAGTCAATATTATTCTGTATTTGAAACCGGTACCAGAAAGAACAACTGTATTCTGTAGATTCAATAGCAAAACTTAGCGGACCTCGGAGCTGGAGCCGATAAGGGAGTAGGAATCATTAAGATGAGTCGGTACCGGATGCGGAGTGAGATTCAATGAGCCGAAACACTCCTCGGAGTCGAGATTACCCATGTCTAAGAGGGATTATCAATCGACAGCAGTATAAGCCGGTAAAAATACATAGGCTCCTCGCTCACAGTTAATCACATACACGCAGATGCCAAGTAGATTTCCGCGGGTTATAGTGTAGTGCTATAATGCCATTGTTGACAATGACAACTTGACAAGCCGTGCGTAGAAGCATGATAAGATAAACATTTGTTTATTTTTATTAAATTTATTCAAATAATCACCGTATAGTTTTGCGCCGAATATGCAAATTACTATATTACAATAGTGAATTTAGTGCGTTACATTGTAAATGACTCAATAATAATCAGTAAAGTGAACTAATGGTGAAATGGACAATGGACATAATAAAAAATATTTGTGAAGTGATATTATGTACCTAGCTGTTTCCGACTTTTCTGTAACATTTAATACATATAAAACAGAAAATTTTTTAAGTCATAGTGTTCGCAAATCTCCCGGTATAGAAAGATAAAATCGTAAATATGTCGAACTCGTTAGTAGGTAAATATTAAATTAATTCTGCGGTGCGACCCTAAGTATAAAACTCACACATCGACGTGTGTACAGATAAATTGTTTCGTTTGTAGTAGTAGTAGGTATATATGTTACTCTAAATCTATGGAGAGTCATACCAGTGGCTCCGTACAAAATTAAATACCTCCCGTGCCAAAATGTATGGAGCTGCAGATTTTTATTTTTGTGATTTCAGGGATTCAATTCAATTCAATTCAAAATATCTTTATTATTATAGGATATTTATAATATCTCTTAATAATAGTCACTTTGTTTTGTTTTGCACAAATGTTGACGTCAAATCGTTACTTAAAGCTAAGTTTACGCCGCTTCCTAGGCGCAAGTGCAGAAGAAGCGGCAACAAACTGCACTGCACGTTTTCTCCAAAGACGTCAACTAACAAACTAAAAACTTAAAATGAGTTATATAGATGGACAGAGATTACATTGTTTATTATGTCATAATTAAATTGAATTATAAGAATTACGAAATTTAAAATAATGTCAATTTGTAAATTTAGTATGTACCAATGTACCTAAATTATGACATGTCTAAGTATACAAACCTTTAAGAGGGACCCGCGCCAAGCTCAAGCCAGACCTTTTTGTCTTTAAGATAGTCATCGGTCCTATAATAAGCCTTCTCACAAAGTACTTTCTTTACATAAGCTTTGAATTTTCTGTCTGGCATATCAAGGACCGATTCTGACAATTTATTATAATAAAGTATACACTTGGATGGTCCTATAGTAAAAGTTGTTTACATTTAAATATCTGTACACTGTGAATTGTATATGTACATTCTGTGTACTAAGTATCGGGAATTTGTCAATAAAACAAAAAATACAAATTATTCATCTAAATTTATTTTATCGCCTTCAAAGTAGGCCCCATCGCTTGCAATACAACATCTCCAACGCTTCACCCAGTCTTCCATACATTTTTCATAGGCTATTTGCGGTATGGCCTTTAGCTCATTCAGCGAATTTTCTTTTATGGCTTCTATCGACTCAAAACGTTTTCCTCGAAGTGGTAATTTTAACTTGGGAAATATAAAAAAAGTCAGACGGAGCCATATCAGGTGAATACGGTGCTTGGTCGAGAACTCTTGTTGAATTTTTTACTAAAAACTCTTTCACTATAATGGCTGTGTGTGATGGTGCATTATCATGGTGCAGCATCCATGAGTTGTGTTGCCACAAATCTGGACGTTTTCGGCGGATACTCTCACGCAAACGCTTCATGACGCCTAAATAATATTCTTTATTCACTGTTTCTCCCTCAGGAAGGAATTCGGAGTGAACCACACCACGGTAGTAAAAAAAAACTGTCAGCATCACCTTGATTTTGGAGCGACTTTGCCGCGGTTTTTTGGGTTTCGGGTCGTTTTCGAGACGCCATTCTGAAGACTGTTGGCTTGTTTGCATATCGTACTCATAAACCCATGTCTCGTCGCCAGTTATTATACGTTTCATAAAGGTCGGATCCGTAGAAGCTCGGGATACCATGTCTTCAGCGACATGCTTTCGCTGCGCTTTTTGAACGAAATTGAGCTCTTTCGGAACTAGTCGAGCGGCGACGCGTTTTATGCCTAAAATGTCAATGAGAATGTTGTGGACGGACTTAAAAGATATGTTTACCTCACTAGCCAACTCTCTCAGACTCATACGTCGATTTTCGAGCACTAGCTTCTTGATTCTGTCGATGTTTTCTTTGGTCGTAGCGGTTGAAGGTCTACCAGAACGAGGCAAGTCTACTACTACTTCTCGGCCTTCTTTAAAGCCTTATAACATTCATAAGCCCTTGTTTTCGATATACACGATTCGCCGTAGGTATTTCGCAACATTTTTAGTGATTCACCACATGAAATATCATTCGAAACACAACATTTAAGGCACACTCTTTGTTCAACAATATTTTCCATTGTAAATTTCGCCGAGAACTCAAAACTATGACCAACAAAAAGTGTAGTTTAAAACAAATTAAATGACAGATCCCGCTCAAATTTTGCGCGCTAAATCAGTACAGTGCTACCAACATGCAGTAAAAAAATTAGAACGACCTCTTTTACGCAGGTCTTTTTATTGACATATTCCCGATACTTTTTACACAGAGTAGTAGCTCATAAAAATATTGTGGGGAGAAAATAAATTCATGATTGATTGATTGATTGATATATCTTTATATTGAGACTTATTGTTTATTATTTGGATTGTATGTAATTAAATTAGGTAGTACTCGTATAATATAAGTAAATGTTCTACACAATATTGTTTTGTTCTGAATAGATGAATATGATAGGTATTGCAAACATAGGTAATTAATTTACCTGGGATAAGGTTCAAGGGCGACTAAAGGACTAAGCACAAACATCTCGTGCTACAATTGAATTCCCAAGGAGGGTAAACGTCGGGCGGCAGCCGGTTGTAAAAAATTTCGCACAAATACATTCCCAAAGTTTGTTGAAGTCAGGCAGGCGGCCGGTCGTACAACTATAGCCAAATCATTTAAACTGTTTGACATGCATGTTATATTTGGAGAAGAAAAAGCGGAAAAGCTCACACCGGGCTCCAAAGCAGCACAGCTGAGGATGCAAGCCTGACGCCCTTAGACGAACAAGAAGAAGGTTCAAGGGCGAAGCCTATTCATGTAGTTCTTCCTATATGTTTTCAGTTGTACGGTGGATGTTTTTTTTTTATAATTTAATGTATTGTTAAAAAAAAGTCGCTTTGCAGTGTCATGCAGACAAGTAGTTAAAAAAAGTTTGAATGGAATATTTTAATTGAATACAATTGAATAATGAATACCTACTACATGTAGACTCGAAAACATTTGAATATTATATGTTACTCGTAGCAAATGATCATAGTAGATAGTTGCTACTTATTTTTAAATTTTCTATTACGTACCGCTCTGGAATTCCCTAGCAGTTGATGTCCGGGAAGGTCAACCTCTCATAATTACCCGTTTAACTTTGCAACTTTTGCTCTACAACTTTCACGAAAAAATTGAATATTCATACAAATTGACTCGATCAGCTGATCAGTTTGTATAAAAATTCAATTTTTTTTTTGGATTTCATGAAAGTTGTTCAGTTTCATGGGCTGAGGTACCGTCTGAGAGGTTTTGCGTTATTTCATTAACACGTTGTATTAATGATAATGTAGAACCTTTGATACCTCTTAACGACACTATATTTTCTTGTAATTGCGCGTCAATCCATCATCATCCAATGACTAGCTAATTACCTTTGTATTCTAATTGGTATTGAAAAAAAAAAAAAAGAAAACATTAATTTACATTGATTTTGTAGGTTACATAGTTGAACTTTGGTGAAGGAAAATATGGTGAGGAAACCTGCACACTAGTGTCTTGTGATTACTAGTGTGTAAAATGAAGCCTAGCCGTGTGGTTCCCGGCAGAGTAGAAGACTACTCCAAGTCTTCCCGTGGATGTCGTAGAAGGCGACTTAGGAAACACAAGCTAAACTCGGGGCGGATTTTTTCATTACATATTTTCAATTTCTAACAACATAAACATCAATGAGACCTTTTCTAACGCCTACGTATTACCAGGCCTGTGTCACTCCCCGTGTAGGTATCATAAATATACCTTCGCTCACGTGCGAGCTTTGTTCGTCGCCTAGGTGCTTCACCGACCCGGCCGTTTTAAAAATGGAAAAACATAAAAAGAAGGCTAAAAAATACTGCGCAGTTTTTAACTGTTTAAACAAGGATTGCAATCCAAATTTTTTTAGACTTCCTAAGGACGCTGAAAGGTAAGATCTACTTTAAAGTAGTTATTATTATTATGTTGTCATTCATGATAGGTACACTAAGTAGGTTTAATACCTAGGACCTAGGTACCTTCTTAGGTTACGAAAATAAGTAGGAACGTAGGTATAAGTATACATATTATTCTTTCGAATTTCTGATGTTTGGTTTGAGATTGACGATCTGTTTCGTTATAAGTAGGTATCTAACCCACCTACTTAGGAACTTTTCTGTTTGCTAGCAAAATAATTATGAAAGTTACAGAAATGGTATGTACCTACTAAGTACATCCTATAGAATTCGGTATCTACTTTAAAGACTTTGTTTTAGCTGGTATCTAACCAGCTAAAACAAAGTCTTTAATTTTGATCATATGTTATATTATATTTTATTCATTATAGTTCACGTCTTTATCCCTAATGGGGCAGACAGAGCATTTTAAGTGTTCCGGGTCTCTAAGTAATCAGAGCCCAGGGCCGCAATACCCAAAGGCAACTTTTAGCTTGATGGTGGGCGAGAAGGTTGAAAAAGGAATCATAATAGTGATGGGTTGCTAGCCGCATCGCCTATTTGTTAATAGGCGATGCGGCTAGCAATCGCAAAAAATGATTTGCATTTTCGCCCATTCCTTCGATCGGCTTCTACGATTTGCGCGGGGAGAGAAGCATTTAATACATATAAAACAGAATATTTTTTACGTCATAGTGTTCGCAAATCTCCCGGTATAGAAAGATATAATCGTAATTATGTCGAACTCATTAGTAGGTAAGTATTAAATTAATTCTGCGGTGCGACCCTAAGTATAAAACTCACACATCGACGTGTGTACAGATAAATTGTTTCGTTTGTAGTAGTAGTAGGTATATATGTTACTCTGAATCTATGGAGAGTCGTACCAGTGCCTATACTTCAGTTTAGACTTGTTTGATTTATTTTCACAAGTACGTCTTTGATCTTAGATGATGTTCAGGATGTGGTGATAAATCAGAAGGTACTTAATCACAATTTAAATTTGTACAAAAATGTAATTTAAAAATAATACTTTTTTGTACTGTCACTGGGTGCTAAGTCATCTTGAATAATTTAAATGTTTTAAATTGAGCTGCATTTTAATTTTGAATACAAAACATTCACTAATGCATAGACAATTGGGTAGGAAAAGACCGGTACCTACTTTTTAGGGATCCGTATCCAAACTGCATTTAAATTTTGAATACAAAACATTCATTAATACATAAACAATTTGGTAGGAAAAAAACGGAACATTTTAGGGTTGCGTATCCAAAGGATGCCAACGGGACCCTATTACTGAGACTCCGCTGTATGTCCGTCTGTAACAGGGCTCTATCTCTTGATATCTAGAGGTATTTCCATCGATTATGTAATATTGTGGTCGCTATAACATCAAATACTGAAAATAAGGTAGAGATAAAAATTAAGGGGGGCCGTCATAAAAGAAATGTGTTTTTTTCCAGTTTCGTTTTAAAACATTGTACGGAGGTACGGAACCCTTCATGTACGAGTCCTATTCGCACTTGACCGTTTTTATTTTTATTTGAGTCATACTCTATTCGACCACAATGGTACAAAAGGTGGACTTAATGCTAATGCATTCTGTACCAGTCAGCTTTTAGGAAAAACAAATTAATTAGGTAATTAACGATAGTCATGTTGTTGAGTATTTTTATTTTCGTTTATTGGTAAACCAACAGCAATACAGTTTCTTATAGTTTCAAAATATACAATACTTTACACGTAATATTTATTATATTATATTATGCGTGTTACACCTTAGACCTCATCTTAGCTTCCCATCAGGCTAGATAGAGGTCAAACGCACTCAAATCTATAATAAAAAAATATATATTTTAATTTACTTTTTTTCTGAATATAAAAACTGATGACTGAACACTGAATATAAAAATTATAATTAGACTTTAATGGCAGAGAGAAGAGAGGAATGGAGGCATCTCCACTTACCTCCACCGACATGAGCAAGCTCTTACATTAAAGAAGAAGAATAAGACTTTATGTAAGTAGGTACTCCTTAATGTATGTTCAGGATAAGAAGCGGAGGAGGAATGAGAGATGAAGAATGAAGGGATGTGCGAAGAAAGATGGAGAAATGAGGTGGATCATGTAGGATGATTGAGATATGCAGCATCGTTACAAATTGACATGATTCAGAGTCTCGCCCATCGGAAACATACAAGAAAGAAAGTAACTAAAGTGGCTGTCAAAAAAATGTAAGTACTTATGACCACTTTCACTGCCGCCGGCCGCTGGCTGCTGGCGGCCTACGAAGAAAGTGCGGCGCGCTTCACTACGTTGCATCTAAAAAATCGGGGACGCCCTAAATGCTTTGTTGCAGACACAAAAGATCAATAAATACAATAAAAGTTTTTAAATAAAACAATAATAATAATATTGTAAATTTAATTTAACGTGGCGGCCATAGCCAACTGTTCTCGTCAGAGTAATAATTATTTTTTTAACAAAAAAAAAACAACTGACTTTTTTTAGGAGTTTCATCCATATCTCCAAAGTTCTTCATCATATCTTCACCAAATTAAAATAGGACCAACTTGGTAGTAAAGGCTTTCAAATAAAAAAGAATCATCAAAATCGGTTGACAATTGGCGAAGATATCGCGTAACAAACATACAAGCGAATTGATAACCTCCTCCTTTTTTGAAGTCGGTTGAAAAGAGGACCACTCAAAGTCTTCCCGTGGATTTCGTAGAAGGCGACATAGGAAACACAAGCTAAACAAAGCTTAAACATCTATAAGACCTCTCCAACCCATCTAACCAGCGTGGAGAGTGTGGGCCAAATCCTCTGACTGCTCTGGCTAATATACTTATGGCTCCGGAAGTACAGAGAGGTTCGTGCTCCTACAGTGGAAACTAAAGACCCAAAGACGAATAGCCAACCAGTGTCTATGGGCGTCGGTAGATACAAGTCACTTTGCACAATGCTGTATGTACACTGTCAACCCCGGACATAAAATTAGCTGCACGATGACGGTGTATGGCGTTAAAAGTAGTGACATGTGCTTGTGTGAACATCCCAGAGGCACTACAACGAGGCTTTAGCCCCATAAGGTGCCTAAAGATGTTATATGCTACCCGTATACTATCATAGGACTTTTGCGTATAGTATATCCAGACCTCTAATGGTAAATTTTACGATTGGATCATTATTATTTTTTTATTTTGTCTGAATAAATAATTTTTATTTTATTTTTTTTATTTATTATTGTTTGAAGTAGCCATGCGGTTAGTTTTTCAGATCGTCAAAGGTGATTATTTATTGATCTGGGCAGACTACATCATGATGTGGGCAGCGGGTATTTTCCGAATCATGAGATACAACAATAAAAATGGCCAACCACATCATGAAAATATCAATTCGACGAACTCGCCACAACATATACAATACATGCATTTATGTATGCAAACGTGATAGTTAATAAACGTGTGGAAATCTACGTAATTTAAAGCTTTCGACATTGCCCTTCATATGGTTGGGCGTGTTACATTCATGATACGAAATGATAAACAATTTAAAATAATATAAAAAACTTTCTGAACAACTTGAAACAAAAAAGGGAGGCTTTTGCCTATGGAACCAGAATGGCTAAAAAATAAATAAAAAATAAATTTTGATCCGCTGATCCCCGGCAGACGTGGTAGACCCAAGAAATGCTGGCTTGACATCGTCAAGGATAGTATGCATGGTCTTACAACCACGGATGCTCAAGCCAAGACCGTGCTAAGTGGATATTAGACGAAGTGTCGAACAGCATCAATGACACACACAAGCAACCCCCGTGGCTGCTCATGTATGCTGACGATATCGCACTGGCGGATGCGGACAGAAGGAGACTAGTGCGACGCGCAAATGCGTGGAGGAAGTCGCTTGAGAATGGTGGTCTGCAGTTGAATGTGGCGAACACTGAATACATAGCCTGCAACTCTACAGATCCCCCACCCGTACGCATAGGTGAAGACTTGGTTAAGCGTACAGAACAGTTTAAATACGTGGGATCTGTATTTCACGTGTCCGGAGACATCGATGCCGACGTCAACGCCCGTATATCTGCTGCATGGGCAAAGTGGCGGGAGGTGACGGGTGTCATTTGTGACCCCTAAATGCGGGCTAGGTTAAAGGTAAAGGGTTTGCTCTACAAATCCATCATTAGACCTGTCCTTTTATATGGCAGCGAAGCGTGGCCATTGCTTAAGCGACACAAGCAGGAACTGCGTATCACGGAGATGCAAATGTTGCGCTGGATATGCGAAGTAGCATGTAGCGATCGTGTGAGAAACACCCGCATCCACGGCAGCCTTCATGTTCGTGACATAGCAGACAAACTGCAAGGAAGTCGCCTACGCTGGTACGGTCATGTCTTTCGAAAACCGGCATGCTACGTGGGAAACAAATGTATAGCCATGCCGCCTCCGCCAAAAGTCCGGCAGGCGTGGTAGTCCCAAGAAATGCTGGCTTGACGTCGTCAAGGATAATAATTGTGCGGGCTAAGGGTCTTACAACCAAGGATGTTCAAGCCGACACCGGGCTTCGCAGCGTTGCAGCTGAGGATGCAACTGGGAATACGCTGAGATGAGAAAGAGAGAGAGAGAGAGAGTCTAACTGACAGACTAAATAAAATAATATTTAGTTTTTTGGCGGGAAGTCAAGGTGTTCGGTTGGGGTTTTCTATAAATTATTTTGCAAATAGATTTTAGTGGACTTTATAATATGAAATTGGTGTTATAAATTATCATGCTCATAAACAATATGTAAAATTGTTAAAGTGGACAGTCATAGTACGGCTGTAGTGATATTTGTTTCGCGGACTGTGTGGGCGTCTTCGGGAGTCGTCCGCCACTCAAACGGCTATGAAAACCAGTGGAATCGTATAGATTTGTCGCCAAACTTGTTCATGGCTAAATACGCAGTAGCGTCAAGTCATTAATAAAAAAAAATTTTTTTGGACCCAGTTCACATCCCTATTAGTGTGGTTTTTACTTATCTATTTATTTATTTACATATTATTCAAAATGCAGCAAGTACTAAATACATATTCAAAATCATCGACATAAATATTAGTTAATAGTATTTTTATCATAAGATCTTTCTTTAAAAAAAAATTATAAACTAAAAAAATATATAAAAAAAACCGGCCAAATGCGAGTTAAACTCGCGTGGTTAGGGTTCCGTACAATTGATTGAATTCTTATAGGTTTTCCTGTAATTTAGAAGCAATAAACTATATTTTATTTTATATTATTATACATGTTATTATATATGTAGGTATAATATAATGGTACGTATTGTATAAGTAGATATTTATTCTGATATATATTATATCATCATCATCATCATCATCAACAGCCTTCAAGTACCCACCGCTGGGCATAAGCCTCCTTTTGTCTGCGCCATCCTGCTCTATCACTGGCCATCGCAATCCAGTTCCTCCCAGCAACCTGCCTGACGTCATCAACCCACCTAGCCGCCTATATATTATATAGTATGTAGTAATTTAATGTTTTATGTATATGTTCTTAATATGTTATATGAAGTATTTATTGAATCGGTAGTCATAATTGACTAATTTTGCTTTTTGCGCCGAAAAAATTACTTTTCTGTTTATCCTTATGGTGGACTGGGAGAAAATGCTCTTAGCATTAAGTCCGCCATTTGTTAAAAGTATGTTTTACTTTAGAACAATAAAGAGTATTAAATAAATAAATATATTTAGCATTTTTTTTTAAATTTTAGGCGCTGTAGTTTCGGAGATCAGGGGCAATGGTCAATTTTCGTCTTCTTTCTTGAATAAAATCAAAACTATTTATTTTAAAATAAAACAAAAATATATTTGAGTTCCTTATAATAAGGTCATTTGATATATAACATAGTAAGGTACTCTTTTCAATCCTAACTCTCCTAACTATCTACGAGAATTATTTATTCTATTTAGTGGGTCTCATGGGCGTCCACTACGCAGCGCTGAAAACCTTCTTTTAAGAATTGCTGCTCACTCCACCGACTTTTACTCGCGGTCTTTGTCTGTTCGAGCCGTACGTCTATGGAACTCACTACCACTTACTATCCGACGCGCCCAAACGCTAGCCAGCTTCAAATCCCAAGTAAAATCGCATTTTCTATCCTTATGAAAGGTAATTTCCTTCCCTTGTTTCCACTTAGTTTCTTCATTTTGTCTTGTTATGTTTTCTTTGTGTAAGTTGTATGTATGTATTTAAGTATTAGATGTATGTATGTTTATTATAATTATTGTATATAAGTATGTTTATTATATTGACCACCCCGCACTACCTAATTTCCCATCATTTTTTTCTATATAAACGAGGTTGCCTGGAAGAAATTGCTTAGCGATAAGGCCGCCTTTTGCGCATTTCCTAATTTTTAAGATAATTATGTTCTGTTTTTTACTTTTGTGCAATAAAGGGTATTGTATTGTATTGATTTGTAAGGTATGCAAAACTATTTTTTAAATTTCCTAATTAGTCCCCCGAAAATGAATCTTATTTTAGAATAATATTTATTTACTTTGCACATATGTGTTTGGGTCATAGGATTACACCATCCTACCAAACACCTGATTCGGTCCAGTAGATTCGGAGCGAATTGGCGGTGACAGACGGACGGACAGACAGACAGATGCACGAGTGATCCTATAAGGGTTCCGTTTTTAATTTTTTGTACGGAACCCTAAAAAAAACTAATACCTTAACCGGTGCGCGTATGTTGCAATGCAAATCCGCTCAAAAGTAGCGATAGCATATTCAATTATTAAAATTATGATCTTTCGACATTGCGACCTTGACGTTACCTTGAAACGTTGTTTTAGTAATCTTGGAGTGATTTCATCACACACACGTGGTATTAGTTTTTTTTAAATGTAAAAGCTGTTCATATTAAGGGCGTTCGCTACGTTAAGCGGGCGCACGCGACGTGTCTATCTCTGTCACATACACCACGCGCGAAAGAGTAGCAGAATCCGTCGCGTGATGCCGTGTCTCTGTCGCACTTAGACTTAGTGACGTAGACTAACTAAACATGTCGCGTGCGTTTGCATCATCGATACATGGTGATGATATTAATATTAATAATCCTATATTACATCATTACCATTTGACTGTTATCATTTCCATAGGACGTGCAATCATTACCATTTTTACATCGTCATTACCATTCACTCGGATTCACCCGGGTGCGTTTTCCGGATTTTACTACGCAACGTCAAAAAAAAAAAAAAACCGGCCAAGTGCGAGTCGGACTCGCGCACCGAGGGTTCCGTACAAACCTGCAAGGTTTAGTATTTGGTATGAATTTCAATTTAATACCTCTACGCGTTTATGAGGAAATGGGTAGTAAGTTTAAAATTATTAAAAAAAAATATATTATGTGATGTAACTAAAAATTTATGGTTTTCGTAATTTTTCCTTTATCTATGCTATAAGACGTTGCTTCGTACCAAATTTCAAGATTCTGAGTTCACGGGAAGCACCCTGTAGGTTTTGATTCCCTTGCAAGTGTCGAAAATTTGCGGCATAAACGGCTGTATCTTTTGATTGCGTTGGCTTAGAAGTTTGATTTTTTCACAGCTTCAAGGGACAGTAGACCTGAGTAATTGTTATAAATTTCAGCTTCATACCTCCACGCGTTCCTGAGAAAAAGGGTCTTGACAGACGGACGGACGGACGGACAGACGGACAACAAAGTGATCCTATAAGGGTTCCGTTTTTTCCTTTTGAGGTACGGAACCCTAAAAAACTGAAATATTCGTCAAGCGCGAAGAAAGGTCCGGAGCCGTGCTCGACGATATTTCGCAGTGTTTTATTTATTCTTTTTTTGTATCATATTTATAATTTTTTTTGTAGCCAAAACGGATAGATATTTAGATAATACATTTTTGGTATTATTTTCATATAAAAAGGGGATTGTATAAAATAGTAATATGTATCATAAAGGCAAATTTAGAGTTATATTTGTGATTTTTTTCTATCGAGCCAAAAATGCTCAATGGTGTTTTGGCTATTGTGGGTATCTGTAGAAAATTCTTAAGATATTTATGTAAATTATTTGAGGAACAAACTGTCGTAGTTTAATTACAGTGATTTTTTAAAAACACAGTTTTCTTGGTTCTGAACAGGTAGATTAAAAATGTGAATTGATACAGAAGGACGGGGCCTACTGGTTCAAGTATTTTATTACTTAAAAGTAGGCTCCAACACCTGTTTATCATAATTGTAACACAATTTACCAAAATTTTATTATATTCATAAAAAAATATGTCATGATTTGCATTGATGAATCTAAATATGATTTGTCGTGGTGTACCACCATTTCGTCGTTATACTTGTCGTGACTTCTGAATGCGGTTAGAATGAGATGCGATGATAATCTGTGACCTTACACAGTGGAATGATGAGAATTGAGGTCGTCACGGCCGCAAACCTCAAACTTACTATTGTGTACAACGATAATAAAGAAAAGGGTAAAATAACTCAACTGTAAGTTGAATGAACCAAGAGTGAAGAAAAACAAACATAGCCCAAGGATAAGACTGTGGAGCTGTTCAAACCAGCCCACCTACTGTGATATCCCAACTGCCCAATCCCTTGTACAATAGACGACCTAAACTCGCCTAATGAAATGACAGGAGTAAGTGTGGTCATACATTGGTCCGCAGTTTTATAATCATCATCATCAGGTTTTTTTACGGCAAAAGCACGACCCTCTCTGTATTACCAGAGCCATATATGGCAGAGCAGTCAGAGGATTTGACCTACACTCTACAGTCCACGCTGCTGGTCAGACGGGTTGGAGAGGTCTCATTGATGTTTATAAGCTATGTTCAGCTTGTTTCCTAAGTCGCCTTCTACGACATCCACGGGAAGACTTGGAGTGGTCCTATTCTGCTCTGCCGGGAACCACACAGCTTTACTAAATTAGTTTTAATAAACGCAAAACTAAATATTTACACGTTAAAAAGTCTATTAGAATCGAATTGGTAAAATTAACTCGAATCGGTAAAACTTTCGTCTTTATTTTTATAGTATCGCAAATTCTATTTATATAGGTAACTGTTTGCGCGGCGTTTATAAACAACCGCAATGACACCTCATTGTTAAGTCGGCTATCATTTTTTACTTTCTCCAACGTGCAATGGAAAGTATGGACAGATTGTCAAGGTAAGAAAGTTTAATAATAATAAAAGATTATATTTGAGGCTAAACGGCCATGTTTGAGGTCTTTTTAAGCGTCATTGAAGACGATGTATTTGCCACATTGACACAATTTAGACAAACAAGAAGTACTTTTTAAAATGAAAGTAATGAAATCGTTGAACTTTGAGTATGTTTGTTTGTTTAAACACTTTATTGCACATTTAAACAAAAACAAGTTGTATGTATTTGCCGTTATAGGTAGGTACTTAAATGAAATCTTTGGATCGATAGATTCGGCAATAAATTGTCCGAGGTCCCTAGCATTAGTCCCATTAGGGCCGGATTAACCAAGGCGTAGTAGACAACTGCCTAGGAGCCCCAAATCGACTAGGGGCCTAACGGCTTAAACTAGTTATGATTATTTTTTGGCGAGCTATTTTCCTATGCCTTTTCTTCCAAGACCAACGCCCTAGCCTTTGATAAGGGGGGGAACTCGTGGTATAAATTAGGCGTTGGTCTTGGGGCCCCCAAACATGATTAATCCAGACCTGGGGCCTTCGGTCTTGCATTGCCTAGGGGTTCTGACATGGATTAATCCGGCCCTGAGTCACATATAGTAGTAATATAGTAGTATGTAAGTATATTTATGTATGTTTATGTAGGTATGAATCTTATCTATTTACAATACCTGGCTCATAAGTTGAACCAAAATGGCGGCTCTGCGCAGGTATAATTAGAGGAAAAAGTGTGCGCAGTGACCGCCATTTTGGTTCAACTTATGTGCCGGGTATTATACTTATTTAGTTTTGTATTGTAGGTACACGCCAATTACCTCTTTCTTGCCATTTCCTCTCGCGGGTCTACTGGAAGAAATTTCTTTAGAAATAAGTACTATGTTTTCCTTATTACAAATTAGTATAGTTTGTACATTTTCAAGTGTACTTAAGTAAATAAAATAAATAAATAAATATAGGAAAAGTTTATCATATTGTCATTGTCACCCTACCAAGTTGTATAGTCGGTGGTGCATTTATACTCTGTAGTTATGATAAAAACACGATTTAACATTATTATAAGTCGGCTAAAAGGATTCGGCGTTTTCTAAATTTTTTTCTTTCTTTTTAATTTAAGGGCTTTGCTCTTGTCGTTGGAATTAAGTGGAGATGCCTCCATTCCTCTCTTCGCTCTGCCATCTTTTTAATGTCTTGGTAAGACCTTACTCCCTAACTTTTCCGTAACTTGTTGGACAACCTTTCTTTTTAATTAATTATTTTTTACATTTAATTGACATAAAAATCAGTTTTTATCTTTATTTTTAAGAGGAATATTATTCACCAGAAAAATATTCAAAAACTTTTCAAAATTTTCATCCCTTCCAGTATGCATTAATTTATTAAGATATTAACTTATTAAGGCCGTACCTGAATTTTCCGGGGTCCAGTGCTGCCCCCATTTAAAATAAATCATTTCGAAGAAAACGGAGACATTATTTAAAATTTTGCTACTATCAAATCCTAGATAACCCTTCAAAGTAATTTATGAACTACTGTTTACAGTTTAAAGTGAAAACGTTAAGCTTTACTACGCACATTTGCGATAAACGGCCACTTTTGGCAAATGTGCGTAGTAAAGCTTAACGTTCTCATTATAAACTGTAAACAGTAGTTCATAAAATACTTTGAAAGGTTATCTAGGACTTGGTAGTAGCAAAATTTTAAATAATGTCTCCGTTTTCTTTGAAATTATTTATTTTAAATGGGGGCAGCACTGGACCCCGGAAAATTCAGGTACGGCCTTAAGAAGTGTAAGTGGGAGTAGTGTGTGAAGTGCGTGTAAATGCAGTTTCTATGACGCCCTACCATTGTAAATACATTTAGTTCCGCTTCCAAACAGCCAATCTATCTTTCAAAGTTGACGAAAGCCATTTCCCACGTGAGAATAGTTCGATCGGACTAATATCGAGTTGTAAAGGCAGGTCAAGGTGGACTGCTCGAGAATATTAATAGGTATTTAATGCTATAGCGTATACCGCAGGTTTGCATCACACCTGTTTGAATTTTTATGAATAAAATGTAGATTTTATTATTGTTAGTGTCTATTTCTGTAAGTTAGGCAAAGTTCTAAATCCCACTCGGAAGCATACTTTGTGAAAAGTTTTTTCCAGTCTAGTTAGGATATTGCAGGCTTGAATCACCTGATTATCCGAAAAGAAAGATGATTCCGTGCTTCGGAAGGCACGTAAAGCTGTTGGTCCCGAACGCCATCTAGTGTTTGTACCCATCGTAGGATTGGTTCTCGTCTACACTTTGAGTTGCGGAGGTCAGACAGCTTTGTTAACTAGGCTTTGAATAATATTTATTTAACTTAACTGTGTCTTATTCCCAAAAAACAGTGATACTAGTTTGGGAAATAAGTGTTTCCAGTTTGAAGCTTTTAGAATTAAGGTACCTATATACCTACAAATGTATGTGGATGATTGGAAGGTTGAATATTGGATGGTTTGGGGCCTGGTGGATTGGCAGCCCTCCAAAATACAGGCTCGACCTAGTTTGTTTCTGGTGCTGTCAGTTCGTCTGGTTCCCCTCCATCTTGCCACTATCACCTTTAGATTTGATTTAACCTGTATGTATACACCGTCTATGTAGTGCACCTTTATGTAATATTTTTATTTTATTTTATATAGGTGCAGCAGATATATCCAGTAGTCAGGGTAAGAGATAATGGTGGAATTAGTCAAAAATGGGGAGGGGTGAGTAAATGATTCGAAAATGGAATGAAACGAAATTTAAAACGAAATGAAGAATGGAAAGTGGACAGGATGTGATGAAGAAATGAGGTTTGAAAGATGCAGCATGCATGTGGCATGCAGCATCGTTACAAAGTTATGACTCAAATGAGTCGCTTAATCATTGCCTGTGCAATTGATGTTTCTATTATTGTTCCCTATTAGCTATTTGTGTCAGAGTGGGATGTGACCTCTCTTGTTTATATAAAAGGTTATCGGACACACACACGAGCTAGATTGCGGCTAAGTTTCACACGACCTTTACTTATTTGATTAGCCTAAGTAGGTCGTGGAAAGTTTAAACCTAAGATAAATTGTAATTTGTCTTTAATAACTTTATTGTACTACGAAAACACATAATTAAAGACAACGACGACATACTTGCCTGCTGGTCAGGGAGAAAAGATACAAATTTAGAATTGTAATTAAATGTAGAAGCCGATCGAGGGAATGGGCAAGAATGTAAATAGGCTATGCGGCTACCAACCCTTCACTATTTTGATTCCTTTTTCCACCTTCTCGCCCACCATCAGACTAAAAGTGGCCTTTGAGTTTTGCGGCCCTGGTGAGTGAGAAGTTGAGAACGTTAAGCCTTACCACGCACATTTGCGAAAAACGGCCACTTTTGGCAAATGTGCGTGGTAAAGCTTAACGTTCTCACTTTAAACTGTAAACAGTAGTTCATAAAATACTTTAAAGGGTTATCTAGGACTTGGTGGTAGCAAAATTTGAAATATTGTCTCCGTTTTGTTTGATTTATTTTAAATGGGGGCAGCACTGGACCCCGGATCTGACATTGACGACTGTCGTCCACTTGTAGCACAGACGACAGTAAGAGTAACATACAGAACAGAATCTTCTAAGGTACGCGCAATATGCGTCCCCGTTCCCCTTCCCCGCGGACCTCTACCCCGTTCTTGTGCCGCCACGTGCCGCCGTGCAGTGTGTGCTTGTAGGCGTACCGTTGCAAAATGTCCCGTACGCAAAATGTCCCCTAGTCGCAAAATGTCCCTTTCGTAAAACGTCCCTTACGCAATATGTCCCCTGGTAGCAAACGTTTTGCGCAAGGGACATTTTGCGAAAGAGACATTTTACGAAAGGGATATTTTGCGAAAGGGACATTTTGCGATAATACCCTTGTAGGTCGCATGTAGTCTACTCGCACCCCGTGACGATGCAAGTGTCTACTGTCACGGCCATTAGAGCGGCAGGGTCATTGCACTGTTGCCGACTGAAACCATTTCGATGCGGTGGCGGACGTTGCTAAAGCCACTTACTTGCTCGTTGTTGGCGCGATTGTCTGTGTTAATTCGTGTTTTATTTCTTTTCTTTTTTTTTGGGTTCCGTACCCGAATGGTGCAAACGGGACCCTATTACTGAGACTCCGCTGTCTGTCCGTCTGTCCGTCTGTCACAGGGCTCTATCTCTTGAACCGTAATAGCTAGACATCTGAAATTTTCACCGATTATGTATTACTGTGGCCGCTATAACAACAAATACTGAAAATAAAAAAAAAAGTTTAAAATTAAAGTGGTTCGTCATATACAAAAATGTGTTTTTCAGCGTTTTTAACTAGATCTTTATAATGGCAATAACTAGATACTTGAAATTTTCGCCGATTATGTATTACTGTGGCCGCTATAACAACAAATACTGAAAATAAAAAAGTTAAAAATTAAAGGGGGTCGTCACACAAAAAACGTGTTTTTTAGCGTATTAAAACATTGTACGGAGGTGCGGAACCCTTCATGTACGAGTCCGACTCGCACTTGCCCGTTTATTTAGTTTCACCTGTCTGTAATCAAATCTTGCAACTCAACTCGTGACCGGTTGCTGCCAGTAGGAACTGGTCAGCTCGGCTCCGTTGTTTTTGTTATTATCTACTACATTTCTTTATCATCCTGTCCTATTTTCGAAGGTTCATTTTATTCCAAATTTCATTTTCAAATTCATAACATACTTCTCTTCATGATCTGACTCATACCTGGGTACTCCATCCTTCCTCCTGATCTCACAAACAGAAGAGGAGAGCTTTTATCTTATTTATTATATGTATACATATAATAAAAAAAGTTATTCTATATTTTAAAATTTATATCAGTGCTGTAACAGTCAGTGATTTAAAATATAAATCAGTGTCGTTTTAAGTTTTTTGCTCGATACTCCCTGAGAGTTTTGACTGACAATTTATTTTTTATTTTTTCATTATCAGGTCTTTTTTAGTCTCCACTGCAGGAGCACGACTCTCTTTGTACTACCAAAACCATATATTAGCCAGAGCAGTCACAGGATTTGGCCTACACTCTCCACGCTCGCCAGACGGGTTGGAGAGGTCTCATTGATGTTTATAAGCTTTGTTTAGCTTGTGTTTCCTAAGTCGCTTTCTACGACAACCACAGTAAGACTTGGAGTGGTCGGTCCTATTCTTCTCTACAGAGGGTTTCATATAGTATTTCTACTTTCGAGAGTTACATATATTCCTGTCTATTCTACAAATACTTATATGTAGGGCTCACCTAACAAGCCCAATTGCCGTGGCCAAATACTAGTCATATTGCCGTGGCCAAATACTAGTAAAATTTCCGTGGCCAAATACTAGTCAAATTGCCGTGGCCAAATACTAGTCAAATTGCCGTGGCCAAATACTAGTCAAATTTCCGTGGCCAAATACTAGTCAAATTGCCGTGGCCAAATACTAGTCAAATTTCCGTGGCCAAATACTAGTCAAATTGCCGTGGCCAAATACTAGTCAAATTTCCGTGGCCAAATACTAGTCAAATTGCCGTGGCCAAATACTAGTCAAATTTCCGTGGCCAAATACTAGTCAAATTGCCGTGGCCAAATACTAGTCAAATTTCCGTGGCCAAATACTAGTCAAATTGCCGTGGCCAAATACTAGTCAAATTGCCGTGGCCAAATACTAGTCAAATTGCCGTGGCCAAATACTGGTCAAATTTGATTAAATTAAATTATTACGAGTAAATTGCCTTTCGACTCGAGACGAAGAAGACCTAACAAGCTGGGACAGGTGGGACCCTACACCATGAATAACATCAAACATGTGTCCTACAGGTTCTTTTAGGTATTATTTATATAATAACTAGCTTTTGCCCGCGGCTTCGCTCGCGTATCCCACGGGAACATTACTTTTTTTCCGGGATGAAAGGTACCTTATGTCCTTCTCAGTACTCCTATGTGTATGCGAATTTTCAAGAAGATTGGTTTAGTAGATAAAGCGTAAAGAGGTAACAAACAAACAAATATACAAACTCACTTTCGCATTTATAATATTAGTTGGGACTCTCTCCGACCAAAGGTCATCACTACAAATTCATCGGTACATGGTGTAGTAAGTATCGTACGCTGAGCTTGCGTGGTCGCCATCCGAGAACCTTTCTGCCGCAGCAGCCAAGCCGGTTAACCAACCATATCACTAGGCCCCGTTCTCCGTGCTTCCATGACCTTAACCCCTTGCAATTAAAAAATAATTACCTACTCACGTGTGCCACATTGCTCCCGCTCGTGTAATCTCGGCTAATTGCTTCTGGATAACCTATTATAGGGTTAATTTGATCTATCATTATTACTAGATGTCTTAGAACGCTTCAGGTATTATTTATTTTTAATAACTATCATAATCATCGAATCGACGAGGTGCCCTTGTC
Organism: Acrobasis repandana; assembly: GCA_963576875.1. Taxonomy (NCBI): domain Eukaryota; kingdom Metazoa; phylum Arthropoda; class Insecta; order Lepidoptera; family Pyralidae; genus Acrobasis; species Acrobasis repandana. The sequence continues at coordinate 12,693,610 of OY756239.1, forward strand.
GGAATGGTATATCTAAATGGTTATATAATGGCGTTGTTGGTTCCTAAGTTGCATTTTTCCTATTTTTCTTATTCATGCATATATAAAATTTGAATTGATCGAATTTTTGGAAGTGGGTCTTATTTAGCTTTGTTTTGTTTTTTTTTTATTTATTTTATTTTATTCAAAAGATTAACAGCATCAATGTAAAATATATACAAGAACTTATATATCTATAAGTACGCCGATTACAATTCTTCATATATAATCTAAATAAACATATGTAATTTAAACCCATTACCTACGATTGTATAATACATAGATAGCCAGCAAAGAAAAAGAAAAAAACAAAAAGGTATACAAGTACAAGAAGTCACTTTCTTCTAGTGCAAAACATTATGTACAGAATTTAAGTAAGAATGATAATTAAAATTAAATTAAATAATAATTAATTAATAATTTAAATATGATTGATTATGGACGAAAGCCTGTAAATTAACGATTAAGACTTCAAATGGTTTGATTGTTTGTAATAACTTTATTGTACTAAGAAAACACATCATTAAAGACAAAACAACATAAAGAGTAAATTGACAACGGCGGACTTATCCCATGGTATGGTTATGGTCTTATAATAAGCGCAATGTATCAACATCTTGTAAAATTGTTTATAAGTATTTCTCAGAAGTAAAAGCACCTTAATTGAAAGCTTTCACTTGCAATGTGAGTAAGCTGGGGATTATAGATTTCTATATACTCGTAGAGAGGCATCGAAATATAATTAGAGTAGACATAAACAACTTGGGACCTCCGGGTCGCCAGATCTTTGTTATAACCACATGACTAACGTTATTTTCACCCATTCCAAAGGATTTATTGTAATTTTGGGTGTCGTAAGAGGCGACTAAAGGACTAGGCACAAACATATCGTGTTGCAACTGCATTCTCAAAGTTGGTTGAAGTTATGCATTTCTTCTCAGCGGTGGTCTTTTCGAAACGCTAGTTTTGGTCACTTTTCTTTTAAATATAAATAGGTAATTATTAATTTAAATATAAATAAACATTACACGTAATGTATACTAAACTCATTGATGTGTAAAAGTGGCTGCAAAAAGGCCTGATTACTGAATAAATGTTTGATTCTTCGATTGCGTACTTGACTGTGTTTGGTTTTGTACAATACTTTTTACGAAACAACAAATAGCACTAAAGAAATATTTAATATAAAAACAGCACGAGATTTGGTTATTATACGTAGCAGTAATAAGCATTTAAAATATTACGAGTAGTATGAAGAAAAGTGGGAGCGTGGTAAAAGGGATATCACGCTATCTCTTTCGTACGCGCGAAACCTTATGGTAGTCTTCTTCTTCTTAGCGCATTCCCGGTTACATCCTGAGCTGTGCTTCGGAGCCCGGGGTACACAATCCTGCTTTTCCTTCTCCAAATATAATATGCATGTTTAAGGTCACTCAAGGATGCCAAAGACCATGCGAAGTAGGGAAGAAATAGCTGGAACAGTTTAAACGATTTGGTTATAGTTATACGACCGGCCGTTCGGATCGACCGGTAATCCGTAACAAAGTAGGGTAGTTCACCTGGAAAGAATGGACGACACCAGGGTTGTCATGTTAATCACTAAGAGAATCCCGTAACAGAAGAGACTAATTTAATTTAGCTCACGTCAGAACTCAGCACCTTTTCGTTTAGATACCTAGACACCCATTGCAGGCCAATTTGATTCTTATTACTCTGAACAAACGATTCGTATCACTGAATTTACCACTTGGAGGGGCCGCCGCGCTCTTAGTAATAATGTAGGTATATTTTCGATACCTAAACGGGGGGTGACACAGGCCTGGTAGTAGTAGTATGCAGATTTCCTCACCATGTTATCCTAGTAGTATCACTTCACACACACACTACACACACATTGTGGTATACAAAGTAGTAGTCATAAATAATCGACCTACTTTCTCATTATCAAATAGTCGTTAATTTACAAAATAGCACATTGAATTATCTTCTTTGTAACTAAACAGCAAAGATTTATTTTATGCTTGTTAGGTTACGGAGATATGCTTCGGTAACGTTCAGTTTTGCAACCGTCGGCTCTATCTACCCGTAAGGGAAACAGAACGTGTACTAAATACGATTGAAAGGCCTCGATAATATCCTTTAAAGAGCCCGTACTACCCTAAAGTTCTTAGAGCGATCTTGAATATTATCAATATTAACGAAATACTCACTTTGATATAAAAACACAGCAAAGTTCAGGACTAACTCTAAACATAATAAGTTTCGAAAACACGATTGCTTAAAATTTTCTCGATAGAAAAACATTGCGAAGTTGCCTCCAAATCACCTCAGAATTATACTAAAACAGAAAGTGTTTAAGAAATACAATAAATAAGCACTTTTAAACTATCGCGTTGCATAATTATTAAATTAATGCATAAAAAAAAGGTACGTTTCGCGTTAATTCCCGTATGCATTAATTTAATAATAAATAAGCACTTGTAACTTTGGATTATAATTGTTTTAAACATAAGGCAGACATCATATGTCTTACTTTTTAAATAACTCTTAAATATTCTTTGTAAAACGAAAAAACCTCAAAACCAGAACCAGCCTCATTGACCCACCGCGATTCCCGACGCCCCGCATGGCTCGCTGTCTCGCTTCGGCTAGAGTAAATTTGTGTGCGTGGCAGCAGGAGCAAAATTTAGATTATTGACATGAGGCGCCCTCTTAACTCATAAGAACCACTTCCCGAAAAGTTCACTCCCAAAACGTCCACTTCTCAAAAGGACAATTCTGTCCCGAATGTTTTACGATTTGAGAAGATTCTGACTAAGCATGTTGCAAGCAAGTATATCCACTTGATTGAGGAAACAGGTTGCTGAGAAATATTTGTGGTATTTAAAGATCTGTATATACTATTAAATAAAGAAAGTCCTTCAATTTGTATGAAAACCTGGCGTGCCAATTTTCATACAAATATTTAATAAGAAATTCACTTACAAACGGAAGGAAACTTTTTTATTAATCCCTCCAACGTTTTTAGACGAGTTTCTACGGCTCAAAACGGTAGCTTTATATATTTAACAGTAAAGAATGTATGTCTGATCTAATGAATTGACATACACGGACTGAAAGTGACGATCCTAAATGAAGTCAATTCGACGTCAGATCGGCACGCAAATTCATACAGAGGCTATGTGATCTTGATCCATGGTCTATGGTGGTATTATTACTTCTAAGGTGGAATAAAATAAATCTGATAAAGATACACTATCACGTCTTTATCCCTAATGGGGCAGGCAGAGCCCAGGGCCGCAAGAACCAAAGGCCACTTTTAGCGTGATGGTGGGCGGGAAGATGAAAGAATTAATCAAAATAGTAATGGGTTGCTAGCCGCTTCCTCTGATATGATTCACATTTTCGTCCATTCCCTCGATCGGTCTCTACGATCTGCGCTGGAATAGAAGCAGCTGGTACATTCTAAGTTTTATCTTTTCTCCCAGACCAGCATGTAAGAGCATGGAAAATAAATCTGTTAAATAAATATAATTTTTGTGAGAAGATAGAAAATGTATTGTTATTTTTATACCTATTATTTAAAGTAAATTAACAGATCGGAGTGGACCTCTGGAGGAGGCTTTTACCCAGAAAGGGGCTTTAACAGATGAAACCAACAAATAATAGTGCAAAAATGACAAATATGTTAAGAAAAATAAAAGGCTTATTCATTTATTAAAGTAAATGGAAGAAGCTATTGAAGCGTATAGAATATTCCAGTGGGCTCGCGACAATAATTACTCATTACTGTCATCGCAAAGGAAGTCAGGTGGCCTTCGACCAAAAACAGCGAGAGGTTACGTTTGTTTTCCTCTCCAAACCTCCACAACTAGACAACTCAACTATTTCCTTGTCACAGTTCGTTCTGTTTGTTTGTGTTTTTGGTTACCCTTGGGGCTGTCTACGTCGTAAGGGATCAAGACGTGATTTAGTATGTATGTAACACTCCTTTAGATTTAACGGAAACTTCTAGTAATGGGGCTATAAACCTATAGACAAATGTTTCGCATATTGTTTACCCATTTCAATAAATTTTCGTCTTCAATACTAATGATAGTCACAGAAAGCTACGAGCTACATTACGCAAAAATTGTATACTTAGACGACATATTTTTTCCAGTTATTTCAGTTTAAATACCAAAATGCACAACCGATTTGATAAAACTTCTATGGGACCTGAGAAGGATACACTTTCAAACAAAAAAAGAATTTTTCAAATCGGTCCGAGCGTTTTCGAGTAATCGGTAAACATACACAAAACAATAAAAAAAATAAAAGATACCAACGAATTTCCGCTTTTTTTAAGGCAGTCAAAAATAAGGCTACATATTTGAATACCATTGGCCTAGATGTGTTACTTGTGTTTAATGTAAACTTATTTCCGTCTGTTTGCTAGATTCAACGCATAATATTTACATTTTCATTCGCCAATTTATAATTACGTAGTTGCATTCACATTCAGACTTTGGTCTACGAGGTTGCCAATTTATGATATTTGTGTCAACACGCATTCGGTTTCGCAACCAACCATCGCTTCGGTTCAGTGCCTGTCGAGTTGGAGTTAACGGCGTCGTAAATGCCTTAAATATATCAGATATAGAGATGTTAGGAACAGGTATACTGTAACGTCCTTATCTCTAACTGGGCAGGCAAAGCCCGAGGTTGGAAGACCAAAACGCCACTTTTTTGCGTTATGGTGGGCGGAGGTGGAAAATTGAGTCGAAATATTGATGGTTTGCTTAACTTGATTTTTATTCTGGCCTATTCTCTCAATAGTACTTTCTAAGTTTTTCTTTTTTCCCAGACCAACATGGAAGATTCGTAAATATATTAAAGAACTAGCAGTCCACCCCGGCTTCGCCCGTGGTACACACATAGCCTATGTCACTCGGGAATAGTGTAGCTTTCCAACGGTGAAAGAATTTTTTAAATCGGCCCAGTACTTTTTGAGTCTATTTATTACAAACATACAAAAATAGGTACAAATCTTTCCTCTTTATAATATTAGTATAGAAGTATAGATTAGATGCTCAAGATAGATAACTAAGTTTGTTACCCTCGCCATATTGTAAAAAAGGTCTTGAACTAAATCCATTATGTTATTGTCCATAACTCAATGAATAAAATGTCTGTGGCGCCTCTTAAATATATTATATGTCCTATCTTAGGATACCTGATACCCAAAGAGACGCCAAAAACGAGCTTTGCTTATATGGGTCTGCAGAATTCTTCGAATATGTCCAATGTCCATCTCATTATAGGTATTTGACTTTAGGAAAACGATATAGTGTATAATATTTGTTTAGTTACGTTTTTTTCTTTATCAAACTTTATTCTTCCGAAGCAAATATATATATTTTTAGCAAATTGCTTAATGCTAAAAGCATTTTCCCCAGTCAACCATAGGAATAAGCAGAGAAAATTGTGCGGCGCAAAAAGCAATAATACCTATATACTTCGATCAAAAAATACTAATAATAATAATAGTTGTCGACCTTAACAACCAGTAAAATACCAAAAGGTACCCTACCATTGCGCAAGCATACATCAAAGACGTGCTATGAGTTATTTGCATTAAACTTAGGCCGATGCAATTGCCTCGGCATGCACTTTGATTACCTCTTATTACGGTACACGCAGTTAATTGTCTATTCTTTAGTTTCAACAAAGCCTTTCGACTGTGCGCATCACGCTGCCCAAGTTATGAGACGTGTCTTGCTTTGCCAGTGTCGTTGCTGAGTGATGCCAATAATCAACTTGCTAAGAGACAAAGCAGTCGCGTGCCCGTGAGTCATTTGAGGGTCAAGGTTGTGTGTTCTTTATTGAAACACGTGCGTGTGTACCTCAAGGGTCTATTTTTGGACCACTTGAAATTTTGCTAAGCAAAAGTATGGAAGAAGTTTGTAGAAGTTTGGAGGACACGTAAGTTATAGACATATTTGTAACTTATAAGTTATTAGGTACAATTCAAGTTTTGAAATATAATGAATATTCTATAGCCGTAAATCAATGTCAGCGAATAGTCATAATATTATTCATTATTTGTGATGGATTTTATCTTCCTTTGTCATGTTTCTTGAAAATTAATCAACAATAAATATGTAGATGTGTGATTCTGAATATTTAAGGCCACCAGTTAACAGCTCTTTGATTATATTATTATCTTATTTGTGTAGGTAACCTTACCTATTACAAGTTTCGAGAAGGATACATACGAGATTTTCTTGTATATTGAACATGTTATGATTTGTCATATTTTGTTTGTATTTTATTTGATTGTTATTTGCTTAAAGAGTTTTTGCTATAATATTAATAGATTTAAAATTATGTTTATCCATACAAGTTACTTGCACAGATTTTTGGGATCTCAATAGGAACAGTAACATTCTCGACGAAACATATCGTAAAATACAAAAAATAACCTTTTATTTTAAGTTCGATCAACTGATCGCGCGATTGACTTTTGTAATATAATTTGGTCATTTGATTGGGTCTTCCTACAGGACTACAGAATCAGTGATCAATAAATATATTCGTTTCAACAGTATTATCAGGCGACTAACGCCTATAAATTAAGAACCCGTACTACCCTAAAGTTCTTAGAGCGATCTTAAATATTATCAATATAAACGAAATACTCACTTTGAAATAAAAAAACAGCAAAGTTTAGGACTAACTCTAAACATAATAAGTTTTAAAAACACGATTGCCTAAAATTTTCTCGATAGAAAAACATTGCGAAGTTGCCTCCAAATCACCTCAGAATTATACAAAAACAGAAAGTATTTAAGAAATACAATTAATTAGCACTTGTAACTTTGGATTATAATTGTACTGAACATAAGGCAGTAATCATATGTCTTACTTTTTAAATAACTCTTAAATATTCTTTGTAAAACGAAAAAAACCTCAAAACCAGAACCAGCCTCATTGACCCACCGCGATTCCCGACGCCCCGCATGGCTTGCTGTCTCGCTTCGGCTAGAGTAAATTTGTGTGCGTGGAAGCGGGAGCAAAATTTAGATTATTGACATCAGGCGCCCTCTTAATGAATTCTACAAGTACAGGACTACAGTGTCTGTGATTATTAATATGTATATTCGTTCCAAAAGTATTACACCAGTATACTAATATATAGTATAGTAGAGACAGTGATCAATGATATATTAACTGTCACTGTCAAGTTTCAGGCGACTAGCGCCTATAAATGAATTAATTCTACAAGTACAAGAGTAGTCCTGTACTTTAAGGATTTATGAAGTTATAGTCAAAGTTGTTTAGTTGTAGTATACATTGACGAAATGTCATCTACAAAGATGTCATTTCAAAACAAGTTATGCAATACCTCTAAACGCAAGAATTCCGAGTGTCTTCTCCAACAAGTTGGGAAACTGTGTAATTAGAGACACAATGGAAACGCTTATGTTAATGACCCCAAGTTTGTATGCGGAGAGAGCCTATGTGGTTAACTTTTGCACTAAGAATCAATAAGCAGACATAACTAAGGTTGTTAGTTCAGCATAATCATGTATGTGATTAATTTTACGTATGTAATGTGTTTTGTCATCGAGCAACTCTGTTTTACACAATGATATTTAGCTCTTTCGTGAAACTACTATTGCCGTTTGTTTGCTTGTTATAACTTAATTATACCAAAAACAAAAAATCTAATGAAAAATACGCTTGGTACTAGGTATACACATAAGCGGACTTATTCCATCTAGGGATCTCTTTCAATCAACCTGCGATAGATTGAGAGGACATTAGATTTTGGATTAAAAGCCTCATGTGTCATTGTTCTTTTCAGTTTAAAGCGCGTGAACGTGTTAGGGGTAGTGATGTGCCGTTCCCGTTCCCCAGATTACAAATACAAAAAAATACAAAAATACAAAATCATTTATTTACCGAAAAGAAAAGAAAAGAAAAGAAAAGAAAAGATTTCCGGGAACGTCCCCGCGAATGTTCCCAAAAAATGGAAATGTCAGGGAAAGTTGTAATTTTATTTATCAGACATATTTTTTATCACTGTAAATATATTTTACTAACGTAAATGCATCACTTGATATGGTTATAATACAAATACATATATCTAATATTCCGTCAAATTCCCTAGAAATACGGGAACGTTCCCCTAAATCCCCGGAAACGTTCCCAATTCCCCGGGAATTGGGAAACGTTACCGGGGAATTTGGGAGCGTTCCCGGGAATGGCACATCATTAGTTAGGGGTTGGGGGTAGGGGGGACTCGCGAAGTCTACAGCTCACAGAGCCACTAGTTAGTATGTTCCATGGGGAAAGTTGTTCAGTATCGTGGACTGAATCGGGTCTAAAAATAGTTTAAGTATATTTTGATCAATCTTATTGGTATAGCTTGTGTCGAAGTCGACATCTAGAAACATTGTTTGTTTTCAATGTTGCATAAAAGTGGGTCGTGATCGTGATTGGTTTCTCAACAGCCCATTGCAACGGAAGCTGGAAAGGAAATTATGTATGAAGCGCAGTTGGTGAACAGGATGCGGTTCCGATGAGAGAAATACATTTTGCTTTTTATAATGTTATGAGCTTGACATAGACATTTAGATAATACATTTTTTGGTATAATTTTCATATAAAAAGGTGATTGTGTAAAATAGTAATATCTACATCTACACTAATATTATAAAGAGGAAAGATTTGTACCTATTTTTGTATGTTTGTATGTTTGTAATGAATAGGCTCAAAAAGTACTGGACCGATTTAAAAAATTCTTTCACCGTTGGAAAGCTACACTATTCCCGAGTGACATAGGCTATGTGTGTACCACGGGCGAAGCCGGGGTGGACTGCTAGTGTATTATAAAGGCAAATTAGAGGTATGTTTGTGATTTTTTTCTATCGAGCCAAAAATGCTCAATCGTGTTTTGGCTACTGTGGGTGTCTGTAGAAAATCCTTAAGATTTTTATGTAAAATTTTTGAGGAATAAACTGTAGTAGTTGAAAAACAGTGATTTTTCAAAAAAACGCACAGTATTGAAAATTTTAACCCACGTCGCCTTAACACGCAAAATGCCTTTGAGTTTTACGGCCCTAAGCTCTGGCTTCCCCGTTAGGGTTTAAAACGTAATAGTATACGTATGATAAGATAGATAATACTCGTAGGTATGTATTTATAGCTATAGTCATATAACGTATGCAACTTTCCATTACGTTTAGATTTCTATTCCCGCATCTTTTTTTAGCACGCTTGTAAAGTATTACCGGTTGGGAAGGTCGATCTGTACGCCCGTCTTGAATGAATAAAATATTTACGTAGATTAGATACTTCGATATTTTATTCTCGTCGGTCTGCCCTTTGGTTTTTCTTAAAAAAAGAAGTTTCTACTAAAATGAGTTTTTTTTTTATTTTTTTTATTAGAAATTTGAGTGCGTTTGACCTCTATCTAGCCTGATGGGAAGCTAAGATGAGGTCTAAGGTGTATCACGCAGACTCAAAAAATGCCTGTTCACTCTTGCCTTGAAAATCCCTAAATTATATGTATGGGGAAACATCGACGCAGGGAGGGAATTCCACACCTTAGCGGTTCGCACAATGAAGGAGGAGGCGAATCGAGAGGTACGATGAGGAGGAATATCGACCACAAATGGGTGGAATCCCTGTCCACGTCGTGTTGTCCGATGGTGGAATGGTGCAGGGGGAATTAAATTATGTAATTCCTGCGCACACTCCCCGAAGTGCAACCTGTAGAAGACACACAGACTTGCTACCAGTCGGCGATGTTCGAGGCTGTGGAGCCGTCCTGCCGTAAGCAACTCATCACCAACGAGTCTTCTGGCACGTCTGTCGATAGCTTCCAGGGCTTCGAGCTGATAGCGGGCAGATCCATCCCATAGGTGGGAGCAATACTCCATACATGAGCGAACTTGAGCTGTGTAAAGGCTCAACAGTTGGTCAGGGGTAAAATACTGTTGGACCTTGGAGAGGATGCCCAGTTTTTGATGTGAAACATCTATAGGCGCACGTGAGACCGATTTCTGGCGTGGCGACGCGTCGCCACGCGCAATCGACTGTGCGTTTCTCTCTCACTCGATCCGGCGTTAAGCCATCTCTTTCGCTCCACTGAGCTCGGATACTACGCAATCGACTGTGCGTTTCTCTCTCACTCGATCCGGCGTTAAGCCATCTCTTTCGCTCCACTGAGCTCGGATACCTATAATGTATACTCTGTTTATTACAGTACTCATAACCTGTGTTTTTCTGGTAAATAAATCATTTTTCTGTTCTGATAATAAAATTACCGAAGTCACTGATTAAACTAATTGAGTAGTTTCGATTTAAAATAAATATGTAAATTTTTGTATTTAATGAAAATGAATGTTTATTTAATAAAAAATCATCGTTATCTAGAAAAAAAATCGTTATATTTTTTATTTTATTTTATTGACATTTTTAGTTCCTACCACAATCTGTTCTTTTCTGCATACTACTTTTACGAAATAACGTCGATGTTTCACATCTACCAGGCGTCCCGTGACGGCTCCATTTTTTTTAGAAGCCGTCTTAGCCCTGGACTCAATATAGCTACCGAAGTGTTAAGATTTGATGAGAGATCGATACCGAGAAGTTCGAGATGACGGGTGATAGGAACAGGCACACCCCGGAAAGTGGGAGCCAAGTTGAAAGGGCTCTTTTTAGCAGAGAAGAGACACGCCTGTGTCTTAGAGGCATTGAATCTTACAAGGTTGGCATCACCCCAATCGGAGACAGCTTGCAGACACAGAGTTTGTGTATTTCTCGCGTAAGTGCATCTTCTTTCCAAAGTAAAGAAAACCACTTAACTAACTAAGGCTATATTGATTTTAAAGAAGGTTGCGAACAAAAAATTTAACTCTTTTGTCGCCACTGGTTGTGAAACTTTATTAACGTGTTGCACACAAATGAACAGAATAATTTTACACCAACTTCAACGTCAATTCTATTACAACAAAATTCTTTCATCACAACTACCTATCCATCGGTTGTCTGGAAGAAAGACCGCCCATTGTACATTTTAATGTATTTTTTATTCTTATTGTATATTTTTTCTATTCTTGGTGTACAATAAAGTATTACTTACTTACTTACTTACTACCTAGTTGTGAAACTTGGTTGCGATGACGCATGTACGAATATATACTACAAAAAAAAAAAACACTAAAATATATATATTTTTACAATTTTTTTAGCACGCGTGGTGCTAAGATAGTGATGAAATATCAAGAGTTTGTTGAAATTGACGACCGCCGTGGCGTTATGGTTAACACGCTAGACCGCTAATTCGGAGGTTCTGGGTTCGATTCCCAGCTAGGGCAAGTTGGAAAATGGCCTTTTTCATATTTTCCTGGGTCTGGGTGTTTACCTATATGTGTATTTATCATAAAATATAGTATTGTTGAGTTAGTATCCCATAACACAAGTTTAAAAAACTTACTTTGGGGCTAGCTTAATCAGTGTGATTTGTCCTTATATATTTATTTATTTAAATAAACATATTTTTTTTTATTAGCTACTTGTATCCCATTGCTACTGGTAGACAAATCACGCACATAAAGTGGGAATGGGCGGGACACTTGGCTAGAAGAGAAGACAGTCGGTGGACCAAAGCAGTTACGGAGTGGTGGTGGGAAACAGACCTAGGGAAACCACCGGTCCGTTGGTCACACGATGTTGTGAGGTCAGCGGGAAAGCAGTGGACGGCACTAGACCGTAGAGAATAGCGCAAAAAAAGAGAGGCCTATGCCACAGCAGCGATACTCCCTGTACGTAAGAGTTCGAACGCCGGTGACCTTGAGCTCGGAGCTCGTAACGCTAGGGTTGATACCGAACCGAAATAGAGTATCGTGCGGTGCGTGAGGGAGACGCAAACTAGGTACCAGCCCTCGGCCAAAGCCGTCAGCGATAGCTCGTTTCACGCCCCGCGCGCCTCTTAAGGCCCCCTCGCACATCCAGCCACCCACACATAGCTGCACGTGATTTTACGTGCACACATGCTTAAGTGTCGTTTCTTTTCGCGTAGTGTATATATTCTTTGCCTATGCCCAACAGTATGGGTTGATGTGAGCTAAAAACGATCCCACTGCTGAGCCAAAGCCTTCTAAAATAACAAACCACATCTCTCTCCAGGGCTTGTTAACGATACCAAATTCATACAAAAAGTAACGTTAAATAACGTTATTTTCATACAAGTATAGTGGTAATGTTATAAGGGGTATCGATAATACAGTTATAAAACGTTATAATAACGTTATAAATAACGATACTTTTTCAATACTTATACAATATTATACAAGTGTATTGCATCGCGCTGGAAATCAAACCCAAGGTAGCACAGACCATCACGACATCCGTGTAACTCTAGTAGCCTACTAGACAAACTCTCATCAATTTATTCTGTCAAATATCGAAAAGAAATACAGTGTTAACAATACCTTTTACCGTTAATATCATTGGTAACGTTATCTGATTTATCGGTAAATGGTTGGATAAATAACGTTACCTTTGCTGATAACGTTAACGCCGTTTGACAGAATTAACGTTACCAGATTTTTAACGGTATTCCAAGCCCTGCTCTATCCTATTAATAATGATTTTATTGTCTTTAATTTTTAATTTACCTTTTCATTGTTGCAGAAAAATGGACGAGCGACGAGAGACGACCACCACTTGATCATACTAACGTGACTAAAGATATTATAGCGCTATAATATCGTAAACCAGTTCCAACCATCTGTGATTACATAACCCATAAGAGATCTCCTATACTAAGTACCGTTACTACTAAGAATAACATTACTATAGACCATACTGATGATATACATTTTGTATTTAATAACGATAACGATATACAAAACATTGATAATAAAATAAACGATAGTGTTGACATTAATGAATTTGATGACACTATTAATGCTAAAGCAGAGAATAGAAATAATATTGATGATTGTTATAATCCTTTGAAAGACAAATCAATACTTAATATCGATGTAGGTTTAAATAACAGTGATAGATATAATTAGAATTAATAAAACGTTATCGTTGATGATATAAAAATCAAATGAATTGATGAAAGAAATATCAAAGAGACTGGTGTTATAAACGATTTTTGTAAAGGAGTAAATGCTAAAGGCGTTGGTATAGAGAAAAGACAAGATGCCAGCGATTTTATCGAAGATTCGAGAGCAGGCGTCGCGGGTGCAGCCGTCCCTGGCTGTGGGGGTGGGAGTGGGGGTGGCGCTGGCTGCGTGTGCGTTGTACACCACCCGGGAGAAGAAGCAGCCGCCGCCGTGTCACAACAATAATAATTATAAGGTCAGTATACAAATCCTTTACTGAGACTCCACTGTCTGTCCGTCTATCGGTCTGTCTATCTGTCATAGGTCTTTATCTCTTGAACCGTAATAGCTAGACACTTGATATTTTCACCGATTATGTATCACTGTGGCCGATATAACAACAAATACTAAAAACAAGATAAAGTTAAAAATTTAAGGGGGTCGTCATACAAGAAATGTGTTTCTTCAGCGTTTTAAAACATTGTACGGAGGTACGGCACCCTTCATGTACGAGTCCGACTCGCACTTGCCCGTTTATTTGTTCTATCTTTTAGAAAGATACATAAAAACGTCGTCTATTCCTTTGAGAAGCAGCTGATACATTTTACGTTTTTTTATATGTCTATGTTTTCTATGCTGGTCTGGGAGAAAAGACAAAACTTAGATCGTAAAAGTCGGTTGACGGAACGGGCGAAAATGTGAATCATGTTAATAGGCGATGCGGCTAGCAACCTATCACTATTTTGATTCCTTTTCCTACCTTATCACCCGCCATCACGCTGCTATTAACTGGCCTTTAAGTCTTGCGGTTCTCGGCTCTGTCTGCTTAGAGCCGCATGACCTAAAATGCTCTGTCTGCCCCGTTAGGCATAAAGACGTGATAGTGTATTTGTAGCGGCAAGGGGAGGTTTTGCCCAACTATAGAACCTAAATGGCAAGAAAAAAATAGTATTTGTTTGAAAAATGAAAGATTTTTCTCATAAACAATTCAATTGGCATTAATTTATATTTTAAACAAAATATATGTCGGAGTAAGCATATCTTCCTTGACATAGTCTATCATCATGGGTTTAGTGGGCGTTATCAGGGTTAAATGCGAGCACAAAACAAAATAAGTAATCGCTTTTCATTAGCTTTTCGTACAATTTTATTCCATGTTTTGTTACAATGCTTTGTCACTTCACAGTTACACTTCGTAGTTTATAATTTTAAAGCCATTGAATGAAATCTGAGCAGTGAGTTCAGGACACCGCTCGTGCTCTTCCAAATACCAAATATCTCCAGGATCCACCTCGATCCAACATTATTATTCAAAAATGTACGCTACACTACACAACTTATTATCTTCACGAGAAAAACCAAGATGGCGCCTGACCCCACTCCGGGCTGGCCCTCTGCTCTGATTGGCTATGACGTAAATTGCAAAAATCATAACTTTTAATAAATTGGTTGGATTTAACATAAAGTAAACCATTTCAGAAATCATATTAAATTAAATTAAGGTTTTAGAAAACATTTAAATTGAAGACATTCAACTTTTAACATTAAACGCTATTTAAACAGCAATGAAGACGACTTGACACTTCCTCCGAAATATATATATAAGCAGATCCAAAATGCTCTGTCTGCTCCATTAGGGATAAAGACGTGATAGTATGTATGTAAAAAACAGTCAATTTTTTCTTCAATCATCGGGCTAATGGCCTGATTTAAAAGGACATAGTAAGTCAAATATGAGATCAAGTGTAGTAAGTGTGAACGCAGTAAGGGTTCCGTATCAAGATTTTATAAATATAGTAGGGGAAGGGGATCTTTATTTTCTAGTCTAAGTTTTTTTTATAACTTATAGCAGCCATAGGTAATCCGTTAATCCGGAGGTTCTGGGTTCGATCCCCAGCCAGGGCAAATTGGAAATAGGCCTTTTTCAAATTGTCCTAGGTCTTGGATGTTTATCTATATATGTATTTATCATAAAATATAGTATCGTTGAGTTAGTATCCCATAACACAAGTTTAAAAAAACAACTTACTTTGGGGCTAGTTTAATCAGGGTGATTTGTCCCTATATATTTATATTTATTTATTTATAGGTAATAGGATCTAAATTTGACTGTCCAATTGTGCGGCACTGGGCTGGGTACATTCTCATGCGGTTGTCCCGGGGATGCCTAATGGGACAAGAAAATATTTAAATTAATTAATAAAATATACTAACATAGTTCGTACTCGTAAGTTACTATAAAGTACTGTAAGGTACTATACTACACATGGACGTTTGTCTGAATATTTTTATATATTTTTTTATTACTTACGAGTATTATTAGATACTATTATTATTTTTATTTATTTAAGTATTATTTTTAAATTTTATGCACTAAGAGGGGAGGCCTTTGCCCAACAATGGGACCTATATAGCTAAAAAATGCACTAAGTACTTGGTTAGACTTACACTTTTGGTTAGAAAACTTTTAGCTATATTATCTATTGAACGATATGGTAAAACGCCGAAAACATAACATTATTGTTATTATTTATGTTGTTTTAGCGACAAGGGAAATGCACATACAATATAATATAAATATAAAAATAAGGTTCATGACCTGCTGACAAAAGTACGGTAGATGGACAGCGGAGACTTGTTATATTAAGTAAAAGGGTACGGAACCCTAAAAAATAACGAAACAGTAATCCTTTGTATTATTGCAGTCGTCGTGACATTGAATATTGATTCCTTTATTATTTACTTCGTACTCTCAAATCTTAAATACAAATAAGTGCTAAGGTTCTGTTGAAATTTCAAAATCCATTGTATAAATATGCAAAGACAGAGTTTGAGTCTCGTCTGAATTCTTGATGAATTAATGTTTTTTTTAGGCGGAATACGAAGAGAACTGTCGAAACTTCATGTTTTTCTGTATTGTCTGTTCCCTAGAGCCTTGGTTGCGGCAACTTGTTCGGACACGGCATGATTTGACCCAAACTAATAATCAACAAACGGGGGTTTGTTGATTATTAGTTTGGGTTAAAACCCGAAAACCCTAAAGGAAATGTTGCAACAGTTAGCGGAAGAAAGTGAGAAGGCAGGCCTGTCAATGAACTTAACGAAAACAAAAGTAATGTCTAACTCCTCACAAACAGAGTCCATAACAGTAAATGATGAAGAAATAGAGTATGTAAAGGAGTATGTGTATTTGGGACAGTTAATATCTACTGAGGAATGTATGCAAAAAGAAATAGAAAGAAGAATAACTAATACTTGGAAGAGATATTGGTCACTCAGTGAAGTCATGAAGAACCAGGATATGTCTATGAGGAACAAGAGGAGAATATACAATATGTGTATCTTACCATGCTTACTATATGGGTGCCAAACATGGGCATTGACAGAAGAACAAGCAAGGAAAATAAAAGTTTGTCAGAATGGAATGGAGAGAAGCACAATAGGAATTAAAAGAAAAGACCGAGTTAAACTAAAATGTATCAAAAACAAAACAAAATTTAAGAATGCATACACAACATACAGGTGCTTAAAGTGGAGGTGGGCTGGGCATATGATAAGAGAGAAGAAGGAGAAATGGACGAGAATAATAACTGAATGGCAACCACGAGATAGTAAAAGAAACAGAGGCAGACAGACTAGAAGATGGGAGGACGACATCAAAAAAGTGGCGGGCCCAATATGGACGCGCATAGCGAAAAATAGAACAGAGTGGAAATCTTTAGAGGAGGCCTATGTCGAAAGACAAGCTGAAATGTAGAAACGACCGTTTACCGATACCTGATTTATGAAAAGAAAAGAAACTGTTAAAAGTTATAAACGTATTTGTAAGAAAAATTACTGTAAAAATAAGTTCAGCAATAAAGGCTATTTTATTTTATTTATTTTATTTATTTATTTTAATAATCAACAAACAGGGCAAGCTAAATTAAAGCTTGTAAACATTCTATTAAGGTGAATACCAAGCAGAAGTGGCGCCCTCGTTTGAAATAGATTGTTAACTCGTAAATATGATGCCAGCCATAAGTGGCCGTTTTTCGCAAAAATGCAAACTGAAGCTTAACGTTCTCACTTTAAACTGTAAACAGTGGTTCATAAAATAGTTTGAAGGGTTATCTAGGTTTTACTAGCTCAAAATTTTCAAGAATCCCCGTTTCCTTACAAATAATTTATTTCAAATGGGGGCAGCACTGGACTCCGTGTATCGTCTTAAAGGGCTATCTAGTGCCTAACATTGGGAAATATGTTCATTTTCACAACATTTACGAGTTAACAATTTATTTTAAATGAGGGCGCCACTTCAAGGTCATTTGCTTCTAACTTCACCTTAAGGGTTAACTGGAGGGACGAAATCCCATACAAACGTACTTTCGTTTTAATTTAGAAATCATAAAAGTCATCGTATTCAAATTTTTTACAAGCATTAAGATGATAAATATCTAGATCTGTTATTAGTTTTGGTTCGAAAATAATAAACAAAAAAAAAGTTATAGCAACTTAAAATTTGCCTTTTTTATCGACGAAATCGAGTAATATTTAGACGCCTATTACACTTATAATTATATTTTCGATCCTTATGGAAACTAATTATACGACTAGAGTGAAGACTCTAAATTCCAAATAATTTAGTTTTATTTGGGTATGTATCGTATTTATCGAAATAAACGAAAACTACGAAAACTACGATTCATGGCCTATAACGGCCCGTTTCGCTGGCGTTCAGTGCACTCTCTTTGTCGTACGCGGGGGTGTATGCGGGGGTCGGGACGGAGCTACATTTTTTAGCGCCCTTTCTCTTTCTCGACGAAATAGCAACACGACGAAGCGCGTCGGTAGGCAACTCGCTGTGGAGTTCGCCCGCGCCTCCAGTACCACCTTAAATGTTAATGTTAGCAGAAACAAGTAATAAAAATCAAATAAAACCCTTTTTAAAGATAATGAAACGAATAAAATCCGGTGACTTAATGACGATCATTAATACAACAGCTGATCGTTCGAGGCACGTGTGAATTGTAAATGGATTTATGGTGATTTTTATGGACCAACTTTGTGGCGTAATAGTTAAGCCTTTTTAGGGTCAGCTCACACTGGCGCAGATTCGAAGCGTCGCCTAAAGTATATTCATCTCTATTTTATCCCATTATAGGTACTTACACATTTGTGGAATCGCATCGACGCGAATCGGAATCACGCGACGCGCGTCTACGTTTGGCTGGAGTCGAACGGTTTTTTTTGTAGGTACCTAATGGAATAATATAGTCAATACATATTTAGGCGAAAAAATGACGCTTCGACTCTGCGCCAGTGTGAGCTGACCCTTAAGAATCCCCTTACCCTAGACTTTCCTATACAAACGTAGTCTACGTTTTATTTTGAAACGACATGTCAGATTTCGGTAAAAATTGTAACTTTAAAGAAATTGCATATATCTAGGGTTATAATTGGTTTTCACAGTCAAAATATGAACTTGAAAGAAAATATGAGGGTGTAAAAGTTTTCAAAAATGATATATTACACTATATTCTCTTTCACGTTCATATTTTGAATTTGAAAACCAATTATAACCCTAGCTATATACAATTTCTTTAAAGTTACAAATTTTTACCGAAATCTGACATGTCGTTTTAAAATAAAACGTAGACTACGTTTGTATGGGAAACTCTGATTCTGTCTCGGGTAAGGAGACTCTTAAGGTAGTGGTAAATATATTACCATCAAAAATGAACCTAATTTGCCTTGACGATAAGGTCCAAAAACAATGATTTTCAAAAATACCTACCACGCTTGTTCGGCAGGATCTGGGTTGGATCGACCGGTTAGGATGATTATTGATGACCTATGACGACCTCTGTGGCGTAATGGTTAACACGCTAGCCCGCCACTCCGGAGGTTCTGGGTTCGGTCCCCAGCTAAGGCAAGGTCAAGTGCGAGTCGGACTCATAATTAAAGGGTTCCGTACCTCCGTACAATGTTTTAAAACGCTGATAAAAATACGTTTCTTGGATGGCGATTGCCTTTAATTTTTAATTTTATATATTATTTGTTATAGCGGCCACAGTATTACATAATCGGTGAAAATTTCAAGTGTCTAGCTATTACGGATCAAGAGATAGAGCCCTGTGACAGATGGCGGGGTAGGTAGACAGACAACGGAGTCCTAGTAATAGGGTTCCGTTGACATTCTTTAGGTACGGAACCCTAAAAAAGAAAATATTTATAATAGAAAAGATAACTCATAAAATGTTTCCTTATTTCAGGTGTCCAAAAATGGCAAGCTCCAGGCTGTGGAGAATGGGAATGGGGTTGCCGAGACCTGCGGGGGCCGGTGCGGCGCCGAGCAGTGTGCGCTGTGCAGGGGGGATGCCGACACAGACAACAAACAGAATATTGTGAGTATTACCAGGCCTGTGTCACAGCGGCGACAATTCCTGTACGTGAGAGTTCGAACGCCGGTGACCTCGAGCTCGGAGCTCGTAACGCTAGGGTAGATCATCATCATTCGAGCGTATTCCCGGTTGCATCGGCAGCAGTTACGCTTCAGAGCCCAGGGTCCGGTACCTACCCTAGGGGATTCGACGAGGTTACTGGTTTTTACACGGAGCGACTGCCGTCTGACCTCAGCAACCCCAAGGGTAGATCAGAACGAATCCTAGGATAGGTACAAAAGCTAGATGGCGTTCGGGACCAACGGCTTTACGTGCCTTTCGAAGCACGGAATCATCTTTTCGAATAATTGGGTGATTCATGCCTGCAATATCCTAACCAGACTGGAAACAACTATATCACAAAGTATGCTTCCCAGTGGGATTTGAACCCACGACCTCCGGATCACAAGGCAAACGCCTTGACCACTGGACCACGGAGGCAGTCTACTCGTAACGCTAGGGTTGATACCGAACCGAAATTGAGTATCGTGCGGTGCGTGAGAGAGACGAGAACTAGGTACCAGCCCTCTGCCAAAGCAGTCAGCGATAGCTCGTTTCACGCCCCGCGCGCCTCTCAAGGCCCCCTTGCACATCCAGCCACCCACACATAGCCGCAAGCGATTTTACGTGCACACATGCTTAAGTGTCGTTTCTTTTTGCGTAGTGTATATATTCTTTGCCTGTGTCACTCCCCGTTTAGGTATCGAAAATGTACCTACATTATTACTATGCGCGCAGGCGGCCCCTCCGGGTGGTAAATTCAGTTATACGAATCGTTTGTCCTGAGTAATAAGAATGAAATTGGCTTGCTATGGATGTCTAGGTATCTTTACGAAAAGGTGCTGAGGTCTGACGTGAGCTAAATTAAACCATTTCTTTGCTGAGTGAGACTTTTGTACGTTAGTATTATTTATTCTGTGGTATTACTCTAAATATATTCCATTACTGCCTCCGTGGTCCAGTGGCACAGAAATTTATAAAAGGCGAAAATTTTTTATCAATTTTTTTACTTTTTTTATTATAGAAAGTAGTTCAGTATCATGGGCTGAACTTGCTCCAAAAATTTTGCCCGTGGAAAAAATGTCACCCTTTATATCGAAATATGAAAAATATTTTTTGACTTTCCGTACATCTTTTCATCGGATCAGCTGATCGCTCAATTTTTATGGAAGATCAAAAAATATTTTTCATATTTCGATATTCCTTGGGGAAAGTTGTTCAGTATCGCGGACTGAATCCACCCTTAAAATAGTTTCAGTATATTTTGTGAGACTCTGTATATATCTCTACATACTACACAAAGAAAAAATAACATTAACGTAAATATTTTGACGACCTCTGTGGTGTAATGGTCAACACGCTAGTCCGCCAATCCGGAGGTTCTGGGTTCGATTCCCAGCCAGGGCAAGTTGGGAAATGGCCTTTTTCAAATTGTCCTTGGTCTTGGGTGTTTATCTATACATGTATTTATTATAAAACTAGCTTTTGCCTGCGGCTTCGCCCGCGTAGATTCGGGGTATGAAAAATAGATGTTGGCCGATTCTCAGACCTACTCAATATGCTCACAAAATTTCATGAGAATCGGTCAAGCTGTTTCGGAGGAGTACGGGAACGAACATTGTGACACGAGAATTTTATATATAAGATATAGTGTCGTTGAGTTAGTATATCCCATAACACAAGTTTAAAACTTACTTTGGGGCTATACAGGCTGACTTTTAAACCACCAGCCAAATTTCTGGAGTAAGTTCAGTCCATGATACTGAACTACTTTCCATAAAAACAATTAACGAAAAACTAAAATAAAAATTAGCCTTTTCATACAAATCAGCGCTCAGTCAAACGGATTTTCTATGGGAGGACAAAAAATTTTCATCGATTTTTAATAACTTTTTTTATAGAAAGTAGTTCAGTATCATGGACTGAACTTGCTCCAAAAATTTGGCTGGTGGTTTAAAAGTCAGCCTGTATATACATCGTGTTAATGAAAGAACGCAAAACCTCTCAGATGGTACCTCAGCCCATGTAACTGAACAACTTTCACGTAACTAAAAAAAATATTTGAATTTTCATACAAACTGATCAGCTGATCGAGTCAATTTGTATGAAAATCCGTTTTTTTTTTGGATCTCGTGAAAGTTGTTGAACATAAGTTGTTCAGTTTCATGGGCTGAGGTGCCATCTGAGAGGTTTTGCGTTCTTTCATTAACACGATCTATATTTATTTATTTATTTTATCTTGCAGGAAGACGCAGACGACACCCTATCAGTTCCCGAGGAACATGTTCCCGGCCTGAACCTAGAGTTCCTGCGGCAGCTAGTGAGCCTCGCCAAGATCATGGTGCCAGGGGTCCGGAGCCACGAGGTGGCGTTGTTGTCAGCGCATACCGTGTGTTTGTTTACGAGGACTTTCTTATCGATATACGTCGCTTCCTTGGAAGGCTCCATAGGTATGTTTATATTCCGAGATACAGATACACTATTACGTCTTTATCCCTAACGGGCAGACAGAGCCTAGGGCGGCGAGGCCCAGGTCTCAAAAACCCTATAAAAATTCGCTAAGTCCTCCAGAAAAACCTAAGTCCTAAAACGGAAAGGTAGTAGGTAAAGGTTTGGTCAATAGCTCCTCAGTCGCAAGCTGGAGATATTTTGGAATCCCACTTGTGGAGATGGTGATAATGTATTAAGACGAGCAGAAAATATATTTCGAGAGCTCGTAGACGTTTTTGGGTAGGTATTCGAAGCAAGCTGAGAACTTGTCTTATAGTTCTCCTATAAAACCCAAACTTAGAACAACAGAAAAAAAGGAAAGTAGCTAAATCGACCCACAAATTTTCAAAGGTACAATATTTTTACAGAATTATATTCTTTGGGAAATCTGTAACTTTTACACGTTAAAATAGAGTATTTAAGGAGTAAAAAATAAATAAGTCAGATAATTTAGTCGGGTCTTTAGCTTTACCAGATGCTTCCAAAAATGATAACCTGTCAGGCGTCTTTTGGGTAGGTATTTAAGGCAAACTAATGTCTTACTGTCTTATACTACTGCTTTATTACTTATTCTATATTAGGGTAATATAGGAGAAGTATAAGACAATTCATGATTTATTTATTTTCCCCATTTCTCTTCCAGTAAAACACATAGTACAAAAGGACATGCGTCGCTTCGCCGCCTTACTTCTCCAGTGGTTCGGCATCGCTGTGCCAGCTACCTTTATCAACTCCATGATCCGCTACCTGGAAGGTCGGCTAGCCCTGGCCTTCAGAACGAGATTGGTGAACCACGCGTACGAATTGTACTTTAAGAACCAGACATACTACAGGGTCGCTAACTTGGACGCCAGGATTGAAAACGCTGATCATAGGTATGTTTCTGTTCGACGTCAACTCGTGAATGGGTGCCGCCAGTAGGGACAGCCGGATTGCAGCTTGGCTCCGTTTTTTGAGACTACTCAGTGTAACTTATTTCTGTAAATTGGATTTGGCACTCGTTCGCAAGCTTTACATATTATGTTGTGATAACATTGTATTAGGCATAATATCTTTGTTAACTGACAAAGCCCGTATGGCGCGTAGGCTATGTAAATGAGTTTCTGTCGGCGTTTCTTCTCAGCAGTGGTCGCGAAACGCTAGACGATAGTATCGGTAGCTTTAAAAATAATTTAATATAAATAAACATTAATTAATGTGTACACTAAAATTATTGACGTGCCTGCAAAGGCCTCATTTACTCGTACTATAACTCGACCGCCATAACGAAGAACTACGGAATACAGATAGTGCGTCTGGGCCCCAGACCCAGACGCTCTACTTGGATGCCGTAGTTCTCCAAAGTTCCCAGACTGTGGGGTTTTATTTATGTAGCCGATCATGAAAACTTTGATAGCGCGTTGCAGGATCTTCATTCATATATGAATTGCGTCAGATGTATCGACGGTAAATCAAGGATCTTAGTAAGTGGAGGCCCATAGTCTCTGCCTACCCCTGTCTGTGGGAATCGGACGTTATAATATTGTATGTATGACAGCAGCGGAATGTATTTATTAAATGGTGATACACACCGCGCCATCTAGATGGCTTGGTCTGTATTAAGAAGTTTCTCGATTTAATAGATCGTTAGTATCTACACTTGATGCTTTATAAATTGAATGATTTCAAAAATTGCCACCAGGTGTGCAGTATACTATATGAGGCTGTACATTCGTTTATTCTGCCTCTGTTTCATAACACGCACCTAGCCCTAAGCTAATATTAAAATAAATAGAATATCCCGACTGTCGCACTCTTGGAGTCGTGGGCACACATTTTACAAAGGGTTTGACGACAGATCAGTTCAGTTTGACGACACAAAACACAATTTTTGTTTATAATTTTGTTATATACCGTAGTCTTGATTTTTTGTTTTATTTCGACTTTAACTAGGTAGATTAAAGGGCATAGCCTACTGGTACAAGTGTTTTATTACCTGTTCAATATAAATGTAACACAATTTACCTAAATAAATTATTTTATTTTTTATTTTATTCCCATTTTTAGGGTTCCGTTCCCGAACGGTGCAAACGGGACCCTATTACTGAGACTCCGCTGTCTGTCTGTCTGTCACAGGGCTCTATCTCTTGAACCGTAATAGCTAGACACCTGAAATTTTCACCGATTATGTATTACTGTGGCCGCTATATCAACAAATAGGTACCTACTAAAAATAAAAAAAGTTGAAAATTAAAGGGGGTCGTCCTACAAAAACCGTGTTTTTTTTCAGCGTTTTTAACTCGATCTGTCACAGAACTCTATCTCTTGAACCTTAATAGCTAGGCACCTGAAATTTTCACCGATTATGTATTACTATGACCACTATAACAACAAATACTAAAAATAAGATAAAGATAATAATTAAAGGAGGTCTTCATACAAGAAACGTGTTTCTTCAGCGTTTTAAAACGGGTAGTATTTAAACGCAAATCAAAATTACTGATTGCACAGCAAAATACTCAACTGAAAATATTACTAAACAAACTGCAATTTATATTTGTGGCGCAGTAAAATGGATAGAACTTTCCTAGCACTCGCCGGCCGCTGCCGCGGCACGCTCGCTTCGCTCGCTCGGCTCGTGCGTGTGTTGGTCGCAGTTCTAACATAACCTAACCTATAGGTTTGCCCTAACCTAATAAATTTGATGTGCAGTCAGTATTTATTTGCTGTGCAATCAGTACTTATGATAAGATTGTTGATTTATTTGATGTAAAAAAGTATATAAATGATGAGATTAAATTGATGGGTGATTATTTATTAGATGTGCAATTAATAATATCCCTTTTAAAACATTGTACGGTGGTAAGGAACCCTTCATGTACGAGTCCAACTCGCACTTGCCCGTTTATTTATTTGGAATATCTTTTAATTTAAGCATTTTTGTTAACAGATTAACAGAAGACGTGTCGGTGTTCACGCAGTCGGTGGCGCACCTCTACAGCTCGCTGACGAAGCCCTGCTTCGACTTGCTTCTCATTGTGCTGACGCTGGCTTCGTATTCCAGCAAGATGAAGGGCAACATCTTCATTGGTGAGTGTGGTTGGAAGATTGTTGTTGATTTCTGCGAATAGGCGTGTGGGCGACAGTAGTGCTGGTTAGTTTAAGACGATACGACGATCTCACTTTAAACTGTAACCAGTGGTTCATAAATTGTTTGAAGGGGTATCTAGGTTTTACTAGCTTAAAATTTTAAATGATATCTCCGTTTCCTTACAAATAATTTATTCCAAATGGGTGCACTAGACTGTGACCAAATCTTGTGTGCTGGGAAAGTTTTATCCATTTTACTAGAATAGGGCAAACTTATAGGTTATAAATATTATATTAACTAAACTTATTAAAAAGAATAATATTTAATTTGATATTCTGATATTAGAAACATCGCAAAAGTAAATGTTATTTGTAATAAAATTCTATGATTTCAAATTATTCATAACAAACATTCTAATTATTGATTTTCTGTGCAACAAATCTATTATTAAAAATTCTTTATACTGAGATTATTATGTCATAGAATAATCAATATGTAGGTTACATATTGATTATTCTATGACATAATAATCTTGACACGAAAATCTGTTAAACTTTTGTCTGTATAAGAAAGTACACCCATATAAATATACATCGTGTTAATGAAAGAACGTAAAACCTCTCGGATGGTACCTCGGCCCATGTAACTGAACAACTTTTGTTCAACGACTTTCACGAAATCCAAAAAAAATAATTCGGATTTTCATACAAATTGACTCGATCAGCTGATCAGTTTGTATGAAATTTTTTTTTTTTAGTTTCGTGAAAGTTGTTGAACAAATGTTGTTCAGTTACATGGGCTGAGGTACCATCTAAGAGGTTTTGCGTTCTTTCATTAACACGATGAATACTTATACCAACAATATGTCCTACTATTTTTAAAACCAAAACTTTTCGGGGTGACTATTATTAAGAGATATTATAAATATCCTATGATAATAAAGATATTTTGAATTGAATTGAATTGAATTGGGTGTGCGAATACAATTCGTTTGTCTAGAGTAATAAGAATGCAATAAGCCTGCAATGGATGTCTAGGTAGCTAAACGAAAAGGTGCTGAGTTCAGACGTGAGCTAAATTAAACCATATCGCTAACCACATTGAGTAGATATTTCTTTGAATATCTTTGCTGACTGAGACTGGTTCTTATTCTGTGCCGTATAAATGCTAGAGTGAAGTTAGTCTCTAGTTTTACATAATAGCTCTTTTATTTCAGGTCCCAGCATAGCCACAGTGGTGATCTGCCTGACAGGACAGCTCCTTCGGCTGTTAAGTCCAAGGTTCGGAGCGTTGGCTGGGGAAGAGGCAAGAATGAAGGCCAACCTTAGACATGTGCATTCGAGACTTATAGCTCACGCCGAAGAAGTCGCCTTCTATGGTGGACACAAGGTAAGATTTTAGGAATAAATAAATAAATCATCATACCATCAGGTCTTTCTAGTCTCCACTGCAGGAGCACGACCCTCTCTGTACTACCAGAGCCATATATTAGCCAGAGCATTCAGAGGATTTGGCCTACACACTCCACGCTGGCCAGACGGGTTGGAGAGGTCTCATTGATGTTTATAAGCTTTGTTCAGCTTGTGTTTCCTAAGTCGCCTTCTACGACATCCACGGGAAGACTTGGAGTGGTCCTATTCTACTCTGCCGGGAACCACACGGCTAATGTTAATGTGTAATAAAAAAATTAACAAAAAAAAAAAACAACAAAAAAAGAACAACTTCATTTCCTTTGAGAAGTTTCTTTCATATTTCCAAAGTTCTTTATCGTGTCTTCGTCGAATTAATATGGACAATAGGTAGGATTTTAGGAAATATTACTTATTTGATATCGACAACGAAATACAATTCTTCCGTTTGGGAGAAAATTAATATACTGAAACTAGCATTTGCCCGCGGCTTCGCCCGCGTATACTACACAAATAAGATTATTTTTATTTTAACAGGGTTGCAATTTAGTAAAATCCAATGGATTATTATTTTTTACTAACCGCTAATTCAAAAATGTCATGTGTCTCACTTCAAAAATGACGAAGATTCATACAAACTTGCATTTCACCTCTATAGGAATGTAATTTTCAAAATCGAATAAATGCATTATTATATTCTAGTAGACTACACAAATATGATTGTTTTTTAAACAGGCGTTGCAATTTATTAAAATCCAATGGATTATTGTTTTTTACTAACCACTTATTAAAAAATTTCATGTATCTCACTTTAAAAATTACGAAGTTTCATACAAACTGCCAACCCCTATTTTGGCCCACTTAGGAATGGAATTTTCAATAGTCCTTTCTTAGCGGACGTCTCCTAGTCACAATCTACCTTCCTGCCAAATTTCATCTTCATTGGCTAAGTAGTTTTCGAGATTTCGTGATGAGTGAGTGATTTTCGCTTTTATTTATATAGATGTGTATGAAAATGAGAACGTTAAGCTTTTCTTAGCATTTTTGACAAAAGCGGCCGTTTTCCGCAAAAATGCGTTCTCACTATAAACTGCAGTAGTTCATAAAATAGTTTGAAGGGTTATCTAGGGCTTCACAAAGACACAATTTTGAATGATATCTCAGTTTCCTTTAAATAATTTATTCAAATGGGGGCAGCACTGGACTTCATGTATCCCCTTAAAAGACAATGATTTTAATCATCAACTTTGTCCCCAGGTGGAACTAGGACAGCTTCAATCCGCGTACCAAGAGCTGGTAGCTCAGATGACTTCCGTGTTCAACAAGAAGCTGTGGTACGTGATGCTGGAGCAGTTCTGCATGAAGTACCTGTGGTCCGGCACCGGCATGGTCATGCTGGCGCTGCCCATCCTCACCGGGAACAGCGGAGATGGTAAGTGACCATCGGATTACACTTTGCCCCAAGAATAGACCAGCTCCAGTCCGAGTACCAAGAATGGTCATGCTAGCGCTGCCCACCCTCACCGGGAACAGCGGAGACGGTGAGTGTACTTCCCACCTAAGTTTGTTGGCTTAGAGGTGCAAGTAGCCTCCCTGAGTGACGTTTTGTGTCCCTATTGCAAGTAAAAGGGGAGGGGGGGGACTAGTCCAGCTCCATTCTGAGTGCCAGGAATGGTCATGCTAACGCTGCCCATCCTCACCGGAAACAGCAGAGTCAATGAGTCTTCTTCTCACATTAGTTCGTGGGCTTAGAGGTGCAAGTAGCCTCCCATAGTGACGTTTTGTGTCCCCCTCCCATATGGTATTACCCTCTCCACGCGAGTTCAACTCGCACTTAGCGGGTTTTAATTACCTAACAAAGTAACTCGAGGAACCCTCATACTTTGAAGCGTAATTCGATTTTTAGTTAGAATGTTTTAGCTAGATGGAGCTACTAGTTCGAAAGAAGGTAGTTTCGTAGTGGTGCCGTTTAATTTCGGAAAGATGGCGGTATAAGCGTTCATTTTCTACGAACAAACAAGCGCCATCTCTGATTTTTCGTGGATACCGTCAGCCTAAGCACCCAGCATCCTTTGTATGGCTAGCGGGGGAGATAGTAGCGACATCTAGAAATAATACAGGATTTTGGCTTTCTAGCAGAGTACGCTTTTTTGTATGGAGCTGTTAGTTCTCTTGAATTTGTTCGTCCATGGCAGTACGAAATAATTTACTTTTGACCCAGGATATTACCCTTTTCCTGCGAATTTGACATCGCTTACTATCCCACAGGGTAATGGACTCCATCTCCCTCCAAAACTCCATTCAAAAGGCATAAGCCTTTTAAAGGTAGTGGTAAATATATTACCACTGTAGGGTTTTCTACTACTATTATTAGGAGGCAAGGAGGATAGGAGGCAAGTAAAAGACCAGTTGACGAAAAGGAATGATTCTCTTTGTTTCAAGACTCTTTTTATATACAAAATGTTGGTATACTAAAGTATCGTTCATACAATAATTTCCACCAATCAGCTCACAGAACGCGTTTATATAAATTCGTTAGCAGCTCCACAGCGCCAGTCGCAAACATGATCTTGAGGCGAACGGCCGCTGCACGTCTCGTATGATGGAGGGGATGGACACGTAAATATGCGCGCACTCGCTCGCCGCTCGTCAGTAGTAAACAGCCACTAGCCTCAATGCACGTATGTCCCCACACCACCATAAATTGAACCTTATACCTTGGTGATAAGGTCCAAAAACAATGATTATCAAATATACCTTCTGCCTTATGAAGGGTAAACCATTTTTTGTTGTTGCAGGCAAGAGCGGGGAAAGCATAAGTGCGCGCACAGAGTACATGACGACATCACGGAACCTGCTCAACTCTGCTGCCGACGCCATCGAGAGGCTTATGTCTAGCTATAAGGTAACAATTCATTTTTTACGGTTCCGTACCCAAGGGGTGACAACGGGACCCTATTACTGAGACTCCGCTGTCCGCCCGTCTGTTACAGGGCTCTGACTCTTGAATCGTAATACGTGGCCGCTATAACAACAAATACAAAAAATAAGATAAAGTTAAAAATTAAAGAGGGTCGTCGTACAAGAAACGTGTTTTTTCAGTGTTTATAACAGTGCTCTTGTCGGTGGTGCTCTTACGACGCGCGTTTTTGATGCGCGCTTCCTCTGCGCGTTTTCATCGCGTTTTGGCAGATTGAACACGTTTGATTTATATCACAAATGAAACGCGCTGTAAGCGCGCGTTGGTATCGATACAAACGCATTTGAAACGAACTTCGAACGCGCGTTTGTATCGATACAAACGCATTTGAAACGAACTTCGGACGCGCATTTGTATCGATACAAACGCGCGCTTACGGCGGTTTATTTGTGATTATTGAAAATGCACTGCACCTCGGTGGAGGGGCGCTATATAAACGCGACACAAACGCGCGCTAAAAGGCGTCCTGGTTGCGTTCGAAAAACGTGGCGTTTGTATCGATACAAACGTGCGTAAAAAAAAGTGTGGAAGGGCCCTTATATGTTTTTACATTTAATTTTTCTTTTATTTGATCAAAACATCTTCTTCTGGGGTTTATTACTCCTTTTTTGCCTCCTATTTGTCATTTAAATATGTATTGTAAAGAACGCAGCGTGTCGTAGTAGATGTTAGAACATTTTCCCTTTTCCATCCATTTTGTTTTCAGTTTTCCTCTAGATCTTTATCCGTCTTATACAAAACCATAACAAGCAATCAAGTTTTTTTAACGCGACTTTCTTTTTATTTATGCCTTGTAATTTTTTGTACAGGAAATAGTAACCCTGGCCGGGTACGCGACGCGCGTGTCGGACATGCTGACGGTGTTCGGCGAGGTGGCGCGCGGGCGCTGCGTGCGCGCCGTGCACGTGGCGCCCGCGCACGCGCACGGCTTCCAGGTCACCTTCCGGGACAACCAGCCCGTGCCGCAAGGTCGGTCACCTATATAACTATTAGCCATCATTATAATTTTTATCACCATCACTACCACAGTCATCATAGTCACATTACCCTTACCCTCGCCTTCACGATTATCCTCACCCTCGCACTCACTATCATCCTCGCCCTCGCCCTCACTAAAATCCTCACCCTCGCCCTCACCATCATTCTCACCCTCGCCCTCACTATCATCCTCACCCTCAACATCATCTTCACCATCGCCCTCACCATCATTCTCACCCTCGCCTTCACTTTCATCCTCACCCTCATTATCCATCTCACCATCACCCTCACTATCATCTTCACCTTAATTATCACTCTTAACCACATTATCATTCACATCACCATTATCATTCTAAACCATACACTCACCCTTATCACAACAATATCATCAAGCCGCAAGGCATATCCTCCCTCAAGGAATTGTATTCAATCCGCTAGTTTCCAACAGTCAAATCAGATACTTTTTTCTTAACGTCAAAACAAACATTTTCTATTAGATTTGTATAAAATATCGGACTGTGACGTCAGAGTTTCTTGAAGTCAAATAGCGCTCTTAATATCCGTTTTCCTGCATTAATAAATGTATAATCACGTTCCAAGTGGATGTGATTAATGACAAGTGATATTATTTTGTGACGTTTTATTCTTTTATCAATACCAAATAATTTATTTTTGACCCAGGAAACTACCCAATTAACTAATCTTCCGGGTTAATTGTGTGACTTTCGTTTATCTATGAATCTCGTGTTGTTTCAGGCAAGATAATCTACACGAGCGACCTGTCCATCCGTCTCCGCAACGTGCCCGTGGTGACGCCCGCCTGCGACGTGGTGGCCAGCGGGCTCAGCCTGAACATCGCGCCGGGGACGCATCTGCTGATCGTGGGGCCCAACGGCTGCGGGAAATCCAGGTGTTTATTGATATGACAAGAGAGTGAGAGTGGGAGTGAGAGAGAGAGAGACAGAGTGAGATAGAGTTGCGCCCTTAACAGATAAAATTTCCGAAGACACGATCAGATGGTATTGTTATGCCATGAGGTGGCCGAAAGAACATGACATGAAAATGTGCAATTTGGACGAATACATGAAAAAAAGATGATTGCACGCCTCATAAGCGAAGCGCATGAGGTAGTGCTCTACTCTCGCCTTACAAAAATCAAGTGATTTTTTTAACTAAATGTGTCTCTATTTATTTTCTATCGCATTTGTACAATAATATTTACACATAAATGTCAAGGAAAAACACTAGTTTCAACACTTATGACATTTTTAAAAGACATTTTGCCTTTTAAATAAATAAAAACAATGTTTAATAAAATCATTTTGTGGACGTCCGTGTGTCTGTATGTATGGAAACTGGCGTGGTCACGATAACTCCTGAAAAACTTATCTGATCAAGTCCATTTTTTTTATACGCTTCAGTATTATCCAAAACTAAGTCCTTTCGAAGATCACGGTCTAATTAAATGTAGTTTAGTTATAGCGAGCAGTAAAAAAAATCAAATCGTCGCGCGTGAGCTCGCCATTTTGTTACAAACCAAAATCTTACTGTCAAAAACAAATCAGGGTGACAGAACTTGAGCTGCTCTTCGCGCACGCGTAGATCGTCGGGGTGTAGGCAAAGAGGTTTGCAATGGGTCCTCCTTCACAGTGCCCGCTATATCTTTCTCAGCGGGAAATTAAAAATAAAAGTTAAAAATAATCTCCAGTCGTGCGTTAAAGCCGACACATACTTTTCTT
This sequence comes from Acrobasis repandana, assembly GCA_963576875.1. Lineage (NCBI taxonomy): Eukaryota > Metazoa > Arthropoda > Insecta > Lepidoptera > Pyralidae > Acrobasis > Acrobasis repandana. The sequence continues at coordinate 12,725,825 of OY756239.1, forward strand.
CGTTTTAAGTTAGCAATAAAACAATCAAAATCAATTTAATTGTGAAAAATGAGATTATGAGGCGTGCACTTTTGGATTTTCCAAACTATTTTAAAATTAGTACGGCTGGTTTAAGCTATCAGTATTAGATACCAAAAGATACTGACATTGTCCTTTTTTTTTAAGTCTAAAAATCATTTATTCATCTTTGAATATTTTTATGATTGTCAATTTTGCTATGGATTTTATAATTATTGTTTATGTCAGATCATTTACTTAAAAGTTAAATAAGTTAAATGCCTTTAATCTAGGTTTAAATCCTCCCCCCCCCCAAATAAAGACACCGAAATAGAGAGATCTAGTTGCGTGGAACAATTAGTTTTTATTTAAAAAAAAAAATTCCTTGTAATACAAGTCAATCACTGTCAGTGAGCTGTCAATGTCAAACACACCAACCTATTGTTTTTTTACATGGACCTATCCCCTCCCCCCTTAAAACCGGCTTGGTGACGCCTATGGGCGTTACTGATAGTAAGGTGCGTTGCCAGTTGTTGATGCCTGTCTCCTGTTGCAGCCTGTTCCGCATCATCTCGGGCCTGTGGCCCGTGCACGGCGGGGAGCTGTGGGTCCCGCGGCCGTGCGAGTGCGGGTACTGTACTGATGATGGCTCCGAGCAGGACCACTGCACCACCCGGCCCATCATGTTCTACATCCCGCAGAGGTATGCTTAATCTGCCCGTCATATTCTACGGGCTTAGAAATCATTATTTTATTTCAGCTGTCAGTTTCAAATAATCCGGTTGTGCCCTGCACATGTCGTCGCCTACGAACGTCAAAATTCTAATCTATACAACGTGGAAGGAAGATACCCGTATAAAATAAATTGAACCACAGGCTTTACTAGATCAATTAAGTATAGTGAAATTTAAATAATAGCCAAAACACTAAAAGAAAATTTGACATTCCCATACAAATCGCCCGGGCGGCTGCACACTTTTGTATAGAAAAGCCGAAATTTTTTTTGAACCAGGGACGCAAGACTCAAAATTAGGCGAGAAGGTGAAAATAACTGCTACCAGTTAACTCGTGCAGTGATTAAACTTAAAGCTGCACATTATTACTTTCTCAACAGAGTGGTCAATAATTGGAATAGACTACCAGAAGAAGTGGTCACTGCGCCTTTCATCATCATCATCCAGGTCTATTTTAGTCTCCACTGCAGGAGCACGACCCTCTCTGTACTACCAGAGACATATATCAGCCAGAGCAGTCAGAGGATTTGCGCCTTCCATAAATGCATTCAATAATAGACTCGACACGTGGTTAAGGACAAATAAAGTGTCGTTAATAAGTATATGAACTGTGAAAAGACTTTATGGACTCCCAGCACTGTGGGAAATAGACATATCAGCTCTAAGTTACTCGTCTATAATAAATAAAATAATATATAACATCTAACAAAATACACTGAAACTATTTTAAGGGTGAATTCAGTCTGTGATATTGCACAACTTTCCCTAAGGAACATATGTCGAAATACGAAAAATAATTTTTGGCTTTTCATACAGACTGATCAGCTGATCGGTCAACTTGTATGGGAGGCCAAAAATTATTTTTCATATTTCGATATATGTTCCTTGGGGAAAGTTGTTCAGTATCATGGACTGTATCCACCCTTAAAATAGTTTCAGTATATTTTGTTAGTCCCTGTATAAATATTATAATATACAAACATATTGTTGTTAGAAAGCTATTACTCATTTCACTAATTTCCAGGCCATACATGTCCATGGGCTCTCTTCTGGACCAGGTGACGTACCCGTCCCGTGTGGTGGCCGGCTCCCCTGAGGCCAAGACTGCCGAGGCCCGCGCGACCAAGATCCTCAAACTGGTGCGACTGGACACTATGGCCGCCAGGCACGGGGGCCTGAGGGCCGTGAGGGACTGGAGGGCTACATTATCTGGAGGGGAGAAGCAGAGGATGGCTATGGCCAGGATGTTCTACCACAGGTAAGACTCAGCCATACATATAAGAGAACAAAATAATGAAAAATTTGACCAGAAATACAATATTTTTATAAGGTTTTTTAGGCATTCAAGATGCAGTACCAAATAATTAAATTAAATAATGAAATAAGAAATGGTGAAAAAATTCCACGTGAGCAGAACTTGAACCCGCGACCTTAGTCTCAATACGACTATGCTCTTACCAACTGAGCTATTACGTATTCAACCCCGCACACATTCGCCGCAGATATTCCTACACGCATTAGGCTTGCGTCACCTAACACTTCTACCCACTATTACAAGTAAGGTATCTGATTTAACCCATGTTACAATGAAGTTAAAAATCAATTAGATGTAGGTGCATCAACAGAAATGAAATGTTTATGTGTGATTTTTAAAGGGTTGTGCCTTATACGTGAACAATCGGTAATACGATACCATTTTTCCAAGTTACATTAACACAGTATACAATTTGAAAAATCCATTTTTCATGTAACGCCATATAAACCCGGCTTATATTTGTACTACAAGACTTAGTCAAAATCAAAGTCAAAGTCAAAATTATTTATTGCATGTCATTTTGATCGCTATCTCTTGCACGTGTGAGGGTGACCGCGCGTTATCGCATTCTTTGTTGGAATCGGCTATGGTGGTCTTTAACACAGTAAAAAAATTTAGGTCTATGGACACAAAGGAAAAACAGAATCTTATTCAAGCATTTTTAACTCGTGGTACCGATTTTAAATGAGCAAGATCTTGTTTTAAAAAGTAGACAGTGAGGAGTGTAAACAAAAATGAGAAAATACTTACATAGAATAGTCGGAATGGTTATATGTAAGCGGATAAGACAACAGTTTTAACAAGTAACCAACCCCAAACCCGGCAACAAGGCGAGTACAAAATGCTTGCGTGAAATTCTGTTTTCAAAAGAAGTTCTGTTTAAATATTATGTCTTATTTTTAAAATCCTAAAATATTTTTTCTTTTTACCATCAGGCCAGTATACGCCCTTCTGGACGAGTGCACTAGCGCGGTGTCCATGGAAACCGAGGTGGTGATGTACGAAGAGGCGGTAAAAGAAGGCATCACACTCCTCTCAATCACACACAGACCTAGCGTGTGGTGAGTAATACCCCTTTTTTCGTGGTAACAGCGTTTTCTAGTGACCTGTCGGTCGTCTGACCACCTTGTTGGTGGTTGAGCTTTTTTTTTATTTAAAAAAAATATATACAACGTGGACATACCAGTAATAAATCAAACCACGGTCTATACTAGATCATTATAGTATAGGTGATGAAATTAAAACAACAGTCAAAGAACAAACAAAAAATTTAATTAAGGTTAATATATAAGCAAATGGCCTTGAAGTGTGAAATAAATTGTTAACTCGTAAATATGGTGATATATACAGGCTGACTTTTTATCCACCAGCTAGGGAGGACGAAAAATTTTTATCGATTTTTAATAACTTTTTTTACAGAAAGTTGTTCAATATCATGGACTGAACTTGCTCCAAAAATTTTAAAAACTTGCCTCCGCCAAAATTGGCCACGGCAAGTTTTAAAGCTAGACGGATCACCAATAATAGTTTCAACGGCAGTTCATAAAATATTTTAAAAGGATATCTAGTGCATGACGAAGAGCAATATGGAAATATTATCACCATATTTACGAGTTAACAATTTATTTCACACTTCAAGGCCATTTGCTTAAATATTCACCTTAATTTTAATTTCCTTATACCTACTTTTGTGATCTAGTATAGCGTGAAAAATAATAAAATAAAGATTATTATTATTATTCACAGGAAATACCACACCCACGTGCTAGAGTTCGACGGCGCAGGCAGCTGGGCGTTCCGTCCGCTCGACAAAGACGCGCCGGCCATCACTCCCGGTCCTCTAGCTATCACCAACACTATTTCCAATAATACTAATACGTCATCATCTTATACCAATAATACATCATCTAATGTGAATAATACAGTATCTAATAATACAAGTTCGACCAATGTTAGTTCAGAGGTAGAAGCGAAGGAGCACTGAAACTTGCCAAAATTAGGAAAATTTAATTGTAATAATGAAGTTGATAGTAAGTGCTGAGGATTTTTATATTACGGGTTGGCTATGTAGTTTAGAAATATATGGAAAAACATGAAATATCTATATAAAATAAGCATTAATGAATTATATGTATTAATCTTCAGGAGTTTTTTATACGATTTTGGATTGAAAGATGGCAATATCAATTAAGAAGGTGGTCAACCTCCGTGCTATGGAAGGCACGTTAAGCCGTTGGTCCAGGCTGTTATCAAGGCAGTCTTCAAGCTATGTCAGATGCCTCAAGGCAGCTTGAAAAATCTGCAACCATTTGGCCACTTACCCACGAAATACAATTAAACAGATGGTGATGGTGACCACAATAAGCATAAAATATATTAAGCTCCTCTGTGCTTCAGAAGGCACGTTAATCCCGGCTGTCATTATGGTCATTATGTCATTAAGATGGCAGTCCATAAACTATGTCAGTTGGCTCTAGGCAATTTGAAAAATATGACATTAGTTTTGGCCAATTTTTTTTAACAATTGCGTATACGATCCTACCCATTATTTCTAAACTTTGTATAGTCAATATTCGTAGGTAGTAAATTACTTATAAAAACTTTTGCATATTATCAAGACATATGTAAGCAAATATTTTTTACATTAATTAGTTATTTGCACATTACAAAATAAAAATCATACGTAAAAGTGTCAAAATATTTCCAAAATTGTGTGAGGGTTATTTTTTTATTCAGTGTATATATTTTTTACAGCAACATCGAAATTTATATATACATTGAGCTTTCATGACATTCAACATACCTTCATGGCTTTTTAACCAACAGCCAAATTTTTAAAGCAAGTTCAGTCAATGACATTTACATACTTTTCATAAAAATAAATATAATTACTAAAAATTAAAAAAAAAACGTTCTCATAGAAAATTAGCATATGGCATTAGGTCCGCCATTTGTATTATTACAAATGGCTATAGTATTATTTTAATTGTGTAAATAAATACGTAAAAAAATTGGCAATTTTTTTTCCTTATTTTTTTTAATTTTTATTTAAACTAAATAAGAAACATGGACTGAACTTGCTCCAAAAATATGGCTGGTGGAAAATCACTTTGTATGTACATTTCTTTGGAAAAGTTCTAATTAGTATCACGGAGGTTTCTGAAAAGATGAAAGATAAATCGCTCTGTATCGTTCTCTCACTCAAAGGATTTCTGTAGCTATACAACGCGGAAATACTGCAAGCATTATGGGTACCTTTAGGCCAGGACGATTCGGGGCGGTTTATTAGTCCCACGATTTAGTTAGACTTAGCAAGCTATATCGGATGTCTTGACGGACGTTGAAATTCTGACACCAGTGTTGGCCATTTACACTCACGAAAAAAAGAAACGGACGTAACTTGCACTGAAAAATTATGCACTGGATAAAAGTCTTCCCGTTAACAAACAGTTTACACATACAAAATGGAATAGTGGCAAATAAGTCTAGAAATAAAACTATTTTTGTAATAATTTGGTCAATGTTACCGTAATATCGCGAATAAGTCACAAAAAAAACTTTATAATTACAAAACTAGTACGAAAGGGTGTATTAGGGTAATCAAGTTACTTTACAATACGAACAACTTTTACCATAAATAAAGATAGGCAATGCCGGTTTTAGCCCTACCACGGCCCCGGGCGAGATTTCCAGGCCAGCCCCCCCTAACTGCAACTCAGACTCGTACGAAAAAAAATTGGACCTGGGTTAAAAATAAATTATTTGATACTGTTAAGAAAATAAAACATCACAAACATTTTCAACATGATTTTAGATTTTTTAATGCAGAAAAACTGATAATAAGAGCGCTATTTGACTCCAAGTATCTATGACGTCACGGTTTGTATTTCATACTAATCCCATAGACAATGTTTGTTTTGACGTTTAGAAAAAAGTGTTTGATTTGACTTCTTGTCATCTGGCGGATTGAACGGGACAGTGATAAAACTAGAGAAGAAACTGCAGTTTTACATAAAAGCTCTTTAGGACTAGCGGATTTTGAGCCTTTATCATCATCATCCGAACGTATTCCTGGTTGCATCCTCAGCGGCACACCTTAGAGCCCGGGGTCTGCTACCTAACCTAGGTGGTTTGACGAGGTTAGAGCCTTCAGCGTTGGTCTATTAGTAGTTGTTCGTATGATGAATAGATCTCCTTTCGACTTGATCCGTCTCATTATAAAACGCAGACTAACGTTACTAGGTTTGAACCATTATCCACCCCAGAGATATGGGATATATCCACCCAAATCAAGTTGACATTGACAGATGAAATTGTGGCATATTACTAGATGTCAACTTGATTAGGTTTTATAATTGTCACAGACCTACCACTACTAGACATGCATAGTGCGTGGCCACCTTAGTGCATCTCTTTCTATTTTTGATTGTTGCCTCCACCCATATTTTTCACACATCGCAGAACACACTATGGTTACTAACTTATAATAAGCTCAAATAAAACCCTAAATCACCTTTAAAATGATAAAATCCCTAAAATTAATAACTTTCTTTGATTGTTTTGTGGTTTGTTTGGCCCAGATTTTGACAGTAGGCCAGCTTATAGCAGCCACGCCGATAGAGACAAAAAAACATATCAGCGTTTCTTTCACACTCACGTTGTACTGTATTTGACAGTCTTTTTCTAGCAATATCGTTGCAAATCTAGTAGTGGTAGGTATGTTATAATGGTTTAAACAGAGATATGGGAGGTAGATTCTGCGATGAAGTGTCAAAAGTTTTGAAACGTAGTGGCGTATTTTTTAACGCAATACGCCAGGACGTGTATGATGCTACTAAATAGAAAAGTCAAACAGAAGTCAATGTCTTCAAACAATGTCATTAAAATTTTGTCGTATTAGTAGAAAACAGGCTACGTTTTTGCTTTGGACTTTTAGCGAAGTCTTATTTTAGCAACAGTAAATGTCGATAAGCGGGTAAGAGACAAATGATTTTAACCAAATTATCTCTATAAGAAGGTACCTTTTTGCTCTTTGGGTTTAAACCTAGTAATATGATTGGTCTGCATTTTATCATAAAATAGACGGGATATGCCCATATTGACTAGCGTTGTATTGTACATTAGGTATACGATCATTAAATCACATTCATTTTATTAACGTTTAAAAAAATATTTAATAAAATCAGGGTTCATTTGGTAATTTTTTTATTTGAAGTTTTTGTTCTGCATTATTTTTTTACTATTTGATTCATTTTGGACATCTGTCAGCACGGAACAGCACTTTCGTATGCTGCTATCCTTTTCTGTCGCTCAGAAAAGTCATTTGCTAGAGCGAGAGAGAGCGACGGAATGCGGCAGCATCGCCGATTCCGCGGCGTTAGCACAGCAGAAACGCTGCGGCAAATGACAGTTCTGAGCGGCAGAAAAGGATAGCAGCATAGGAAAGTGCTGTTCCGTGCTGGCAAATGTGTCCCAACCCTTATACGTTTTTGTATGATTAAATATTCTTGTTAAAAATATAAGGAAGCATTTTTACAATTTCGTTTAGTATTCTAAGTATATTTTTTTACAATTTTTATATTATTGTGAGATTAAAGTAACAGGCTGTCGACAATTATATAATTTTTTTACATTTTTTATTTTGTTTTTACATTTTTGGAATATTAATTGAAATTGTATTTTAATTTATTTTTGTGTCGGTTTTGTGCATTCGGGTTCTTCGATATACTTTTGCTCCCGAATGTGCTGTGTGTATAATTGTACATATTATAACTAAGCGTATGTTAGGAGGTACTGATGGATAGAAGAGATGAAATAAACGGGGTTTATATTAAATATTTGTTTTAATTAATTACACTATTCAAAGAATCCAACGTTTATTCAGGAACCAGCGGCCTGCCCCGGCCTTACACGGGTATGTATTGCCAGCTTAGATCAACAATACAACTAGATAATAATATTATAAACGAAACCTTCCCGGAGAATACTCATGGGATAGTTGTTAAGACGATACACGGAGTCCAGTGCTGCCCCCATTTGAAATAAATTATTTGTAAGTAAACGGAGATATCATTTAAAATTTTAAGCTACTAAAACCTAGATAACCCTTCAAACTATTTTATGAACCACTGTTTACAGTTTAATATAGGAACCGTGTTTCTTCAGCGCTTTAAAACATTGTACTCGCACTTGCCCATTTATTTCCTAACAAGTTACAATCAAAGGTTAGTGTAGGCCTTTGATTGCTTTAAGGGAGCTTCTGGCGACAAATCTATACGAGTCCACTGGTTTTCATAGACGATTGAGTGGCGGACGACGCCCGAAGACGCCCACACAGTCCGCGAAACAAATATCACTACAGCTGTACTATGACTGTCCACTTTAACTATTTCACATATTGTTTCTGAGCATGAGCATTTATAACACCAAACAACACCAAATTCATATTATAAAGTCCACTAAAATCAATTTGCAAAATAATTTAAAGAAAACCCCAACCGAACCCCTTGACTTCCCGCCAAGAACTTCGAAATAATTAAGTTAGTTTGTATTTTATACTCCTATTCAATAACTAATTGAGAAATTCCTATTACTGAAAAAAACAATCAGTGGTAACACTTATCGTGACATTCGTGACGTAGTCTTGGGCTATCGGAAGGGAATTAAGTACCATATTTTATTACACCATGGTAAAAAATGCTTTGTTCTACGCACAACTTTACGGGGGTCAAACTGCATATTAATTATTGCACAATACATATTTAGCTACACGAGTTGTCACATGAGTAAATATTGTGCTGTATCATTAGTATCATTACACTCTAAAAATAAATTAATTGTAATTAACTTAATTAGGACAAAATCATAAAAACAAATTATCGTATTTTCCTTGGGAGCTCTTTATTTTTACTATTTTAATTAGACATAAATTCCAAAGTATTGATATCATTATTTTATTTCAGTAGTTATTATGACACTTGATAGGATCTGTGATTTATTATGTAAGTACCTACTTAATTTTTACATTACATAAGCTTGATGTGGTCAGTCCTGAATGAGCACGAATCTAGACTTTTTTGTAGGCAGTGCAAATAGGAATGTTCCCCGCCTTAATGACTTTTGTTTTGTTTGTTTATAAATTTTTCAGCCCCTTTTTACCTTGCGCCCCCAGGCTCATGCCTAGTTTGAGCCCGTATGACCCTGATAGTACTTAGAGCGATCTTAAATATTATCAATACTAACGAAATACTCAATCTGAAATAAAAACACAGCAAAATTCAGGACTTTTTAGGAAACACGATTGCTTAAAATTTTCTTGATAGAAAAACATTACGAAGTTGCCTCCAAATCACCTCAGAATTATACTGAAACGGAAAGTATTCAAGAAATACAATAAATTAGCACTTGTTACTTTGGATTATAACAGCCAATTTGCTCCGAATCTACCGGACCGAATCTATGACCCAAACACATATGTGCAAAGTAAATAAATATTTTTTTAAAATAAGGGTCATTTTCGGGGGACAAATTAGGAAATAAAAAAAAAAAGTATTGCACACCTTACTGTGACATATATGTATAAAATGAAAGGGCTCGTTATTTGAATCTCAAATATATTTTTGTTATTATTGAAAAATGAATAGTTTTGATTTTATTCATGAAAGAAGACGAAAATTGACCATTGGTCCCCTGATCTCCGAAACTACTGAGCCTAAAATTTTGAAAAAAATACAAAATATAGTTTATTGCTTGTAGATTACAGGAAAACCTATATGAATTCAATCAATTGTACGGAACCCTCTCCACGCGAGTTTAACTCGCACTTGGCCGGTTTATTAAATAACTCTTAAATATTCTTTGTAAAAAGAATAAACCTCAAAACCAAAACCAGCCTCATTGACCTACCGCGATCTTTTCACCGCGCAAGGCAGGCTGTCTCGCTTCGGCTAAACGGCTAAAGTGAAAATTTGTGTACGTGGAAGCGGGAGCAAAACATAGATTATTCACATCAGGCCCAGCCTTAACCCTTAATTACTCGCACAAAGAACATTACATCTCGCATGGGGTCACAGGTGACCCCAAATTGTAAGAATTAAATATAAGTACTTTCATTAAAGTGCTTTATTAAAACTATAATATTTAAAAGAAATAACATAAATGAATATCAAATTAAACAAAATAAATATAAAAAATTGTACAATTTATAAATATTTTTAGGAACTCTAAGAATAATTTCCAAACAATGATTTCCACATTGTTAAAAAACCATGTTAATTATTTCCGTTTATAAACACGCGTGTAATATACTTAGTAGAAGATTTGCTCTTTGCTACAGATTTTAATCATCAGTAAATTTAATGTCAGTACCTACCTACGGAGATTTTGTTGAAGACTAAGTAAATTTCCGCATACTATATTGACACTGTAATTTTTGTATTGTCAATGGCATGGCAAATTAAACCTGACATCATTGCAAAAAGGATGGCAGGAACATGACTCAAATGTTTTTTGAAGAAAGACAACCTCTCTGAATTTTAAGTTTTGAAATAGATTTTTTCACAAATTTAAGCTAACTAGAAGAAAATAAAACTAGGTTCATAAACAGTATAGAAAAGTCTATTAGAACACCGATTAGATTTCACTGGGCAACAAAAATTCTAGTGATAGTTTCTATTGATCTTGTACGCTTTGACTTCTGCCCATTATGCCCATTTTTTTATTTTCCATTCGCTGATACTTGGTTGACTGGAAGAGATCCCTTTATAATGAAAATATAATAATAAATTCTTTTTTCAGACCATGGTCCATAAAATATGAGTAAAAAACAAAGTACTTATCCTAGTGATAGTAATTGGCGAGACAAAAATAGAAAATTAATTTATGAGGTGTACTCCCACGGAGTCGCTGCAGCGCCTAGGCCACTTACGCATTATGGCATAAAAATCGTCCATGCGTGCTTCGGCGAACATACCTGACGCACTACACCGCCGCGGCAGCCCTAGCAGCATCCTCAGCGCATCATTATACTGGACGCGCAGAGCATTGTAGGTCCCCCCGCGTATACCTCACCCACAGGCTGCACATGGGATAAGTTTTATGGGATAAGTCCGCCATTGTACATATTATTTGGTCTTTTATGGCTTATATGTCTGTAAAATATTTTTTGTACAATAAAGATATATACAACAACAACAAAAAGATATTAATTTTACCTTTGAAGTTGTTGCCCAGTAGGGTTAGTACTTATTACGTCTTTAAAACTATTTTGAGTGATATCATCGTACGTTTGTCACGTCACATGACCCAAGACAATAGGTATACGAGTACATATAATATATTTATATTATAATATTTCGTATGCCCAGTAAACTAGAAGCTAACGAACCGACGGCTTCTTATCCCGGCAATGCGCTATCTAAATTCATTCTGATCAGCGCCGGCGCGACTGATTGAGAAGATTATTCAATGGGCAGAAAAAGTTAGTGAAAATTTATTCTTATGAAAGAGGGTTCAAATTTCAAATAAAATTTAATCCGCTAGATGAGAAGTCAAATCAGACAGTCTTTTTAAACGTCAAAACAAACATTTTCTATGGGATTTTGTATGAAAAACAAATTCATGATACAAATCCAAAATATAAATTTAACAATGTAGTAATTGCTGGTGACTTTAACATTGACATATTAATAGATATGATGATAAAATTGAATTTGAAGGCCTATTGTCAAATTATAATTTCAAATTAGCTGTAAGAGAAGTTACCAGACCTGCTAGTAATACTTGTCTTGATAACGGCATGGCAAATAATCAATGATTCGAAATTTAGCTTACCAAATGAACCAGTAACGCGACTAAAGATTGATGATAAGCTTATTTCAGACCCCGATGAAATAGCAAATGCTTTTAATAACTATTTCATTGATAAAATTAAACCTGTAAAGAGTTGTGGGTCTAATGTTAAGTCGGGTATTAGACATCCATTAAATTCTATGTTCATGGCGCCAAGCTCACCACAAGATATCTATGGAATTATTAAAAATCTTAAAAATACAAACAGTGTTGGTTATGATGGTGTTAAAACGAAAATAATTAAAGCTGTGAATGAACATATTTGTCACCATCTAAGTCATATTATTAATCTAAGCATTCAAACGGGATTTTTTCCTGAAGATTTAAAATTGACTATAGTTAAACCTTTATTTAAAAAAAACAGACAGGGAACGTATGGAATATTTTAGACCCATTGCCCTAAATTCAATATTTTCAAAGATTTTTGAAAAATACTATTCTAACGAATTAAACTCGTACTTTGAAAAAAAAAACAAATATTTTGTCAAGAACAAAAAGGGTTCCGGCGTAATAAGACAATTAATATGGCAATTTTTGACTTTTTGACGAATGTTATTACTGAAATTGACAAAAGAAATCCCGTTTGTTCTATCAATTGCGATATGACGCAAGCTTTTGATTATATGCATCATAAAATATTATTAGATAAACTTGAAGCATACGGAATTAGAGGAAATGTCTTACAATTAATTAAGTCCTATTTATCGGATCGTCGTCAAGTTACAGAAGTATTCAAATTTGATTACTAGTTCATCGTATGCACTGTACAGACTATCAAATTAATTAAATACCGAGGTACTAATAACGGCATACTATGGTCTAGTTGAATCAGTACTTAGATACGGTATAATTTTTTGGGGAAATTCTACCAATAAAGATTTAGCATTCAAAATGCAAAAGCGCTGTATTCGAGCAATATTTGGACTACAAAGTACAGATAGTTGTGTGCCAGTATTTAAAAAAACATAATACTCTAACACTCCCATCACTATATATACTGGAAGCAATATTTGTGAAAACTAATTCTCATTTGTTTCCTAGTTTATCCGATGTAGTAATAAGAAACCGACGTAAGATATATTGTGATAACTTGTGTCTGCATTCATCTAAAACTGCTTTATTGCATGACAGTGTAGTATGTATGGCACCGAAGATATATAATAAAATACCAAAAGAATATAAAGATTTAAATTTAACTTTGTTTAAGAAAAAAATTAAGCTCTTTTTGACAAGTAAGTGTTATTATAGTATTAGGGATTTTTTGTTTGATAAATTATAAAATTTTAGGAGAAAATAGATAAATATGTATGTAAAAATTTTGCTATACCCGAAAGGGTTAATAAGATTAATAAGAAGGACTATATTTTAATTATAAGACAACACTGTACTCTTATTAAGCAAATAAAGAATTTGATTTGATTTGATTTGATTTGACGTCATAATTTTTTCGAGTCAAATAGCGCTCTTAATGTCAGTTTTTCTGCAATAAAAAATCTAAAATCATGTTGAAAGTGGATATGATCGATGACAAGTGACACTATTTTGTAGCGTTTCATTGTCTTGGCAGTACCAAATATATATTTTTAACCCAGTAATCTACCCATTTGCGACAGAACTTTCTTCTTTCTTTTTTTTAAGTACTTCATTTAAGAGCCAGGCTCTTGTCGTATGTCATTGTGTGAAAAGAGACGCACACAATGTAATTTTTTTTTGACAAAAATAACGATATTTTCCTTTACCGGAAGCAAGTGGTGGAAGTTGAAAATGACCATTCACGAGAACAAACTTAGAGGTACAAGTCGCGGCTACTGAGGGTTAACTCGTGCCTCAGACGCACAGCCAGTGCTTAAATCGCTTCTTTTCTTTTCCATTGCCTATATTATTGATGTCCGTTTTTTAAGACTACTCAGTGTAACTTATTTCTGTAAATTGGATTTTACACTCGTTCGCAAGCTTTCCATATTATGTTGTGATAACATTGTATTAGGCATAATATCTTTGTAAACTGACAAAGCCCTTCTGGCGCGTAGGCGACCAATACTGTGTAAATGAGTTTCTTTCGGCGTTTCTTCTCAGCAGTGGTCATTGCGAAACGCTAGTATCGGTAGCTTTCGAACAAATATAAATAAAAATTACACGTGTAAAAGTGCCTGCAAAGGCCTAATTACTGAAAAATATTTGTTTTTGATTTTGTAAAGCTGAGGAGCTCCGTGGCCCAGTGGGAATACGCATTCCTAGCGCTTTCGTAAGTTAAGCAACACCGGGCGTGGTCCACACTTGGATGGGTGACCAAGTAGCATAGAATTTTCTCTAGCTCCGTGCTTCTAAAGGCACGTAAAACCGTTAGTCCCAGCTGTCATCATTGAACGGCAGTCGCCAAGCTATGTTAGATGCCTTTAGGCAGGCAGATTGAAAAATCTGACACCAGTTTTGGCCACTTACACTCACGAGAAAAATATATCTAAATGTGAAAAAATTCTAGGTCTATAGCCTGTTTTTTTTTTGATTGATAACTTGTTTTGTCTTGAGTGTTTGTCAAACACCACACAAACACCTGAGCATTGCATTCATAAGTTCCAAGGAGTTCACACGTTTTATGTGTGTGCAACACAATTGTTTTTTCGAACGTAGATTTACATTGTATGCTGAAGGCATTATACAGCTCACGGGCGGGACCAACATTTGCCAAATTGGCCAGCTGATGTTGTCCACACAGGGAGTGACAGCGCAAAGGGCTTCCACTGGGTAGGAATGAACCTCAGCTTTGGGCGTTACTGACATCGGCTTGAATGAGTGCCAAGCGCCTAAAGGGCCGGTTGGCGGAAAGCGTCACTCCGGGTACCTACCGTTCGGTAGGTACCTCGTGAACGCGTCCTAAACAGTGAGTCTAATAACTAAGTAGGTACCTAGATCATGTATCTGAACGACCCTAGGTAGCATAATAGCTGTCACGTTGTTGTCACAACATATTATTATGCTGTTTTAGAAAACAACATTATCGTCCATTGATCTTCCACGAAGGACGAGCTGTTGATCATAGAAAGTAAAGTTCAAGTGTTAACCTTAACTTAATTAAGTATTTACAGGTATTTATCGTTTATAAATAGGCATTACTGCGCTGTGTGGAGTTGATTCTACTTATCGTGTGTGTTTATAATAGCTTACAGGTGTCACATTGTGCGAGCTGCCTAAAAGTAGCTTGTAACGATGCTGCATGCCACCCTCAGAACAATAAAATATCCGATATCTCTGATGCCCCCTGTATGCTGCATCTCATTTTCTCATCTCACCCTGTCCGCTTTTCAAAACTTCATTTCATTTCAATTCCGCTACATGACAATAAGTTAAATCAGTTTTTTTTTATTAAACAATTTTACGGCTCTGGATACAAGTCCTTTAGAGCCTATCTTTAATTTTGTTCTTTATTCCTAATCCTAACCTAACCTAATCCTAACAAGACACACAACACAGGATGTTATTACAAATACTAGTGGTAGTTCTCCCTCATGTAGTAACCTAGCGAACGAACCCGTTACGATGGAAAGCATAAGTAAACTCTTTGACTTAAAGTTGGCACCTGACTCATTAATAATGACTAATTTAAGATGTGCTCTCAATAAGGATATTGAAAAAATGGTAGTTACGCACGTGAATCGAGTAGTAGAGAATTTAAAAAGTGACTTTACGTCTACAACTGACTACTTGGCTGCCGAACAGGCTGATCTGAGGTCGGATATAAGAGAAAAAGACAATATTATTAAGCAACTGCAATCAGACCTGTCTAAGACACAGACTTCGCTCGTTAGGCTACAGTCTCGAATACAAACTATTGAAAAGATCTCACGCGATCTGAATCTTGAGATACACATGGTTCCTGAGAATAAAAATGAAAATTTATTGGGATTATTTAAAAAGCTTTGCGAGTGCTTGCGAGTCGATATTTCTGAAAACGACGTGAGAGCCTGCCGTCGGGTCGCTAAGATGGATCCTTCTACTGATAGACCTCGCAATATTATTGTTACTCTTTCATCTCAACGACTTCGTGACCTGTTCCTGTCGTCGGTGACTCGATTTAATAAAGCTCACCCAAAAGATAAACTTGCCTCAACTCACATTGGCTTTACGGGGGAAACTCGTAGAGTCTACGTGGCTGAACATTTATCCCCAGAAGCAAAAGAGGTACATAGTGCTGCACGGAGGTTTTGTAGAGAAAACAATTTTAAATTTGTATGGGTCCGTTTCGGTCAAATATATATTCGAAAGGATGAACAAAGCCCCGCCCACCACATTAAAACTATTGATCATCTCAACAAGCTTTCGTGATAAAGTTACGCTAGTGGCTACCTATTGATTAAAAAGATTTTTTTATTGTGTTTCCTGTAGTCCTTCATTATGATTAGTATAATTTACCAGAATGTCAATAGAATACGTACTAAATTACCACAACTGTACCATAATGTATTGAATTCTGACTATGACGCAATATGCCTGACTGAAACTAACCTGAATCGAGGTATATTTGACGGCGAAGTTATAGACTCTCGTTATAATATTTTCAGAAAAGACCGCATGAAAAACACTAATTCCTCCAAACACGAGGGCGGTGGTGTACTTTTGGCTATTAAAAAATCATTTAGGGTTGTCCGTCAGGCGTGTTGGGACAGCAGTCTGGAGGATATATGGATCACTGTAATGCCGGAGGCTTGTAGTTCATCTAAACTACATATATGTGTTTGCTATCTTCCTCCGGATCTAAGTTCTTCAAAGATAGATGAATTCTACACAAACTGTCAAAAAGTATTATTGAACTATTGCCAAGATGATAATTTCTTAATCATAGGAGATTTTAACACCCCTGAATATTCTCCTATCGCTCTCGAAACTGAGGGGCCATCACACACCCCACATAATAGAAAACTGTCGCTATTACAAGAATTTATATCACTTTGTCATTTAAATCAAAGCAACAACATAGCCAATGAAAGTGGTCGATATCTTGACTTGATATTCTCATCAGTTAAATCTCTGACGGTTACTAGGGCTGAACCACTGAGTTTAAAGGACAGGCATCATCCCGCTTTACAATTCCAATTTCCTTTGAAACTTCACATAGACAAAGGGTTAAATAGTCTCAATAAAAAACGATTGAACTTTTCGAAATGCAATTATGAAAACATTAGACACGAATTAGGAACATTAGACTGGTTTGACTTATTATCAAGTTCTGATGTAGATGCGTGCACAGACATATTTTATGACAAACTTTTCGAAATTATTAAGAGACATACTCCTCTCACTTCTATAAAATCACATAATTATCCTGTTTGGTACAGTAAACCTTTAATAAAGTGCATCGAAGAAAAAAATAAATATCATAAACTCTATAAAAAATTTAATAATCCTAGAGATTATGACACATTTTCTCTACTTCGTGTTCGATCTAAAAAACTTTCAGATCAATGCTACAAGAGATATGTTGCCTCAATTGAAGAATCCATGTCGGACAGTACAAAACATTTTTGGAAATTTATAAACAATAGAAAGGGACATGTCTCAATACCCCAAGTTATGCAATTTGGTGATTCTTCTTCTTCGAATGGCCAGGAAATCTGTGAAATGTTTTCGGAATACTTTGGATCGGTATTTGAATCAGATTCTCAAAGCAGTGTGTCATCTGGGAATCAGTTCAGCCCTAGTCATGCGTCAGTTGTGAATAGAGCAATTGGCACACTTTCTCATATTGATATAACCAAGATAGATATAATGACGAAAATCAAACAACTTGATATTAATAAAGGACCCGGACCTGACCAATTACCTCCTTCTTTCATCAAACATTGTGCAAAAGAACTATGCACTCCGCTTTACATTTTATTTAATAAATCACTTTCACTAGGAATTTTTCCCAAACGATGGAAAATAGCCCATATTATTCCTATCTATAAAACTGGAGATAAGTCACGCTGTGAAAATTATAGACAAATAAGCATTCTATCATGTTTTGCTATGCTTTTAGAATCTTTGGCTCACAATCATTTATACAACCATTTTAAACCACTGATTTCTGATAAGCAACATGGCTTCGTAAAGTCTAGATCAACCGTGACCAACCTTCTTGAATACAAAAACTATATATGTAAGAGCTTTGCGAAAGGTGGTCAGGTTGACTCTATTTATACGGACTTCTCGAAAGCTTTTGACAAAGTAAATCATAGACAACTTTGTATTGAACTTGCTTCCTATGGTATACACGGTAGTCTCTTACGCTGGTTGACCTCTTATTTAGATAAAAGAAGCCAGTTGGTAACCTTAAGGGGGTACACTTCATCTCCCATCGCCGTGCCATCTGGAGTACCCCAGGGGTCACATTTAGGACCGTTGTTGTTTGTTATGTTCGTTAACGATCTCATCAAGCGCTTGTCTTGTGAATGTTTGTTGTACGCCGATGATTTAAAAATATTTAAAACTATTAACACTGCCAATGATTGTGATTTATTACAGAAAGACTTAAATACTATTTCAAATTGGTGCAAGGAAAAACTTATGACTCTTAACATAGACAAGTGCTTCGTTATAACGTTTACTAACAAGTGTAATAGAGTCGTTAATGATTATATCATTGATAACCGGGTCCTTAAAAGATCGAATGTTGTTAAAGATCTAGGTATTATGTTCGATGACAAACTAACATTCAGAGCACATTACGATCATATAACAACAAGAGCAAATCAACTACTCGGGTTCGTCTTTAGGTCCACTAAAGACTTTAAAAACCCTCGATCAATTATTTATTTGTTTAATGCCCTAGTCAGATCCATTTTAGAATATGGCAGCCCAATATGGTCCCCACACTACAAAGTACATGCTGATGATATAGAGCGAGTTCAGCAAAAGTGCTTACGATTTCTATGTTTTCGTCAACATTTAGGACGTACCACTCTTGATTATGAGGAAAGACTATTAAGATTTAATATTCAAAAGTTGGAAACCCGCAGAAAATATTTTGATTTTATATATTTCTACAAAATAGTTCACTCTTTACTTGATGTTCCCTTTTTGCTTTCTGAAATATCTTTCAACTCTAGGTATAGTGCCCGAAGGTCAAATCAAATAGGAATTTTTGCTCTACAAACATATAAAAATAATACTTCATTTTATAATCCAATTGTGAGGATGGCCCGTCAGTGTAATGAGATTGCGAATACTAACCCTGAATTTGATGTTTTTGATCCCAAACTTGCCTCATACACTAAAACTTTAAAGGGGATCTTGTATGATTGAAATTTGAAGTGTATACAAATTTAATAGGTAAGAGTTTGTATATTTTTATTTTACTTATTTTCTCTTAGATTGTAAGAACACCTCTTTTATTATTTCATGTACACACATGTTTTGGATTGCAACCAGTTTTATTGTTTTTGTTTGTTTCTTATTGTGTAGTTTTGTAATAGTTGTAATCTGTTTTGTGTGATAATAAAAAAAAAAAAAAAAAGACAATCATAGGGGGTGTAGGCCTTTGACTGCTGCAAGGGAGCTTCTGGCGATAAATCTATACGAGTCCATTGGTTTTCATAGCCGATTGAGTGGCGGACGACGTCTGAAGACGCCCACACAGTCCGCGAAACAAATATCACTGCAGTCGTACTATGACTGTCTACTTTAACTATTTCACATATTGTTCATGAGCATGAGCATTTATAACACCAAACAACACCAATTTCATATTATAAAGTCCACTAAAATCAATTTGAAAATAATTTAAAGAAAACCCCAACCGAACCCCTTGACTTCCCGCCAAAAACTCCCAAGTCAAATCAGACACTTCTTTCTAAATGTCAAAACAAACATTTTCTATGGGATTTGTATGAAATACAAAACCGTGACGTCATAGATATTTGGAGTCAAATAGCTCTTAATATCAGTTTTTCTGCATAAAAAAATCTAAAATCATGTTGAAAATGGATATGATCAATGGCAAGCATCGACTATACAAGGTGTATAGTCGAAGATGACAAGTGACACTATTTTGTGACGTTTTTTTTTCTTAACAGTATCAAATAATTTATTATTGACCCAGGAAACTACCCAACTTCCATTTTCGAATCAATCGTACCCAATTCATATTCAAACAAACAATAAATACTTTACTTAGTCCTCATCACACTCATATACAGTTTGTAATTTTTTGTGACAAATATTGAATTGTAACATATTATGTAAAAAAAAAACTGGAAACGGATAAAACACGGACCATCCGTTTCCAGTTTAGCGCTTAGTGCAGGGTCCAAAAGTACTTCTGTCTGTATAAGTTTCAATAACTAAGTCTAATTAGGTTAAGTAAAATTGTAAACTATTTGTTTGTTTGTAATAACTTTATTGTACTATGAAAACACATAATTAAAGACATAAACACATAAACAGTAAATTGACAACAGCGGACTTATCCCATAATGGAATTCTCTTCCAGTCAGTCTATTTTATTATTATTTTGAAATATATTATTTTATTATTCACACATCCCTTAATCATTGTGACTCATTCCACAGCCATCCTAAACAGATTCAAAAATACAAGTCTCCAGAGACTCCATTATGGGATAAGTCCGCCGTTGTCAATTTACTCTATATGTTGTTTTTGTATTTAATGTGTTTTCAGAGTACAATAAAGTACAATAAACAAACAAACAAGCAAGTTTAATTATAGGTAATTTGTAACTATATCAGTTAAAGAAATAAGTTATAAATAAGTGAGTTTCTAATTGTTGAGTCTCCAACTGGTCTCCATTCAAATAATTCCAATATTACTATCATTGGTTTAGAGTGAGAACGCAATTTACAACGCACATTTGCGAAAAACGGCCACTTTTGGCAAATGTGCGTAGTAAAGCTTAAGGCCGTACCTGAATTTTCCGGGGTCCAGTGCTCAGCTGCCCTGCCCATTTAAAATAAATCATTTCGAAGAAAACGGAGACATTATTTTAAATTTTACTACTTTCAAATCCTAGATAACCCTTTAAAGTATTTTATGAACTACTGTTTACAGTTTATAATGAGAACGTTAAGCTTTACTACGCACATTTGCCAAAAGTGGCCGTTTTTCGCAAATGTGCGTAGTAAAGCTTAACGTTCTTACTTTAAACTGTAAACAGTAGTTCATAAAATAGTTTGAAAGGGTTATCTAGGGCTTGGTAGAAACACAATTTTGAATGATATCTCCGTTTCCTTTGAAATTATTTATTTAATTAAATTTTTAATTTATAATTAAATTTTTAATTTATAATTAAATTTTTAATTTATAACCAAATTTTTAATTTATAATTAAATATTTAATTTATAATTAAATTTTTAATGATTAATTTAAATTCGATTTAGATATACGTGACTTGGCTTTACTTTTTCCAACTCTACTTTTTTGTGGTTTTATCTACCCCGTTAGGTCAACAGACGTGATAGCGTATTGTATTTTATAATAATTCGTTGTAAAGTAAAAACCTAATGTCATAGGTAAAGCCGAGCACTAGTTCACCACGTGGGTGCGATAGCGGGTTGTTCACTTTTTATAAGACCCACTTGGACGTGACGAGTCGCGCGCTGCGTAGTACGCGTTTCGTAGTCTTTTTACCCGATTGTCAAACGAGGGAAATGCTGTTCGGGAGCTTATATACGGTCAAATGCAAAAGTCCATTCATAGCTAAAAATTTTAACCACTTGTTCTTGGTTCTCCACATTACTCACTCATGCATATAATTTTTTTAACGTACTTACTTAATTCAGAGGCGCAGCTAGGCGTGGCCCGGAGGCGTATGATCTTTTTAGGGTAGGCTAAAATAATAAATGATTTATTTTAATTTTTAAGTGTAATTGTTTATTATTAAAGTACCAGTTAGCCTTGTAACGCCTGAAATACAGGATGATTTTCATCCTAGCTCAGGTTCCATTAATTTATATTGCCTTAATATTAACAATGTATTGTTAAATGTATAAATGTAACATACCATATTATTTGAATTTGAATAAAGATTATAGTATAGTAGTTATAGGGTTCCGTACCCAAAGGGTGCAAACGGGACCCTATTTATTTAATTAATGTGGTCTGACAGACGGACAGACTCCGCTGTCTGTCCGTCTGTCCGTCTGTTCGTCACAGGGCTCTATCTCTTGAACCGTAATAGCTAGAAACTTGAAAATTTCACCGATTATGTATTACTATGACCACTATAACAACAAATACTAAAAATAAGATAAAGTTAATAATTAAAGGGGGTCGTCATACAAGAAACGTGTTTCTTCAGCGTTTTCAAACATTGTACGGTGGTACGGAACCCTTCATGTACGAGTCCGACTCGCACTTGCCCGTTTAGGACGCATTGGTCGATTTTTCAACTAGCCAAGAGTTGGGCCCGTACATGAAGGGTTTCGTACCTTCGTACAATGATTTAAGACGTTGAGTAAAACACGTTTCTTGTATAACATAAAACCGCCCTTTATTTTTACTATATTTCCATGGATCGTTGATGTCGAGCCACGGCACTTTGTAAAACTTTTCGCACATCATCATTATCAACAGGTATTTTTTAGTCCCCACGTGCAGGAGCACGTCCCTTTCTGTACTCCAGAGCCATATATATGCCACAGCAGCAGCCAGAGGATTTGGCCTACTCCACGCTGGTCAGACGGGATGGAGAGGTCTCATTCATTTTGCAAGGTCTGACATCCTTGAGAGACCATTGACATGCATGTTATATTTGGCGAAGAAAAAGCGGGAAAGCACACCCCGGGCTCCAAAGCAGTACTGCGACTTACAGACAAAAAAGAAGAAGTTACATCCACATTTGTACAACTGTGAATGTAATTTCTTCTTTGTCTATGCGCGTTCCCGGTTGAATCCTCAGCTGTGCTGCTTCGGAGCCCGGGGTGCGCTTTCCCTCTTTTTCTTCGCTAAATATAACATGCATGTTAATGGTCTCTCAAGGATGTCAGACCTTGCAAAATGAAAAAGAAATAGCCGGAACAGTTTACCTAAATGATTTGGCGGCTGCCTGCCTGACGTCAACCCTCTTTGGGAATGCAATTGTAGCACGAGATGTTTGTGCTTAGTCCTTTAGTCGCCTCTTACGACATCCACAGGAAGACATGGAGTGGTCCTATACACGGAACCACACGGGTAACTGTGGATGTAACTGGCTGAGATGTAAGTTAAGAAGAAATAAATTCTTACAGCACCAGTTTGGTATCTAATCTACCACGTGTGAGAGCCCTACTGTAATGAGATAAAGATTTTATTATAATAGTTTCGTGGACATTTCATCATAGCCCAGAGGTGGGCACGAGCACGCTGGCGACCCGTGTGCCGGTCAGGCGTGGTGAACTGGTATCGCTTGTCTTATCAATCAATTAAGCATTGTGGTTTTTAATGAATTAATTGTAAAGATACCGTAAGAAAACCTGATAAAAAGAGAACTTTTACGTTGGTTCTTAAGTACCTACAGATCCACTATCACGTAATTATCCGGGTTAGACAGAGCCTAAGACAATAAGACCCAAAGGCCTATTACGCACAGTGGACTAGTGTGCAGGTTACCTTACGATATTGTTCCTTGACTGGACGCAAGCTGTGATATTTAAAAATGACCGTACATGATTACACACTCACAGGTACAAGTCGTGTGTTAAACCCGGAACGGGTTAGAATTGGACCACTCCATCTCTTCCAGTGAATGTCGTAAGAGGCGACTAAAGGACTAAGCAAAAACATCTCGTGCTACAATTGCATTCCCAAGGAGGGTTAACGTCGGGCGGCGGCCGGTTGTAAAACTTTTCGCACAAATAAATTCTCTAGTCGCCAAGCATTTAAGGTGAATATAGAAGCATATGGCCTTGAAGTGTGAAATAAATTGTTAACTCGTAAATATGGTGATCATTTCCATATTGCTCTTAGTCATGCACTAGATAGCCCTTAAAATTATTTTATGAACTGCCGTTGACACTATTATTGGTGATCCGTCTAGCTTTAAAACTTGCCGTGGCCACTTTTGGCGGAGGCAAGTTTTAAAGCTAAATGGACTAATGTAAATACTTTCAACGGTGGTTCATAAAATAATTTAAAGGGCTATCTAGTGTATGACGAAGAGCAATATGGAAATTAACACCATATTTATGAGTTAAAAATTTATTTCAAATTAGGGGGCCACTTCAAGGCCATTTGCTTCTATATTCACCTTAAGAGTGCTGTGCGCGCTCATTATCTTCACAAATTGTCATAGAGTATTATAAATATTTATGTAGTTTATGTAGGGTTTATGAATTTATAAAATATTAATGTATTTTTATATTTAGGTCTAAGAATGTATAAGAAAGTATATATATGAATATACAAAACAATACAATACAAAATATCTTTATTGCACCATAATAATTCATAAAATAAAAATAACAAACACAAAGAAAATATTGGTACAAAGGCGGACTTATCGCTATATGTCTTAGATAAATATTTAAATAGTCAAATAGCTAATTTAAATGTATTAATCGTCCAAAATTTGCTTTTATCAGCACCACCTGTAGGTTGACTGGTAGAAAAGGGCCTAAGTCCGCCTGTTACATTTTTTGTTACAAAGTTAAATAAATAAATAAAATTCCCAAAGAGTGTTGACGTCAGGCAGGCGGCCGGTTGTAAAACTATAGCCAAATCATTAAAAGTGTTCCGGCTATTTCTTCTCCATTTTGCAAGGTCTTTGGCATCCTTGGGTGACCATTGACATGCATATTATATTTGGAGAAGAAAAAGCGGGAAAGCGCACCCAGCGCTCCAAAGAAGCACAGCTGAGGATGCAACCGGAAATGCGCTTAGACGAAGAAGAAGAAGGTACAAGTCGTGCCCAGTGAGGGTCGAACTCCTGCGTCAGACGGATCCCCAGTGCTTAGACCGCTTGCGGCCACCACACCACCGCTTCACTTTGATATATTGACTTATGTCTATGTGGTGACTGCCTCCGTGGTCCAGTGGTTACGTTTGCCTTGTGATCCAGAGGTCGTGGGTTCAAATCCCAAAAGCATACTTTGTGAAAAGTTGTTTCCAGTCTATTAGTATATAGCAGGCTTTTAAGCACCTGATTATCCGAAAACAAAGATGATTCCGTGCTTCGGAAGGCACGTAAAAATATGGGTTCCAAACGCCATCCACTTAGCGTTTGTTTTAAACTTATCCTAAGATTTAATAATAATAAATTGTTTATTCTCGAACAAAGAAATCCACAGTGTTAGTGTTAGTTACATTGATCTTATTGTCTAAGTTAGTATGTGTTCACGAAGTTAAAACTTAAAACTCGCATGAAGTTGGGACCAGTGCTTTAAAATGGGCCCATCTACCCTGCCAGCAATGATGGTGAGGAGACTTTTGGACCTACAGGCCACCCTACTCATCAGGAGGCTACCCTCTTTCTCACTATGGCTTGGAAGGTGTCCATCCTAACCTCTGCAAAAACATTCCCGATGCGGAGCAGTATCTCGGCAGCCCCAAAAGCGCCCTCAGCCCATTATTATATTGGACACGCAGGGCGCTGTGTGATTTATGGGCATATTTGACCCATAGACTGCATGTATAAAATACTTGGCAGTATGCCTTGACCAAGGTTAATTTGACACTATTTGTGCATTTAGCAAATCTACGAGCCAACATATTACACCTGACAGACAGCGCCCTACGCTCCCTATCCATGTCCATGTCGTCACTCAGCGTATCCGTCACCCAATGCCCGAGGTACTTGAACTGCGAGACCGGGTTAAGGAGCGTACCAGCAAGCGTCACTGGATGAACCGAGGGATACGACCTACCTTAGCCTTAAAGACTAAAAACTCGCTCTTATTCGCATTGTACCTAAGACCATGAGCCTCGGCGTAACGCTCACACACTGAGATCAACCTTCTGAGAGAACTAATAGATGGTGCGAGAGTGTCATGTCATCGGCGTAATTTATGTTGTTAACGACTGCGCCACCTGCAGAACATCCAATCCCAGTGCTGACGAGCTCAAGGATCAGTTGGTCCATGTACAGGTTGAACCAAGTGCCTAACCCCGCATCATCCTGTACTCCTCTGACAATCAGCCTGCCATCGTACATTGGTTGCCATACCAGTATTTAAATATTTTAGAACCTCACTTGGCACATCAGTCTCGCCATCAGTTTTGAGTCATCACACCACTCATCAGATTGGTTCTGGTCTACCCTTTGGGTTGCGGAGGTCAGACGGCAATCGTTCTGTGTAAAACCAGTAACCTCGTCAAATCACCTAGGTAAGGTAGCGGACCCCGGGCTCTGAAGCGTTACCGCTGAGGATGCAACCGGGAATACGCTCGGATGTTGATGATCACTTATATCCATGTGGAGACAACACGGTAAACATTCATAGAACGCATGCAGTGTATTGATCAAGTAAGTATGACTCCACTCAGAAAGAATTTCATTATTTGTGTACACAGGTAAGTACTGGGTAAAAAAGCTCCGCGGTGCGCGTGCTTTGATAAGATTGACCTAATGTAAACAACACAGAGTGTGTATACACGTGTTGTTAATTAAAAATTATTAATCATACTAGTCATTAATAATATTATTTGTGTTTGAATACCTAATCATTAAAACTTATTTCGTATTAATAAACAAATATAGAAAGTTTAAAGGTTGTTCCAAAAGTAGTATCACGTCTTTATCCCTAACGGGGCAGATAGAACATTTTGGGTCTTGCGGCTCTAAGCAGACAGAGCCCGGGGCCGCAAGACCCAAAGGCCACTTTTAGCGTGATGGTGGAAGAGAAGGTGGAAAAAGGAGTCAAAATAGCCGCATCGCCTATTAAGACGATACACGGAGTCCAGTGCTGCCCCCATTTGAAATAAATTATTTGTAAGGAAAAGGAGATATCATTTAAAATTTTAAGTTACTAAAACCTAGATAATCCTTCAAACTATTTTATGAACCACTGTTTACAGTTTAAAGTGTTTCCTTACAAATAATTTATTTCAAATGGGGGCAGCACTGGACTCCGTGTATCGTCTTTCGCATTTTTGTCCATTCTTTTGATCGGCTTTTACGATATGCGTGGGAAGAAAAACAGCTCATTCATTTTATGTTTTTTTCTCCCAGACCACAATGAAAGTTTTTTTTTAGATATTCTAAGCCGCTGTCTTCCGTAATTTGAGAAAACTATGATTAATGTTATATAACAAATGAGATAAGATCGAACGAGAATATGGAATTTTAATTAACAAATTTAATTTAAATGAACAGCTAGTAGCGAAGTGATCTATGAGTGACCTTTTATTATCATTTCGCATTATATTGAGGTTCCATAAAAAAATCGGGTCACTTCGTGCCTCACACGTGCTTCAAGTTGACCCAATCCCAATTCTGAATATACATATAACCTATGGGCATCCCCATGTCACATGATTATTGAATATACCACTCAGATAACTGTAGTTGATTATCGATGAATCAACAAAAACTTTAACCAATTATGAGAACAGCTCGCGAGCTTATATAACCATGCAATGACTGAAACTTTCCCTATCCCTTTAGCAAAGCGATTTCAGTAAAATCCGTCCATAGAGGTATTATATAACGCTACAGTAAACTTCCCTTCTTTCCCCTCTATTGAAATTGATTTTGCAACATCTTGTGTAAAATGAAGTCGTGAGTGGCCTCTCAAAGATTGAAATCCGTCAATAAATAACGTTACAGTAAAGTGAGAACTTTTCTGTTGCGTTGGTGTAGTTAGTTGTTATAAATACTCAAGCTCATGTACAATATGTGAAATAGTGGA
This sequence comes from Acrobasis repandana, assembly GCA_963576875.1. Classification (NCBI taxonomy): domain Eukaryota; kingdom Metazoa; phylum Arthropoda; class Insecta; order Lepidoptera; family Pyralidae; genus Acrobasis; species Acrobasis repandana. Next base: position 12,753,535 of record OY756239.1, read on the forward strand.
CAGTCATGTACGTCGTAGTGATATTTTTTGTCGTGGACTGTGGTCTTTAGGCGTCATCCGCCACTCAATCCGCTGAAAATTAGTGGACTCGTATAGATTAGTCTCCAGAAGCTCCCTTGAAGCAACCAAAGGCCTACAACCTTCAATTGTAACTTGTTAAAAATAAAAAAGCAACAAAAGTAAATTCAGGCTATAGAGCACTTGTATCCAGGGCCGCAAAATAATTTAAAATTTAAATAAAAAAAAAAAACACGAGAAACCCCTCAGAGTAACTGGTAAATACGAGTACCACAGATGCCACACACACACAACCTGGCGTGCCAATTTTCAATACAAATATTTAATAAAAAAATTCACTTACAAACGGAAGGAAACTTTTTTATTACTTCCTCCAACGTTTTTCTACGACTCAAAACGGCAGATTAGGTATTTTATAGTAGAACATATATGTCCGATCTAATGAATTGGCACACACACACGGACTTAAAGTGACGATCCTAACACAGGATCCTAAATGAAGTCAATTTGACGTCAGATTGACACGCAAATTCATACAGAGGCTGTGTCTATCTTGAGCCATAGTCTGTGACGAGTATATTTATAACAAACGTTTTTTTCTTTTAACCTGATTTGAAATATCAAGTGGGACATGAATGTAGTTATGTAATAGCTTTTAAACCTGTATGCCTAAGGCTTCGGCCATGGACTGCTGTATCACGTCGTGATCTGCTGACTATCATCACGTTGCCACGTGATCACGGGCTCGTATGTAACTACTAGTACAGTGCGTCTAATAAAGCCTACTTGCAAAGACTTTTAAGCTACTTACTAATATCACTTCTTAACCACCAGAATTTTTTTTTGGAGCAAGTTCAGTTTGTGATACCACAGAATACATATTAGTTGGTGACACTTAATAAAAATAAATTAACGAAACGGGAAAAAAAAACGTATTCTTATAAGTACAAATCGGCGCCAGCTTAACGGATTTTGTATGTTTGTATGGGAAAGTAGGACGTCCTCAAGTATAATTTTATTGAACCTTCGTTGCCTAATTCCAACGAAGATCTACTTACGTAATTATATTTTTGATGTGTAACATCTTTCCTCTGAGGTGATTTCGTAAAATGCGACGGAAGTGTGTAACAAGAAGCTAGAAAAGAGCGCGCTGTTGGATTTGACCACAGACCATGGATCAAGATGGACAGCCTCTGTATGAATTTGCGTGTCGATCTGACGTCAAATTGACTTCATTTAGGATCTTCACTTTAAGTCCGTGTATGTCAATTCATTAGATCGGACATTGAGCTCTCTACTGTAAAATACCTAAATCTGCAGTTTTAAGCCGTAGAAACTCGTCGAAAAACGTTGGAGAAAGTAATAAAAAATATTCCTTCCGTTAGTAACTGAATTTTTTATTAAATATTGTATAATTTAATTACTACTGTCCATCCATTACCAAGGTAAGATGTCCGATATTACACACATCATATGCAAGGCTGGCTCATTTTTAGGGTTCCGCACCCAAAGTGTGCCAACGGGATTACTGAGACTCCGCTGTCTGCCGTCTGTCACAGGGCTCTATCTCTTGAACCGTAATAGCGAGACACTTAAAATTTTCACCGTTTATGTATTATTACTGTGGCCGCTATAAAAACAAATACAAATAAGAAAAGTTGAAAGTTAAAGGTGGTCCTCGTACAAGAAACTTGTTCTTTCCAGGGTTTTAAACGTACGGTTTCATGTACCATTCCAACAAAAGTTGACGCAGAATGTGTACCGACATAATCATAACATCATATTCTATTAAGGCCGTACTTGAATTTTCCGGGGTCCAGTGATGCCCCCATTTAAAATAAATCATTTCAAAGAAAACAGAGACATTATTTAAAATTTTGCAACTACCAAGTCCTAGATAACCCTTTAAAGTATTATATGAACTACGGTTTACAGTTTATAATGAGAACGTTCAGCTTTACTACGCACATTAGCCAAAAGTGGCCGTTTTTCGCAATTGTGCGTAGTAAAGCTTAACGTTCTCACTTTAAATTGTAAACAGTAGTTCATAGAATACTTTGAAGGGTTATCTAGGACTTGGTAGTTGCAAAATTTTAAATGTTGTCTCCGTTTTCTTTGAAATGATTTATTTTAAATGGGGGCAGCACTGGACCCCGGAAAATTCAGGTACGGCCTTAACTTATACTTGATACATTGTACTTGTCTGACGATCAATTTGTCGTTATAGTTATCTAAAACTAATCTTAATTTTATTCAGCTTCCTTAAAATGACTTGTTAAAAATAGATTTTAATGCGTACCTAATTAAATTCATTCACTACGCATGTAAGGTGTTACGTCATTCAATTTCTGTTTTTAGCGTCGACTTTGAGTCAAATTTACGTGGAAAATCGAGTTAATAGGCAAAGTTTACATAAATAACAGTGATTTATATTATAAATTATAACAAAAAGTGATAAACCAGAAACTATGTATCTATATAGGTACCTAAATAGATAGGTACGTCCGGCTCGAAGGACCATGAACAGATGTTTAAGGACTATATTTGAGGCACTGGTAATAAATAAAAGGTCCGGAGGTGTGACTCGGTATACGTGTATTCTGCCATAAAAACAAGAAGAGGAAACCACAGATTACATAGGTACAGGTAACGGAAGTGTAAAACACAGATAAAATATTAAATTGTAACAATAAAATGTTGGTGTTACCAACAATAGGTATTTTTAGAACGAAGTTTTTTATTTTACCCCATGTAACCTGTGAGATTCTCGTTACGCACGCGACGCACACGTATTGACATTTCGTGAAAATCATTCAATTCATTGGCAAAGCATAAAAAGTGAAAGTTTAAAAAATAAGAAAAAGAATTTCGCTTCGTCTCTTCCACCCCCTTCCCTGCAGGATGGGTATGGTATAAGCGAAGCCTGAGGCCGTAGGCCGAGCAATTCCCTCCAAAAGCTGACCCGATTTTCAACTGCATGCTTCGGTATCCAGGGTTATTGGATTGCAGAATTCGAATCTAAACTTTTTAGAATCCAAGATGGCGTCTAGAATTTTTAATTCTTAGTTCGTATTTAACATGCAAGGCAACCATATTAAAGAATGACTCAATGATATTATTTATAATGAGATAACCGCTAAGCAAACAAAAGGTTTTCGATAAGCTGCAACCACGCGGATTCGAAATAACATTCGATAACCGGCCAACGACTCCGAGTTAACCAGGAATTCGGTCAAATGTCAAAGGTAAAATTGCGATTGTGTACTAAAAAACCGCCGAAAAACTCAAAGATTAATCAATTTACAAACGGTTTCGAACCTCTGTCGGTTGTGTTGCTATGAATTGTTTGATATCACTAATTAAATTCAGGAGTTGTGATAAATTATATCCTAAGGTCACTGACAGCCTGAGAATAAGGGAGAAAAGAAAAACTTAGTACCTAACTATGTAACTACCAGCTGCTTCTCTTCCTGCTTAGATCGCAGAAGTCGATCAAGGGAATGGGCGAAAATGCAAATAATGTTCACAGGCAATGCGGCTAGCAACCCATCACTATTTTGATTCCTTTTCCCACCTTCTCGCCCACCATCATGCTAAAAGTGGCCTTTGCGTCTTGCAGCCCTGGGCTCTGCCTGCTTAGAGCCGCATGATCCAAAATGCTCTGTCTGCCCCACAGATATAAATGTACCCAATAGGGATAAAAACGTGATATGTACGTAAAACTAGATAATAAAATATAGATAACTTAAAACTATGTAAGAACTAAAACTAAGAAAATTACAAATTGTGTAGTCCCACTAAAATATTACCCCTTGGCGACGTGGCTAAAAGGCTGGCAGCATTGTAGCAAGTGCGGAGCACGCCCAGCCTAAGCAGCTAAGTACATAAATTACACAGAATAATTTATTGTTCCAGTAAATAATTTTTCACAGCAAGGTCTTTTTGTAACACTAATTACATTTAAATAAATAAACTAGCTTTTCGGGCGTTGCGCGGGCTGCAAGCATCCCGCGGTTTTTCGTGCAGCTGTTGAAGTTGGTTGGAATTTATGTCCAGATGAGAAAAGGGGTAAAAAAGTACAGTCAGTACATGAAACATTAAAACATGTGTGGGCGGGCGGCCATCTTGGAATAAAAATTTGTTTGCAGTTTTGATATCCGCGGGGTGCTTTACCCCAGTATACAAAATTCCAGACCCCTTCGATATTCCAGTAGGACATTATAAACGAATTAAGTTAAAATTCTAAAATCCAGACGCCATCTTGGATTCCAAAAAAAATGTCGACTTGGATTCTCCGAACCAAAAAAAACCTTGCATACTGAATTTTAGTCAAATATTGGCGGCCATCTTAGAAAATATATAAAAAAAAAACGCTCAGCGCTTGGTGGGTGTGCAATTTTAGCAACGAAATATGATTATTCAAATAATAGGGCGGCAATATTTCAAATTCAATTAAAGGTCACAATGGGGCGGCTGGTTAAAAGCGGCAAATGTAGTTACAAGAAGTGCATAATAGTCCAAGTAGACTTTCTATATAAACGCAGTCTAGCTTTTATTTTGAAAGGACCTGCGAGATTTAAGCAAAAATTTGAAATTTCAAAGAAATTGCATACATCTAGGCATATAACTAGTTTTCGACGGTCAAATATGAACATGAAAGAGAATATAAGGGTGTAGAAGTTTTCCATACTGATCAGCCCCGGGTCTAGGGAAGGACTAGACTAGCCGGGGCCCAAGCCCCGGGCGGTAAGGTCACAGGGGCGGCAAAATAGAATATTTGCACCCTTCCTCTTTCCCAATTCCCAACCACACTATGTCACTTGTTTTATAATGGTTGAAAATGGGGTGCCAAAATTGCAAAGTGATATGAATCCTAACTAATATTATAAATGCGAAAGTGAGTTTAATTTGTATGATTGTTTGTTTGTTACCTCTTCGCGCTTTATCTACTGAACCAATCTTCTTGAAAATTCGCATAGAAGGACATAGGCTACCTTCCTTGTGGAATACGCGAGCGAAGCCGCGGGCAAAAGCTAGTACACTATATTCTCTTTCAGTTCATATTTTGACTATGCAATTTCATTTAAATTACAAAATTTTGCCGAAATCTGACATGTCGTTTCAAAATAAAAGCTTGACTATGTTTGTAGGGAAACTCTGATTCTGTCCAGGGTAAAGGGACTCCTGTGTAAAAAAAAAAGGAATATTTCAAAGGTATATTTTTATTTAAAAAAAAATATTATCTATTTGTTCAAATGCTTAAAACATGTTTCTTGGACATCTGGAACACCATGCGTCATAAATGACGTATATTTATTCTAAATTAATAATTAATATATTAAATTAATAACCTAATAATGTATGCTATAGGTAAATAACTCAAACCACTTGAACAAATAGACAGACAAGCAGACGCTTTGGGACGCAATGCCTTATTTCATTGTGATCTGCCACGACGAGGTGGCCGAGAGGTTAAGGCGTTGGACTGCTAATCCAATGTGCTCTGCACGCGTGGGTTCGAATCCCATCCTCGTCGATTTCTTTTGCTCACTTAATTTTAGCCTCCGACTCAAAAAGAGGGGTGTTAAGTACTTTGGCGTGACTGTGTCCCGAAAGAATGAAGCGATTTTGAACGTTTTTTTTGTTTGAAAGATGACTAAATCGAGCATTCAAACAGCCGCTTCAAACATATAGTTTTAATGTGAATGTCGTAAGAGGCGACTAAAGGTGCATCTGAATACGAGGGTTAATACTTTATGCATCATGTTCATATCCCTAACGGGGCAAACAGAGCATGTTGGGTCTTGTGGCCTAAGCAGGCAGAGCCCAGAGCCGCAAGACTTAAAGGCCACTTTTAGCGTGATTATGGGCGAGAACATGAGAAAATGAATCAAAATAGTGACGGGCTAGCCGCATCGCCTACTGATATGATTTGTATTTCCCTCGATCGGTTTCTACGTTCTGCGCGGGAGGCAAAGCAGCTGGTAATTTCTTTTCTTTTTTCCGAGACCAGCATGAGCGAGGTTCAATCACGTGACAAAAGCATGTTAAAAAACCGTTCATCCGTCTGTCTGTCCCACAAAATGACATAGATAAATCACGGTCCCATAGACTTCGACCCGGAGGCAGAGCACAGATAAGATATCACCAGATAATAATCCGCCTTTCATCATAATCGTATTTCAGGATGTGTGAGTAAGTAGCCATTTTTAACCAAATTCGGAAAAAAGCGAACAAGTACGGACTCGCGTAGAGCGGGTTCCATACACTATCCAGGATAGACACAGCCCAGGGCAGCTAGTCTCAAAGGCCACTTTAAGTGTGAACCATCACGCTAAAACTGGCCTTTGATAGAGGCAAGAAGGTGGGAAAAGGAATCAAAATAGTGTTAGGAATTTAGCAGGTTCTCTCAAACAGCTTCAATGATCTGCGCGGGAAGAAAAGCAGCAGGTAATGTATTGCAGTCACAGAGTAAAGTAAAAAAACTTATAATCTAACTTAATTTTCCCCAAAAAATCCCCAAAAATTTCCTACTTTTGCGTTTACACAAATCCCCGAGGCCAATTTTCCCCAGTTTCTCGGAATAAAACCCCCAATTTACCAACCCTGACGTCAGTTTTTTGCCGGGCGTGGTATCTCTGGGTCCATCGTCCATGTACGCTGCGTTGACCTCTGCGATACCGAGGTGGGCTCGTACCGGGACTTCTATAGTAAACAATAAGGCCTAAGGGGCCAACCACATATTACGTAATAACGATACGGGACGGGGGTCATGCCAAATGTGACAGTAGTATGTTTTAAGGTTAGGACACATCGACATCTATCAGCACGGCAGAGCGACGGAACGCTTCACCACCGGCCATGCTGAAGCGTTTCGTCGCTCTCTCTCGCTCTAGCAAATGACTGTTCTGAGCGACAGAAAAGGATAGCAGCATAGAAAAGTCCTGTCCCGTGCTGACAGATGTATCCCAACCATTTAAAAGGAACAGGAAAAGCGTGAAAAGGGCTTCAAAAAGGTAGATATTTTTCGTGGACGTAATATGTAGACGGTCCCAAATTGGGTACCTAAGTTTAGTTACACAGCCAGCCAGCTTTTATTTAGGCAATTATCAATTATCATTCAATGTGATTTGAAATAAACAAGTAATTATTTAAAAAAAATAACATCATCATTTTTAGCGACATATAAACCCACTGAAATCGAAATACAAAAAAGTTTTCACTTCCCATCGTAACTATATCACGTGCCTATTTCAATTTGTATGAGTACCTTCGTAATTTTTTTTAGGGTTCCGTACCCGAAGCGTGCAAACGGGACCCTATTACTGAGACTCCGCTGTCTGTCCGTCTGTCACAGGGCTCTATCTCTTGAACCGTAATAGCTAGACACTTGAAATTTTCACCGATTATGTATTAGTGTAGCCGCTATAACAACAAATACTAAAAATAAAAAAAAGTTGAAGATTAAGGGGGGTCGTCATACAAAAAATATGTTTTTTTCAGCGTTTTTCATTAGATCTTTATAATGGCATTTACTAGATACTTGAAATTTTCACAAATTATGTATACTATAGCCGCTTTAACAGCAAATACTAAAAATAAGAAAAAGTTAAAAATTAAAGGGGGTCGTCATACAAGAAATGTGTTTCTTCAGCGTTTTAAAACATTGTACGGTGGTACGGAACCCTTCATGTACGAGTCCGACTCGCACTTGCCCGTTTATATTCGTAATTCTATAGGTACTTACATTCATTGGGTAAGTTGTTACAATACAATACAAAAATCTTTATTGCACCAAATAACATTTACAATTACAAAGTTGTTCAAAATGATTCAGGTCTAAATCACCCCTGACCCTGTATATTAACTCAGGATCTAACAAAATCTACTGAAAATATTTCAAAAGTGGGTTCAGTCCATGATACTGAACAACTTTCCTTGGGGAACTGTCCCCAAGGAAAGTTGTTCAGTATCATTGACTGAATCCACAATCTAAATTTCGGCCTCTCATACAAGTTGACTGATCAGCTAAACCAAGTTTTCAATACCGAGATTGTATGGATTTTTTTTTATACTGGGTGGCGCAAAAGTACTGGCACTAAAGAAAATACTTTTATTTTTTTTATATGACATTTTCTGTCATTCTGTTGTTGAAAATTGTGTAGTGAACAAATGTAAAATACACTGAAAATAAACATGGACCGTTTTACTCCCCAAGAACGTGGAATAATTGTGTCAATGTTCTTACGGAATAATTCATCAGTGATAAGAACACAACGTGAATTTCGTCGACGATTTCACCACCGTCCGGCACCGATTGGTCGCACAATTCGACGCTTTGCCACACGCCTTGAAGCAACTGGCTCAACATTGGATAGACCTAAGTCTGGGAGACCAAGAACAGGCCGTTCAGCTGAAAATATCGATGCTGTGCGCGAAGATGTGGAAGAGTGTCCAGAAACATCAACGAGGCGACGTGCCACGCAATTGGGCATTTCCAGACGGACCCTGCAGCGTATTTTGGTGAAAGACTTAAAGATGTTCCCGTATAAAACTCAAATGACTCATCAGCTGCTGCCTGCTGACCACCGAGCTCGTCTAGATTACTGCCAGCGCGTCATAAACCTCAACCTTGAAGAGGATGATTTTCCTTCAAAATTGGTTATGAGTGACGAAGCGCATTTCCATCTCTCAGGGCATGTCAATAAGCAGAATACTCGGTTCTGGGGCACTGATAATCCGCGCATTATTCAAGAAACACCTCTACACCCACTAAAAGTTACTGTATGGTGTGGCATCTGTGTTGACAGAGTGATCGGACCCTATTTTTTCGAAGACGCTGGAGGCAATGCGATAACTGTCACTGGAGAACGCTACAGAACCATGTTACGAGAGTTTTTGATACCCAGTTTGGACGAATTGGGGCTGGAGCACATCTGGTTTCAACAAGACGGCGCTACGGGCACACACAGCGCGCGACACTATGGACTTAGTGAGGGACGCTTTTCCAGGCCGAGTTATCTCTCGTTTTGGCGATTTGCCTTGGCCTGCAAGATCACCCGATCTGACCAGTCCAGACTTCTTTCTTTGGGGTTTTTTGAAATCTCGGGTGTATGTGAACAAGCCACAGACTCTCGCAGCTCTAAAAGAAAACATTCGTCAAGAAATAACGAACATATCGCAGGAAGTGTTACGGCAAGTTATGCAAAATGTCATAAATAGGGCTCAAATGTGTATCAACTCTGGAGGTCACCATTTAAAAGACATCATCTTTAAATCCTAATGGTACGAAATTTAATGGCACGAATATACATTTAAAAAAACCTAAATCTAGTTTTCTAATTTAGAAAAAATGTTATAGCTGAACCAAATAGGGTCTTTACTTTTGCGCCACCCAGTATTTCGATTCGATATATGTTTCTTGGGGAACGTTATTAAGTATCAAAATTTAAAAAAAAAAAAATAGAATCTGTCTGCCTTTGTATATTTACTCTTTCGTATTAAATTGTCGTTTATACTTTTTTTTTGGTACAATAAAGTTATTACAAACAAACAAACAAAGAATCAAAATATCTTTATTATTCTTATATTTACTTATTTATTCTTTATAATACCTTTTAATAATAGTCACTTTGTTTTGTTTTGCACAAGTGCAGAAGAAGCGGCAACAAACTGCACTGCAGCAGACCATAGTTTCAGTACATTTTGTAACACGTTATATTTGCATTTTATTATAAAGCACCTTGTAAATGCTGCTAATTATTAAGACGTGATTATGTGTAACCTACAATACAATACAATACAAATTGACTTTATTGCGCCAGTTACTTAGTACAAATGTTAATATTTCAGGAACATTGGGATTTTTAACAAGTTTTAGATAACCCTATCTAAATACAGTAATGCGTGAAAAAATTGCGTCATATTCTCAACCTACTATTAGCCATTTTATTTATTAATAATTTTCAAAAATGTGAAATCAATTTAAAGTCAAATTTAATAAAATAAAAACATTAAAAACCCTACTTACACACTCGTTTTCCCTCAAAAATTTAAAATATTTCTCCACTTCATTAAGACCATTTAATTGAAGCAAACTCGATTTTTTATTCATATTTTAAGTTTTTCATAATTTCATCCCCTTCAAAAGGGGTTAATTTTCAGCCCAAACTTTTCTCTTACCTATATGACTCAACCTCCTATATATGCCGAAGAACTATGCGTGAATCGGCAGTCGAGCGCCGAACTCGGTACAGTTCGCACGCATGCGTCTCGATCTCTTAGCATACTTCAACTGCCTTCGTCGAAGGAATCTCCCGCACGATGGCTTCGCGTGTGTTAACTATATTTCTAGTCATTACCTATTTAAGTTCTTGTGAGATGTTTTGCGCGAATTGCGCGAGCGGGGAGTTGACTATAACGGAGCTGACAGAGGCTCGGATAGCCTTCGTCAAGCAGCAGATCTTGAAGAAGTTGCGACTGAGTAAGAAGCCGGTGGTAGGGATGCAAGTCAACAGCCTCCCCATGCCGGTGGCCCAGGGTCAGACGCTGAACGCAAACACGGACAAACCCCCGGAGTTTGATGACTATTATGGAAGGACGGAGCAGAAGATAATATTTCCAGTAGAAGGTTAGATTGAGGATGTTTAATATTTATAAGAACTGTCTGGGTTCAGTATCTCATCATACCAATAAACAGCGGTGTTCTCCTTCACATTTATAGTTCTATTTTTACGAGCTTTTACATTATTATCTTTTATCTCATAACTGTTTATCCCATTTTATTTTGGGGTCAGCTATCCTTGTGCGTTTTCTCTACACACAGGACACTAGACTTTACTTACTATTTTTTCATTTATTTTCATAATGTACTGTATATCTTTGTGCATCACTTATTTTTTCTAAGTATTGGTAGAGTTTCTTCTTTCATTCTTTTATAGGAGTAAAGTCAGACTTATCATTGTTGTTAGTGATGCTTCCTATTTCCACTTGTGATTCCATAAACAAAAACTATTTTCACAGTAAGAAAGAACTTTTTCTTACTTAAAATTCATGGAATCTTACGACCCATATTGTTTCATCAACTAGTAACCTCGTCAAATCACAAAGGTTTAGGGGTAGCGGCCCCCAAGCTCTGAAGCGTTACCGTAACCGCCGGGGATGCAACCGGGAATACGCTCGGATGATAATGACGAGCGATTTGATGATTTCTTCTTTAATTATTTTATCGTTGTGTTAAAAGACTTAATTTATAAATCGGTAAGTAAAATACTTCAGTAAGAAGAAAATGCTATCGTAAAGGTCTGTTTACCCACCCCCATGAGGACGAGACGTGTGAGATATCAGGTGGTGTAATTGTTTCTTAGCATTGTAAGTCACCGTCAACAACTTGATAACAGCAATTATAATTAATGAAAGTGAATAATGTGAAGAAATTGCGATGCTGCGGAGAGTTCAGTAGTTTATCTTGCAGAGGAAAAATTGAAGCCAATTTGGTTTTTACTTTATAATCATTAATAAGTACTTTACTTATTTCTTTAAGATTTAGCTAATTTTCGTATTTAAAAATATTTTGGTCTCATCTCCTTTTGTCAAATTTGAAGTTTCCATCAAAATACTTAATTATTTATCTTGTAAGAAAACACACAAAATACTTTTAAAATTCAAAAGATAAACGTAGAATAATTTAATTTAATTTATTCATTTACGTACACTTCATTCATCTAAACTTGCATACTTTGTCCCTACAAAGTTTGCAAGTTTTGGTAGAGTCGGCGCCTCGACAAAGGCGCCGACTCTATCAAACACGCCTCCTGTGGTGTATCTCACTGAGTACATTGGACTACATTGGTGTACCCCGCCCGCCGACTGTTTTGTATTCACTATAAACTTTTATACTCGTAATTAACCTTCTTTCTCCTTTTATTGCTTCAAGGGAGCTTCTGGCGACAAATCTATACTCATCCACTCGTTTTCAGATTGAGTGGTGGACAGCGCCATTAGAAACCCACCACAGTCCTAATCAAATATCTACTATGACTGTCCCTTTTAACTATTTCACATATTGTTCATGAGCATGAGCATTTATAACACCAAACAACACCAATTTCATATTATTCAACAAAAATAAATTTGCGAAACAATTAAAGCAAGCACCAACTGAAGTACTGAACCCCTTGAGAAGTCTCCAAAGACTTCAACAATCTATTTTCTCTTTTCGACCGTAGAATAATATTGAACAAAAAAAGTGACTAGCATGTCTGGTCTTCTTCACTAGTTCCACGTCATCAAAACTCACTTTCTGAATGCAAATTCTTGATTGAGTAATGAAATAACTCAGTCCATGAAACTGAACAAATGTTGTTCTCAACATTCCCAAAATGCCAAAAATAAAATTCGGATTTTCATACAAATTGACTCGATCTTATCAGTGTGTCAGTTGTATGAAAATTCAAATTTTTTTTGGGTTTCGTGAAAGTTGTTGAACAAAAGTTGTTCAGTTTCATGGGCTGAGGTACCATCTGAGGTGTTTTGCGTTATTTCATTAACACGTTGTATGTTTGCATAGAACATTTGAAAGGTTCCCTTGATTTCTCGAGGATTCCATCATCAGATCTACACCTGGTAATAATCGCAGCAACTTGCATGTATACCCTTTCAAATAAAAAAGAATTTCCAAAATCAGTTAAAAGCGGACAAAAAGAAACATATATTCGAAGAAGCTCCTTCTTTTTGGAAGTCGCTTAACCTCTCCTTCCAAGGTAATTTTTTTTGCCAAGGAACCAATATTTTTATGACAATGTAATAAGGTTGAGATTTGTTTGTGTTCGACCGGTCCTGTTTGGCCGTTCGGGCTTGAGGGGTCAAAAAGAAGGAAATCAAGAAATTAGGTTACTTATTCAAAACACAAAATTATCATAGCTGGCGCTGATCTTATTAATTATGTTGTGTTGTTTTATAAATAAACGTGCGATAACGGTATTCAGTGTAGTATCAGATAGTGGACACGCGCGCGGGGCGTGATGCCGAAAGCTGGGAACCACGGACCGGCAAGCTCGTCGCTCCGCTTGGCATAACTATTTATTAATCTGTGGCTCGGCTTCGTTTTTAGGATTCCGTAACCGAAGGGTGCAAACGGGACCCTATTACTGAGACTCCGCTGTCTGTCCGTCGTCTGTCCGTCTGCGAAATGTAACCTGTGTAAATGAGTTTCTTTTGGCGTTTCGTCTCAGCAGTGGTCGTTATGCTAGTATCGGTAGCGTTTTTAATAATAATTTACATATAAAATACACATTACACGTAATGTAACTACATAAAATTATTGACGTGTAAAAGTGCCTGCAAAAGCCTAATTGGGTAGATGACTGGGTCAGAAAAGTATTATTCTAATTAGTCCGTTAGTTAGATTATCTAAAGATAGTGTACCTATATTTTTCAGTTTATCAAAAAGTAAAATTTCCCAAAGATAGAGTATAAGTTCCAGAGTGGGGGCTTGTGACGTCACCGCTGTGTAAAATCTTGCGAAAGCGTGACGTCATGCGAAATTTAAATGCGCTGTATATTCGTCATTGTGTCTCAGAGAAAAGAAAAAATATGTGTACAATATTTTTTAATAATCTAACCGATGGGCCAAAAATAATTTTTCAGTCATCATGCATATTTATTATATATATTCATATTTGATTTTTGACTCTTTGAAGCGTAGCGTAGGACACCTACCTAATATGTGGTCGGAAGACCTGACCAATCGGTAGTTTTGAAAATCCTTGGGGGAGGCCTATGTCCAGCAGTGGACTTCCTGTGGCTGATATGATGATAATAATCATAATAATATGCGATCTCTCCACCTTCTCCCTATGCCCCATACTATATTCACGTAACTTTTATCTGTATTAATTATTTCATTGTATCGCATTTTTTATTGCAAACTATGTATTTGGTTCCGTCACTCGTCTTTATCCCTGACGGGGTGGACAGTCCCAGGGGAAGTCCTCTTTTAGCGTGACGGTGGGCGATGGTTCAACTAACCGTCACTCAGAAGTTCTGCGTTCGATCCCCAGTCAAGGCATGTTGGATAATTGTCTTTTTCAAATTGTTGGTCTTGGGTGTTTATATATGTATTATTTTTATTATAAAATATAGTATCTTTGAGTTAGTAGGTATCTCAAATCACAAGGTTAACCTTACTTTGGGGTTCAATCAGTGTGATTTGTCCCTATATATATATTTAGGTCCCGTTACCATTATTTATAAACTTCATAATATTAGGTAGGTACGTTTCAAAATCATCATTCCGGACTCAAGGAGTCCACAGCTGGACATTGGTATCTAAGAATTTGAATTTTCTTAGGAAGACATCGCAATTCAAGTTAGTACTTATTTCCGTGACTCTTATCTCTCTCTCTTATCTCAGCGTATTCCCAGTTGCATCCTCAGCTGCAACGCTGCAAAGCCCGGGGTCCGCTTTCCGGCTTTTCCTTCTCCACTTCGCACGGCCTTGAGCATCCTTGGTTGTAAGATCATATTTCCGTGACCCTTTAGTTCTACTAATCTCCTCATTTCTGATATCATAACGGCGGCCTTCAACAACATCACTATTACATCAGAAGGCCTTTTATAACACGTGTATGCATTCATTAATAAATGCACTTTGGCCAGAGTCCAAAGTGCAATAAAACACATGTTCCAGCAAGAAAGCATTTTAACAAAATCGAGAAATAAGCGAGAAACCAGCATTTTTTTACGAATCACGTTTGCTCCACAGTGCAACTCTGCGGACTTTGATCCCGCCAATAGTTGCACTTGTGTAGATACTTGGGTTTGTTTATACAATCGAATTTATTTTATGTATCCATGGAGAAAATCCTGGGAGAAAAGAAAAAAAATAATATTTAAATAAATAAATAAGTCATTTATTGCCAAATTAGGTACAGGTTGTTATTTTTTTTTATTAAATAATTTTACGGCTCTGGATACAAGTCCTTTAGAGCCTATCTTTAATTTTGTTCTTTATTCCTAATCCTAACCTAACCTAATCCTAACTAGACAACAAAGGGTGGTGTAGGCCTTTGACTATTGCAAGGGAGCTTCTGGCGACAAATCTATACGAGTCCACTGGTTAACATAGACGATTGAGTGGCGGACGACGCCCACACAGTCCGCAAAATAAATATCACTACAGCCGTACTATGACTGTCTACTTTAACTATTTTACACATTGTTCATGTTATGAGCATTTATAACACCAAACAACACCAATTTCATATTATAAAGTCCACTAAAATCAATTTGTAAAATAATTTAAAGCAAACCCTAACCGAACCCCTTGACTTCCCGCCAATAACTCACAGTTTGTTATTGCAATAGAAATTAATTGTCACTTATCATGATTATGGCAGGTGCCGACCTGTCATAATCTTGATTACTGACAATTTTTGTGGCAGGTGGTGGCTTGCCGCTCACTAGATTATATAACTATGAACCTATGCTCCAGTTAAATGAAATCTTTTCCCGCGCAGAACGTAATAGCTGATTGACATAATATTATTAATTTGAAATAGACTATGCAGTCAGTTGATGTCTTTTTCAACAAATATAACGGCGCCAGTTGATGTCTTATTTCATCGGCGTTTTTAAGTAAAATCGTGATTTTTTACACTTTATGATATAGCGGATGTATACTTTTTTATAAAACAATAGTTTTTTTATGTTCTTAAATTAAATTCCGCTAGATGACTAAAAGTCAAATCAGACACTTTTTTTCTAAACGTCAAAACAAACATTTTCTATGGGATTTGTATTAGAAACAGAACCGTGACGTCATAATTTTTTCGAGTCAAATGATTGTGCATTAATAAATCTAAAACAATGTTGAGAATGGATATGATCAATGAGAGTGACACTACTTTGTGAAGTTTTATTCTCTTAACAGTACCAAATAATTTATTTTTAATATTTATATAAATAATTTACTATAATATTAAAAATAATAATAAATAAAACACAGCGAAATGTCGTCGAGCACGGACCGGGCCTTTGTTCGCTCTCGACGAATATTTCACTGTGTTTTATTTATTATTTTTATTGTATTATATATTTTTTTTCTGTAGCGAAATCGACTAGATATTTAGATTATAAATTTTTTGGTATATTTTTCATGTAAAAAAGTGATTCTATAAAATAGTACTCGTAATATGTCTTATAAAGGTAAATTTAGGCAAATTTAGAGGTATGTTTGTGTTTTTTTTCTATCAAACCAAAAATGCTCAATCGTGTTTTAGATATTGTGAATGTCTGTAGAAAAGCCTTAAGATTCTTATGTAAAATTTTTGAGGAATAAACTGTAGTAATTTAATTACAGTGTTTTTTCAAATACACTCACAGTTTTCTTGGCTTTGAACTGACGAGGCGTTAACTCCACCGACTAATGCAAGCTCTTATACAAAGTGGAAGGGACATACCCGTAATAAATTGAACCAGGGGCTATACTAGATCACTAAAGTATAATGAAATTAAAATAACAGTCAAAAAACCAAAAAAAAATTTGACATTCCCATACAAATCGCCCGGGCGGACGCACGCTTTTGTATGGAAATGCCGAAATTTATTTTTGTTTTTCGGCTGTTCTTTTATTTTCATTACATTATAATGATCTAGTATAGACCGTGGTTCGATTTATTACGGATATGTCCCTTCCACGTTGTATAATAAAGATAAGAAACATTTAAATTTCTTAACTTCCAATATTGCACAATACATTACAAAAAGAAAATCTTCCGGTTTAAATGTAAATGCCATCTTGTCCAAAATGTTTGTAATACATTCTTATAATCAAAACAATGATAAGATATATACTTAGTAAGTTAAATGTGGGCTACAACCGTGATATACGATGATTTATCGTTACGTATCATAGTGTGTAATAGTCATTGTTTTTGTTTTTATTTTGAGTTTCCTTGACCTGTCGTGTAGGTATATACAGGTCGCGCTAAACTTCTAGTTCGCTCTGAAGTTGCCTCACTCAGGTTACAAACAAACAGGGACAGAATATTTACCACAATAATATTTTTTTCAGAATGATTGTAAGAATGAAGATATGATATATATACACAATAAACAAAAATAAAGCAAATTCTATCTGTTATGGATATCTGTATTTTACTACTGCTACGCGAATCGCCTTAACTTCAGAGCGAACTAGAAGTTTGGCGCGACCTGTACCAGTCTAACGTGTAATTTAGCCTTATATTTTTTTAATATTTCAATAATTTTGAAAGATTTAGTTTAATATTCTTTCAACGTACCTACTTAATAACGTTTAACGAAAGATACTGAAACTATTTTAAAGATTTAGTCCATGATACTGAACAAGTTTCCCCAATGACATATGTATTGAAATATGATTTTTTGCTTTCCATGGAAACTCTGTTCAGCTGATTGGTCATCTTGGATGGGAGGCCAAAAATAATATTTAAAATGGAGCAAGTTCAGCCCATGATACTAAATACTTTCCACATATAAACAATCAATGAAAAACAAAAACAAAAAATTCGCCTTCCCATTCCCATACAATCGAGCGGCAAACGGATTTTGTACGGGAGACATTATTTTTTCATTGCTTTTTAATCATTTTATTTTTTATAGAAAATAGTCCAGGATCATGGACTGAACTCGCTCCAAAAATTTGGCTGGTAGTTTATATTCGCCTATTTTCTTACATGATTTGCATTTTCGCCCATTCCCTCTACCGGCTTTTACGATCTGTGCGGAAAGAGAAGTAGCTGGTACATTCTAAGTTTTTCTTTTCTCAGAATTTCTATATTTCAAAAAATATTTACAGGTGCCTAGGTAGGTACGTTCTTATTGGACCTGGTCAAAGTCTAGCCTAAGTTACACAATGCATGAATGGAGCCATTGAATCCAACATAACTTGCTGTGCTTAAGCTTAACTTAGCTTTTGTGTAACACGAACTTGGAATTCCTTGTAAAGGTACAGTCTGCTATATAATACGCTGATCTTCCCACAGATAGGTAATCTCTAACTTCACAATAACAAGCTCTATAAGGAAAAACTTCGATATTAGGAGAAAGTAACATAGAACTAACTTTTACATATATACACTAGTAGTTCGCCGCGAACTTAGAAATTACGATTAGTTCCCTAAGGAACACCTAGATGGCGCTATCCAAAGTTAGAACGCGCTATAGTTTCGTTTGCTACATAATCGCGGACATTTTTTTTAATATTTCATAAACTACTGAACCAATTTTGATGCCCAACGCACTAGAAAATTCTATTAATATTTCCTACATGCCTACCAAATTTGATCAAAATCGGACTATCGGTTCGGCAGTTATTGCGGTACAAACGTACATACATACAAACATACAATGTGTTTTCGCCCCAACTTGAATTATAGCCTTCGCTCGCTCGGTGAAATAAAATATAAATAAATCAAGGAACTTGTGTGCCAATTTTGTTCGAAATCGGTTGAAAAGTGCAACCTATTAGCGAGAACTGACTAATCTCCAAAACTCGTTGCTAAGACCACGAATTTTTAAAGTTCCCGCACTGACCATGTAAATATAAGGGTCAAGTTTAAATTGCTAAAAAAAAAAAAAATTCAACTTCTACTTTCGAGCCGATCTTTATACGAAATGGCTATAAAAATACAACTAAAATATGTAGTCGACTGTACACTGTATATTTTGGTCGGCGCATGCGTCGGTGTGTAAACACGCATTATGTTATAATATTTCCTTGTTTCAATTCTTGAAACTTATACAGATATTTTTGTCTTGTGTAAATATTTATGAATCTTATTTTAACGTATCATCAACTACTATAAAGATATGGATTAATTGAACAAATCTATTTCGTTGTATGAAACTTTGTTTATATAATACAAAGATTAAGGGACCAAAATAAATATATTTAGGTTACAAGGTTATCCGATTCAAATGAATAAAAATCGTACCGTGGAAAATTCGACTTCTTTGTAAGTTTTCAGACGTTATCTCTATTTTTTGTCGCAGTTGGCTTATTTTGTATTTAACTACATACTTTACTTATATCACATTAATAAAATAAAAAAAAAAACGAATTAAAAATAAGTATTTATTCAGACAAACGTCCATTTTAGAGGCTTTTAAATAATTTGACAATTTAAATCAGCGCTCCGTAAATTAGTAGCATTGTGTTTTACAACGTGTAATTGATATATGCGTAATAATCTCCTTAAGTGATCTAGTATAGCCTTGGTTCGAACCAAGGCTATACTAGATCACTTAAGGAGAATACCAAGCAAAAGTGGTGCCCTCAGTAATTGTGGTGAAAATTTCCATATTTCTCAATGTTAGACACTAGATCGCCCTTTAAATTATTTTATGAACCACCGTTGAAAGTATTTACATTAGTCTGTCTAGCCCTAAAACTTGCCTCCACAAGTGGCCACTTTTGGCGGAGGCAAGTTTTAAAGCTAGACGGATAACCAATAAAAGTTTCAAAGGCAGTTCATAAAATAATTTAAAGGGCGATCTAGTGCCTAAAATTAAGAAATATGGAGTTAACAATTTAATTTCAATAAGGGCGCCACTTCGAGGTCATTTGCTTCTAACTTCACCTTAAGTGTAAAAAAAAATGAATAATATGGATTTAAACGGGCAGATATGAAACATTAAAATCAAACAAATCACAGCTGATACGGTCCTTCAGATATCCACCGCATTCACAATCAAGTGCCTCGCAATTAGAGCTAAATGTTTAATTACATAACTGGCCTGCTGTGCTATCGGCATCGCTTGATAGCGGCATGCGGCTTCAATGACTAGGTACCCACATGTGCATGACCTAAGGCTTGTGGCTTGAAAATAGCTACGTGTGTACTGTATCACGGTAATGAGTGACTGTACATCAGATACAAGTGATTTACCTACTAGTAGTTCGTCCCGAACCACAGGTATGGTACTTCATAGAAGCGGAGTATCATTTTGCGCGGGACCTTAGGAGATTCCGTTCTGTGTAATACTCTTATTAATTCTGAGCCCGAACTGTGAACTCGCGACCTATGTAAGGCGAAAAACATGATATTTTTTACTTTCCTACAAACTCGGATCAGCTGATTGGTCAACTTGTGTGGGAGGCCAAAAATATTTTTTCATATTTCGATATACGTTCCTTGGGGAAAGTTGTTCAGTATCATGGACTGAATCCACCCTTAAAATAGTTTCAGTATATTTTGTTAGACCCTGTACTTATATCTAGGAATTTAACTGGTTTTCATCTGGTCAGCTCGTCAGCTCTGGTCAGCTCGTCAGCTCTGGTCAACTCGTCAGCTCTGGTCAGCTCGTCAGCTCGTCAGCTCTGGTCAGCTCGTCAGCTCTGGTCAGCTCGTCAGCTCTGGTCAGCTCGTCAGCTCTGGTCAGCTCGTCAGCTCTGGTCAGCTCGTCAGCTCTGGTCAGCTAATCAGCTCTGGTCAGCTCGTCAGCTCTGGTCAGCTCGTCAGCTCTGGTCAGCTCGTCAGCTCTGGTCAGCTCGTCAGCTCTGGTCAGCTCGTCAGCTCTGGTCAGCTCGTCAGCTCTGGTCAGCTCGGACTACTCAGTGTTATTTATTTCTGTAAATTGGTTTGGCACTCGTTCGCAAGCTTGACATGTTATATTGTGATAACATTGTATTAGGCATAATATCTTGTAAATGAGTTTCTTTCGGCGTTTCTTCTCAGCAGTGGTCGTTGCGAAACGCTATCGGTAGCTTTTGCACTAAAAATAATTAAAAATAATGACCTTCGATAAGTGATATATTTATCCTACATTTAATAAATTTTTTTAACTTTGACTTTATCAGTTAATGGCACATCACAATTGAAAACTTGTACACACTATTTTTTAATTCAAGTTTATATTTTTCCAGTAAAAATCCTTTATTTACAGTATTTTCTTTAAAATTACCATAATTTTGCCGATCTGACAATCGTTTTAAAATAAAAGCTACAATACGTTTCTATGGAAAAATCTAGGGTAAAAACGTCCTTAATTCGTTGTACATGGAGCTCATAAAGTATTTTTCTGAATATTTATACACAGACATGTGTACAAAATACAGATTTAAGTTTAAAATGGCGTATTTATTAGTTATGTTTTGTAGGAACCTATGATTACAGTCATTATTTCTTTCTTTTTTTTCACTTTCAATTTTGTTATAAATAGCATACCTAACAACACTCGTAACTTATTTGAAAACATTTCATACCTACGTCAATAGGTATTACCTCTTTCTCCGTGACTGCTGTACGACTTTGGAATGCTCTCCCTGAATCCATTAGAAGGGCCCCCAGTCGCGACTCCTTTAAACTTAGAGTTTTAGGCACTTCCACTTCCAATTAAACATAGGACAGACTTGATTGCATAATATTTATTTATGGTTATGTATTTGTATATTTATTTTTGTATATATTTTAATGTAGGTACCTATATATTTTATGAAGTGGTATATATGTATGTAAGTAATTGTGTATATGTAATAATATTAATAGTATTTTTATAGTATGTGTTGTGATTGTTATCTTTTAAATTTAGTTTAGTTTAAGTTTTCTTTATATATTCACACCCACATAAAACTCCAATCGACCCAAAGGTTTCACTGTTAGAGAATGCTTTTAGCATTAAGTCCGCCTGTTGTACTTTAAACATGTATATGTGTGTACAATAAAGTATAAATAAATAAATAAATAAAACTGTACTTAATTAAGGAATCCTGAATATGAAACATATTAAGTACTCGCTTAGCATTCATTACTTACAATTCATTAAATAATTATTATCATATCTGTCGCATAACGTCTACTGCTGGACTTAGGCCTCTCCCAAGGATTTCCAAAATGACCGATCTAGAGCGGCCTGCATCCAGCGCTTTCCAGTTTTCATTCAATAAATATTTTTAGGTAATTTCTCGTATTTATTTTGGTCTCTATGAAATTAAAGTCAAAGTCAAAAAAAATCATTCAAAATTCAAAAATTCAAAAATATCTTTATTATCATAGGATATTTATAATATCTCTTAATAATAGTCACTTTGTTTTGTTTCGCACAAATGTTGACGTCAAATCGTTACTTAAAGCTAAGTTTACGCCGCTTCCTAGGCGCAAGTGCAGAAGAAGCGGCAACAAACTGCACTGCACGTTTTCTCCAAAGACGTCAACTAACAAACTAAAAACTTAAAATTAGTTATATAGATGGACAGAGATTACATTGTTTATTATGTCATAATTAAATTGAATTATAAGAATTACGAAATTTAAAATAATGTCAATTTGTAAATTTAGTATGTACCAATGTACCTAAATTATGACATGTCTAAGTATACAAACCTTTAAGAGGGACCCGCGCCAAGCTCAAGCCAGACCTTTTTGTCTTTAAGATAGTCATCGGTCCTATAATAAGCCTTCTCACAAAGTAATTTCTTTACATAAGCTTTGAATTTTCTGTCTGGCATATCCGATTCTGACAATTTATTATAAAAAAGTATACACTTCCCCATAAAAGACTTACTGACTGTATTCAGCCTGTAATACGGGCTAACTAAGTCATTCTTATTACGTAAATTTCTATCTGTAAAATCACTTACTTTATTGAACATGGAAATATTTTTCCTTACATACATTATATTTTCAAATATGAATTGTGATGCAAAAGTAAGTATACCTATTTTCTTGAATAATTCCCTCAGTGAGTCTCTCGATCCTAAACTGTAAATAGCACGAATTGCTCTTTTTTGTAAAAGAAAAATAGTCTGAATGTCGGCTGCACTCCCCCATAGAAGTATCCCGTAAGACATTAGACTGTGAAAGTAACTAAAGTACACTTGTCTAGCAGTTGCTACATCTGTCAATTGTCTTATTCTCCTAACAGCGTAAGCCGCAGAGCTAAGCCTATTAGAAAGTTTAGTTATATGAGCGCCCCATTGAAGTTTCGAATCAATTGTGATTCCTAAAAAGGTAGTACTTTCAACCAGATCGAGTTTCTGACCATTAATTAGTATGTCAACGCAGGCTTGATTCACATTAGGAAGAGAGAATCGAATGCATTGGGTCTTGTTCGCATTTAACATGAGGTTATTGGCCGAAAACCAATCAGAAATTAAAGATAAGGTGCTGTTCACCGCGCTAGCATCACTGTTATGTCGATCTATTTTAAATATTAGCGAGGTGTCATCAGCAAACAGCACCATGTCAGCCTCTTTCTCAACCATGTAAGGCAAGCCATTGACATAAACTAAGGAAAGGAACGGTCCTGGAATTGAACCTTGGGGTACGCCCATTTTCACATTAGACCCGTGTGATTTTACGCCGTTTATATCAACAGTTTTTTAGTTACAACATTGAATAAAGGACTTTTATTTAGGCGATTCTCACATTGCCCCGCACTACGCAGCGTAGCGCGTGAATACGTGTTCTAACGTTGCTTGTAAGTATCTCCGTTTGTATAGGAAACACGCACAGTCCAACACACAGAAAATGCATCCAGAAAACGCAACATGCAGTGTGATGCGTGGCAGTTTGATAATCGCCTTAAGGTATTTTTTTTTTTACTACGAGTACCTACGTTATACGTATTACGCGAAATGCGTTTTAAAACGAGTTCGGTTATCAGTATATCAGTTTTGGTATTCAATTGTGACCACAGTTTCAAAGTTCAGACAGTTACACGGAACTACGTGTATTTATCGAAATAGAACGGGGTAATAAAAAAAAACTAATTTAACGCGACCCCTGACTTCACTAATTGGACGGTTACATGTATAATCGGACAGATACCGCGGCAGTTAAATTTGAACTGATTATTAACGGTTATGTGGGCAAGGTCCTAATTTTCGAGATAACGATTACACATTTTACTGGGCATAGGTAAATTAAATATTTTATACAGCACTTGTATAGTAGAAACCACGTAGAAACTAAATAATACGTAGAAAGAAAAATATATTTCTGTACGAATGTTTATTTTGGCAAGTTGTAAAATTGAAACATTTTTTTTTATTTAAATATTTTGATAGGGCCAAATCACACATTGAGCTAGCCCTAAAATAAATTTTAAACTTGATTTATGGGATACTAACTCAACGATGCTATATTTAGGTATATCACAATGATACAAGTATATCAAACATAAGAGTAGTGTGTAAGGTCTCCATCTCCAAAATTATAAAAGCAAGCAAGCAAGGTCTCGGCAGTAAATAAGGCCGGACATCGTTCTGGTTCTGGCGGTACCTAAATAAATATTTAGCCGGACGCAACCCGAAAAAGCCGTCCGGCTTTCGTCTCCACTCATCCGAAGAAAAAGTCGGAAAGCGGATCCCCCTATCCCCGAGATGCGCTTAATTGAGGCCGATAGGTATAAGGTATAATCAAATCATTAATTATCTAATACATGAGATATTGCATTTTGGACTAATCAGTTAATATTTTTATTATTATTTACCTTTAATAATAATTTCCCACGCAAGCATTGTTATCACGGGCCCAACACGCGACGTTCGAGTGAAGCCCAAATTTTTTGATACAACCGTGATCTTTGCCCTGGCGTCTAACTCGTATAGACCTCTGACCTGAAAGAGGTTGATAACGTTTTTTAATTACGCTGCGCGCGGGCATTTTAGGTATAGGAAGAATTCTGCCACCGTTTCCCCTAGATACTCAGCGAACTATGATGTTAAAGAGGGGTAACTTTGATGAACATTACTTATAACCACGCAAGACGGCCTACAATTGTTTGTTACGTCAGTAACGCTATTCAGGAATAAGTTTAAAAAAAAAGTTTTTTTTTTCGTACAAGCTTTTGTTGTGAGGTCTGTTTAATTATCAAGACAAATGTAATAAGCCTAAACTAGATGGGGTTGCGTCGTTTTATTACAGGATTCCTATAGCCACCTCCCGGCTCCATCGTCAGATCAGCTTCTTGGCATAATAATATTGCATTGTCATCATTTACATTAACGTACAAAATTACATCTCAATCTAAAACCGGGAAGTGGCTCAAATATAACTTGCAAGATTTGACCCAAACGAATGAACAACAAACAGGGCAAGTTAAAACAGATGAAAATAAGTTATTCCTTTCTCAGATAACGCTAATGTCAAAGTCTAAGTAAGTTAATTTCAGATCTGTACTTATACGTAATCATCTCTGGTCTAGATGAGAAATATATTTTTTAATTTTCGTCTTTTCAAATGTTTATGATTTAAAATGCACTATCTGCCCCTTTAAGGCCGTACCTAAATTTTTCGGGGCCAGTGCTGCCCTTATTTAAAATAAATCATTTCAAAGAAAAGCAGACAATATTTAAAATTTTGCTACTACAAGTACCAAGTCCTAGATAACCTTTCGAAGTATTTTATGAACTACTGTTTACAATTAAAAGTGAGAACGTTAAGCTTTACTACGCACATTACGCGAAAACGGCCACATTTGGCAAATGTGCTTAGTAAAGCTTAACGTTACCAATATAAACTGTAAGCAGTAGTTCACAAAATAGTTTGAAGGGTTATCTAGGACTTGGTAGTAGCAAAATTTTAAATGATTTATCCGTTTTATTTAAAATGATTTATTTTAAATGGGGGCAGCACTGGACCCCGGAAAATTTAGGTACGGCCTCAAGGATAAAGACGTGATAGTGTATATAGTATTTAAATAATTTAACATAGTATTTTCTCTTGTAGTTTTGTTTAACTCCACTGAATTTACAACTTTTGACAGCTTTATGTTTTCCCATTTACCCTCTATTGATTATATTTACCCTCCTCTACCAAATAAAGATTTTTATAAACAAAATATTCATATTTTGTAATGCGTTTGTGTTGCGCGCTTCACTTAGGTAATAATTTTTGGTATATCTTAGAGACAAGTCTGTTAGGATCTTAGCAAGTAGAGTCTCTGTCTACCCCTGTAGGAAACAGGCGTGATAGTTTTATGTAGATGTATGTATATCTTAGAGCAACACGATCTTCTCTCGGGGATGGCCGCGTTCCTCAATTTAATTTACATATACTGAACACGTGTGATTATTAAAAACCCTAAAAAAGAGTCCTATCATTAGTGGTTTAAATCTCCTTAGCTCTTCCACATAGGTACATTGAGCAAGGTTGCAGGAAACCGCTGGATGCAGGCCGCTTGCTTAAGATTTCCATGACTAATAAATCAACCAAGGTGGATGCCATGGATGGATCATTGTTTACTTGTGTTTATCTGTCACAATTAATTTTTAATGAGCTGTGCCCTTGCGCTATCTCCTTTGAGTATTTTAATGTCCGCGGCTGGTAAACATGACCGGTGGACTTGTTGACAATGTGAGTAAAACAATAAAAATATATTGACTAACAACGGTTTGATTCGGAGGGAAAATAAAAAGTAAGATCGATCACACAACCCCGCTGCTGCGACGCCGCGTAGTGCTTGGATTTTGTTTAATATTTGTTTTGACAGTATTTACATTTGGCCGCACGGAACTGCACTTTCCTATGTTGCTATCCTTGTCTGTCGCTCAAAACCGTCATTTGCTAGAGCGAGAAAGAGAGCGGGTATGCCGCGGAATCGGCGATACGGTCGCATTCCCGCTATGTTACTCGCTCTAGCAAGTAACGGTTCTGAACGACAGAAAAGGAGAGCAGCATAGGAAACTGGCCAGAGGGGTTGGAGAGCTAATATATGGCTTTGGTAGTACAGAGAGAGAGAGAGCTCCTGCAGTGGAGACTAAGAAAAGACCTGATGATGATGATAGGAAACTGCTGTTCCGCCGTGGTTACAACGGCGCCGCCGTAGCATGGGGAAACCCGTTGCTGCGGCGGTGATGTGTAAACGCTTGCAATTCAAACGGCGCTATAATTTTGATAAGGTTGATATTGTTTCGCGATCCCAGCGTTCCTTAGGAATAGTTGCTCGCTATTTACAGGCCCATTTGCAGAACATGATATACCTACTTGAAAGGTCAAGTATGTTCTTTTCCTGCAATATCATCCACATGTTTATTCATACTTCAAGAAACTTCGCAAATTCCAAGAGGAATCAATAAGGTATGTAGATAAAACTAAGACATCTAGGTACAGTCTTATTGTAAAACATAAAACTAACTTATGGTTTAAACCATTATTTACTGAAAGGAAGTTGATATGACGAAAGAGTACTTATGTGACATGTTTCGTGAGGTTTTGTTTTGGGTGGAAATTGGTACAAAGTAAGTTTAATTGTGTTTTATAATAAGCCTGCTAGGATTTACCTTTTGCTATCTATGAACTTATACAAATTGATTATGCACTCCCTAGCTATAATGAAATCTTGGAATCAGAATTAATAGAACACAAAACCGTAACAATAAATAATAATTCATTGGCAATTATTATTTCTCCGAAATTTCTAATATATGGTTAACCTACTGACTTTAAGCGCGGCCGTTGCCCTCCCCGCTCGCCGCGAGCCCGGTAGCGTGTGTGTGACATTCAAATTGGAGATTTTTGGTATGCATTCTTCTTCATCTAAGCGTGTTCCCGGTTGCATCCTCAGCTGTGCTGCTTCGGAGCCCGGGGTGCGCTTTCCCGCTTTTTCTTCTCCAAATATAACATGCATGGTAACGGTCACCCAAGGATGCCAAGACCTTGCAAAACGGAGAAGAAATAGCCGGAACAGTTTGAATGATTTGGCTATAGTTTCACGACCGGCCGCCTGCCTAACGTCAACCCTCTTTGGGAATGTATTTGTGCGAAAAGTTTAACAACCGGCCGCCGCCCGACGTTAACCCTCCGTGGGGATGCAATTGTAGCACGAGATGTTTGTGCCAAGTCCTTTAGTCGCCTCTTACGACATCCACGGGAAGAGATGGGTGGTCCTATTCTAACCCGGAACCACACGGGTGAAATTTTTGGTATGCATTGGTCGGCTGATATCTTTGGTTTTTAATATAAAACAAGATACATATGACAGAATACCTATTTTTTATTTCCCTCAAAGATACTTTCCTTGAATATAGCTACGAGGTTTAAAATCTTAATGTATGTATAGTAAACATCAACAATTTACGTTATTTATGATAAGAAATGACAAATTCAGCACAACGCACATACCTAAACTGTATAATAATTAACGTATCAACCCGAGCAAACCTAGCACCTCGAGATTTCAACATGCGAGATGAGATAAAGTACCTACACACGCTGTGCTATCACTATCAGTAGCCACAGGTCACTCCTTGGTCCAATTAACTGGGGTCAGCATAGTACGTGTATTTTAAATATAAAAAAGCGTCACATGATATCTTACTACGCCCGATTAGCAGATGCTACTCGACTTAGTTTGTTTACATATTATAGATTAAATAAGTGTAACTACTCGTGCTTGGATAAAATAAATGGTTCTTCCTTACTTATACAGATACCTACTGAAACCAATGGATGCGTAAACCACGCAGTTTTGTTAGTAATTTGTGTGTTGCTGCCATCTCTGTGAGCAGCTGGTACTAATAATTTGTTAACAAGTTTCTGCTTTTTACGTACCTACCCTCCATAAGTTTGCATGACGTTAGGTATCTAAGCTTTTTTTTTTTTTATTTTATTTTATAGGGTGGCAAACGAACAAGCTGGTCACCTGATGGTAAGCTGTTACGTTAGGTATTATAATTATCTTTGCCTACCCTTTTAAGCCTTTATTTCTTACGGAGATCAAGACAGGCTGCGTGTCAAGCCAAGTTCAAGCCATGAAAAGCTCAAATGTTGAGGTTCAATATATCACTAGTTTTTTGCTTTATAATAATTCGACTAGTTACACAAATTCAAAATGATACATTTTAAATAGCAAATAATGTGTAAAGAATTAATCTTAATACGCTATTACGCAACAAGTCAAATTAGATACTTTTTTCTTAACGTCAAAAACAAACATTTTCTATGGGATTTGTTTAAATATTGATTTATGACATCATAGTTCCTTGGAGTCAAATAGCGCTCTTAATATCCGTTTTTTTGCATTAATAAATCTAAAATCACGTTCAAAGTGTATGTGATTAATGACAAGTGGCATTATTTCGTGACGTTTTATTCTATTAACAGTACCAAATAATTTATTTTTGACCCACCGTAATACTCAATTCTTTTGTTAACTTAGCTGTAAGTAAATGATCTGGCGTTACCAACTTTTATGAAATCGAAAGGAAAACTTGACTATTATCAAGTGATACAAACATCCAAGGATTTCGACTTTGACTTTGTGGGTTAAGTCGACAAACATACCATCCTGCTGAAAGTCTTTACATCTAAATATATCCTGAAGTTGTATATTTCCTTGTTCCAGGAGAGTGTCTCACGTCGGGTCGGTACCCGTTCAAGTGCCTGCAGTTCGAGCTGCCTCCTGACGTGGAGCCTGAAGAGGTTGCCGTTGTGGAGCTCTGGTTTTATAAGGTGAGCCTTGTTTCTTCTTGGCCAAGATGCATCTCAGATTTTCGAGAATCAATATTATATCTTGATTCAAAACCAAAATATTTATTCATTAATTTAATTAGGCCTTTGCAGACACTTTTACACTTTAAGAAGTTTATATTACGTGTTATGTTTATTTATCATCCACCCATCACTATTATGATTTCCTTTTTCCACCTTCATTATATTATATATTACGCTAAAAGTGGCCTGGGCTTTGCCGCCCTAGGCTCTGTCTGCCCCTTTAGGGATAAAGACGTGTTATATTTAAATTATTAAGTATTTTAAAGAAAAGCTACCAATCTAGCGTTTCTCTTCGACCACTACTGAGAAGAAACGCCGAAAAAAGCTCAATAGGCCGTGGTATTGGTCACCTACTCGACAAAAGGGCTTCGTTGTAACATGTAATGCTTGCAAACGAGCGAACAATCATAAATAAGAAATACTAAAAGCGAAGCCGAGCTGACCAATCCCTCCTGGCGCTCGTTCACGAGTTGACGCATGAATCAGTTATCACTGAACTCAACCATTTTAGAGGGTATCGAGTTTTGAGTCCTAATCAACAAATACTGTTTCCAGGAGCCCGACCCACTGGACGAGTTCAACCAAACCTTTGTAATCTCTGAAGCAGCGCACTGGGACAGTCAACAGCAGTTTAAGAAGACCAGACCTATAGCCATCAAGGAGACGGATGTTGGAGAAGGCTGGGTGAGGGTGGAGCTGGCCTGGGCTGTGAGAGTATGGTTAGAGGGGATGGAAAGGCTGCACACGCTACACGTCGCCTGCAGAACATGTCAGGTTGGTAACAGTTGGTCCCTATTCAGATATACAGAATGACTTTAAACCTCATAGATATTCAAGGAAAGTACTCTTTATGCCAAGTAATAAATACGTATTCTGTCGTATGTATCTTGTTTCATAATAAGAACCAAAGATATCAGTCGACAAATGCATACCAAAAATCTCCCATTTTAATGTCACCGCGCGCAAGCGGGCTCGTGGCGGGTGGCGGCCGGCGAGCGGGGAGGGCAACGACCGCGCGGATCGTTAGTAGTTAGCCATTGAATTAGAAATTTGGGAGAAAAAAGATTGTCAATTTTTTTTAAAGGTTTTTTGTTTTATTTCCAAGATTTCTATACAGCTATGGGGTGCAAAAATCAAACTGTCGCACTACGAGTAGCTTTACGCAAAGTTTACGAAGTGAAAAATCTGGTTAGATCCAAGTAGTTACATAGACATAGGTGCCCTAGGTAAATAGATCGTTCCGCAAACAAGATTCAAAAAATTCCTTTTATAAGCTTTTAAATTTACACCTGTCAGCAAACTTTTCTTCTGCCATTCTGGTCTGGGAGAAAGAAATAAAGTTATAATGCACCAGCTGCGTCCCTTCCCGCGCAGATCGTAAAAGCCATTCGAGGAAATGGGCTAATTTTGATTTCTTTTTCTATCTTATAGCCCACAATCACGCTAAGGGTGGTCTCCGGATCTTGCAGCCCTGGGCTCAGTCTGCTTAGAGCCGCAAGGGATATACTTAGACGTGAAAGCCTAGTCATCATCATCATCAGGTCTTTTTTAGTCTCCACGGCAGAAGCACGGTCCTCTCTGTACACCTAGAGCCATATATTTATGGCTCTGCCTAATAAGCCAGAGGATTTGGCCTACACTCTCTACGCTGGCCAGACAGGTTGGAGAGGTCTCATTTATGTTTATAAGCTTTGTTTAGCTTGTGTTTCCTAAGTCGCCTTCTACGACATCCACGGGAAGACTTGGAGTGGTCCTATTCTACTCTGCCGGGGACCACACGGCACGACCGACGTGACAGAGTATATAGTAAATTCTTCTTTCTTCTACAGCTGCGACGCGCTCCTCTCTCCTTCCACAAGAAGCATCGTCCATTCCTGGTTCTCTACACGCGGTACGCCGGCAAGCACCGACGCGGCCGCGCAGTAGACTGTTCGCCCAATACCAGTGAATGCTGCCGGGAACCACTTTACGTCAGCTTCAAGGTACGCAAGTATTACATGTTAACCGTGTAACTTGTTAAACACCAACCAATATTTTGGAGGAGGTTCAGTCCATGATACTTCTACTTACCATAACAAGTTGTTATTAAAAAAACAAAAAACCCGACTGCCAACATATAACTTGTATATTTTTGTAATCCTTTTCTAGAATCCTTTAATTTGATACCCCACTCGATAGGTTTTGAATAAAAAAACATTTTGGAGACACATACATAACTTGGCGCAATAATCCGTTTGGATTAATTAACTTTTTGATATGTACCTACCCCGTGTCACTCTCAGAATTAAGACGAATCTAACGACACCTCTCAAGCTAAAATACATCAAGCCGTTTAGGCTGTAGAGCCAAAGCAATTTACATACACACATACACTTGAAAAACATTAACCTCATTCTGGCGCAGTCGGGTAAAAAAATATTGAAATTCAATAAAAATATTTCACCTCCCATACAAAATCCTTTTGGTTGTCCGCTGATTTGTATGGGAAGGAAACTGTTTAGCTAGCCCTAAAGTAAGTTTTAAACTTGTGTTATAGGATGCCATGCTAACGATATTATATTTATGATAAATAAATATATAGACACAACACCCAAGACCCAGGAAAATTTGAAAAAGGCCATCTCCCAACTTGCCCTGGCTGGGGTTCGAACCCGGAACCGAATGGCGGACTAGCGTATTAACCATTACGCCACCGAGGTAGTCAAAAAGTGGAAATATAGTTTCTGATGTTTTAATTTTTTCCAGGAATTGGGCTGGGACGACTGGATAATCAGACCGGCGGGCTACCACGCGTATTTTTGCAAGGGAAATTGCGCACCTATATCTGAAGTTATGAAAGCGGAGAGCTACCATAATAATATTATTAGGGTAAGTTTTAGGCATTTATAATACTATTATTCCATGCTGGTCTGGGAGAAAAGTAAACCTTAGAATGAACCAGTTGCTTCTTTCCGCGCAGATCGTAAAAGCCGATCGAGGGCAAAAATGTGAATCATGATAATAGGCGATGCGACTACCAACCCATCACTATCTTGATTCGGGAAGTCACGCAGTGTCTTCTCGTCCAAAATACCTCAAGACGAAAGTCTACAATCAATGTGTGTTAGCAGTGATGACTATGGCTCTGAGACGTGGTTCCTTACTTTGGATCTCATAAGGCTCAAGATCGCTCAACGCGCTATGGAGAGAGTTATGCTAGGTGTTACTCTATGTGATCAAATCAGTAATGAGAAATTTCATAGGAAAACAATGAGTCACGGACATAGCCCAGCGGATTAGCTCGTTGAAGTGGCAGTATGCGGGATATATAGCGCGACGAACCGATGGCTGATGAGGCAAAAAGATTCTTGAATGGCGAACACGTACCCACAAGGTGGTCAGATTACCTGACTAAAATCGCTGGAAAACGCTGGATGCAGGCCGCTCTAAATCAGCCGTTTTGGAAATCCTTGGGGGAGGCCTATGTCCAGTGGACGTTATGGGGCGGAAATGATGATGATGAAAAAAAACATAGAAAAACGTCCTCCTTTTTTTAAAATCAGTTAAAAATATCATAATATTTGTTTTCGACGAAAAATTCATATAACTACTTTCTTTCACAGAAATATTTCTACACGGTTTCAAATAAGAAGAAAATCCAATTCAACCCCTGCTGTGCGCCGACCACCTTCAGCTCGCTCCAACTCCTGTATGTGGACTCTAATAACACAGTCACGCAGAAGACCTTGCCCAATATGGTCGTGGAGTCGTGCGGGTGCATGTGATGTCGGGGGTAATAGGGAACAATGTGGGGTATAAGTTAACAGTGAAATGATTTGGGGCATTTATGTGGATTAACGGATTTTGAAGTTTGGTTATCAAACTGGACAGTGCTGTGACATTTTTAAATGAAATATTAGACAGTAATGGACGGTGATATAGATTAATAGTTGTTAAAGCAGTGGTGGACAATCGGTTTAGGAACTATGCGTCTGTGAGGTACGAGCACAGGTATGGCACTTCATAGAAGCGGAGTATCATTTATGCCTACACTACTACAAACGAAACTATACATCCGTGCACACGACAATGCGTGTGTTTGCCCACTCTCGCTCCTCGACAAGGCGAGAGCGGGGGAGAGGTGCGGGGACGGGGAATTCCGAATGAAATACTCTTATTAATGTATGTGGCGCGACTTCTATACTCCATTTGGTTAGGTATTTAAATAAATGTAAACAATCTTGACATCTTTTTTATTTTCTTTTTTATTAAAATATACACTACAAATAAAAAAAAATTCACATTATAAATTAATTATGTAATTAATAATTTATAAAATAATTAATTTGTAATTTGTATTGATTTATATATTGTATATTTTTAATAAAAAAAAGGTCAAGATTGTTTACATTTATTGAAATACATAACCAAATGGAGTATAATATTGTATTCATGTATTATCAGTCACTTGCTTCCGGTGAAGGAAAACATCGTGAAAACGCCTGCAATGCAATAATAACTGTTAATAACTGTCACTAGATGATAGTTATTAAGCTACGTCAGATGCCTTTAAGCACCTCGAAAAATCTGACACTAGTGCTACCTATTAACACACTCGTTAAGAAGATTCAATGAGTGTTGTTGGCTGATGTATACTTAAGTTATAAATACTAAATCCTAATGTGGGTAAATGTAACCGATTTAGACAAAATATTTCTCAGTAAATCAAACGACAAAATATAGCAAAGGCTATGATAGACTAATAATAAAAAAAATTTTTTGTTACCTTTACCCATCTAGATTAATAATTTTTACTCATTTAGAGTCAAAGTCAAAATTATTTATTGCACAACTGTGGTTTTTATGATGATATATAATGTGATATGTTTCAACAGTTTGTCCTTTCAGGCATGCAATAGTGACACGACAATGTAATTCAGTTATTCAAAGTTTTATTAAATTAATTTTTTAAATGTTTTTACTCAAATGTACAGAATTTAGACATAAACTTGAGTACTCATTAAACATTGCGAATTTATTAAAACAAATATAACTAAGTACAATTTGTAATTTCTGAACATTGAGTACTTATTTCATATAAATTTTTGAAGAGGCTGAAATTACTACTAGAAACCTTTAAATTTTTTTTTAAAACACAACTACTTAGAATGCTGTCGATTTTATATTGTAATTGTAACCGATGTTCAGATAAAGCTCATACATATTTACATTATTAGCTACTTCCTACAGATATTGGACGTTTAGCGGATCAGCTTTACTTTAGATTTGTAAGAAAGTTGTGATTCGTTTTATTATAATTAAATGTTGTTGCATTTATTTATAAATCTACTTAATGATAATTTTGATATGCGGAAGAAATGAGAAAAATATTTTTCTTCAAACAGTTTTTTAGGATTATTAATATATTTTTTATACTTAATGAACACGCATATTTTTCTCATTTTGCAGTATATTGAAATTGTAACTTTAATTACGTTAATTCTAATGTAATTTAATGTATGATAAATTATCAACTATTTAATAATATTGTTTTGTCTTAGTGTAAGGAGATGTAGGGTTATTATGACAGACATTAGGGTTTCGTTAAAATTTGTTCCTATTTAGATTAAAAAATATTAAGGTTACATTGATATCAATGCAAAACCAAGTTTAGTTAAGTAATTATTTGAAACTAAACGAAGTTTTGCAATTAGATTTTTTAAATTAACAAATTTTTCTTTTTCTAAAATGATCCCATGAACCACAGGAATGTATTGTCAAAAATAGCGATACAAAATGGCCGTCTGACATGCCGCAGTGTTTGTCCAATCAAGTAGTACCTGATAATGAGACTAAATGTAGTCTTATATCAGCTTGTTTTTAATTAAGTACAAATATTTTAACAGGTGATTCACTCCATCATCTTGAACAACTTTTCTTAATACATGTATACCGATATACAAAAACAATGTCACGTGATCTAGTTACTTACGATCCTCCTCATCTTCATCTTCACCAGGTCTTTTCTAGTCTCCTCTGCAGGTGCACGACCCTTTCTTTACTACCAGAGTCATATATTAGTCAGAGTAGCCAGAGGTTACAATATGAAGTGAATTTTTTCGTGAATCACCCCTTAAAATATAAAATAACGCGGACTAAGGTTAGTACTCAGTCTTAACCAGTATCCACGCATAACAGTTTGACAATGATGAAAGAGAAAGGCACAATAGATGCCATTTTTTGGATTAATATTGGTTTAAACCAAGTAAAAGGCGCAATAGATGCCATTTTTTGGATTAATATTGGTTGAAACCAAGTAAAAGGCGCAATAGATGCCATTTTTTGGATTAATATTGGTTGAAACCAAGTAAAAGGCGCAATATATGCCATTTTGTGGATTAATATTGGTTTAAACCAAGTGTAAGGCACAATAGATGCCATTTTTTGGATTTATATTGGTTTAAACCAAGTGTAAGGCACAATAGATGCCATTTTTTGAATTAATATTGGTTGAAACCAAGTAAAAGGCGCAATAGATGCCATTTTTAGGATTAATATTGGTTTAAACCAAGTAAAAGCACAATAGATGTTATTTTTGGATGAAAATTGGTTTAAACCAAGTACTAATGTTACTGTGCGTTTCAGAATAAGATGGTTATGGTAAATTTCCCAAAATATGTTTAAAACTAAGGACACTGCTGTTCCGTGGTAGTTCTGCATTGTACTTAAGTGTTAGAAAACCGTACGTTTGGTGAAGCCCAGTAGTGTCCAAGTATTATGTATGTTTAAGATGTGTAGATAAAAGTAATATATTAAAAGAACATATCTCTAATTCCTATCTTTTATTTATTTGGAACAGAACCTTCACTCCACAAGCGGCACGACATACGTACGTAGCTACGCATCCGCGTTGCAGTGAAGCAACTTTGAAGCTACGTAATGATGATATAATCTAATTCGGTTTGACATTGCGCCTTTTGGCGCCGGGTATGTGTGTATGAGTGCAATAATCAAAGGCACTGATTTAAAGAGGCAGTTGTAAAAAGCAGTTTTGGTAAGTTAAAAATTATAAATGGCATGTTTAATAACTAGTTCAGCAGTTAAAACTAAGCAGTAAAGTAAACAAAAATGAGTAATAAAAAATAATGTACTGGATCAGTAAATATATAATTAAGCAGGAAAATAATTAAATGGGCGGTAAAAAAAATTGAACGAGCGGTTCTATAGGTTTTCCCTAACCTAGTAAAATGGATAAAACCGACCAAGCACTCGCCGGCCGCTGCCGCGGCACGCTCGCTCGGCTCGTGCGTGTTTTGGTCGCAGATCTAACTTAACCTAACCTATAGGTTTTCCCTAACCTAGTAAAATGAATAGAACTAGTAATATGACAAAATAACCGACTAATTGATTTTTTATTACTGTTCATGTTTTACTGTCGCAATAATTAATCAACCGCCATTAAATTAAATAACTGCTCAATATGTTTTCCAACTGATCATAAGA
Source organism: Acrobasis repandana (assembly GCA_963576875.1). Lineage (NCBI taxonomy): Eukaryota > Metazoa > Arthropoda > Insecta > Lepidoptera > Pyralidae > Acrobasis > Acrobasis repandana. The sequence continues at coordinate 12,790,512 of OY756239.1, forward strand.
ACATCTCGAATATTTAAATAACAGCTTAAAAAAATTAGTTCCCATAATCAAATACCGGCCAAAAAAAAACTGACTTCATGCCTAAAAAGACATAAAGCCTAGTTTCGCTTGCACCATTCTGACGTATTTCTCTCGGCTCGGCTCTGGGCAAATCGCGAACATTGTGTCTATCGTTTTCGCGACACTATATCTGCCTTTAGGCAGCTTGAAAGATCTTTCACCAGTTTTGGCCACTTCACACACGAAAAACTACATTTTTTTATTCTATGACAGGAAAATAAAAAATAAAAACAAAATCTCAAAACACATTTTATTAGCATCACTAACAGGATGTTTTAAGCGTACGACATTTATGTCATTTAACGTAGGCACATCGAACACAAGCACATCCGACCAAATAATAACACTATTAACAACAAATATAAATATAAACATCACAGACGTCTAGGAAGCAAGTCCAAACAGCAGAAAAATACAGGGTCTAACGAAACTATACTGAAAATATTTTAAGGCTGAATTCAGTCCATGATACTGAACAACTTTCCCCAAGGAACGTATATCGAAATATGAAAAATAATTTTTGGTTCATGTTGATCAGTTTGCTGATCAGTTTGTATGAAAAGCAAAAAAAAATCATACTTATACAGCTGATTTTGACCCTCTGAGCTATATTCAAGGAAAGTACTCTGCGCTAAATAAAATATACATGTTCTCTTACAATTACCTTGTTTCATAATAAACAGCAAAGATAAAAGCCCTCAAAGTTGTACGGGAAATTCCCAACCGCAGTGATACCGACCGCCATATGATCGCTCGCCGCGTGCGGGATGGTCATACGGAGGAATCGAGCGACAGCGAGGTCATTGACACTAATAATAATACGTTAGCCACGTATTGCAAATGTGGGGATTTTTCCATATGAAAAGTAGTAAAAAAAAAGTATTCTTTTTCTTGCTATTTTGTGTTCTATTAGTGACTCTGATTCCAAGATTTCAATACAGCTCAGTGTTCCAAAATCAACCTGTATATGTATACGGGGTCTAGCAAAATATACTGAAACTATTTTAAGGGTAGATTCAGGCTACGATACTGAACAACTTTCCCCAAGGAATGTATATCGAAATATGAAAAATAATTTTTCATATTTCGATATATGTTCCTTGGGGAAAGTTGTTCAGTATCATGGACTAAATCTACCCTTGAAATAGTTTCAGTATATTTTGTTAGATGTTATATATGTTTCTTGGGTAAAGTTGTTCAGTATTTAAATAAATAATTATATAAGGACAATGATTGAGCTAGCCCCAAAGTAAGTTTAAACTTGTATTATGGGATACTAACCCAACGATATACGTACATTTTATCATGGACTAAACCTACCCTTAAAATAGTTTCAGTATATTTAGTTCCACGTTATACATATATATATATATATATACCAATTCACATTTTGAAGCATCACATAGTCACAAATACTTAATAAACTAACACGTTTCTATCCCTTGTGGGGCAGACACAGCCTATAGTTGGAAGACTACGGCCACGAAAAACTGTGGAAAGCGGAAACAATAGTGATATGAGCCCATCGCATAATTTTCATCTTCATATTGTGTTATTACTACCACTGATATAAGATTTTTTCGAGCTGCCTAAAGGCATCTGAGGTACCTAATGACTGTCACCTAGTGGCAACAGTATTAATAGGCATGATGACTGAAAAATATTTTTGGCCCATCGGTTAGATTATTAAAAATTATTGTACACATAGTTTTTCTTCTCTCTGAAAAACAATAAATAACGAAGATACAGCGCATTTAAATTTCGCATGACGTCACGCTATCGTACGATTTTTACACATCAGCGACGTCAGAAGATCCAGTCTGGAACTTAGATACTCTGTTATTTGTGATTTTTTTCCTTTTTTGATAAACTGAAAAATACGGGTACATTATTTTTGGATAATCTAACTAACGGAATAATTAGAACGATGTTTTCCTTCATAGGAAGCCAGTGGTGGTAGTTGGAAATGATCGTACATGAGTACAAATTAAGAGGTACAAGTCGCGCCGAGTGAGGATCGAACTTGTGCCTCACAGACCGAGAGCCGGTACTTCAAGCGCTAGGCCACTACCGCTTCAAAAACTCTTCATCAGTTAGTATCAGTTGGTTGACTTATACATGACTAAAGCACAGAATACAGTAAGAGTATAAAGAACGGAATCTCCTACGGTACGCGCAATATGCGTCCCCGCTCCCCGCACCCCCACCTCTCCCCCGTACTTGTGCGGCCGCGTGCGCCGTGCAGTGTGTGTTCGCCCGCTCTCCCCTGAGACAAGCCGAAAACGGGGGAGTAAACGGTAACTTAGGAGATTCCGTTCTGTATACTCTTACTGTATTCTGTGACTAAAGTTCTAAAGTTAAGATAAATAATAAGAAAAAACGCATTTTAATTTCCATGTCTTTACCAACAATCTAGAAAAAATGACATTTTTTGTCACAAAAAAAATGTTATCCCCTATTTATTTATTAAAGGTTTTTTATGATTACACTATATCATATTTTCAATTTTCTTATTTAAAGCTGTTTTTGATATGTATCATGTCCAAAATATAGCTATACATAAATGATAGACAGGACGGACCGGATTTTTTTTAACAAGACAACAAAGAAAAAAATTGTCATTCACATCAATTAAAAAACCACAAATAAACGATATGAGATATGATTCTTCATAATGGCACATACACATTGACGCCATATTTATAAAAACAAAACTAAACTCTTTAAATCAATTGTATAGTACAATCCTACAGATTTTTGGAGGGCTGATTTTTCTGTCAAATTCATTTAAAGTCTGACTCCTTAAATTGGCAGATTTCTCACTATATGACTGATTTAAAGCAGATTTTTTATAAATATAGCGGAATGACTAATTTCCTCGGTTTTCTTTTCAGATATACATTTTGAGTCAAGCTAATTTATTTTCCAGGATTACGTAACTGGACAAAGATACAGGTTGATTTTGCACCCCCTTAGCTATTTTGAAATGGATGTATTTATGCCTTAAGAAAAAGGCCTTAACTATTTGACATTTTTTTCTTACAATTTTTTTATAAATGGCTATCCTACTGACTTTACGATACGCGCGGCCGTTGACCTCCTCGCTCGCTGCCTGCCAGTCGCCTAGTAGCGGGCAGTAATATTCAAATGGATGATTTTTTTGTATGCAATTGTCAGCTGATATGTTTTTATTATGAAATAAGGTACTAATGACAGAATATGTATTTTATATTTCCTTGAATAACTATAGCTACGAGGTTCATAATCAATCATCCTGTATGCTTTTTTGTGACATAAATACCTAAAATAACAACATATTACTTATTCTTCTAGTTCCAAAACCTACACATAAAAAAAATATTTAATTTCAGTAAAGGTGTATTTATTTACATGTAGAGTTGAGAACGTGTAGAGCTGGCAATAAGCCAAAATAACTTACGACTAAGGACAACTTTTGGAATGATTAAAAAATCACAAGCCTTGCAAATTTGGCCTAATACAGGGTATCACTTGAAATAGTCATATTATAATTATTAATTAATATTTCAATACATAAATAATATTTATTTTCGTCATACAAATAGTGTAATACCCTATACATCGAAAATCTAATCTAAATAAGCAATATACTTTTAGTATTTTGCTGGGTTATTCCATTATTGTATATCTTGATGACATGATTATAAATGCATAAAAATAGGTTAACTAGTAATTGACATCATAACCATAATAAACTAAAAAATATATAATAAATATACTTATTTTTATTACTATTTAGTTCCTAGGTAAAGCTGCACAGCTGAGTGTCTAAATATTTTTCAAATCATTTGACGTTATACAACATTTTACTAAAAAACTATCGCACCTTTTTCCTTACGGGGTAGATAGAACCTTACCATTAGCTGTAGGCCGTAAGACTTAAAGGCCACTTTTAGCGTGATAACATTGCACAAAATAAAAATTAAAGAAATAATGCCCGTCACGTAACGTCTTCGCTGAAATATATAATGCAAAAAGTGCATGTCATTAAGATATACACTTGTTTTGTGACTAAAACATATACAGCAGCACCACATCAAAGTTCACAACAAAACATCTCTAAAATATATAATTTACAACCAAATATTAAACTATGTTTACGTAAGATCGATATTAAAAACTATTCTCACAAAATGTGAAATATAATCTCTAAGGCACATGATTATGCTTATACATACGTCAGGGACCTATCCACAGTTTTTTTAAAGTCGTATCAGTCGCAATATAGAATAGACTTAATGATATTGATTTGGGAGTAAGGCATAACTGCAGATACACATATCAGCATAATTTGAAAACTGGGAATTGGATTTTAATAGACGAAATCAGAAGGTTTCAGATCTAATTAATCAAGAATCATAAAAAAATCTTCACTCAGTACCCTCTGATCTTTTCTCAAGTCTATTATCAGCTTTGTTGAGTAGTTCACAAAACTAAAATATGTCTTTGATTTTTGTGAAATTACGTCTTTTGATTACTGTAATAGTAATTTTAATTTTCGTCGGTTTTAGTTTTATTCCGCTAAGAATCACCTATTCATAGTTTTTTTTTTATTTATCTTTTTGGTTTTCTTTTCCGATATCATAGTTAAAAGTTAACATTTTTGGGTCAAGCTTAATAGAGTCTTTGATTTTCAGACCTTTCTCAGACAAACAACTCAAGATCCGGTTTCATAATAGATTTCGGGTTAAAAACAAATACAAAATTAAAACAATGTTCGTACTTAAACAGTAGTTTTAAATTCCAATATCATTAGTAAATTTTTACACAAGGCAACTCGTTGACTATACAACAAAAATTTTCCCTTTTGTTTTACTTAATCCATGAAGGTTCTTCTAGGCCTTCTTTTTAATCTTCTAGAATTCTAGCATCAACCTATCTTTAAATATGAACACGGACACAAAATTAAGTTAAATATCTAAATATTTTCTAATGCGAACCCGAAGTCCATTCAGATATTAAATCTTTACGGAATCTTTTTATTGAAATGTAATTTTGGTAGTCCTACAAAATTATGGAGTCTCACAAGGGTGTGTACTAGGTCCTACTTATCTCCCGACTGAGTCAGCTTGGCAGTCTCGCTGTCGCTGGGGGGCGCGGGCTCGGTGGTGACCACCTTGATGAGGGTGGGCATCGGGGAGGTCGGGGGCTCGGGCCGCGTGGCCAGGGTTAGCACTCCGGAGTTTACGTCTTCGATTGCTTTGCGGAGCTGTGGAGAACATAGGAAAATTATAAGGAACCATTTAAATTTCATGTCTCATTTGTTTTGACGTCATCATGATCACTTGATCACTACAACCCACTGCTGGGCATAGGCCTCCTATTGTTTTTTTGCCTGTCCTGACAACTCACAAAGATGTTCTGAAGTATTTGCATTTTTTAAATTCATAAATTAGGTTGCGGTTCATAATTGAGAAGTGGTTTGACCCCTTTATGTCTGTTGATCTTCTTATGTGTTGATGTCAGGTGCTAAAGCAGTAATTTAATGAACACCTATGTTTCAGGGTTCCGTACCCAAAGGGTGCAAACGGGACCCTATTACTGAGACTCCGCTGTCTGTCCGTCTGTCACAGGGCTCTATCTCTTGAACCGTAATAGCTAGACACTTGAAATTTTGACCGATTATGTATTACTGTGGCCGCTATAACAACAAATACTAAAAATAAAAAAGTTAAAAATTAAAGGGGGTCGTCATACAAAAAACGTGTTTTTTTCAGCGTTTTTGACTCTATCTTTATAATGGCACTAACAAGATACTTGAAATTTTCACCGATTATGTAGTACTTCTTCTTCTTCTTCCTCACCTTATCCCGCTTTACGTGGGGTCGGAACAGCATGTAAGTCTTTTCCATTTTCCTCTATCTTTGGTCAAGGCACTTGTTACATTCTTTTTATCCAAATTATGTAGTACTATGACCGCTTTAACAACAAATACTAAAAATAAGATAAAATTAAAAATTAAAGGGGGTCGTCATACAAGAAACGTGTTTCTTCAACGTTTTAAAATATTGTACGGTGGTACGGAACCCTTCATGTACGAGTTCGACTGGCACTTGCCCGTTTATTTTTTCTAAGAAACAAGCAAAGACGGACAAACGAATATATTTCTCGATAAATATAAAATCTCTAGCGAGCTGTTTTGGCAACCTGCTAGCGGTTATGTATAACAGCGAATTATGCAATCCAACTGCGACTTGTCTACTGAGGTTCTCAGGTAGGTTAAGTAAACTTACATAAGTAACAAACAACTAGATAGGATGTTTAGTTCAGAACTTACCTGTTACTGTATCTAAATAGTTTAGATTTTAGATAACAAACTTAATATTTTTCTAGACCTCTGATTCGTTTTGTCAATTTGAACCATTGTGATAGCTATAAGAAAACAGTATTTAGGTATAATTAATAAGAAAAAATATACGAACCTCTTTCAGCGACACAACGCCAATAAGTCTTCCAATCGCGGTCACGTACGCCCGGCTCACGCCCAGCGTCGAGAATAAGGAATGTACCTGGAATATTTGTTTTAAGTCATTCACCACTCTAAACGTTCATAACTCTGTGAAGTTAGTTTTTTACCTCAGTGCAATGAATTTAAATCTTACGAAAAAAAATTAAAAAATAACCAGTTTCATCTTCAACATCTCAATGGTTTGTTCTCTCAATTCTCAATTGACGACCTCCGTGGCGTAATGGTTAACACGCTAGACCGCTAATCCGGAGGTTCGATCCCCAGCCAGGGCAAGTTGGAAATGGCCTTTTTCAAATTGTCCTGGGTCTTGGGTGTTCATCTATATATGTATTTATATCATAAAATATAGTATCGTTGAGTTAGTATCCCATAACACAAGTTTAAAACTTACTTTGAGGCTAGCTTAATCAGTGTAAAAAGTTAAAAAAAAATGTTCCAATTCCACGTACGACCCATCACTATTTTAATACCCCTTTTCCACCAGGCCCACCATCACGATTGCGGTCCTGGGTTCTATCTACCCCGTTAGGGAAAATGACGTGATAGCATGTCTGTATCTTAACTAGGCCATGTAGGTATAATTTCGCAATTACCTTTACCAGATAAAGTGTCCGGTAAGACAGTAAGAGTAAACAGAACGGAATCTCCTGTCGTCCTTTGCAATATGCGTCCCCGTTCCCCGTCCCCGCACCTCTCCCCCGCTCTTGTGCCGCCGCGCACACGTCACTGCGTGTGTTCGCCCGCTCTCGCCCTGAAACAAGGGAGGGACGGGGAACGGGGAACGGGGACGCATATTGCAAGGGACCGCAGGAGATTCCGTTCTGTAAGCAACACTATAACTGTCTTCTGTGCAAAACTAAAATGTAAACTATGAAACATTCATACCTTGAGCAGCGAGGTTCTCTCTACGAGCTGGAAGGGCGCGGGGTCGATGTGGCAGATGTACAGGCTCTCGTCTTCGTACTCCATGTCTTCGGGGTGCTGTCAACGAAAAGAATATAAGTCAGAAACTATACAAAAAAAGAATAAGTTCATTGTTGAAATTCAAATTATTATACAATTTTTCAATTTTTATGCCGCTTTGAAAGCCTTGTCAAACATCTGTTTGCGGTCTGCGCTGATATTGCTTTCTGGTCTATATGGACAAGGTTATTACACGCCAGATTTATTTATGAGCCAGACAGAGCCTAATAAAGTGCCCTAGTTATTTATTTTTTTATTTTCGTATAATTATTTTGACTAACTTTTGTTCTGTTTGACTAAGTTTGTATGGAAGTATTATGCGACATGTTAAGATGTTAAAAGTCGTTTCAAAAAGTGGATAGTTAACAACAGACTTCATTCATATGAAAAATTTCTTCAACAATTCTACTCTTCTATGAATAAATAAATGAAATTTGTAACTGTCCTCTGCCCTAATGGTCGACAGGAAGAGATCCCCCTTCTGGGATAAGTCCACCATTTATAAAATTACTTTTGTTATTTTATTATGTGTAACTATTGTTATATGTACAATAAAGTTTTTTAAATAAATAAATAAATGACTTATTTCTAGTCACATCTTTATAACGCTGTGCGTCTTGAACCTTTATATTTATGGACTTACCATATCCCGTTTCCTGGCAATTTGCAGCATGCGGTCGAAGTCGATTTCCTTGGCCATCTCTAACTGCTCCCAGGCTTTCTGGTCTTCCGGAGACATGTCACACACTCGCTCACGAGGCTGCACAATGAAGAAAAAACATTAAGAGTCCCCTTACCCTAGACAGAATCAGAGTTTCTCATACAAACGTAGTCTACGTTTTATTTCAAAACGACATGTCAGATTTCGGTATTTTTTTAAACTTGAATGAAACTGCATAAATTTAGGGTTATAATTGGTTTTCACAGTCACAATATGTACTTGAAAGAGAATATAGTGTATTATATAATTGTTGACCATCAGTATGGAATACTTTTACAACCTTATATTTTCTTTCAAGTTCATTTTGACTGTGAAAACCAATTATAACCCTAGATATATGCAATTTCTTTAAACTTACAAATTTTTACCGAAATCTGACATGTCGTTTCAAAATAAAACGTAGACTACGTTTGTATGGAAAAGTCTAGGGTAAGCATTCTTAAGGTGACGTGGGTTCACAATTGGCAAAACAGTGCGTGTTTTTGAAAAATCACTGTTATTAAACTAATACCGTTTATTTCTCAAAAAATTTACGTAAAAATCTTAAGGATTTTCTACAGACACCCACAATAGCCAAAACACGATTGTGCATATTTGGCTCGATAGAAAAAAATCACAAACATACCTCTAAATTTGCCTACATTTGCATTTATAATACTACCTTATACAATCATCTTTTTTTATGAAAATTATACCAAAAAATGTATTATCTAAATATCTATCCGTTTTGGCTACAGAAAAAATTATAAATATAATACAAAAAAATAAATAAATAAAACACTGCCAAATATCGTGGAGCACGGCTCCGCCCCTTCCTTCGCTCTCGACGAATATTTCACTGGGTTTAATTTATTATTTTTTTTGTATTACACATATAATGTTTTCTGTAGCCAAAGCGGATAGATATGTAGATAATACATTTTTTGGTATAATTTTCATATAAAAAGGTGATTGTATAAAATAGTGAGACGTATTATAAATGCAAATTTAGGTAAATTTAGAGGTATGTTTGTGATTTTTTTCTATCGAGCCAAAAATGCACAATCGTGTTTTGGCTATTGTGGGTGTCTGTACAAAATCCTTAAGATTTTTATATAAATTTTTTGAGGAATAAACTGTAGTAGTTTAATAACAGTGATTTTTCAAAAACACACACAGTTTTGCAAATTGTGAACCCACGTCGCCTTTAGGCCAGGCACTCACTCTGCGTCTGTGAGGCAGGAGTTTGATCTCATTTGGCGCGACTTGTACGGTCATTTCCAACCACCACCACTGGCTTCCGGTGAGGGAAAACATGGTGAGGAAACCCGCACACTAGCTCACTAGTGTGTAATAATGACTGTTGTCACTAGATGACAGTCATTGAGATACATCAGATGCCTTTAGGCAGCCTGATAAATCTGACACCAGTGTTAGCAATAACATACTCAATAAGAAATAATAAACATTTTTTCATTACCCGTGTGGTTTTGAGTTAGAATAGGACCACTCCATCTCTTCCTGTGGATGTCGTAAGAGGCGACTAAAGGACTAAGCACAAACATCTCGTGCTACAATTGCATTCCCAAGGAGGGTTGACGTCAGACCGGTCGTAAAACTATAGCCAAATCTTTAAACTCTTCTGGCTACGAGTATTTATTCTCCAACACAAGCTCTTTGGCATCCTTGGGTGACCATTGGCATGCATGTTATATTTAGAGAAGAGAAATCGGGAAAGCGCACCCCGGGCTCCGAAGGCCGTACCGATGGCCGATTAGGCAGAAAGGTTCTCGAATAGCGACCACGTATTGGCAAGCAAAGCGTAGGACACCCACCCACAAGGTGGTCAGACGACTTGACCAAGGTCGCTGGAAAGCGCTGGAAGCAGGCCGCTCTAGATAGGTCATTTTGGTAATCCTTGGGCCTCTGCTTTTGTCCAGCAGTGGACGTATGCGGCTGAAAGATGATCTTTACCAGGTCTGTTTTAGTCTCCACTGCAGGAGCACGACCCTCTCTGTACTACCAAAGCCATACTTGGCCAGAGCAGTCAGAGGATTTGGCCTACACTCTTCATGCTGGCCAGACGGGTTGGAGAGGTCTCATTGATTAAGCTTTGTTTAGCTTGTGTTTCCTAAGTCCTTCTACGACATCCACGGGAAGACTTGGAGTGGTCCTATTCTACTCTGCCGGGAACCACACGGCCACGGATGATGAATATTTATCGAACAAAGCCGACCCGAATCAATTATATCGTCTTTATCCCCGAATATTCATATATTTATATGTAATTATACCGTCCGGCTGTGCTGATGCCGTGCAACCCTAACGTACAAGTACAGGGCGAAAGTATGGAATATGTTAATGAGTATGTCTAGGCCAATTGGCCAATTAGGGTCTCATCTACGAACAATAATTCTCTAGAATCGTAAGTAATCCCGAAAAATCATTCCACGCGATGTGTACCGCGGCGGGCGGGGCTTAAAATATGAACAGCGCGGCGCGACAGTTCGCCGTGACACTCGAGTCGTGCGGTTGCGTCGCAAGAAGTTTCCTTTGAGAATATTGCTGTGTTTTTGCGATAATCGATTAATTAAAAATGCCGTCATGTGCCGTGAAGTGGAGTAGAAGCCATACATACATGAAAATTAGTTATTAAAAAATAAAGTAACACGTAAATAAGGTTATTTATTTTAGCGTAGCGTACGCGCGTTGTATCTCACCGCTTGTTGCGTTGACTGCCCCACCCGACCGACGACGACGCGTAACCTTGTCGCGACCAATCGCATGCATCTTTGTCTATGTGTGCGTTCGAGTGTTTCGTTGTAATTACTGTTCGTTTGTTTGCGTAAATGGAATTAGAATCGCAGCGGTGAATGTATGAGCGTTAGGTTTCTAGAGAATTATATTTCGATGGGACTCATCTATCAGCACGGAACAGCACTTTCCTATGCTGCTATTCTGTTTTGTCGTTCTCAGAAGCGTCATTTGCTAGAGCGAGAGAGAGCGACGGAACGCTGATTCAGCGTTCCGTGCTGACAGATGTGTCCCAGCCCTAAGTGCACTTACTAGCTGCACTTTCTTGTTGATGGAGGGGCTCCGTGGTAATCCATCTTGAGCTTCATGGTCGTGGCCGTCGTGGACATCCTGCAGCATCGACGACCGCTTGAAGATGGCTTCGAATGCCGCTCGGATTCTGAAATTAAACACCATATCATGAACATAATATGCATATGTCGGTATACTAGTATTAGTAATCACGTGACGGCTAGCAGGTGCGTATTTGTCATAGGTAAAGTCGTAAACAACGCCTGCGTATCGTAAACCCCACTACGAACTAGTTTTGTACGGCTTATAAAAGCGTCGTGCGTCAGTTTGGCTGTGCTTGGTCATGATTCATTCATCATCATCATCAGGTTTAGTCTTCACTGCAGGAGCATGACCCTCTCTGTACTACCAGAGCCATATATAAGTCAGAGCAGTCAGAGGATTTGGCCTACACTCTCCACGCTGGCCAGACGGGTTGGAGAGGTCTCATTGATGTTTATAAGCTTTGTTTAGCTTGTCATGTGGTCATGACTCATTGAGATACGATTATTATAAGGAATGCAGACCACATGCCCGATTCGTTATAATGACAGTCTATTTCACCTGGACAGGAAGCCCTGTGGGCACAGGAGTTAGTTTGAGCTGTGATGTGGTCTCACAAGGAAGCTTCTCATAGGTCAGCGCGATGAAGGGCAATGACATTACCGTCTCATTTTTAATTATTGGCCATCTATCTAACCTACATACAAATATATTTGAGTTATCGTCGACCATATTTACATCACTATTTAAGATTTTCATTACTTCTCTCTTCACTAACCGCTTTACTATTTTTATTTCTCTCTTCACCGTCACTCCTGGCGCAGTCGAGTAAAAATAAATATGTTACCTGGTCTCGGCTCCCGTGACGGTGGTGTACACGGAGGGTTGCGGGGAGAGGGGGGTCTGGACCGCGGAGGGGGTGCTCAGCCCGCGGGACAGGGTGAACGAGTTGGTCTTCTTCAGGATCGACTTGGGACGGAACAACTGGCCTGGCGCTGGGGAACAACATAACCTATTAAACTATATTTTTAAAGAATAAGTTAACGGCCTAGCGCCCTTAGCATGACACTGTCGATATACCTAGATCAAGTCAAAATCATCTATCACTGGATGTTTATATCACTTGATGATCGTATATTTATCTAAATTAAAAATATGTGATGAAAAATTTCGCCACGAGTGAGATTCGAACTCACGCCGCTCACATGTGTACTGTGAGCGCACTTCCAATTGTGCTACCTTGACTTCAAATCACCCCGACGAATTTCCTTATTACATATTTTTAATTTAGATATTGTTCCAAGAATTAAATAAATAAATATAAATATATAAGGACAAATCACACTGATTAAGCTAGCCCCAAAGTAATTTTTAAACTTGTGTTATGGGATACTAACTCAACGACACTATATTTTATGATAAATACATATATATAGATAAACACCCAAGACCCAGGACAATTTAAAAAAGGCCATTTTCCAACTTGCCCTGACTGGGGATCGAACCCAGAATTATAATGCTGCATTAATTATTTTATTTATTTATCTATTTAACTTTATTACAAAAAATGTAACAGGCGGACTTAAGGCCTAGGGCCTTTTCTACCAGTCAACCTACAGGTGGTGCTGATATAAGCAAATTTTGGACGATTAGTACATTTAAATTAGCTATTTGACCATTATTAAACAATTAGCTAAGACATATATTCATATATATACTTTCTTATACATTAATAGACCTACATATAAAAATACATAAATATTTTATAAATTCATAAACCCTACATAAACTACATAAATATTTATAATACTCTATGACAATTTGTGAAGATAATGAACGCGCACAGCACTCTTAAATGTTAATTAATAATGTAATTTTTTCTTTTGATTTCATAAAAGTGGTTGATGACAGACATTTACTTACAACTAAGTTTAGTGCCGCTTCCTAAGCGCAAGAATTAATAAGCCTTTAAAATAAAGTTACAGAAAAAGGATGCATGTATAGAAATGTGACAACATTGCCATAACGCTTACGAAAGAGATAGCGAAATACCCCCAACAAGCTCCTACTTTTCTTCATACTAATATTTTAAATGCGAATTGCTGCCTCATTTAATAACCAATTTTGCTGTTTTCAGTAAAATGATTTCTATTTAATGTTAATCGCTGTTTCAAAGAAATTTTGTACAATATAGATAAAAAAATAAATATTCGAAGGACAAAAACACTTCATTTAATAATAAACGGGCAAGTGCGAGTCGGACTCGTACATGAAGGGTTCCGTACCACCATCACAGGCCGGAATCTCCTAAGGTACGCGCAATATGCGTCCCCGTTCTCCATCCCCGCACCTCTCCCCCGTTTTCACCTCGATGACTCACGTTGGCCGTCAAGAACCGGGGGAGAGGTGCGGGTGCGGGGAACGGGGACGCATATTGCGCGTACCTTAGGAGGTTCCTTTCTGTTTACTCTTACTGTATTCTGTGCCACCGTACAATGTTTTAAAACGCTGAAGAAACAAACACGTTTCTTGTATGACGACCCCCTTTAATTATTAACTTTATCTTATTATTTTGTTGTTATACTCATAATGGTCATAGTAATACATAATCGGTGAAAATTTCAGGTGTCTAGCTATTACGGTTCAAGAGATAGAGCCCTGTGACAGATCGAGTTAAAAACGCTGAAAAAAACACGTTTTTTATATTACGACCCCCTTTAATTTTCAACTTTCTTTTAATTTTTGTATTTGTTGTTATAGCGGCCACAGTAATACATAATCAGTGAAAATTTCAGGTGTCTAGCTATTACGGTTCAAGAGATAGAGCCCTATGATAGACGGACAGACAGCGGAGTCTCAGTAATAGGGTCCCGTTTTCCCTAAAAACAAGACAAGATCCCTTTGACATTTGCTTCACTAAAATTTTTAGCAATATCACGGTCAAGTACCCAATTCTAGGTGGACTTACGTGGTATGAGTCCGCCCTGGTCCTTGGTGGTGAGCGAGGAGCCGCGCGTCATGCCGGGCACCTGCAGCATGTCGGGGGCCGGGGTCACCTAGGAAATAAACAAAAATTATATATTTACAAAAAATACAGAGAGCATTTGAAATCATTGGCATTATATTAAATTGTTAACATACTCACTTAAAGGATATTGTTTACGGTAACAATACTGCAATTAGTGCAGTAATAAAAAAGTATCGAAAAGTAAGAAAAATCAACTAAATATCAAAACATCGCGCGTCGCGCTTGCGAGAGGGCTATGACCCCGGCGCTGGTAAGTACACTCACCAGCTGTGGCGCGGGCGGCCGGCATACAAAAACAGACTTTAAGTTGCGTGGATAAGGTTTAAAGTCGAGTGGGGAAAGGCGATGTCACGCGACCGATTGAGGGAACGAATGTTAGTTACTACGGAATCTACGACGACGCAATGAAATTAATACTATTATAATTAACTAGCTGTGCCCGCGACTTCGTTCGCGTGGTTGTCGGAACGTAATGTTATATAGCCTAAAGCCTTTCTCTATAAATGAACTACCCAACAAAAAAAGAATTTTTCAAATCGGACCATTAGTTCCTGAGATTAGCGCGTTTAAACAAACAAACAAACTCATCCGCTTTATAATAGTATAGTATACATTTACTTTTCATGAGTTTTATGACGATAAGTTTTTTTATTTATAATTGCAGTAAAGGTCTACCAAGGAGTCTAACGCATGTTTAGAGGTTTTCTTATATGAAAATGACGACTTCTGATTGACGTTTTAATAGGCTCACATTACTTTGTATCATGGGTATAGTGGATATTTAAAAGGATGCCAACGATTTCAATTCCATCCTGTATATACATATATTTAACGACAAAATAAATATATAATATCAATTTTATAAGGTTAACAAGTCTTCCCGTGGATGTCGTAAAAGGTGACTTAGGAAACTGGCTACTCTGGCCAAGTATGGCTCTGGTAGTACAGAGAAGGTCGTGCTCCTGCAATGGAGACTAAAAAGATCTGATTATATATATTGACGGAGTGAAGGTAGATGTACAATAATTAAAAATAAGACGGTAAGGTCAGCGCCCCTCCTTACGCTGACCTATGAGAAGCTTCCTTGTAAAACACATCACAGCTTAAACAACTTTCTAGCCCGCACAGTTATCCTGTGCCCACAGGTTTTATCGTCCAGGTAAAATAGAATGTCATAATAACAAATAGGTTATGTGATCCACATTCGCTATAATAATCGTATTTAAATGAGCCCAGCCCAGCTTTAGCGAAGCGGCACTACAAAAATTCACGAGTTGCGCATAGTGATGTGCCGTTCCCGGAAACGTTCCCAAATTCCTTTGGGAACGTTCTCGTATTTTTAGGGAATGTTTGATATATGTATTCGTATTATAACCATATCAAGTGATGCATTTACGTTAGTAAAATATATTTACAGTGATTAAAAAATATGTCCGATAAATAAAATTACAACTTTCCCTGACATTTCTATTTTTGGGAACATTCCCGGGAAGGTTCCCGGAAATCTGGGCAACGGGAACGGCACATCACTAATTGCGCACCGTGCGGCCGCCCGAACCAGACTGACGACTCGATCGTGCGCCCCTTTTATACGCCGTTCAAAACAAAGTGAGTACAATACCCGGCAGATAAGTTGACCCAAAATGGCGGTCACTGCGCAAACTTTTTCCTCTAATTATACCTGCGCAGAGCCGCCATTTTGGGTCAACTTATGTGCCGGGTATTGTAAACAGCTGCGTGTCATAAACCCCACTAGGGTTTAAGACAGGCGGCTGTTGTTTACTTGTAGTGGCGCCTTACGTTACGTGATTACTCCGTCATAGAGATGATGGTCTGCAATGACAGCATTCAAAGTGTTAAAAGAGAGTTTTTGGAGATGTGTACCTCAAACCTGGAAGGCCGCCTCCTCCTTGCCTCCTCGTTCCTCCTCCTAGCCTCAGCCTCCCGGTGCCACATGGCAGCAATCTGCAACCTCCTCTCCCTTCCCACTTGCTTCTCTATGACCCGCACCAGCTCCCAGCGGTGGATGGACCCGAGGAGGACCATAGACGCGGGCGAGTCTACTAGCGGGAAGCTCTTGATTGCCTGCCACAGTAAGGAAACACTTAACAAGATGATTATTTGTCTTTTGAAGAAAAAAAATTGCAGAAATCCCTTTACTCAGGGTCTAACAAAATATACTGAAACTATTATAAGAGTGGATTCAGTCCATGACACTGAACAACTCTCCCCAAGGAACGTATAGCGAAATATGAAAAATATTTTTGACCTTTCATACATGTCGGCCAAAAATATTTTTCATATTTCGATATTTCCTTGTTAAAGTTGTTCAGCGTCATTAACTGAATTCACCATTAAAATAGTTTCAGTATATTTTGTTAAGACGTTATACAGGGTGACTTTTTAAACACCAGCCAAATTTTTGGAGCCAGTTCAGTCCATGATACTGAACTACTTTCTATAAAGTTATTAAAATCGATAAAAATTTTTCATCCTTCCATACAAAATCCGTTTGGCTGAGCGCTGATTTGTATGGGAAGGCGAATTTTTATTTTTATTTTTCGTTAATTGTTCTTATGGAAAATAGTTCAGTATCATGTCTTGGCTGTTTACGAGTATCTATATATGTATTTATTATAAAATATAGTATCGTTAAGTTAGTATCCCATAACACAAGCTTAGAACTTACTTTGGGGCTAGCTTAATCGGTGTGATTTGTCCCTATATATTTATTTATTATATTTATTATTTATCATGGACTGAACTTGCTCCAAAAATTTGGAGTATTGTATACAACGTCCGATACACTTGTGGAGCCGCGGTTCCCCGCGCTGCCCCAAGCCTGGCGGGCAGACCTTCCCTTCGTAACGGTCGAGCATACCACTTCGCAGAAATTTCTTTAGAAGTAAGTAGCACCTAAGTACTATGTTTTCTTTATTGAAATGTATTGTTTGTAAATTTCCAAGTGTACTTGAACCAGTATCACGCGCAGATAGTTTAAATCGACAAAGATAGAGACATCCGGACTGAGAAGAGAAAAAAACGGTCCATCATTCTTTCAAAGAGAGAAAGAAAGTTGATAATTTGTAGATAAAATAAACTACAACAATAACACACCCGTGTGGTTCCGGGCTAGAATAGGACCACTCCATCTCTTCCTGTGGATGTCGTAAGAGGCGACTAAAGGACTGAGCACAAACATCTCGTGCTACAATTGCATTCCCAAAGAGGGTTGACGTCAGGCAGGCGGCCGGTCGTAAAACTATAGCCAAATCATTTAAACTGTTCCAGCTATTTCTTTTCCACTTGGCAAGGTCTTTGGCATCCTTGGGTGACCATTGACATGCATGTTATATTTGGAGAAGAAAAAGCGGGAAAGCGCACCCCGGGCTCCGAAGCAGCACAGCTAAGGATGCAACCGGGAACTCGCTTAGATGTAGAAGTAGAAGAAAATAAACTATGGATATTTTTGTAACTATTTGTTCTTCCGTAATAAAAGAAAGAGTGGGAGAGAGAAATAAATACCTTGTTTTGTTTAAGCAAGTCCTTGAGCTGCTGGAAGGTCATCCTGTTCCAGATATACTTCACGTCGCGCACCATGAAATCCTCCACACAAATGTCATACATACCTACAAATAAAATATGGCGTCAATACAAGACAGGATATTCACAAAGTAACGCCGTTAACGTATGAATTGAGTCATCTTGTAATTTGAGAGCTTGCTCTTGTCTCCATTCCTCTCTTCTTTCGGCCATCTTTTTAATGTCCTGGTAGGATTTTACTCCTTTCTTTCATAAATTTGTTGGATAAACTTAATACTCGGTCTTAATTTTTCCTAAATTTGTATTAATTGGGTAACAGTAATTAAACGTGTCATGCTTGAAAGAAAACAGAGTAGTCTTAAAATTTGAAGCTAGTCGATATAATCTTATATTTACAAAGGTTGTTCATTAAATATTTTAAAGGACCATCTAAAATTTTAATATCACTTAATTTACGATTAACCCTTCACCTTAAAGCGCGCTGAGCAAACCAGTTCTGACAGTGTCGCCAGGAAGTCCACGCGTCACCTCGTGAACGGGTCCGTAACGAGTTGACGCGTAAATCATTCTATTTCAATCATATTTGCGTATTATTTGTCTATGATATGTAGTTTTTTATTGAACCGCCATCCCACCCACTTTAATGAAAAGTTACCAGTTATTCATAAAACTTGAAAAACAGCTGTGTTCACTATCGTAAATGCAATAAATCTTTCCATAAACATTTTTATTGCTGTACCAATAATAAAATTGTGTAATTGACGTTTGTACAAATGGTAGCCGTGTATTTCGAATACATTGTACAAGACGAGGTGGCCGAGAGGTTAAGGCGTTGGACTGCTAATCCAATGTGCTCTGCACGCGTGGGTTCGAATCCCATCCTCGTCGGGAGCTTTTTTGACCTCCTCTCTTACGAACGCATACGTTCTAAACTTCTAACATAGCTTAGGTACTTACTACGCTCGTTTGGGAAAGCAAGAACAGAGATATGGGAGGTACCTATATAGATTCCGCGATGAAGTGTCAACAGTGTAACCTGTTTTGAAACGTAGTGGCGTATTTTTAAACGCGGTACGCCAGGGCGTCTATGATTCTACTAAATAGAAAAGTCATCTAAACAAAAGTCAATGTCATTATACAATGTCATTTAAATTTTGTCGTAATAAACCGAAAACAGGCTACATTTTTACTTTTCTAGCATGTCTCATTCTAGCAACAGTAAATGCCGATAAGAGGGAATGAGGCAACAGGGTTTCCACCAGGTTATCCTTTTAGAAGGTATCTTTTATGTTTTTTGGGCAAAAACAATGGATCTTGATAGATATACAGGCTGACTTTTAAACCACCAGCCAAATTTTTGGAGCAATTTCAGTCCATGATACTGAACTACTTTCAAAAAAAAAGTTATTAAAAATCGATGAAAATTTTTTGTCCTCCCATAGAAAATCCGTTTGACTGAGCGCTGATTTGTATGAAAAGGCTAATTTTTATTTTAGTTTTTCGTTAATTGTTTTTATGGAAAGTAGTTCAGTATCATGGACTGAACTTACTCCAGAAATTTGGCTGGTGGTTTAAAAGTCAGCCTGTATATGTAGCTACATATGTATGTATGCTTGCCGTGTGGTTTCCGGCAGAATAGGACCACTCCAAGTCTTCCCGTGGATGTCGTAGAAGGCGACTTAGGAAAAACAAGCTAAACAAAACATCAGTGAGACCTCTCCAACCCGTCTGGCCAGCGTGGAGAGTGTAGGCCAAATCCTCTGACTGCCTGGTAGTACAGAGAGGGTCGTGTTCCTGCAGTAGAGACTAAAAAAGACCTGACGATGATGATGACATATGTATACTTATATTACGTTCTCACAATTAAGTTACAGGGGTGTAAAAAGTGCCTCGAATTACTTCGAGAAAAATATGCTTGAGTCTTTGTTTGTTTGCTTTTAGATAAATGTAGATGGACTGAGTGATAACTGTAGAAATGTTAGGATCTCAGCAAGTTGACATCTATTATTTATGCCTTTCCAAAAGAGCGCAGTAGTACTTAAGCTATTAGAACGTATGAGTTCGTAAGAGAGGAGGTCAAAAAAGCTCCCGACGAGGATGGGATTCGAACCCACGCGTGCAGAGCACATTGGATTAGCAGTCCAACGCCTTAACCTCTCGGCCACCTCGTCATGTTTAACAAGTGCAAAATTAACCATACAATTGGGTTTGTCGAGCTTAAACATTGTTTATGACGAAGATTTATTGTTAGTCGTGAGTGTTTAAAATTTTAATATTTATTTAACTGAATGATAATGTCTTTATTAAAAGTTACTTTGTAAGTTAAGGTTGTTCTGTAAATGTACTTATGTAACATTTTCTTAATATTCCTCATTTTATCCAAATTTTAAAATAAAATTTGGATTATCGGCCACGTACCGGCAAGCGCAGCGTAGGACACCCACCTGCTAGGTGGTCAGACGACCTAAGCAATGTTGCAAGAAAACGCTGGATGCAGGCCGCTTCCGATGGGTCGTTTTGGAAATCCTTGGGGGAGGCCTATGTCCAGCAGTGGACTTCCTGTGGCTGATGTGATGATGATTATCACGGACAAACAAATACTAGAGAAGATTGACAGCTCCATACAAAAAAGCGTACTCTGTTAGAAAGCCAAAATCCTGTATTATTTCTAGATGTCGCTACTATCACGCCCGCTAGCCATACAAAGGATGCTGGGTGCTTAGGCTGACGGTATCCACGAAAAATCAAAGATGGCGCTTGTTTGTTCACAGAAAATAAACGCTTATACCGCCATCTCTCCGTAATTAAGCGGCACCACTACAAAACTACCTTCTTTCGCACTAGTAGCTCCATCTAGTTACCACATTTAAACTAAACATCGAATTACGCTTCAAAGTATGAAGGATATCAGACATCAATCTTGTATTATTTGTTGGCGCATGACACAAAGTAAGTTTATAAACTTGTGTTATGGGACTCATTGATACTATATTGTCGCGAACGAGATAGAATCTTCTCGAACAATATTCGCGAATTACGAACTACTGCAATAGAATGGTGCAGGCCAAATTGGCCCGTATGTCTTGTGTCATAAAGTCTAGAGTTGCTTGACCATGTTACACTCACACACATACCCGGCGCCTGGATGCTTCGAAACACGTTCGTCGACTATGTAGAATATTCGAGATTAATGTGGACCTTTTCGACGGCGCATATAAATAGGGAACCGTGGTTGTGCCACGGCAGTTCGATACGAGCTATCAAAGCGATCACTTCGAAGCGAAGGAAACCTACCTTAGTGCGACAAGTGGAAGTACCTGCGACTACCTTGGCGAGATACCTGGACCTCAGCTGCTACGCGACTTGGACCTTGGACGTTTGGAAGACCATCTTCACGTGTCAACCTAGGGTTCCATAGTGAATAAAAACCCTCATACGAATTTTGGCGTTTCACTCCAAATACCGAACCCCAGTTTCGTAACAATATTTTATGATAAATACTCGTAAATACATAAAAACACCCAACACCCAGGACGATTTGAAAAAGGCCATTATCTAACTCCTGGGCTGGGGTTCGAATCCAGAACCCTCGACTTGCGTGTTTTCCAATACGCCACAGAGGTCGTCTGACCCATTACGAACATGAGAGGTACTTACGGCTAGCTGAAGAGAGGAGATCGGGCAAATACGGCAGTTTCTTGATGAGGATGATGCTGTCGAAGCAGGACGGCTGCAGCAGAGCTGCTACGGCATTTGCTGCTAGTACTGCCGCCATCACAGGCAGTAAATGGGTCACCTGACGAAAAAAAAACGTATTATCGGTATAACTGTAAGATATTCAATGAAACAACGATGCGTTCGATGTCTGATTTATTAATTGTCTTTTTCTAACCCTTCACCTTGTGCTATTTAACTATCTCGCTCACACACTTCAAAAGCTCACGCTCGTCAAACTTTCTTACTTACTATCTCATTCATACTGGGTTTACCATTCATTTTGTCCCTTTCTTTCGCAACTACGTTCCTTTCCCTTACATAACTATAGTAACTAATCCCAAAATGCTCGATATAATGAGGAGCTCGGTGGCGGCTTTCGCAAGTTAAGCGACACCGGGCTTGGTCCGCACTTCGATGGGTGATCAAAAGACCATAAAATAATTTGTCGTTTCATCATTGTAAGGCAGACGTCGAGTAATGTCAGATGCCTTTAGGCAGCTTCAAAAATCTGACACCAATATGTTACTTACACAAACAAAAAAATTACAAGAACAGCATTACCAAAGAAATGGTATACAAATCTAGAATGCTAACGAAGTGGCTGAGCAGTTCCCAAACATTACAACTAAAGTTACGGCTCTCCCCTTCTACTTTATTGCACTGACAATTTGTGGGAAAGGGACGCCTACAACTTTAGGTACAATTTTTGGGAACGTTAGGTATTTAAACATAAGCATTATGAAAATATGAGCTTTATGTGCGTGGCTTTAAGTTTAATTTTCAATGTTGTTTTTTTTAAGATTTTTACTCGTAGTTATTCTAGATTGTATTATAAATTCTTTGAGCATTACCAATGAGGGGTGGACGTCAGGCAGGGGAACAGACGTAAAATCGTGAAATCGTTATGTTAATATACTATCGTTATTTTTTGTCCAGTCCGCACGTTTTTCATATACAAAGTGTAACAAAATATACCGAACTATTTTAAGGATAAATTCAGTCCATGATACTGAACAACTTTCCCCAAGGAACATATAGCGAAATACGAGTATAGATTTTTAGCTCTGCATACAAGTTTGTTAATCAGATGATCCGAGTTTCCATGGCAAGCAATTTCTTTCTCACATAATATACTGAAATTATTTTAAGGATGAATTCAGTCCATGATACTGAACAACTTTCCCCAAGGAACATATATCGAAATATGAGAAATGTTGACCTCCCATACAAGTTTTACGATCAGCTGATCCATGTTTAAAGATAGTTAATAGATTCAGGTGTTACTTTGCGGAAGTCAAAGTTACATGCTATTTGATCTCGACACACAAAGTAATCTAGATCAAATAGCATGATCCGTGTTTATATGGAAAGCAAACTTTTTTTTTTATTTCGATATATGTTCCTTGGGGAATATTGTTCAGTATCATGGACTGAATCCATCCTTAAAATAGTTTCAGTATATTTTGTAAGACCCTGTAGAATACAATTACTGACATACCTGTCCCGTCATCTCGCTGACAATGACAATGGTAGACACGGTGTGTGTGACAGCGCCCGTAAAAGCGGCTGCGCCCACTGTCGCGTAACCACCTGAAATACAGGTGTTATTACTAAATAATTTACGTAACCACCTGAAATACAGGTGTTATTACTAAATAAATTTACGTAACCACCTGAAATACAGGTGTTATAACTAAATAAATTTACGTAACCACCTGAAATACAGGTGTTATTACTAAATAAATTTACGTAACCACCTGAAATACAGGTGTTATTACTAAATTTACGTAACCACCTGAAATACTGGTGTTATTACCAAACTAGCTTTTGCCCGCGGCTTCGCTCGCGTCCTTTCTTAGCAGATGCCTACGTCATAACATCTACCTGCATGCCAAATTTCAGCCCGATCCGTCCAGTGGTTTGGGCTGTGCGTTAATAGATCACTGTCAGTCAGTCAGTCAGTCAGTCACACATATATATATATATATATATACATAATATATAGATAATTTTAAACAAAAAAGCAACAATTTCGGTATTCTTCATGAGTTCCATTTTAAACAAACTTTCTGAATGCAATTTATTGTCATTCTCGAGGATCCCATCATCAGATCTTTACCCGGTGACAATGGAACCAAATTGCATAATTACCCAATTAATTAAAAAAATAAACGGGCAAGTGCGAGTCGGACTCGTACATGAAGGGTTCCGTAACACCGTACAATGTTTTAAAACGCTGAAGAAACATGTTTCTTGTATGACGACCCCCTTTAATTTTTTACTTTTTTTATTTGTTGTTATAGCGGCCATAGTAATACATAATCTGTGAAAATTTCAAGTACTCGTATCTAGTTAATCTATACTAATATTATAAAGCGGAAGAGTTTGTTTGTTTGTTTGTTTGTTTAAACGCGCTAATCTCAGGAACTAATGGTCCGATTTGAAAAATTCTTTTTTTGTTGGGTAGTCCATTTATAGAGGAAGGCTTTAGGCTATATAACATTACGTTTCGTCAACCACGCGAACGAAGTCGCGGGCACAGCTAGTGCCATTATAAAGATCTAGTTAAAAACGCTGAAAAAACCCGTTTTTTGTACGGCGACCCCCTTTAATTTTTAACTTTTTTTATTTTCAGTATTTATTGTTATAGCGGCCACAGTAATACATAATCGGTAAAAATTTCAAGTGTCTAGCTATTACAGTTCAAGAGATAGAGCCCTGTGACAGACGGACAGACAGCAGAGTCTCAGTAATGGGGTCCCGTTTGCACCCTTTGGGTACGGAACCCTAAAAAAGAATTTTCTATATCAGATATAAAACTGAGAAATTATTGAGGTACATACCATAGCGCGCGGTAACCAATCATCATCATCATCATCCCAGCCCTCCTTCCGCCCACTGCTGAGCATAGGCCTCTCTTCGTCGACGCCACCCACGCGGTAACAAATACAAACATAATTTTCCAAAACTAAAAACCGACTTTAACACCAAACTACACTTGACAACCAATTTGATAAAGATATGGAACCACTCTATATACTCCGTAAAACTAGAAGACGTAAGCTATACAAACCAGGTAGAATCTTCTGTATATGACCACCGTACGTTACTCCTAGCGAGCAGTAGTAATGCATGATTTCTCCAGTGAACCTTCCCAAGCAAGCGCCCATCTTGGAGGCTCTATATACAACGTAAAACTAGAAGACGTGAGCTATACAAACCAGGTAGAATCTTCTGTATATGACCACCGTAAGCCACCCCTAGCG
Source organism: Acrobasis repandana (assembly GCA_963576875.1). Classification (NCBI taxonomy): domain Eukaryota; kingdom Metazoa; phylum Arthropoda; class Insecta; order Lepidoptera; family Pyralidae; genus Acrobasis; species Acrobasis repandana. The sequence continues at coordinate 12,815,384 of OY756239.1, forward strand.
GGCAGTAGTAATGCATGATTTCTCCAGTAAACCTTCCCAAGCAAGCGCCCATCTTGAACGCTGGCACGAAGATACCGGCCGGCACGGGCAGGGTACAGGAAACCATGCTCAGGAAATACTGTAAAATAAATATACATTACATGAATTCCTTATACAACGTGGAAGGGACCCGTAATAAATCTAACCACGACCTATACTAGATCATTATAGTATATTGAAATTAAAATAACAGTCAAAAAAATAAAAATTGGCAATTTCATACAAAAGTGTGCAGACGCCCGGGCGATTTGTATGGGAATATCGAATTTTTTTTTTGTTTTTTTAACAAATATTTTAATTTTATTATACTTTAGTGATCTAGTATAGCCCGTGGTTTGATTTATTACTGTTTATTTTTAGGGTTCCGTACCCAAAGGGTGCAAACAGGACCCTATTACTAAGACTCCGCTGTCTGTCCGTCTGTCACAGGGCTCTATCTCTTGCACCGTAATAGCTAGACACTTGAAATGTTTACCGATTATGTAATACTGTAGCCGCTATAACAACAAATACTATGAATAAAAAAAGGTAAAAGGGGGTCGTCATACAAAAAACGCCGAAAGTGGCCGTTTTTCGCAAAAATGCAAACTAAAGCTTAACGTTCTCACTTTAAACTGTAAACAGTGGTTCATAAAATAGTTTGAAGGGTTATCTAGGTTTTACTAGCTTAAAATTTTAAATGATATCTCCGTTTCCTTACAAATAATTTATTTCAAATGGGGGCAGCACTGGCGGTCTTAATAAAGACGTAGCTCATAATTGTGTAAAGTACTTTGTATGTGAATCTTTGCATCCCAAGGTAGCGGCTGCTAAGGCCACACATATCACGATTTAAATTGACTACTTTTGTGAACCACAATAATGCACTAATTAGCCAACTGTACAAACATATACATATATTTTATACACTGCGACTGTAATCAATGAGCATGTATTCGATGTCCATTGCCCGCGACAAACTTAAAAATACTAACTTCCCGCAAAGAATACGAGCAATGGATGTCTCTCTGATAGTTACAAATCGAAGGCTTTTTTGGAAGATATAGACATGACGAGGTGGCCGAGTGGTTAAGGCGTTGGACTGCTAATCCAATGTGCTCTGCACGCGTGGGTTCGAATCCCATCCTCGTCGGGAGTTTTTTGGATCCCTGGTACTTCTTCTACCTCACATTTTTGGGACATTGTTTGTTACATGATGATTATGCAGCAATCGCAGATTAATTAATTTTCATTATTCAAGCTCTAAAAGGAGGTTGTATTTAACTCAAAATCTGGTGTAAATTCGATTTACAACCTTAGGGAGGTAAGTTAAGAGGCTTACAAGATCTAGAAATGCTCGCACACATTGAAACCGTTTGTTTCAGTCATATTTTTTCATTACCGTAAGGGAGAGCGAAAGGTCCGTATAGCATCAGGCTTCGCCCGGTACAATAGCACAGCGGCGACACTCTCTGTACATGAGAGTTCGAACGCCGTTGAACTTGAGCCGGAGAACGTAACGCTAGGGTTGATACCGAACCGAAATGGAATATCGTGCGGTGCGTGAGAGAGACGCGAACTAGGTGCCAGCCCTCAGCCAATGCAGTCGGCGATGGGGCGTTCCCCCCCTCCCCGCCTCTCAAGGCCCCCGCGCACATCCAGCCACCCACACATAGCCGCAAGCGATTTTACGTGCACACATGCTTAAGTGTCGTTTCTTTTCGCGTAGTTTATATATTCTTCGACAATAGACATACGGGCGATGCGACTTTGACTTTGAAAATGATATTTTAGCTATTTTCTTACAATATAGATGTCGCAGTTCCCTATGTGGTTCCGGGTCAGAATAGGACTACTCCATCTCTTCATGTGGATGTCGTAAGAGGCGACTATAGGACTTAAGCACAAAAATCTTGTGCTACAATTGCATTCCCAAGGAGAGTTAACGTCGGGCGTCGCTGTCGCCGGCGACGTGGACACACCTCCTAGAGGCTTCACACACGACTCATCGACTGTACGGCGGTCCGGCGCGCCGTGCGGCCGCAAACCGGATACGTGGACACGAGGCCTTACGTGGATCAAATTAAGGCAGAGAGAAACCGCTACGTCATTGAGGCCTCGCAGCGTGCGTTAGGGTTGGGACACATCTGTCAGCACGGAACAGCACTTTCCTATGCTGCTATCCTTTTCTGTCGCTCAGAAGCGTCATTTGCTAAAGCGAGAGAGAGCGACGGAACGCTTCAGCGCCGGCCATGCTGAAGCGGAACCCTTACGCGGAACACGCAAAGAAGACATGGAGCGGAACATTGCAAGAAAGATGAATCGAACAATAATTTTCAAGCACCAGTACTAATTAGCCAACTGTCCAAACATACATAACCGCGAGTAATTTCCTTCATTGAGTCTCCACTAACAAGACGAGGTGGCCGAGTGGTTAAGGCGTTGGACTGCTAATCCAATGTGCTCTGCACGCGTGGGTTCGAATCCCATCCTCGTCGGGAGCTTTTTGGATTAATTGAATTCTTCGATTACCTTTACTAGAATAAAGTTAGTCGAAAAATTTTTTTTATCGCACACTTTGTTAGGCGGAAACATTTTTAAGTAAATTTCAAGAGGTATGTGAAGGCAAGGGCCTCTTGGTGTTTTATGGGACCATCGGCTTAACGTGCCTTCCGAAGCACGGAGGAGCTCGAGAATTTTTTATGCCACTTGTGCTCACCCATCCAAGTGCGGACCACGCCCTGTTGCTTAACTTACGAAAGCGCTAGTAATGCGTATTACCAGCGGGCCAACGAGCTGTCTCTTATAATATTTGTACTTATTTAAAATTACATTTAATAAAAAAAAAAAAAATTATTTCCGTTCACACTGACAAATTTTTTTTTTTTACTTCGCATCACCTGACATTTTTTTTTACTTCTAATCACCTTGACGAATTATTTTTTATTTTAATTTAGATTGTACTAGTATTAGCAGGTACGTTAAGAAGAGAAAAAATACTCAGAAGAAAAAGTGACTTACAATGGAGAAGAAGTAGATGACCAGGCAGCCGAAGTAGTTGACGTCGGGGGTCTCGAAGTGCGACACGATGGACGCCTGCTGCGCCGTCAGGTTGTCGCCCCACGTAAAGTTGGCGAACAGCGCGTGGACCTACCATAGACACAAAAACACATAGTTAACTACGTGATAAATAGATAAGGACCAATCACACTAATTGGGTATTTTACTGGGTCAAAAATAATTTATTTTATTTATTTAAGTTTATTGCACACAATCTCATATTTGATTGATTACAATGGGTCAAACTTAACGCTATACATTATCTACCAGTTTGCCTTTGGGACACATCGAGAAGTTAGTGGAAGGGGTGCAAGTTTTAGCACTATTACAATACAACATTCCTACATAATATTACACAATAAATACATATACTTAATATAAATATTATTAATTTCAACATAATTTTATTAAATAAGAATTATTGGTACTATTAATAGGATAAAACGTCACAAAAAAATGCCACTTGTCATTGATCGATCACATCCACTTGGAAAACGTGATTTAATTAAGATTTATTAATGCAGAAAAACGGATATTAAAAGCGCTATTAGACTCCAAGGAACTATGATGTCATAGTTTGATATAACACACAAATCCCATAGAAAATGTTTGTTTTTGACGTTAAGAGCAAAGTATCTGACTTGACTTGTTGTAAAATAACGTATTGAGCTATCAGCTAGCCCCAAAGTAAATTACATTTCATGATACATTTAATAGATAAACACCAAAGACTCAGGACATTTTGAAAAGGCCTTTTTTCCAATTTGCCCCGGCTGAGGAGCCAGGGCAAGTTGGAACAAGGGCCTTCTAACATCGTCCTGAGCCTTGGGTGTTTATCTATATGTATCATGAAATTCCCAGTTAAATAGATCCCAGAACCTCCAAGTGCGGACTAGCGTGGTTACCAATATGCCACGGAGGTCGTCGAATGCTCTGTGGTTTATGTTCGCATGACTCAATTCATACGGACATAAACCACAGAGAGTTGAGAAGCCATCTCAGATTATTTAAAAAAAGCATACACCTCCCCCCCCCGAAATAAAATCAATTTGCGGTCCTTTTATCTAGTTACGTCTAGTTGCATTTAAAAAAAAACTTAATTTTACGTTATATGTCGATCACATTAGTTTCTCGCAACAAAGATAGGAGTATAATATGCCATTTAATTATTCAGACTATGTTTCTTAAGGTGAATATAGAAGCAAATCGCCTTGAAGTGGCGCCCTCATTTGAAATAAATTGTTAACTCGTAAATATGGAGATAATTTCCATATTGCTAATCGTCAGGCACTAGATAGCCCTTTAAATTATTTTGTGAACCACCGTTGAAAGTATTTACATTAGTCCGTCTAGCTTTAAAACTTGCCTCTGAGCGGAGGCAAGTTTTAAAGCTAGACGGACCACCAATAATAGTTTCAACGGACAATTTATTTCACACTTCAAGGCCATTTGCTTCTATATTCACCTAAACAGTGCTTACAACCTGTTAGTCTACATACCTGCAGTTAGCAGTTACTATTATCTCCCCCTTACAAATTAGTTAGTATAGGTACTCCAAAAATTTCAAAATAATTTATTCAGTGCTTAGGTATACATTATTCTACGTGGCAATGGGGATCACTTTTCCCCTCCAAAAAAACTGGCCTGGGTACGCCTATGCCGCTTACAAATTAGTTAGTATATCCCCCCTCCCGAAAACTGGCTTAAGTACGTCTATATGAATAAAATAAAATGTCTGCGGGGCAATGGGAATCACTTTTCCCCTCCAAAAAACTGGCCTGGGTACGCCTATCTATGCCCCTTACAAATTAGTTAGTATAACCCCCCCCTCCCAAAAACTGGCCTAAGTACGTCTATATGAATAAAATAAAATGTCCAAGAAGGCAGTATTATATAATACCTGCTCCTGGTTGCCAAGGTCTGCGGCCATGTACTTCCCGATGCCGGGAGGGAACAGGATCGACATCACCGCCAGCGTCATGAACCCCGGGTATATGAAGCGGCTGCGAACAATATAAACATTATGGATTAGGGAGAGAATGCCATACGGCACTAGGTCCGTCACTTGCACATTTATTTTAATACGGCATTTGACTCAATTTCTTTTATTCTGCATTTCAAAAAGTTACATAATCCGAAACCGAAAACAACAAGATTTTTTTTTAATTTGCTCAAAAATAGGTAAGTTTCGAATCTTAATAAATAGGTATCTAATTAAATCTAATATAAATAGGTAAACCTTTCAAATCTGGTCAAAAGTCAAAAATTTTTATTCAATGTAGGATAAATATATCACTTATTGAAGGTCATTATTTTAAATTATTTTTAGTGCAAAACTTTTTGTGTCATTCGTGACGTAGAGAGAGTAAGAGAATACCTCGTTTTAATATACCACGACCGGCATCGAAATATAATTCTCTAGAAATCTAACGCTCCTACATTCACCGCTTCGATTCTGATTCCATTTACGCGAACAAACTAACAGTAATTACAACGAATCACTCGAACGCACACATAGACAAAGATGCATGCGATTGGTCGCGACAAGGTCACGCGTCGTCGTCGGTCGGGCGAAGCAGTCAACGCAACTAGCAGTGAGATACAACGAGCGGATGGTATCTATTATGCAGTACGCTACGCTAAAATAAATAACCTTGTTTACGTGTTACTTTTTTTTGAATAACTAATTTTCATGTCTGTATGGCTTCTACTCCACTTCATGGCACATGACGGCATTTTTAATGATCGAATAATCGATTATCGAAAAAACAGCAATATTCTCAAAGGAAACTTCTTGCGACGCAACCGCACGACTCGAGTGTCACGGCGAACGGTCGCGCCGCGCTGTTCATATTTTAAGCCCCGCCCGCCGCGGTACATATCGCGTGGAATGATTTTTCGGGATTAGTAACGATTCTAGAGAATTATTGTTTGTAGACGACAGGTAACACATTTAATTTTCGCGCCGCGGCACCATAAGTGTCAGTACAAATACTAAAAAAATACGAGCGCGCGATACCGCAGCGGCAAAACCCGCTGCGGGAGTTGCGTAGTATGTTAGCGCTCTTAAGGCTTGAAACTACGTCAAGCCACAGAATAAGAACCAGTACTCACGTACAGAAGTCTCACTTAGACAAACTCACAAAGAAAGTGGTTAGCGATATGGTTTAATTTAGCTCTCGTCAGAACTCTGCACCTTTTCGTTTAGATACCTAGACATCCATTGCAGGCCAATTTCATTGTTATTACTCTGGCCAAACGATTCGTATAACTGAATTTACCACCCGGAGGGGCCGACTGCGCGCTTAGTAATAATGTAGGTATATTTTCGATACCTAAACGAGGAGTGACACAGGCCTGGTCAAGTGGACGTCCCGGACGGGTTCAGTCCGTCTGTGTCCCATTCCCAAATCCTACGTGCAATAGAGACACGTGACCCGCGACTAGGGTTACCATCAGACAGGCGTTCGCCGCATTTGACAGGCATTTTACGGTTAAGAAAGGCGTGCGGCCGGCGCTCAGCTGAAACAGGCCTTCGCGCGAATTTAAAAAAAAAGAAATGAAAAGCTTTTCTAGTTCCACAGTGCCAGCAAGTATAGAATTTCTCTCTACTAAGTTGAATGTAATTATTCTGTGGAGCGAATGTTTTCCCTCATAAATGCACAGTGGAGTAAAGAAAGGAATCGCCTGACAATAGAGTCAGTTAAAGCGCTATTAGTAACCCAAGTAAACTTTAAAAACGTTTCTTGTGAAGATTTTTATATTTATACTAGCTTATGCCCGCGGCTTCGCTCGCGTATCCCACGGGAACATTACATTTTTCCGGGATGAAAGGTACCCTATGTCCTTCTCAGTACTCCTAACTATGTGTATGCGAATTTTCAAGAAGATTGGTTCAGTGGATAAAGCGTGAAGAGCTCGTAACAAACAAACAAACAAATATACAAACTCACTTTCGCATTTATAATATTAGTTAGGATTAGGAAGTCAGGATATTAGGAAAAAAAGAAGTATTGAAAAAAATATGTCTTCGGAAAAATATAACCCAGTGTAGAAAGTTCGTTTATTATAAATTAGTTCAAAAGTTCATTATTTTCATATTGAATACATATCAGTCTTTAAAATTATCCATCGTGTCGTTTTTTTTTTGTCATAGGACGGCAAACGAGCAAGCGGGTCACCTGATGGTAAGTGATCACCGCTGCTCATGGACAATTGCAACACCATGTCGTGTATTATTTATTTTAAGACTTGCAGTTTTTTTTTTACTATAGACAGGCATTTTTCCGAAAAATCAGGCGTTTTGTGCATCCTTAACAGGCATCCTCCCTGACCTGGATGGTAACCCTGCCCGCGACGGTTTCAGCTATCTCTATCTTACAGAGGTTTGTGACAGAGAAGGACTGAACCCGTCCGGGGCGTCACCTTGACGTAGTTTCAAGCCTTGGTGACTTACACGTCGAAGAAATAATGTGATATATTTATTTATTTTAATCTTTATTGCACACAATTTAACAAATTAGACACAAATAATAGAGATAAATTTTAGCATACAAAGGGCGGCCTTATCGCACAGCAATCTCTTCCAGGCAACCTTAGGGTGGTATGGATACAAAAGAAATTTAGATATGTTACAGGTGAGGTGCAATATTTCAAAGGAGATATACAAATAAAATATTATAGATACATACTTATATAAAACAAATACTTACATACATATATAATACTAGCAGTCCACCCCGGCTTCGCCCGTGGTACACACATAGCCTATGTCACTCGGGGATAGTGTAGCTTTCCAACGGTGAAAGAATTTTTTAAATCGGCCCAGTACTTTTTGAGCCTATTAATTACAAACATACAAAAATAGGTACAAATCTTTCCTCTTTATAATATTAGTGTAGATAAATAAGGAAGTGTACACGAAAGAAAGTAATAAACTAAACAAGATGCGAAAGGAAAAGAGTGACTTACAAAGAAGAAAGGAAGTGTGATTTGATATACTCACTTCTTCTGCAAGAAGTTGCTCAACACTTTAGTATTCCTCATGAAAAGCACGTACTGGCGGTGGATGAACACCCACAGTGCACCAAGTAACCCGCTCACTATTCTGTAAGGAAGAAAAATAATATTAATAAATAATGAATAAATATATATGTCGAGATAGTAGTTAACACGTGGCGTGAGGCGCCACGTGGGCAGTTTAAATAATAAAACTCGTTAAACCCCTCTATTGCCTTGTTGTGTACGGCTTATAAAAGCGTCGTGCTACAACTGCATTCTTAAGGAGGGTTGACGTCGGGCGGCGACCTGTGTAAAACTTTTCGCACAAATGCATTTTACAATTGGCGAACATATCGCGTAACATACAAACAAAAAACATACAGTCGAATTGATAACCTCCTCCCTTTTTTGTCGGTTAAATTATGGCAATAGACGGAGATGAGTGGAAAAATAAGGGGGAAGTTTTTGCCTAGCAGTGAGAAATACCATCTATAGCAGAAACTACGAGTATAGCATAAGCATTTTAAGGCTTCCGGCTTTTTCTTTTTCACTTCAATAGTAGATTGTGCTACAAGGCGTAAAGGTAATAGTTTTAACGCGAGATAAAACTATTACCGTACACCGTGTAGCACATTCTTCTTTTCATCTCCATCTATGAGGAAAATTTGCAAATATATACCTATAACGGAAGTAGAATACCTACATATACCTAATCAGAGTTAAACAGACAGTTACTACCCTTTATTTGGTGGCGTTTTCACTAAAGAATTACTATGAAAATATTTTTCTATGACTCATCATCATCATCCGATCGTATCCCCGGTTGCATCGTCAGCGGTTACGCTTCAGAACCCGGGGTCCGCTACCTTACCTAGGCGATTTGACGAGGTTACTGGTTTTTACACAGAGCGACTGCCGTCTGACCTCCGAAAAATATTTTTCTATGACTATCACATCTTATACATTTTCCAGTCATTAGAATAGTTCCATTACTTTTTCCTTGTGCGTAATTCTTTATATATTTAAATATGTATATACACGTAAACTTCATACTTAGTATATCGGCCTCATCAAGAAACTATTCACATAGTCATATATTCAATAGTTTAGGTAAAATAACCTAATAGTTCCATAATAAATTTACTATTTAAATCAAAGACAACAATTGCGCGTTTTTATTGGTTTTAATAAATTATTATTTTGAAGCAAGAAAACCAAAAAAATTTGACCTACAGTCATCCATATAGAACGTGTTGTACTCCAATTTTAAAAAATTACGACGCCGTTGCCTATATTTTATAATTTTAAAACTAAATCTTTTTTTTTTTTTGCTGACTGCTAGTATTATTTTTGATTCTACATTCGTGTTCGGTTTTCAAATGTGTTTTGACGCCTAGGGAATTTACTTTTTACTTTTCAGTGTCTAGAGAATTACCAGTGGCTTTAGCCACAAATATATGGGATAAAATCATCGTTTTTAGGGTTCCGTACCCAAGGGGTGCAAACGGGACCCTATTACTGTGACTCCGCTGTCTGTTCGTCTGTCTGTCCGTCAGTCACAGGGCTCTATCTCTTGAACCGTAATAGCTAGACACATGAAATTTTCCCCGATTATGTATTACTGTGGCGGCTATAACAACAAATACTAAAAATAAAATAAAGTTAAAAATTAAAGGGGGTCGTCATACAAGAAACGTGTTTCTTTAGCGTTTTAAAACATTGTACGGTGGTACGGAATCCTTCAAGTACGAGTCCGACTCGCACTTGCCCGTTTATTAGAACAGATGAGATGAAAAGGATATTTGGCATTTCTAAAAAAGCAAACCGGTCAAGTGCGAGTCGGACTCATACATGAAGGGTTCCGTACCTCTAGCGGCAGCAGTATAGTCTGACCACGACCGCAGTACCGCGCCTGCGGTATGCGAGCGGCGAGACGGGGGCTGTCTATGTCAGACGCACATGAGATAGAATATCCAAAGATGGGTCGTGCTTTATCTCGAGATATCAAGGCTGTCGTTTTCAAAGTGGCCGAATATTTTAGGAAAAGAAAAGCTGACAAAGATAGTTTCGAATATAAAAGTGATATTCGAAACGTTTTATTTTTATAATAATTACACGTTATTTCACTTATATTGGATTTTTTGTTTGTGCTTAAAAATCGTATTGAACAATAATAAGAATTGGATATAATATGTATACAGCGACAAAATATTGTACTTCGATATCTTAAGATCTATCCGACGGTATGAATCTCTTGTGACTCCATGATCCCCCCCTGCCTCCACGCGCAACCTCAGGCGCGGTACAGCGGTCGTGGTCAGACTAATACATAATAAGTGTCAGTAATAAAAATAAAATCAAGTGTCTCGCTATTATGATTCCAGAGATAGAGCCCTGTGACAGACGGACAGACTATGCAGTCTCAGAAATAGGGTCCCGTTGGCACCCTTTGAATACGAAACCCTAAAAAAGATACGACGAGGATGGGATTCGAACCCACGCGTGCAGAGCACATTGGATTAGCAGTCCAACGCCTTAACCACTCGGCCACCTCGTCTTGTATGTCAATGAAGGAATATACTTATCTGTACAATAGAGTAATGATACAAACAGAAAGTATGATAAGTATGTTTGTACAGCTGGCTAATTATTACTGAATTTTTTATTTATTTTGAATTCTAATTGGGTTTCCTGTAATCTTCAAGCAATGAACTATATTTCGTATTTTTTTCAAAATTTTAGGCTTAGTAGTTTCGGAGATCAGGGAGGGGGGATGGTCAATTTTCGTCTTCTTTCATGAATAAAATCAAAACTATTTATTTTATAATCATAACAAAAATATATTTGTGATCCTCATAACGAGCCCTTTCGTTTGATATATGACACAGTAAGTTTTTTTTGTTTTTTTTTTCCCCTTTCTTAACGTACCTACTATAAACAAGTACGCTAATAATATTACAATCTAGCCTAAACTAAGACTAATAAGTAATTTAACATTGACCTAGTTTTATACGTTATAGACTAAGAATGTGTCCATTGGCACTTTTCTTACTGTCTTTATTAAGGGGAAGGCACTTTGTTCGTGTGTCTCTGCTGGCACATCACTGCACTATAATATCAATGTATATATATATATATTTTTATAACTACACTAGTTCATAAGGTTTGGTTCTTTTGAGCGGTCGCACTATGTCCGTGTTGTCGAGGAGCTGAATCGCCTCAACATTCACATGGTGAAGCAGTGACTCATGTGCTTCGCCGTATTTTTTGATTACTTTATCGACGGTCTGCATTTTAAGGTCCCGGTGTAGATCGTCGATTCTTATATACCAAGGCGCATTCACAATGGCCTTCAGTACGTTATTTTGGAAACGTTGAATAATTTCAATGTTACTTTGTTTGGTACAACCCCATAGCTGTATACCATAAGTCCATACTGGCATGAGGACTTGTTTATTTAATAGTATTTTGTTAATTACTGACAATGTGGAGTTTCTTCCAAGTAGCCAGTACATCTTCTGGAATCGTATATCGAGTTCCTCTCTTTTCTTTTTGACGTGGGCTTTCCAGCGAAGCTTCGCGTCGAGTGTTATACCTAGGTACTTAGCAGTGTTTTCATATGGCACTTGCTTACCATTTATGTAGACAGGACAGTAGTCATTATGTTTATTTGTGAAGTTAACGTGGATTGACTTCGACTCGTTTAGTTTAATTCGCCACCTCTTTGTCCAGTTATGAACTTTGTTAACAGCTACTTGGACCTTTTCTGCTGCTTCCGCGTAACTGTTTCCAACCGTCATTATAGCCGTGTCATCAGCGAAGGTCGCAATAGTGTTATCTTCTAGTTCAGGAATGTCGCATGTGTATAATAGGTATAGGACCGGGTCTAATACACTTCCTTGAGGCACTCTAGCTTTTATTTCCTTAACTTCAGAGTATATATAGGGCCCGGGGGCGACGATGACGACGACGCTCAAGTCGAACAAGAATTGCAAATCCTTAATGTTTTTGAAAGACCATATCTATCCCCCGTGATTTGTGAGTTATCCTGATGATACCCCCTCACTATGGTGTACCTACACGTAAAAAATATCATCCTCCCATGATCTTGTCGCACTCTGAAGGCTCTATCGCTTATATATGACGTTAGTATATCTACAAAGATTTTGGGAAGCATTTTTTTAAGTTTTAAAACGAGGCCTTCGTGCCACACCTTATCAAAAGCTTGGGCTACATCTAGAAAGATTGTTGAGCAAAATTTTTTATTTTCTCGAGATTGTTCAATGATGTTAGTTATCCTATGTACTTGATCTATTGTGGAATGCTTTTATCTAAAGCCAAACTGATGATCAGGTATAAGGTTTTTTGTTTCTTTAGCCTTTTAAGTAACAGTTTTTCAAACAATTTTGACATTACAGGCAGCAAGAAAATTGGCCTATAAGACGTTGTTTCATGTGGTGGTTTTCCAGGTTTAGGTATCATGATAACTTCAGCTATTTTCCACAAATCTGGTACATATCTAAGTCTGAATGCTGCATTTATCAGATTTGTTAGCTTAACAAGAGCTTTTCTAGTTAGATTGTGTAGTATTTCCCCTGATATCAGATCAAAGCCAGGCGATTTTTTTGGGTTTATGTGTTGTTTTATTTCACGTAAGACTTCTTTCGGTGTGACCATCTTAATGTTGTTTTGTTAATCATTGTTATCACTGACCTAAATGTCTGTTTCATAATTTACTTCCTGACTTTCATTTGGTTTAAAAATCTCCTCCAAATGATCAGCAAACTTGGCAGCTTTTTGCTCATTACTAACTGCCCACCTTCCAAATTCCAATTTTAGGGGAGGGATGTGGTTGATAGGACGTTTTAAATATTTTGTAGCCTTCCAGAGTGAGTAATCAGTACTACGGTCACTGGTAAGTTTTTGTAGATACAGTAAGGTTTGCAAAACTTTTTTTTTTTTTCAATTTCCTAACTTATCCCCCGAAAATGACCCTTATTTAAAAAAAAAATATTTACTTTGCACATATGTGTTTGGGTCATAGGATTACACCATCCTACCAAATTTCACCTGATTCGGTCCAGTAGATTCGGAGCAAATTGGCTGTGACAGACGGACGGACAGACAGACGCACGAGTGATCCTATAAGGGTTCCGTTTTTTAATTTTTTGTACGGAACCCTAAAAATTATGATTCATATCATAAATGCGAAAGTTATGTATGTATGGATGTTTGTTCAGCTTTCACTACAAGTCTCCCCGTGGATGTCGCAGATGGCGACTTAGGAAACACAAGCTGAACAAAGCTTATAAACATCAAAGAGACCTCTCCAACCCGTCTGGCCAGTGTGGAGAGTGTAGGCCAAATCCTCTGGCTGCTCTGACTAATATATGGCTCTGGTAGTACAGAGAGGGTCGTGCTCCTGCAGTGGAGACTAAAAAATACACGATGATGATGATGATATCCCGGAACAGATAAAACTCGTATCTTCGACTACACTTAGTTTGTAATAACGCTGGATGCAGGCCACTTCCAGTCGACTGCCTCCGTGGTTTAGTGGTCAAGGCGTTTGCCTTGTGATCCGGAGTTCGTGGGTTTAAATCCTGCACGTGGCTTACCCAAGCAGCACAAATACGGCGAACTCCTGAGGGTCAAAGGGAAAGTCCTGCGGGAGACTGGTCGGGAACAGCGGCTTCACAGTCGGCATGGCGCCCGACCACACTGACAGGAGGCGGAACATCTGAAAACATACAATATAACGTCTTTATCCGAAACGGGCTAGACAGGGCCCGGGGCCGTCAAACCCTTAGGCCACGTTTAGCGCAATGGTGGGTCTTAGGATGTAAAAAGAGAACCAACACAGGGTGACTTTATATTAACCGGCAAAATATTTGGAGCAAGTTCAGTCCATTATACTGAACTACTTTCTACAAAAAGTTATTAAAAATCGAAAAAAATGTTTTGTCCTCCCATACAAATCAGTGCTGAGCCAAACTGATTTTGTATGGAAGGACGAAATTTTTTTTATCGATTTTTAAGGTGAAATGGTAGCATAAGTGGCGCCTTGTTTGTTTTTCGCCAAAAGTGGCCACTTTTAGTAGGATAGGTATTGTATATATATATACTTTAGCACTGTATTTTAAATGCCTCAAAACCCTATAAAAAAGAAAAAAACTACTTACAATCGCGCTGCAGCAAGCGGCAAAGAACCCACGCCAATAATTGCGAACTGCGAAATATGTCGTCGTTACTTCGATGGAGAACAGGACACCTGGGGAAGAAGCAAGTGGTCGCATCACTTGTTGGTTTTCGGTGTGAAGCTGGATTTGGATTTAAAAATATTTAATTTTTTTACACATTTTTTGGAGAGGAGCTCATTGGGTTGGTGGGAGTACGCATTTATTAGCGCTTTCACAAGTTAAGCAACCCCAGACGTGGTCCGCACTTGGATGGACCACATGTGGCATAATAATTTCACGAGCTCCTCCTGAAGGCACGTTAAGCTTTTGGTCCCAGATGTCATTTATTTATTAACTAGCTGACCCGGCGAACTTTGTTCCGCCTTAATGTCAATAAATAAGCAGTTTTTTTTTTATTGGAAAAAATACAAAAAAAATTAAATTTCTACATCAATCATTCATAATTATTTCTGTATTTTAGTACATAGGTTGCTCTTCATTTAAGTACCTTGTGATACACGACATTTTTTGTTTTATTATCAGGCGCAAAAACAAACAACGCAGATGGTCTTCCGACCCGTGAACATGCCACGTATAATTGACCATGGAAAAAAACATGAATGTTCTAGATTTAAACCACAAACTTTTAAGGATTGTCCTTGTGATTTGTTGATGGTCATGGCAAATGCAAGACGTATCGGAAATTGAAGTCTTTTAAATTCAAACGGCATATCGGTTGGGATCATCGGTATCCTCGGAATGAGAACTTCCTCACCTTTGAATTTTCCTATCATTATCGTAGCGTAAATTACATTGTTCATCAATTTTCTAACCACCAAACGCGTACCGTTGCACAGTTTTGGTTGGTTTACAAATATAAAATTGTCATCCATACGTCATTACATAGCTGTCATTATACGTCAATTTTGTTATTCCAAGTCTGATTCTTTTTTGTTATACCACGTTTTATAGTGACTGACGTTACATGTCAAGTCACACGGGAATGATGTCGAACGGGATAAAAAGTATCCTATGTCCTTCTTCTGGCTCTAAACTATAGTGACTGACATTACATGTCAAGTCACACGGGAATGATGTCGAACGGGATAAAAAGTATCCTATGTCCTTCTCCTGGCTCTAAACTATAGTGACTGACATTACATGTCAAGTCACACGGGAATGATGTCGAACGGGATAAAAAGTATCCTATGTCCTTCTTCTGGCTCTAAACTATAGTGACTGACATTACATGTCAAGTCACACGGGAATGATGTCGAACGGGATAAAAAGTATCCTATGTCCTTCTCCTGGCTCTAAACTACCTCCCTGCCAATTTTCAGCTAAATCGGTTCAGCCGTTCTTGAGTTATAAGTGAAGTAACTAACACGACTTTCTTTTATATATATATATATATATATATTGACCACACTGTTAGAAAAGGTGAAATAAACGCTAATGCATTCTCTACCAGTCAGCCTTTAGGAAAAATAGAAATTAATCTTAAAGATGTACTTTCATGTCATTAGGGGTTAATTTCTGTAATTTAGATTTAAAATTAAACAGACAGTAAACAATATACCTACGTAAGAAAACAATAAAAATATTGTTAGATTTCATAAATAAATATCAATGCTTTTGTAAGCATAGGAGGGGGGGGGGGGGATTAAGAATGGTTTAGTTTTGCTGACAAGAGGGGGGGTGTATGGCTCAGATTCTGGTTAAATAATACTTGAACGATCCCTTATTGTATGAAACTCTAGCTATTTCAGCTGTTTTTAAGCAGCTTAAAAAATGTGACCCCAGTGTTGGCCACTTACACACACGACAAGTAAACAAACTCTTACCCCCAACGGGCGCAGCGAAGCACGAGGCCACACCGACCGCGCAGGCCGCGGCCAACATCTCCGTTGTTCGGGACTCGTTGCTGTAAATGCCTTGGAAACTCGTCACAAGCTTGGACAGAAGTGTCGCTACCATGGACGCTATGTGCACCGAGGGTCCCTGGAATTGACATCATCATATCAGCCAAAAAGAATCTCAATAAATTAGATCGCCTTGTTAATAATTGTATAAGGGTCATTTTCTGTCTACGTAAATATGACCACATCTCTGCTTATCGCTCGGAGCTTAATTGGCTAACTATCCGACAGCGCAGAAACCTTCACATGTTGTGCCAGGTACATGGTATACTTTATAAGTACTTTTATTTTACTTTTACATATATGAAGATTTGTTATCGGCTTATAGATATATAAGTTCTTGTATATATTTTATATTAATGCTGTTAATCTTCTGAATAAAATAAAAATATAATTTATTTGCTCCTAACTATTTAACTTCCCAATTTCAGCTCTTATGCTCCACTCATGATAGGGTTCTGCGCTCTTCTGATAAATTAACTCTTTCGATTCCTTCTTACCGTAATAGGTTTGTCTCTAATTCTTTTGCCGTTACGGCCCTACGACTATGGAATGCCCTCCCTGACAACATTATGAGAGCACAATCGCGGGATCATTTTAAATCACTTGTATTTAGACACTTCCATGAGCAAGCTATGCTGTAGTAGTCTATGTATGTTTATTTATTATAAATATTTATGTAAGTAGATATTTGGAGATATTAAGTATATTATATCTATGTTTTATATATAACTTATTATATGTTATTTAATTTAATTTGTAGGCGTAGTTTATGTATCTTAGCTAGTAAGTTTTTCTCATTCCTGTTTTGTAAACGCTTGCACCTCATTTATCGCCTTCTCTTATACGTCCCAAAGGTATTTTCTGGTAGACAGCGCTTAGCGTTAAGATTATACCTATTGTACATCAATTTTATAGTGTAATAAATTAAATAAATAAAAAAAATAAAAGGGCATGTATAAAGAGGTTGATGAGTGTAGATGAAGCGAAAGAGGTCTGTCAGAATCGTAGCAAGTGGAGGTCCATAGTCTCTGTATCAAGTCTTCCCGTGGATGTCGTAGAAGGCGACTTAGGAAACATAAGCTAAACAAAGTTTATAAACACCAATAAGACCTCTCCAACACGTCTGGTCAGCGTGGAGAGTGTAGGCCAAATCCTCTGATTACTCTGGCTGATAAACGACTCTGACAGTACAGAGAGGTTCGTGCTCATGCAGTGGATACTAAATAAACGGGCAAGTGCGAGTCGGACTCGTACATGAAGGGTTCCGTACCACCGTACAATGTTTTAAAACGCTGAAGAAATACGTTTCTTGTATGACGACCCCCTTTAATTATTAACTTTATCTTATTTTTACAATTTGTTGTTATAGTGGTCATAGTAATACATAATCGGTGAAAATTTCAGGTGTCTAGCTATTACGGTTCAAGAGATAGAGCCCTGTGACAGACGGACAGACAGCGGAGTCTCAGTAATAGGGTCCCGTTTGCACCCTTCGGGTACGGAACCTTAAAAAGACCTGATGATGATGATATCAGCCACAGGCAGTCCACTGCTGGACAAAGACCTCCCCCAAGGATCTCCAAAACGATCGGGAGCGGCCTGCATCCAGCGTTTTCCTGCAACCTTGCTCAGGTCAGGAATTGACATCGAGGATAATTCATCATCATTATCAGGTCTTTTGTAGTCTCGTAGAGTTCGCTGCAACCTTCCACTGGTGTTTTAATGTTTATAATAATAATATATTTATTTGCTGTAAAAAAGGGTACAATAGTTGTTATTTACAATTTTAGATCACACTTCTAACCTGTCTAGGCATGCAAATGTCAATTATGTTATGATTAATTTAATTATTTATTGTATTCATATCTTTGTTTGTTACCTCTTTCCCCAGGGGCAGGCCGGACCCCAGCGTGGCAGTCAGTCCGACCAGCTTCGACACCAGCGCACGGAACGTCAGGTATTCCTTCAAATGCACTCCTCGGAGGATCGTCTTCATCTCGGGAATACCGGACCCTGGAATAGTTTTAACATGTCTATAGGAGCACAATATGTAGGAAGCGTATGTTTAAGCAGAATATGTTTAAAATTATTATAAAAAGCTCTTTCATTTGATATGTCAAACGATATTGTTTATAAAACTTTTTACATCTAATTTATATAATTGAATTTCATTTATTTACGGTATATGTTTGTCCATTTTTGGGTCACTGAGTTACATATACACATATGTGTACCAAATTTCAACTCAATCGGTCTAGTAGTGTCGTAGTAAATTGGTTGTGACAGACGGACAGACAGACTAGTGAGTGATCCTTTATGGGTTCCGTTTTGTACCTTAAAGACGTTCAATTGGCATCTCTTTTGTAAAAACTAAGTAGTTTGGATTTGGATGCGACGCTAGAACACACATAGATATCCACTTACATACATAGACTGCTATAATCATTACCCTTCCTTTTGGCTTTGCCGTAGTCGGGTAAAAATAAAAGAGGTGGCTTTATCCTTAAAATGCAGAAAAAAAAAAACAGGTAGAGCGATTACCTATGCTTTGCGCAGCCACTATATGCACGAAGCCAGCCGCGAACAGTATCAGACACACGGGCAGGGACACCCACGCGACGTACTGGCTGAACGTAGACGTCGCCAGGTCACTGTACATCCACATTCGAGCTGAAAACCAAAACGATTTTTTTTTAAATTATATATATAGAATTTCGATATCGTGCCTGTGCTTTCATTAGCACCCCTCCATCTTACATGTTATATAGGCATAATATCTTTGTAAACTGACAAAGCCCTTCCGGCGCGTAGGCGACCAATACTGTGTATGAGTTTCTTTCGGCGTTTCTTCTCAGCTTCTCAGTCGTTGCGAAACGCTAGTATCGGTAGCTTTTGCACTAAAAATAATGACCTTCAATAAGTGATATATTTATCCTACATTGAATAAAAAAATGTTGACTTTGACTTTGATCTCTCTCTACCTGTGGATGTCTTAAGAGGCGGGCGACCAAAGGACTAAGCCGCTCTAGATTGGTAATTTTCGAAAGCTTCTAAATAAAATTATTTAATTCTTAAGTTATTTTTGAATCTGTCACTTCTGACCAAACTTTATTGAATTAAATAATTAAATTTTTAACAAAAAAAAACAACCGACTTCAATTTTTTTAAGTAGTTTCTTCCATATCTCCAAAGTTCTTCATCATATCTTCACCAAATTAAAATGGGACCAACTTGGTAGTAAAGGCTTTCAAATAAAAAAGAATCAGCAAAATCAGTTCACAATTGGCGAAGATATCGCGTAACAAACATACATAAAAAAAACAGTCGAATTGATAACCTCCTCCTTTTTTGAAGTCGGTAAAAAAAAACATTTTCATTTAATTTCTTTTTGCAAATAAAACAGTAGTTCAGTTTTTTCCAAAGAATAGAATGAAACACTTTCTAACTAGACTTTAAAAAATAAAAAGCAAAAACTAAGTACCTATTACATTACCTCTCACCGTCCTCGGCCGGCGTGAAACAAAAAATATCTAGATAGAATTACAGAAAGAAATAAAGTTCAGAAGAATAACTTCCTCCAATTAATAACAGTAAGCCACTTCCCACCTACGACTAAAGTTTTACTTTGGAAGCTAAATGGGGCAGAACCACAACTAAAATCTCCTTTTAAGGTGAAGATATAGGCAAATGGCATTGAAGTGTGAAATAAATTGTTAACTCGTAAATATGGTGATAATTTCGATATTGCTCTTGGTCATGCACTAGATAGCCTAATAAATTATTTTATGAACTGCCGTTGAAATTATTATTGGTGATCCGTCTAGCTTTAAAACTTGCCGTGGCCACTTTTGGCGGCCATTACATACAAATTATCTCCATATTCACGAGTTAACAATTTATTTCAAATGATGGCGCCACTTAAAGGCCATTTGCCTATATCTTCACCTTAAATTGGGTGACTTTGGGTGCTTTTTATGTTTTGTTGCGTTGAATGATTAGTTTAGATTGTTTCAGCAGTGTCAGTTAGGCCTACCATAACTGTTTACCCAGTTTATTTTGCTGAAGAAGAGGCATTTTTATCATAACTTTATTTATGTATTTATAATACAATATAGTATCGTTGCGTTAGTATCCCATTATAGTACAAGTTTAAACTAAGTTTAGGGAAAGCCCAATCAGTATGATTTGTCGACTTATTTATTTACTCATAACTTCCTTAAAATAAAAGGGAGTCGAGGAAGGGGAAGACCAAGGATGAAGTTTTTCCAACAAATTAAGGAAGGGTTAGGAGTAAGGTCCTACCAAGACATTAAAAAGATGGCAGAGAGAAGAGAGGAATGGAGGCATCTCCACTTAACTCCACCGACAAGAGCAAGCTCTTACATTAAAGAAGAAGAAGAACTTCCTTGTAAAAATGACGGAACGATACCCGACACCCCGATAACGCGCAACACGTCGTCGCAGCCTTAACGTGTGCCGTACTATTAAGTTATATTATATATAAACTGTAAAAACGAGGTGTACTTATTGGAAATAAATAAAATAAAATAAAAAATATTTTAGGTTAAGGTATATATACAGGGTGAAGTTTTAAACACCAGCCAAATTTTTGGAGCAAGTTCAGTTCTTGATACTGAACTACTTTCTATAAAAAAGTTATTAAAAATCGATAAAAAAATTTCAACCTTCCATACAAAATCCGTTTGGCTGAGCGCTGATTTGTATGGAAAGGCGAATATTTACTTTAGTTTTTCGTTAATTGTTCTTATGGAAAGTAGTTCAGTATCATGGACTGAACCTGCTCCAAAAATTTGGCTGGTGGTTAAAAAGTCAACCTGTATATTGATATGGGCCTCTGGATGTTTATTTAATTCTATGTAAACTTTTATTGCCTGAAATAAAATAAATTGAATTGATTGAATGATGCTTTTGAGACAGAAAAAGGATAGCAGCATAGGAAAGTGCTATTCCGTGCTGACAGATGTGGCCCAACCCTAAGGCTTGAAACTACGCAAAGAAATTGTATACAAATCTAAAATGCGCACGAAATGGCAAAGCCGTTCCCAAAAATTATACCTAAAGTTATAGCTCTCCCCTTCTACTTTATTGCACTGACAGTTTGCGGGAAAGGGACGCCTATAACTTTAGGTACATTTTTTGGGAACGTTGGGTATTTAAATATAAGCATCATGAAAATATGAGCTTTATGTGCGTGGCATTAAGTTTAATTTTCAATGTCGTTTTTGTGAGATTATTATTCGTAGTTATTCTAGATAGTATTATAAATTCTTTGAAAATACATCAAGCGGCCGCCCGGACGGATTCAGTCTGTCTCTGTCACAAACCCTACGTGTGACAGAGATAGCTGAAACCGTCGCGGGTCACGTGTCTCTACGCACGTAGAGTTTTTGACACAAACGGACTGAACCCGTCCAAGGCGTAGTTTCAAGCTTTAAGCAATTAAAGAATTCCAAAAACTCACCATTATTACAAATAGCTATCCCCCGGTCCATGGCGAAGTTGAGGCACGCCATGATGATGCCCAGCAGCGCCAGGAACAGCCAGTCCTCACCCAGCCTCGCGAACGAGTGCCGCCAGACATATCCTGCAGGAAACTTCATATCATTGCTTATTTATTGCGACCACGAGCCATTTCGGGCTCTAAAAAATGTTTATTTGCTAGGCAAATTAAAAAAAGCTACCGACTGTCAAGAACGCCATCTAGTGATGAGTAGCGGTACTTCCGATACGACTTGATATCCATCCGTAGCGCCATCTAGTATTTTATAGAGAAAGCACTGACTTTCAAGCGTAAACCCTCAATAACCTAACCATGGCTTAACCTATTTTCATCAACAACCGCAAGGGAGCTTGCTTTTACGAAAAAAAAAACCGCACCGAAAGCGGTCCATCCGTTCGAGTGCTACGATGCAACAGACAGACAGGCAGACCGACAGACATTAGCGTCAAACTTATAACACCCCTCATTTTGGCAGGGGTTAAAAATATAAAATTCAAATGTTTATTCAGTAATAGTTCCGTGTGGTTTCCAGTAGAGTAGAATAGGACCACTCCAAGTCTTCCCGCTGATGTCGTAGAAGGCGACTTAGAAAACAAGCTAAATAAAGCTTATAAACATCAGAAAGACCTCTCCAACCCATCTAGCCAGCGTGGAGAGTTTAGACTAAATCCTCAGGCTGTTCTGGCCAAGTATGGCTCAGGTAGTACAGAGAGGGTCGTGCTCCTGGAGACTGAAGTATGAATTCTCTTCCATTTGTCTCTCTCATCCGCCAGCTGTTTTACTTCGCTGTACGACACGACGTTCACCTTCTCCTTTGTCTGTTTCATGTAGCTATGCCTCGGTCTTCCTGGTCCTCTTTTCCCTACCATCTTTCATTCAATGATCATCATCATCGTGTATCTTTTTGTCTCCACTGCAGGAACAAGACTCTCTGTACTACCAGAGCCATATTTGGCTAGAGCAGCCAGTAGCTTTTGGCCTGCACTCTCCACGCTGGCCAGATGGGTTGGAGAGGTCTTATTGCAGCTTGTGTTTCCTAAGTCGCCTTCTACGACATCCACGGCAAGACTTGGAGTAGTCCTATTCCACTTTGCCGGAAACCACACGGCAATCAATAATAGTCTTTATGAAATCGTCTCGTCACCACACGACCCTGGTGTTAGGTCGTGTGGTGACGTGACGTGGTGACGAGGTGTCCTGGTGTCAGGACCCCACGTAGGTACTTCTATTCGTGAATACTCCTAAACCACTTAAGACAATCGTCGTGACGGGCGACCTCGATAGCGTCGAATTTTAATTTAAGACAACGACAGATCTGATGAATATCAATTTATTCTGCGGGATAGCTCGCGATAACCGGATCAAATGACCACTGGATGGGTTATTCCATGGTCTGAGAGCTGGCACGAATTTTTGGGTAGGAATTTGAGGCAAGTTGAAAACTTGTCACATACCTCTCCTACCCCAACACGGAACTGCAGACCTAGCTGGTGAGTAGCGGGCATGTCAAAAGTCACCCAAGGATGCCAAAGACCTTGCGAAGTGGAAAAGAAATAGCCGGAACAGTTTAAATGATTTGGCTATAGTTTTACGACCGGCCGCCTGCCTGACGTCAACCCTCTTTGGGAATGTATTTGTGCGAAAAGTTTTACAACCGGCCGCCGCCCGACGTTAACCCTCCTTGGGAATGCAATTGCACATCAGCACGAGATGTTTGTGCTTAGTCCTTTTTCCTCCTTTCGTGTGTTATTCGTCTTAAGCTATGTCAGATAGCTTAAAAAATCTTAAGCGATCTGACTTGAAAAATGCGCTTTGTAAGCGAGAACAGACAGACGGTGCATTTTTGGATAATCTCGAAACAAACGCTTCGTCTCAGTTTCTAGATTGGCCAATAACATTATCTCATTGGTCAATGTATACTCGTACTTGATTTGGGTGGATTGGTTACATAGTTTAAACCTACTGACAGGCCTGTGTCACTCCCCGTTTAGGTATCGATAATGTACCTACATTATTACTATGCGCGCAGGCGGCCCCTCCGGGTGGTAAATTCAGTTATACCAATCGTTTGTCCAGAGTAATAAGAGTGAAATTGGCTTGCAATGGATGTCTAGGTATTTTTACGAAAAGGTGTGTGAGCTAAATTAAACGAAATCGCTAGCCACATTGAGTAGATATTTCTTTGAATTTCTTCGCTGAGTGAGACTTCTGTACGTTAGTATTATTTATTCTGTGCTACTGATAAAGTTAATACGTGCTTTATAATGAGACAGTAGGTATGAGAATAACCCAGTGGAACGTTTTAGCTCGGGCTTTGTTGTGGCGATACACTCTGAGCTAAATTGAAGAGCAAAACATTCAGATGCGCGTATTTTGATCTGCAATTTGTTTATCAGTTGTTACGACTTCGGAACAACGAAATATGAATAAACTTCGTCATTGAAACTTCGAAGTCTCAACACTGGTGTTCACCAGTGTTGGCCAGTTAAACACACGAAAAAGAAAGAAAATGTTCGGCTTATGACTTCAGGATTCTCTAAAGACGAATTATCTCATAGGTTCGTCCTTGAAACTTCGAAATAGAAGCATCTGTGTTGGCCAGTTACACACACGAAAAAGAAAAGAGTTCTGCTTATAACTTGGGGTTTCTAAAGACGAATTATGGCATAGACTTGTCCTTAAAACTCGAAGTAGTGTCCGCCAGTGACACACGAATAAGAAAAAGTTCGCCTAGTAACTTAGGGTTTCGATTTACGAATTATCTCATAGATTCGTCCATGAAACTTGGAAGTAGTTAAGCACCAATTTTGGCCAGTTACATACACGAAAAAGAAAGAAGTTCGGCTAATGACTTCGAGATTCTAAAGCCGAATAATATCATAGATTCGGCTTTGAAACTTCGAAGTAGTAAACCATCCGTGTTGGCCAGGAAGTTGCACACACGATAAGAAAGAAGTTCGGCTTATGACTTCTATTCTAAAGACGAATATTCTCCTGCCGAAGCTTTCCATATTTCCGCCGCTTCTTGCTTCATGATTAACATTAGACTATGACATCTTATTCTTCAGCAGCGAACTGATAGTAAAGAAGTAAGGTTATACCTAATACTTTGAAGAACTTCCCCCTAGGTCTATGCTTGCCCGTCGCTTCTAGTTCCTTCTGTCTCAGTTTGTCGTCTTTCCGCCGCTTCTTTCGCAATCTGCGGAGTCTCCTCGCTTCTTCTCTGGCTGCTTCGCTTAGGTCGCGTTGGTAGCGACCATACATCTGGGGAAGAAGGAAAAGTACATTAGTTTCTGGGTACATATCCAGTAAAACAGGAACCCTTTAGGTCCTTTCTTAATCAGAGATGAAGCGTCTGGAATATACCCAAAAAGGTTTGGCGCCAGGCAGGACCGACAGAGATAACGCCGTGGCCACATACTGGTTAAAGATCATTTAAAATCAAAACTATATTGAGACCATTTCGACTCGAAAAGAGCAGTAGTACCTACTTGTATCAAGGACAGACCTTACCCGAACACTTTCACTAGAAAAAAAATCTTCCCTCACTTCTGTTATTTCCACTACTAGACATAGGCCTAAGGATTTGTAAAATGACGTCCAACAGTAGACTTCCAGCGACTATTACTTATTCCCACAAGGTACTTCCGCGGTAGGTACTCGATACTGAAGTAGCTACTCTCTACACTCGTGACTACCTTTTTGTTTGCGAAAGATATCAGATTATCCCCGCTTGTTTTAGCTGAGATAATACCAGCAGCAGTGTAATTATTTGTACTCCAAATACGTTACAAATTGACCTTGAATAGGAGTTTAGAAGATACAATACAAGACCCTTAATTGCACAAAAGAAAAATACGTATTGTATTTTTCTTTTGTGTAAGGTAGAGATTTGGTTTGATAAAGGTAGAGATAATTATTTTAAAAACTAGGAAATGCGTAAAAGGCGGCCTTATCGCTAGGCAATTTCTTCCAGAAGTAAAACCTACTTAAGTTTCAGTACAAATCTTCTTTCGACGAACTTCAACGAACGAACGAACTTCGGCGAAACAAATAACTAAAACAACCCTGGAAGGAACCCTGACGAATGGGAAACCCTGAAAAAATACCTTATAGAAAATAAATTAAATTTTTTCGTCCTCCCATACAAATCAGCGCTCAGCCAAACGTATTTTGTATGGGAGGACGAAACATTTTTATCGATTTTTACTAACTTTTTTTTATAGAAAGTTGTTCATACTCCATGTTCAGTATCATGGACTGAACTTGGTCAAAAAATTTTGCCGGTGGATAAAAAAGTCAGCCTGTATAAGTTCTTTTTTAAATCTCGTGACTAAATTAGGTTAAGGTCAAAACCCAAAGCCGCCACGAGGTTGTAGGTAGACGTTTCGCAAAACTGTTTTATTTAGTATATATAGCTTTTTAAACAAGGATGTAAGTGTAAAAATCAAAGTTCAGAAATTAGAGTAGCTTAGTAGTTTGCCATTTGTTAAAAGAATATTTTTACTTTGGAACAATAAAGTGTTAAAATAAATAAAGCATCCGTGTCAGTACCCAGCATCTTCCTTCAATGGAATCGGATATCAGCACATTGCATCTCCAAATATAGCTCCACCCACGCAACCAAGTCCAATCTAATTGCTACTACAATTACCTATGTTTAGATATACTATATGTATATTACTAGCAACTTCTTATGACCATTTACAGGTGTATTCGGCGTACTGCCACATCAGCTCTAAGTTCTTTCTAAATACTGTAATTGGTGAAAACCGTTGTATTTAGTTTTACAATAAATAAATAAATCAGCAGTTTCAGAAATCTGAATCTGAAGCTCTTGGCTGTGGCGGATTTACAAATTCCAGTCATCATCATCAGGTCTTTTTTAGTCTCCACTGCAACAGCACGACCTTCTCTGTACTACCAGAGCCATATATTCAACAGAACAGTCAGAGCATTCAGCCTACACTCTCCACGCTGGCCAGACGGGTTGGAGAGGTCTTGTTTAGCTTGTGTCCTTCTGCGACATCCACGGGGAGACTTGGAGTGGTCCTATTCTACTCTGCCGGGAACCACACGTTAACAACTTCCAGTAGGCCAATCATACTCGTGTTTCGTATAGGCTTGTAACGATGCTGCATGCATCATATTCAAACCTCCTTTCTTCATCTCATCCTGTCCGTTTTTCATTCTTCATTTCATTTCAACTTCCCTTTCATTCCATTTTCAAAGCATTGACTGATCCCTTTTCACTCATTCCACCATCATCTCTTAAGCTGATCATTTACTTCTCTCTATTCTCCACTTCCCCTACTATCTTCTATGTGGGAACTCGCCTAGAGCTCCGGACAGGTCGAGGTCCCACAGGCTTGTTCATTCATGTTCAGCTTTTTCTTTCCTCTTCCTTCTTCTATGACCTCCGTAGACCACCCTAGTACGCCACAGGAAGGTTCTGGGTTCGTTCAACCAGGGCAAGTTGGAAAGTAAGCTACGCCACTGCGATTAATACTCGAATAGGTAGTGAGCTAGTGAGATATTCTGATTGGTTACTATGTACTACATTTACTATTACGATTACTATAGCTCAATGTCAATGTAATGCCAGTTTGCACTAGTGCTTGTTTTGAGATTACATCTTCATAAAGAAGATATATAGTTGTAAAGCGATGCATGTCTTTAATCCAGGATACAATGTCATGTTTAATTAAGTATTGAGGATATGTAGAAGGATTTTGAGAGGGCCGTTTAGTACATAATTTAAACAATTTTGAAACCCATAATGGCAGCTGTACGAGTACACACTCGCCGAGACACCCGACACAGACAGGGCGAAAGCAAGTGTGAACACGGTGCTCTCGTCTCGTCTTGCTCTCTTGTCTCGCCTCGGTTGCTCTCGGTCGCTTGTCGGTTTTTGCACTCGAGTCAAAGAGTCTCGTTCAAGTCTCGTTGGCTCTCGCGAGTGTGTATAGGCTTGCTCTCGTCGAGAGTCTTCTCGGCCGAGACTCTCGGCGAGCGTATACAGCCAGCATTACAAATGTGTACAGAACGTACCGTACGTAACGACTACGTACGGTACGTTCTGTACCTTAGCCTTGTAGTAAGTGACATCGCTGACAAGCTCCCAGAAAACCGGCTTAGATAGTTTGGACATGTAATATTATGCGACGAACACCTGAGTATGTGGGAAGGAGAGCATTGAGTCTTGCCTTGCCCGGCCATAGGCGAAGGGGGAGACCGAAACTAAGATGGCTCGTGCGGCATCAATAGAAACGACAGAGAGAGAGCAAAGTAGAAGCGACTAGTGAGGAGAGCGGACTCTATCAATGGATGGGACAAGAGGATGATCATGAAAGTTTAGGTACAGAAATAACTTCTCGTATGGGTGAATACCTATACGAATTGCAGCAGTTACGTAAACTGCAAAAGGCAAACGATAATAAAAGTTTCTAATAAATTGAGTGGGTTCTTTTTATTATTAGGTATTCTATGGAAACGTATTTTTTTTAATTTCATCTTCTCGAAATAGACTTGCCAAAATATCTTTGAACAATCATAAACCCAGATAAACAAAACACTATATTCATTCATTCATTAATTCATTTCGATCGATCATGTGGACAAAGGCCTCTCAAGCTACATTTGCAAATGTAGAATAACATATAAACAAAATAATATTCTGTGAAGAATATTATTTTGTTTAAATGTTATTATATATGCCTATATTGATCCACTGCTGGACCAAAGGCGTCTCCCAAAAAAGGGAGGATATGCCCACAATCACCACACGGGGCAGGTTGATGATCGCAGTAGAAATTGTGACTAAAGCGTATATTGTTTTTACTTCTTATATGTATACCTTCGATTATAATATTAGAGATACATACCCGACCAAAAATTAGCTTAATAAAGTTTCAAAACTCATGGAATAATATTTAGCCATGCCCCCCCCCCCCCCCCCAACCCTACGCCACTGGAAAATAATATATACACCACGCGAAAAGAAACGACTCTTAAGCATGTGTGCACGTAAAATCGCTTGCGGCTATGTCTAGGTGTCTGGATGTGCGCCGCCTGGCCTTGAGAGGCGTGCGGGGCGTGGAACGAGCCATCGCCGACGGCTTTGGCCAAGGGCTAGTACCTAGTTCGCGTCTCTCTCACGCAGCGCACGATATTCCATTTCGGTTCGGTATCAACCTTAGCGTTACGCGCTCCGGCTCAAGGTCACCTCACCGGCGTTCAAACTCTCACGTACAGGGAGTGTCGTCGCTGTGCCACTGGTAAGGCATCTTAATCTCACGGCTCCTTCCTTAGTCGCCTCTGTAGAGGAGCAGAGGGAGGGAAAAGTGTGGTGACAACACGTATTCTACTCTGCCGTCACCACACGGCAGGCACAAGACAATGGAATGCTATCTTGTTAATCCCGACCCCAAATAATCGAGTGAAGGTCTTGCGATGCCCCACCACGTACTCGTGTTCACATATAATCTGTGGATAAACTAACAACTCGGGTACACATTTGCCTTGTTAAATATCTGCAAACATGGCTTGGCTTCAGTGGCAAATGTTGATTAATTGTCTTACTTAGTTCAGTAGTAATTATATTATACTAGCTTTTACCCGCGGCTTCGCTCGCGTATCCTAAATCCTACGGGAACAGTACATTTTTCCGGGATGAAAGGTATCCTATGTCCTTATGCGTATGCGAACTTTCAAGAAGATTGGTTCAGTAGATAAAGCGTGAAGAGGTAACGAAAAAATATACAAACTCACTTTCGCATTTATAATATTAGTTAGGATTAGGATTATGAACGCTCTTACCTAGGCTTTTTCATACAAACGTAAGTACGTACAAAAAGCAAGTGCTTTTGTGACTAAACAGTCCGGACTTTTATTGAAATTCAGGCTTTTTTTCAGGACTTTTCGAATTCCTAAATGGCAACCTTATTGTAAGAACGTCCCACTTCTTCCTATGTCGTGTGGCTTCTGGCTTAGAATAGGACCACTTCATCTCTTCCTGTGGATGTCGTAAGAGGCGACTAAAGGAAAAAGCACAAACATCTTGTGCTACAACTGCATTCCCAAGGAGGGTTGACGTCAGGTAGGCGGCCGGTCGTAAAACTATAGCCAAATTATTTAAACTGTTCCGGCTATTTCTTCTCTACTTCGCAATGTCTTGGCATCCTTGGGTGACCATTGACATGCATATTATATTTGGAGAAGCAAAAGCAGAAATGCGCACCCCGGGCTCCAAAGCAGCGCAGCTGAGGATGCAACCGGGAACGCGCTAAGACGAAGAAGAAGAAGATCTCACTTTTTACTATTAAAAATGTAAAAAATTAGATGTTTAGATGTTTTATACTCAATCACGTTAAAATGGCTGATTGGATTTAAATCAAATTTAGCAAGTTAATAGCTAATACGTGTGGTTCCCGGCAGAGTAGAATATACTCCAAGTCTTCCCGTGGATGTCGTAGAAGGCGACTTAGGAAACACAAGCTAAACAAAGCTTATAAACATGCATGAGACCTCTCCAACCCGTCTGGCCAGCGTGGAGATTGTTGGGCAAATCCTCTGATTGCCCTTGCTATAATATAATATGGCTCTAGCAGTACAGAGAGGGTCGTGCTCCTGCAGTGGAGACTAAAAAGGACCTGATGATGATGATGATGATAGCTTAATAACCTGGAATAATACACAGGATTTTTATTCCGTACAAAAATAGGTTCCAGTGGAATTACTAGACTGTTAGACAACGTTTAAAAAAATCTATAATTTGTTGTCATCCTATAAGATAGGATTCCACCCTTCTCCTCATTGTACCTCTCGATTCGCTTCCTCCTTAATTGTGCGAACCGCTAAGGTGTGGAATTCTCTCCCTGCGTCGATGTTTCCCCATACATATGATTTAGGGATTTTCAAGGCAAGAGTGAATAGGCATTTTGTGAGTCTGCGTGTTACACCTTAGACCTCATCTTAGCTTCCCATCAGGCTAGATAGAGGTCAAACGCACTCAAATCTCTAATAAATAAATAAAAAAAAGATAAGGGCGTATATAGGCGTAAACAGATTTCACTTAATTATTATATATAAATAATACATGGGTTTTGCGAAATAAATGAATAAAATTACAATATTTTTTATCTATGACGGAAACGCCCTTCGATTGGCGTCTTCTCCGATGACGTCACATGAAAGTAAACGTGGTGTTTTGACGGACTTTCTGTATTTTTTATTAAATAATTTTACGGCTCTGGATACAAGTCCTTAAGAGCCTATCTTTAATTTTGTTCTTTATTCCTAATCCTAACCTAACAAAACAATCAAAGGGTGGTGTAGGCCTTTGACTGCTTCAAGGGAGCTTCTGGCGACAAATCTATACGAGTCCACTGGTTTACATAGACGATTGAGTGGCGGACGACGCCCGAAGACACCCACACAGTCCGCAAAATAAATATCACTACAGCCGTACTATGACTGTCCACTTTAACTATTTCACACATTGTTCATGTCATGAGCATTTATAACACCAAACAACACCAATTTCATATTATAAAGTCCACTAAAATCAATGTGTAAAATAATTTAAAGCAAACCCCAACCAAACCCCTTGACTTCCCGCCAAAAACCTCACTCCGGACTTTCTGTATGCGCGTATTACCAGTGTCACCTGTGTGTGACATCATCTGTCAAATAACCGCCGCCATGACAGAAATTAGCGTTTTTGGCACACTTGTGGAAATTTAAACTTCAAAATTGATTTTTATTGATAATACAATAGATATCCCGGAAATATTAATATATTGTGCTTATTATGTTAAGTATAAAGAATTATTTAAAACGATTCTTCAAAATGTGTCTAATACCGTATTGTGAAATGAAATGAAATGAAAATTTTTATTTGCAAGCAAACACGGTAGAATTACATTTGATAATACAGGTCATTTACACCTAGATTTATTGATCGGCATGCAAATTTTTATTTATTTATTTTTAAAATTAGTCCTTCATTACAACAATATAATAATAATAGTCACTATTGAGCAATATCATGCATGTCAAATAATTTACAATAATTTACAGTATACTTACAATATATATATATTTTTTTTAAATAATAAAATTATGTCAAATGATGATATGGGCGCTGCTTTTCAAAATTTAAAGTCAAGAAATTCTTCAACGGTATAAAAGCTTAATAAAAGCGGTATGAAAGCATAATTGTCAAATCACGAACTATCCACCCGGGTAACGAACGGCTGGTTTGAAATAAATATGTAGTAAATACCGACCATAATTAAAATTTCACTTTTATTACCTGAATCTTTAAATGATTTAAATAATTTACTTAACCTAAATAACCAACTAAGGAGTTCCGGCCATATTGATTGACGTCACAGAGATATCAATATCATTGACCCGTGCAAAAACTGACACTTTAACATTTATTATACGGCTCTTCCGTGCTGGTCTGGGAGAAAAGAAAAAACTTAGAATGTACCAGCTGCTTCTCTTCCCGCGCAGATCGTATCATGTTAATTAATTAAAATAAAATAAAAGTTTTATGAACTACTGTTTACAGTAGCTTGGCAAAATGCTGAGACAAGCCTAACGTTCTCACTTTACACTGTAAACAGTAGTTCATAAAATAGTTTGAAGAGTTATAGGCCTTCACAAAGACAAAATTTTAAATGATATCTCCGTTTCCTATGAAATAATTTATTTCAAATGGGGGCAGCACTGGACCCCGGAAAATTTATGTACCTCCTTAAGCATTACGTGGTTGATATAATACATATATATCTCACAGTAAGTATACATATAAAGAAAAAAACAAACGGTAGGTATGTATATGAATACAAGAAACCACTTTCCAAATAGAAAGAAGAAAGATAACAAATAATAACAAGTTACAAAAACAACATATTATTATATGAGCTTTGAATAGTATATGAGTATGTGTAACTTGCCAACAGGCAATGGAGAGAAGTATAACAGGTATCAAACGAAGGGATAGAATCAGAAATGTAGATATCCGTGAAAAAACAAAACTTACGGATCTACTAACCCGAATAGACCAGCAGAAAAGGCGATGGGCGGGCCACATGATGCGTGACATGAGGGGAAAATGGAGCAAAGCAGTGACAGAGTGGTATCCAAGAGATGGAAAAAGAAAAAGAGGCAGACAAATAACAAGATGGGAAGACGACGTCAGGTTTACTGCTGGTCCAAACTGGAGGAGAGTCACTAGAGACAGAGCCCAATGGAAGTCACTAGAGGAGGCCCATGCCAAGAGGCATTCTGAAATTAGGGACATTTTATAAAGATAAACACACAAAACACAATTTCAGAATAAAGGGCTATTTATTATTATTATTATGTGTAACATAACGATAAGTATTAGTTTTATATGCAGTTTGACATTGGATTATTATTCATCTAAGCATTCTTAAATGCAAGCAAAATGCGCAGTTCCAACCTGATTGTACATAAACCCTGCAAAGTATACATATGTTGGTCAGAAGCTTCGACCCGGTGAAACCCGTTCTCGAGCCCTCGGAGGCTGACTTCAATGGCTCGGACCCTTAGGATTGTATTCAGAAAGGTAGGTACCTAATATTTTATACGGAACCACAACACAGACACACAAACACTGTCATGTATTTATCCCTAATGGGCAGACATAGCATTTTGCGTCTTGCGGCTCTAAGCAAACAGAGCCTAGGACTCAAAGGCAAAGGCCACTTTAAGGGTTATGGTAGGCGATAAGGTAGAAAAAGAAATCAAAATAGTGATGGGTTGCTATTTCTATTGTTAAGAGCCCATATGACCCTAACAGTACTTAGAGCGATCTTAAATATTATCAATAGTAACGAAATACTCACTTTGAAATAAAAACATAGCAAAGTTCAGGACTAACTATATATAGTTGTTCAGTTACATGGGCTGAGGTACCATCTGAGAGGTTTTGCGTTCTGTCAACAACACGATGTACTTATACATTATATGTTTCGAAAACACGATTGCTTGAAATTTTCTCGATAGAATAAAATTGCGAAGTTCCTCTAAATTACCTCAGAATTATACTAAAACGGACAGTATTCAGGAAATACAATAAATTAGCATTTGTACCTTTAGATCAATTGTATTAAACATAGGGCAGTCATAATATGTCTTACTTTTTAAATTACTCTTAAATATTCTTTGTAAAACGAAAAAAACCTCAAAACCAAAACCAGCCTCATTGACCTACCGCGATCTTTTCACCGCGCATGGCTCGCTGTCTCGCTTGGGCTAAAGTAAATTTGTGTGCGTGGAAGCGGGAGCAAAAGATAGATTATCCACATCAGGCTCAGCCTTAATAGGAGATGCAGCTATCACCTATTAAATGATTCGTATTTTCGCCTATTCCCACGACGACGCCTAGTTACGAGGCCGGCAATGCCGGCCGGAATAAGTATTGTAGCAACTCTGAGGATCGAGCTTGGGCCTTACAGATGCACAGTCAGTGCCTAAACCACAGAATAAATACCCTAAACAACTTGAAAAGTTATTATAGGAGCATGTGTCAAGGTGAAGAGAAAGCATGAAAGTAGAATAAATGCAGTTGAAATGCGAGCGCTGAGAAGTATGTGTGGTGTTACCTTGAAAGATCGAATAAGAAATGATGTTATAGGGGATCGTTGAGGAGTGAA
Organism: Acrobasis repandana; assembly: GCA_963576875.1. Classification (NCBI taxonomy): domain Eukaryota; kingdom Metazoa; phylum Arthropoda; class Insecta; order Lepidoptera; family Pyralidae; genus Acrobasis; species Acrobasis repandana. The sequence goes on from OY756239.1 coordinate 12,849,777, forward strand.
AGAGGACGTAGTGACAAAAGTAGAAAAAGGGATGTTAAGATGGTTTAGGCATGTAGAAAGGATGGATGAAAAGAGATTAACAAAAAATATTTATAAGGCAAGTGTGAAAGAAAGAGCGGGACAGGGTCGACCTCGGCGAACATTCTGCGATCAGATTGCAGACGGTCTAAAAAAAGGAGAGGTAAGAAGTACCCGTAACCGAAGGGCATGTATGAAGAGGTTGATGAGTGTAGATGAAGCAAAAGAGGTCTGTCAAGATCGTAGGAAGTGGAGGTCCATAGTTTCTGCCTATCCCTGTGGGAAACAGGCATGATAGTATGTATGTATATGTCGATGGATGTCTTCAAATGAGCAAACTGGAAGTGTCCAATAAGTATCAGCTGCAAGGCGACACCTTGGATTACACATTATACAATTGTGTCACAGGTTAGGCATCCCGTGGGAGCAGGATCTGTCTGATTAGGGAAATTTCACAGTTTGCGCCAATTGCTCGGGTAAGAATGAGTCGCGACCACGTTATGAGGTGTAGGTAGAATTCGAGGCGTTGCAACTTACAGATATACAAGTACACTTCTAGATCTTAGCGCGTTCCATGTTGCATTCTCAGCTGTGCTGGTTAGGAGCCTGGGGTGGCTTTTCCCCCTTTTTCTTCTCCAAATAAATGCGTGCCAATCACAGATCTGTATATACTACTAGATAAAGAAAGTCCTTAAATTTGTATAAAAACCTGGCTTGTCAATTTTTATACAAATATTTAATAAGAAATTCACTTACAAACGGAAGGAAACACTTTTTTATCACTTCCTCCAACGTTTGTCGACGAGTTTCTACCGCTCAAAACGGTATCTTTAGAGAATGAATGTCCGATCTAATAAATTGACATACACTGACTAAAAGCGACGATCCTAAATGAAGTCAATTTGACATCAGATCGACACGCAAATTCATACAGAGGTTGTGTCTATCTTGATCCATGGTCTGTGGTGTCAATGGTCACCCAAGGATGCCGAAAAACTTGCGAAATCAAGAAAAAATAGCCGGAACAGTTAAAACGATTTGGCTAACTAACAGATAACACTATCACGTCTTTATCCCTAACGGGTATGGTAGACAGAGGCCACAAGACCCAAAGGCCACTTTTAGGGTGATGGTGGGCGTAAAGGTGGAACAACGGAATCAAAATAGTAATGGGTTGCAACCTGCATCGTCTATTTACAAGATTCACATTCTCGTCAATTCCCTCGACCGTTATTGACGATCCGCGCGGGATGAGAGGCAGCTGGTACATTCTACGTTGTTTCCCCAGACCAGCATGGAAAAAACACAAGTACATTAGGCATTGTGATTGTTTTGCAAACACTGCTATCGGAAACCTACGTACGACACGTATGATGGATGAGCTGCTAATCCCCTTATCAGGATCCAGGAAGACAATGAAGGCTAGACGGTCACCTGACTCACGCAATTTTTTCCATAAATAAATTAGAGGCCAAAAACCACAAGACCAGTGATAGCGAATTAATACAGGGTTACTTTTAAACACCGGCAACGTTTTTGGAGCAAGTTCAGTCCGTGATACTGAACTACTTTCCATAAAACCAATTACCAAATCTCGATAAAAAAAATTTCGTCATACTAAATCCATATCTGTAGCATTGCACTTTACGGGTGCGAAACATGGATATTGAATAAAAAAGATAGTGACAGGCTGGTAGCTTTCGAGATGTGGTGCTGGAGGAGAACGGAAAAGATCAGTTGGACGGAAAGGAAAACCAATGAGGAAGTATTAGAAATAGTAGGAGAGAAAAGAAGACTGCTGGGCGAAATAGAAAATTGGAGAGGGAAAATGATTGGTCACTTAATACGACATGACTTCTTATTTAAAATCATACTAGAAGGAAAGATAAAAGGTAGATGAGGTCCAGGACGACCAAGAAAGAGCTATGTAGACCAACTGAAAGAAAAAGCAGGGGTTATGTCGTATCAAGCACTAAAGAGTAAGGCAGAGAACCGAGAAGTTTGGCGCATACTCCACCGACAAGAGCCACTAAGCTCTTAAATAACAAGAAGAAGAAAGAAAAACCATTTGGCTGAACGCCAAATGGTTGATGATGATTGATGAAATTCTTTTATATGACGCTACAGTACAGTTCCCCCCTTTACGGCGGGCGGGAACTTTGCTATTTCTCGCCCAATCAAAATCGCAAGCGTATAAAAAAATTTGCGAATTAGGGACGGACAGAGACGAGTGGAAGAATAAGGGGGAGGCCTTTGCCCAGTTATGGGACACAATACATACAGGCTAGTAAAAAAAAAAAAATATAGTGCCCACCTTCGTCAAAATTGGTTGAAAAATGCGACAACAGGTCGCTTGTTTACCCTAAAAATTGGCAGGTTTTAGCATTACATATACTTACTCGTACTCGTATTTACCATAAGAGAAGTTTTATTATATGGTATCACATTGTAGCAAGGCACGAATTAAAAAAAAAACATATCACCACAGTCGTTAAAATAAATTACCCCCATAAAGTACAAGCTTACAAAAGATTTTCAAAAAGTTAATTTATGGGTTTTAAAATTTTTCGAAAACCCAAATGACAAAACAAAATTATCTTTATCCGAAAATTAGAAGGTTTATTTTTATTTAGAATCTTTCTGTGCGTATCCTTTTTTTCCGTTTTTTGCAATTATGAATTTACTAAAGGAACCTTTTTGGGAAAATATGGCTTCATAATGGACAATTGGACAGTCAAGGATAAGGTCTGAGCACTCAAAGGGGGTTTGACCTCAAATTAGACTGATAGAATGAATATACAGATATGCATCTCCAGACAGACTGACTGGATCTAATGTCTAGCAAGAACTAGATTTACATCCCTGCGTTGCAAAAACCATAATATAGTATTTTATTGTTGTATAAGAGGGTACAATAAATGGGCAAGTGCGAGTCGGACTCGTACATGAAGGGTTCCATACCGGAACGGTATGGAATGTACAATGTTTTTAAACGCTGAAGAAACTCGTTTCTTGTATGACGTCCCCTTTAATTTTTCACTTCATCTTATTGATGCCATTAAAAAGATCTAATTATAAACGCTGAAAAAACACGTTTTTTTGTAAGACGACCTTTAATTTTAAACTTTTTTCATTTTTAGTATTTGTTGTTATAGCGGCCACAGTAATACATAATTGGTGAAAAATTAAAGTGTCTAGCTATTACGGTTCAAGAGATAGAGCCCTGTGACAGACGGACAGACAAACGGACAGACAGCGGAGTCTCAGTAATAGGGTCCCGTTTGCACCCTACGGGTACGGAACCCTAAACATGACGAGTGGTGCGGGTTACGAGCCTTGGCGAACATCGTATAAGACGCCTTGAGTGTTTTTAACGTACTTATACAACGTTGCATACAATGCCTTCTCTACACTACTAGTATGGTCAGTTCAGTTCAGTTCTGCGCCCACCCAGCCAGCGTTTCGAAGCAAAAGCATAGGAACTAAGTCCACCTTGGAATGGACATGACTGCACTGTTTAGTTTGTGTTTCCTAAGGGTCATTTTGTTTTGACGCGACGCGACGTAGCGCGCACTTTGGAAGAAATATAGAACTTGTTTACTAGGCAAAAAGATACTGATTTCAGCGACAGCCCGCTTTGCCGCGCTGCGTAGCGCTGCATAGCGAGGCGCAGCGAGCTCACACTCTTTTTATCTAGTAAACAAGTTCTATATTCCTTTTACGTGCGCGCTACGTCGCGTCGCCTCGCGTCTCGGTGTGAACTGACCCTAAGTCGCCTTCTACGACATCCACGGAAATACTTGGAGTGGTCCTATTCTACTCTGCCGGGAACCACACATTTCACCAAATACAGGCTGACTTTTTAAACACTGTCCAAATTTTTGGAGCAAGTTCACAAACAAATCAGCGCTCAGACAGACGGATTTTGTATGGGAGGACGAAAAATTTTTATCGATTTTTAATAAAAAATTTTGTAGAAAGTAGTTTAGTATCATGGACTGAACTTGCTCCTAAAATTTGGTGTTTAAAGAGTCACCTTTAAACCATTTTTTTTTCCAAAAAACGTTCGTTACAGAAAGTAGTGGTTTGGACTCATCCCTTGAGTATTTTTCTTCAAATTATGCGTGGGATTTTGACCTTAAAAAAGGATGCAGAGATACCATCTCATGATGACGAATGTCATTTATCCACTTTGAATGCGATTGCACTTACAAGCATGTTTACAGCCGATAAATAAGGATTTTGTAATCGTAATGGGAAGTTAAAGAGAAATAAACTGTGTTTAATAAGGTTATCAATTCGACTATTATGTTATTTTTTGTATGTACATATACATACATACTATTAGGTCCTTACATATGAAATTGCCGATTTTCAATACTGGCAACTTTAAAATCAAATATCTTGCGTTTCATTAGGAATTCCAAATTCAAATTTATTATGAAATAAAGCCAGAAAAATATTGTTTTAAAATTCGTATTTCATTTGTTTTAACATCATTTGTTTGAGTTTCAACATTGCTATAAAAACAACTATGGACAAATTGAAAATTCGCGGTATTTACGAATACGAGTTCCACCGTGGCACCAGTGCTGCAGAAACGACTCGAAGATTTAACGACGTGTATGGACCAGGCACCGCTAACGAACGAACGGTGCGTTTTTGGTTTCAACGTTTCTGTTCTGGAAATTTCGATTTACACAATGAGCCTCGTGGACGACCTGATACTCAAGTGAATAACGAAGAATTGAAGGCGATAGTGGAAGCGGATCCATCTCAAACCACTTCTGAATTAGCAGCAGCCTTCGGCGTAAGTGACAAAATGATACTTATCCACTTGCGCCAAATCGGAAAAATTAAAAAACTCGAAAAGTGGGTACCGCACGAATTGACTGAAGCAAACCAACAAACACGCGTTGCTTGCTGCGTTTCTTTGCTTAATCGCCACAATAATGAGGGGATTTTGAACCGTATCGTGACTTGTGATGAGAAATGGATCCTGTACGACAATCGGAAGCGATCATCACAATGGCTTGACCCTGGAGAACCGGCAAAAGATTGCCCTAAGCGAAAACTGACCAAAAAGAAGATTCTGGTTAGTGTTTGGTGGACCAGTGCTGGTGTTATCCACTACAGCTTCTTGAGATCAGGCCAGACGATTACTGCAGACTTGTATTGCCAACAATTGCAAACAATGATGGAAAAGCTCGCCATTAAACAACCGAGACTGATGAATTACTCTAGCCCACTGCTCCTTCAGGATAACGCTAGACCACACACTGCACATCAAACGATCGCCAAGTTAGAGGAGCTGCAACTGGAACCTCTGCGTCACCCACCATACTCTCCAGATCTTACCCCAACCGATTACCACTTTTTTAAAAATTTGGATAACTTTTTACAAGGAAAAAATTTCAAATCTGATGAGGCAGTCAAAACCGCCTTCAAACAGTTCATAGACTCTCGCTCCTAGGATTTTTTTTCCAAAGGTATCAATGATCTGCCTATAAAATGGCGGAAGTGTATCGATAACAACGGCGCATACTTCGATTGATTAAATAATAATTTCATTAAAAAAAACTTCTTTCACTTTTTTGATACTGAACGGCAATTTCATATGTAAGGACCTAATATTACGCCTGTTTTCCACAGGGGTAGGCAGAGACTATGGACCTCCACTTGCTACGATCCAGACACCTATTTTGCTTCATCTACACTCATCAACCTCTTCATACATGCCCTGCGGTTACGGGTACTTCTTACCTCTCCCTTTTTCAGAACGTCTGCTTTATTTATGATGACATGATAAAGAACTTGGAAGATATGAAAGAAACCCCTGAAAGAAAATGAAGTCGGTTGTTTTTTTTTGTTAATAAAATAATTATATGATACGTATAGTACAGAAACTATGAGTCCAAACATCCATAGCAGCCTTTATCCTTTTCAGGACATAGACAGCATCCTTTCATTTTCGTCTCTCCCTTGACACCTGTGCCGGATTAGATTGTGGAATTTTTCTAGGTGTCACCTGCATCGTCGCAGATGTCATCATTCATATTAAGGGTGGATAATGGTTGAAACAAAGCCGTGTGGCTTCCGGGTCAGAATAGGACCACTCAATGTCTTCCTGTGGATGTCGTAAGAGGCGCCTACAGAAGTAAGCACAAACACCTTATGCTACAACTGCATTCCTAAGGAGAGTTAACGTTGGGCGGCGGCCGGTTGTATAACTTTTCGCACAAATGCATTTCCAAAGAGGGTTGATGTCAGACAGGCGCCTGATCGTAAAACTATAGCCAAATCATTTTAACTGTTTCGGCTATTTCGTCTCCATTTCGCAAGGTCTTTGGCATCCTTGGGTGACCATTGACATGCATGTTAAATTTGGAGAAGAAAAAGCGGAAAAGCGCACCCCGAGCTCCGAAGCAGCAGTAATTGGTTACTCGGTGTTTTATTATAAGACATCAATTTTCCATTTATTTACGTTACGCATTTAAAGATATGATAAATTAGTTCGTGATTACGTACTGAAGATAATATTTATTGTCATATGCTGAAGGTGTCCACGACAACATAATTATATGGAAAATTCTACGATAAATATGACAATACGCCAATCAGGCAAATGGCCAGAGATTTATGTAAACGTGGGCGTTTAGCGAAATGCCTTCATTTAGCTAACTACTAATGCTTGTAAAACAACAATTTACTTGTCACCTGACACATTAGTATACGCCTTGATTTTTTTAAAATTTTACACGAGCCAAGATCACTCTTCAAAATTTTCGTCTTCTTTCAGGAATAAAATCAAAACTATTCGGTCCAGTAGATTCGGAGCAAATTAGCTGTGACAGACGGACGGACAGACAGACGCACGAGTGATCCTATAAGGGTTCCGTTTTTTCATTTTTTGTACGGAACCCTAAAAAAACATACAAACATACAAATACGGATGTAGACTAAACAAATATTTTTGGCTTATCACGTAGATTATTTATTAAAAAATATTGTAAGAACCAATACGGATTTCTTCTTTTCACTCATTAGCAAATAATGACGAAGTTACGGCGGCGCCATTAAATTTGGCATGACGTCATGATCTAGTATAATTATCTCTAAACGGTGCCGTTAATTGCCCCCACTCCAAAATGTTTTACAAGCTGTATTTTTATGAGTTTTTACTACTTTGATAAAATATGGGTCCATGATTTTTGGATTATCTAACTGATGGACTAACTTTATTGAACTCTATCGGAATTTTTTATAAATAATAAATTCGTATTTACAACTGGCCATATTTAATGCACATCAGAAAATAGGATGACACGCAACATGTCATAGATAAATTGTAATGCAAATAAACGTCGTGACATTCGACGACAAGGAAAGTACTTCACTTGTATTATAAAATTATCTTCACATTGGTAGAGTATCACTTGTCACCGTGGACACTTTTCTATCACATTACTCACACTTCACACAACAGATAGAATTTCTACTTTACTTGCTGACATACATATATTGTTCATGTAATTAAGGCATGAAAAATATGTACATTTCCAAATTATATATTGAAAATCCTTACATTGAAAATTGAAATTATACATGTATTGAATATATACATTATATATTGAAAAACTTACATCCGTGCGTGAGTAAAGGTTTACACTGAGCCTATGACCTTTTTGCATTGAACTCACACAGACTATTATGTTCTTTTATTTTTTCTTTCTTTTATGTACTTATTATAATTTCTGTATTTATATTTTTTATTTTTGTTGTTAAGATTGTGTGTTTCAATACAAATAAAGTTTTATTCTATTCTAAAAATATTTGTGGGGTACCCAACCGGTATATTACCTATAAAAAATATTGTACACGTATTTTTTTCTTTTGATATGATTTCACGATATTCACAATCTCGTACGATTTTTACAGGGCGGTGATGTCAAAACATTTCAAAACTTGAATCGATGTATTTTATTTATTCAAGAACACTTGACAATTTACAAACATACAACATAAAAAATAAGGAAGTACGTATCTTTGTAATTTTTACTACTCTAATAAACCGGGGAATATGATTAATCTGACTACGGACTAATTAGAATAATACTTTTCTGACCCAGTCCACAACACTAATACGAGTATGCTTAACATTTTACCATCATTACAGACTTTTTCACAGTTTGTGTACTAAGTTTGACCGGTAATAACACTTGAATTCACAAACATACTTTTCTCGCCAATCGACTCGCCAAATGTAAGCTTCACTTTATAATAACATAGGTGGGTGAGACATTCTTCATTTGTATGTGCGTATGTGAACTATTGTATTCGACATTGTGTCATGCCTTGGTTCGAACTTGGTCTAGATTCTAGCATTGATCAGTGTCTGGCGTTTGACGTGTCACAGGCAGTTGGGGAATTCTTATGATTAACATAACATCTAGAAGTGTTCGTAAATTATAATATTTTACAAGCTTTATTTAGCTTGTCCTGTTTGTTGTTATTTTTAGGGTTCCGTACAAAGAATGAAAAAGCGGAACCCTTATAGGATCAGTCGTGCGTGCGTCTGACTGTCTTTCTGTCTGTCCGTCTGTCACAGCCAATTTGCTCCGAAACACCCAAACACAGATGTGCATCATGGGTCATTTTCGGGGAAAAGTTTTGCAAACCTTACTGTGTCATACATATATCAAATGAAAGGGCTCGTTATGAGGATCTCAAATATATATTTTTTGTTATTGTAAAATAAAAAGTTTTGATTTTATTCATAAAAGAAGACAAAAATTGACCATTCCCCCCCCTGATCTTCGCAAAACTACTGAGTTTAAAATAATGAAAAAAATACAATATATATTACAGGAAAAATACGCTATACTATTATTTTTGTATGAAAAAATTAACGGTCATTACCATTACATCTACCACAAAAAGTTTTTTTATGCGATAATTATCGCTCACCATACATTCGTATCGCAAACTATGGTCCGTGATGAAAGCATAATACCGGTCATTAGATTTAAAATAAGGTAACTCAAGAAAAATTAAAATCGAGGTACAAGTACATGTGTTGTAACTATGGAAACTCTCTATTAATTATTAATATGTTTTCAAAGTTTATTAAAATATAAAATGCCTTATTCTACTAAATTCCATGGGTAATTGCAGTAATATAATTAATATAATATAAATAATTCTCGAAATTGTAAAAAAGTGAGTTACATCACTTTGTCACGACGACGTTCCTTGTGACGTCAACTCACGCCGTCTGGACAGAAGTGCGGCACCTTTGGTAGTATTTTTAGGTGTATTTGTGATTTTTTTCTATCGAATAAAATTAGCATTGTTATGAGAACAGTACCTACTTCGGTAGCATATGTCCTGAAGAATATCATATATTTATTTAATATTTTCAATTATTATAGTTTTACGCAAAATAAAACTCTCGTTTAAGTCATGTAAGCCCCTTAAGGCGAAGATATAGGCAAATAGCCTTGAAGTGTAAAATAAATTGTTAACTCGTAAATATGGTGATAATTTCCATATTGCTCTTCGTCATGCACTAGATAGCCCTTTAAATTATTTTATGAGCTGCCGTTGAAACTATTATTGGTGATCCGTCTAGCTTTAAAACTTGCCGTGGCCACTTTTGGCGGAGGCAAGTTTTGAAGCTAGGCGGACTAATGTAAATACTTTCAACGGTGGTTCATAAAATAATTTAAAGGGCTATCTAGTGCATGTCAAAGAGCAATATGGAAATTATCTCCATATTTACGAGTTAACAATTTATTTCAAATGAGGGCGCCACTTCAAGGCCATTTGCCTATATCTTCACCTTAACGATTCCTGCTGTTGAAAGAAAATATGTATTCTACAAAGTGAAAGGGACATACCCGTAATAAAGGTTTATACTAGATTATTATAGTATAATGAAATTAAAATGACAGCCAAAAACAAAAACAAATGCCATTTCCATACAAAAGTGTGAAGTCGCCCGGGCGATTTGTATGAATGTCTAAATTTTTTTTGTTTTTCGGCTGTTATTTTAATTTCATAATACTTTAGTGATCTAGTATAGCCCGTGGTTCGATTTATTACGGGTATGTCCCTTCCACGTTGTATATGCTTTGCGTGCGTGTTTTAACGCATGTGGTACACCTTTGGTATTTGGTCCAATTTTCTCGGTACCTAAGTCAATTTCTGTTAACGATTTAATAATTGCCACTTTTCCACTTTTCTTAAAAATAAACAATAAATGCTATTATATTTTATTTTAAAGTAAAAACCTACATTAAGTAGAAAATACACAATTGTAAAGTACTTCCTGTGCTAATTAATGAAAACTAAAAAGAAATATTATAATTCGTACCAAAGGTTGGCAACATAGGTAAATAAAAGTAAAAATAACCGTCTATGACCTTCCCTGTACCACATTTCGCATGCGACAGTAACTTTGCGACAGGAATTGCGTAATTTGCAACCATCGTTATCGTTAGCTTAGTAATAGTATAGGGTGGTGTGAATGCCCGTAAATTTTTTCTTACAAAAATAATAGTATAGACCGCTAATCCGGAGGTTCTGGGTTCGATACCTAGTCAGGGCAAGTTGGAAAATTGCCTTTTTCAAATTGTCCTTGGTGTTTATCTATATATGTATTTATCATAAAATATAGTATCGTTGAGTTAGTATCCCATAACACAAGATTAAAACTTACTTTGGGGCTAGCTTAATCAGTGTGATTTGTCCGTATATATTTATTTATTATTTAATTTTGATCATTTTTAAGTTTAGATATTTTTTTCATCTATAGTATACTACATTACCAGATGACCGCCGCACTTTGGTATCGCTATCGCTGGTCACATGACTATATTTGTTTTCTCACAACTATTAGGAATACTTAATGAGTTTATTAACATTAGATTATTAATCGCACGAGTCCCGTGACTTGTGACGTCACGGTTTACCTTGTTTATGTTTTTAATGAGTAATATACATATACATAATTACGTAAGTAAGGCCAAAGAAAAGGTGGATGGAGTACGTTGATTCACACATTTGCCAAAAGTGGCCGTTTTTCGCAAATGTGCGATGAAAATCTTCACGTTCTCATAAGTAAACAGTAGTTCATAGAATAGTTTGAAGGGTTATCTAGGGGATACTGGAGTCAAAATTTCAACTGATATCTCCGTTTCCTTTTAAGTAATTTATATTTCAAATGGGCAGCACTGGACCCCGAAATATACATGTATCCTGTTAAGGATGATATGGATAAAAAGAATGTAACAAGTGCCTTGACAAAGGATAGAGTGGAAATGACTCACATGCTGTCCGGACCACACGTAAGTGAAATAAGGTAACGTAAAAAGAAATTTCATGCTGGTCAGAGCATTAGAATTAGAATGAGAGACTTAAAATGTACCAGTTGCTTAACTTCCCGCGCAGATCGTAAAAGACGATCGAGGGAATGAGCGTCAATGCGAATTATGTTAGTTTACTGACAGATGACGCGAAATAGGTCTGTCAGGATCGTAGCAAGAAGTGAGAACGTTAAGCTTTACTACGCACATTTGAGAAAAACGGCACTTTTGGCAAATGTGCGTAGTAAAGCTTAACGTTCTCACTATAAAATGTAAACAGTAGTTCATAAAATACTTTGAAGGGTTATCTAGGACTTGATAGTTGCAAAATTTTAAATGATGTCTCCGTTTTCTTTGAAATGATTTATTTTAAATAGGGGCAACACTGGACCCCGGAAAATTTAGGTACGGCCTTAATAGGCGAAGCGGCTATCCCATCACTATTTTGATTCCATTTTCCACCATCACGCTAAATGTGGCCTTTGGGTCTTGTGGCCCTAGGCTCTATCTGCTTAGAGCCGCAAGACGCAAAATGCTCTTTGTGTGTTTCATTAGGGATGAAGACGTCATCATCATCATCAGGTCGTTTTTAGTCTCCACTTTAGGATCACGACCCTCTGTACTACCAGGCCTGTGTCACTATCGAAAATGTACCTACATTATTACTATGCGCGCAGGCGGCCCCTCCGGGTGGTAAATTCAGTTATACGAATCGTTTGTCCAGAACATTAAGAATGAAATTGGCTTGCAATGGATGTCTAGGCACTGGTATGACTCTCCATTGATTCAGAGTAACATATATACCTACTACTACTACAAACGAAACAATTTATCTGTGCACACGTCGATGTGTGAGTTTTATACTTAGGGTCGCACCGCAAAATTATTTTAATACTTACCTACTAACGAGTTCGACATATTTACGATTATATTTTTCCATACCGGAAGATTTGCGAACACGATGACGTAAAAAATATTCTGTTTTATATGTATTAAATGTTACAGAAAAGTCGGAAACAACTACATAATATCACTTCACAAATATTTTTCATTATGTCCATTGTCCATTTCACTATTAGTTCACTTTACTGATTATTATTGAGTCATTTATAATGTAACGCACTAATTTCACTAATTCACTATTGTAATATAGTAATTTGCATATTCGGCGCAAAACTATACGGTAATTATATGAATAAATTCAATAAAAATAAACAAATGTTTATCACGCTTACACGCACAGCATGTCAAGTTGTCATTGTCAACAATTGCATTTAGCACTATAACCCGCGGAAATTTAGTTGGCATCTGCATGTATGTGATTACCTGTGAGCGAGGAGCCTATGTAACATTACCGGATTGCTTATTAGCAATCCGGTAATGTTACAATCTCGCTCTTGTGTATCTCCCGCCAATGCGAGAGAGCGAGAAGGGTATATATAACAAGATGGTTGCTGGGTAATAACGTGAAATTATATTGTTGCTTTGCTTACCTGTTTTCATCATTTGGAAATGTATGAAATATACGTTCTTTAGAGTATTGGGTGGATAAACAATTATTATACGCGCACCTTCTCACCATGATGGTTACTATTGGTTGACAGTTCTCAAGACAACACACGTCGCGTATTGCGTGCGGCTAGTAATTAAACCCTGGTTTGGAGCTGTCAAAGCTCACAAAGTGCGGGGGAGAGGTGCGGGGACGCCAATTTGCGGGAGACGCTGTGAGATACCATTCTGTTTGACTCTTATGTATTCTGTGGTCTAGGTATTTATACGAAAAGGTGCTGAGTTCTGACGTGAGCTAAATTAAACTATATCGCTAGTTAGTAGATATTTCTTTGAATTTCTTTGCTCAGTGAGACTTCTGTACGTTAGTATTATTTATTCTGTGGTACTACCAGAGCCATATATTAGTCAGAGGATTTGGCCTACACTCTCCACGTTGGCCAGACGGGTTGGAGAGGTCTCTCATTGATTTTTATAAACTTTGTTTAGCTTGTGTTCGCTTTGTTTAGTCGCCTTCTACGAGTAAGACATCACGGGAAGACTTGGAGTGGTCCTATTCTATTCTGCCGGGAACCACACGGCTTTAGTTTGTACTTGTTTGGCTGTAGTTTACATACCTATTGTATTGTATTTTTTTGTGGTAACTTAACATCTTTTCAACAATATTTTTTATGTAAAGCACTGTGGTTTTACCATTTTGACGTTTCAAACCCGTCTTAACATACTTTATTATGACGTAACAACATACTAATTATGTTTTTGTGTCACCTTTACCAAAGAGCGTCCTTCAACCGGTACGGTGAGATGTATAATTTGTATATAAACATACGTGTATGTTTGTTTGTATTCTTCTTATCGACCATCATAATTTGTATTGTAGGTACTTATATAAGTTGCTAACTGCCGCGGGCAGCGGAGATGGGAGTTTATGTTTAGATTTAATAAGATAGATAGATAAAATCTAATACGCTTATTGCTTAAGCATTTAAAGCATATGCGTATTGCATTTGATGACGATGATTGTAATGCTATATCTATACTAATATTATAAAGCGGAAGAGTTTGTTTGTTTGTTTGTTTGTTTAAACGCGCTTATCTCAGGAACTAAAGGTCCGATTTGAAAAATTATTTTTTTGTTGGGTAGTCCATTTATAGAGTTTACTACTACATTAAGTAGAAAATACACAATTGTAAAGTACTTCCTGTGCTAATTAATGAAAACTAAAAAGAAATATTATAATTCGTACCAAAGGTTGGCAACATAGGTAAATAAAAGTAAAAATAACCGTCTATGACCTTCCCTGTACCACATTTCGCATGCGACAGTAACTTTGCGACAGGAATTGCGTAATTTGCAACCATCGTTATCGTTAGCTTAGTAATAGTATAGGGTGGTGTGAATGCCCGTAAATTTTTTCTTACAAAAATAATAGTATAGACCGCTAATCCGGAGGTTCTGGGTTCGATACCTAGTCAGGGCAAGTTGGAAAATTGCCTTTTTCAAATTGTCCTTGGTGTTTATCTATATATGTATTTATCATAAAATATAGTATCGTTGAGTTAGTATCCCATAACACAAGATTAAAACTTACTTTGGGGCTAGCTTAATCAGTGTGATTTGTCCGTATATATTTATTTATTATTTAATTTTGATCATTTTTAAGTTTAGATATTTTTTTCATCTATAGTATACTACATTACCAGATGACCGCCGCACTTTGGTATCGCTATCGCTGGTCACATGACTATATTTGTTTTCTCACAACTATTAGGAATACTTAATGAGTTTATTAACATTAGATTATTAATCGCACGAGTCCCGTGACTTGTGACGTCACGGTTTACCTTGTTTATGTTTTTAATGAGTAATATACATATACATAATTACGTAAGTAAGGCCAAAGAAAAGGTGGATGGAGTACGTTGATTCACACATTTGCCAAAAGTGGCCGTTTTTCGCAAATGTGCGATGAAAATCTTCACGTTCTCATAAGTAAACAGTAGTTCATAGAATAGTTTGAAGGGTTATCTAGGGGATACTGGAGTCAAAATTTCAACTGATATCTCCGTTTCCTTTTAAGTAATTTATATTTCAAATGGGCAGCACTGGACCCCGAAATATACATGTATCCTGTTAAGGATGATATGGATAAAAAGAATGTAACAAGTGCCTTGACAAAGGATAGAGTGGAAATGACTCACATGCTGTCCGGACCACACGTAAGTGAAATAAGGTAACGTAAAAAGAAATTTCATGCTGGTCAGAGCATTAGAATTAGAATGAGAGACTTAAAATGTACCAGTTGCTTAACTTCCCGCGCAGATCGTAAAAGACGATCGAGGGAATGAGCGTCAATGCGAATTATGTTAGTTTACTGACAGATGACGCGAAATAGGTCTGTCAGGATCGTAGCAAGAAGTGAGAACGTTAAGCTTTACTACGCACATTTGAGAAAAACGGCACTTTTGGCAAATGTGCGTAGTAAAGCTTAACGTTCTCACTATAAAATGTAAACAGTAGTTCATAAAATACTTTGAAGGGTTATCTAGGACTTGATAGTTGCAAAATTTTAAATGATGTCTCCGTTTTCTTTGAAATGATTTATTTTAAATGGGGGCAACACTGGACCCCGGAAAATTTAGGTACGGCCTTAATAGGCGAAGCGGCTATCCCATCACTATTTTGATTCCATTTTCCACCATCACGCTAAATGTGGCCTTTGGGTCTTGTGGCCCTAGGCTCTATCTGCTTAGAGCCGCAAGACGCAAAATGCTCTTTGTGTGTTTCATTAGGGATGAAGACGTCATCATCATCATCAGGTCGTTTTTAGTCTCCACTTTAGGATCACGACCCTCTGTACTACCAGGCCTGTGTCACTATCGAAAATGTACCTACATTATTACTATGCGCGCAGGCGGCCCCTCCGGGTGGTAAATTCAGTTATACGAATCGTTTGTCCAGAACATTAAGAATGAAATTGGCTTGCAATGGATGTCTAGGCACTGGTATGACTCTCCATTGATTCAGAGTAACATATATACCTACTACTACTACAAACGAAACAATTTATCTGTGCACACGTCGATGTGTGAGTTTTATACTTAGGGTCGCACCGCAAAATTATTTTAATACTTACCTACTAACGAGTTCGACATATTTACGATTATATTTTTCCATACCGGAAGATTTGCGAACACGATGACGTAAAAAATATTCTGTTTTATATGTATTAAATGTTACAGAAAAGTCGGAAACAACTACATAATATCACTTCACAAATATTTTTCATTATGTCCATTGTCCATTTCACTATTAGTTCACTTTACTGATTATTATTGAGTCATTTATAATGTAACGCACTAATTTCACTAATTCACTATTGTAATATAGTAATTTGCATATTCGGCGCAAAACTATACGGTAATTATATGAATAAATTCAATAAAAATAAACAAATGTTTATCACGCTTACACGCACAGCATGTCAAGTTGTCATTGTCAACAATTGCATTTAGCACTATAACCCGCGGAAATTTAGTTGGCATCTGCATGTATGTGATTACCTGTGAGCGAGGAGCCTATGTAACATTACCGGATTGCTTATTAGCAATCCGGTAATGTTACAATCTCGCTCTTGTGTATCTCCCGCCAATGCGAGAGAGCGAGAAGGGTATATATATCAAGATGGTTGCTGGGTAATAACGTGAAATTATATTGTTGCTTTGCTTACCTGTTTTCATCATTTGGAAATGTATGAAATATACGTTCTTTAGAGTATTGGGTGGATAAACAATTATTATACGCGCACCTTCTCACCATGATGGTTACTATTGGTTGACAGTTCTCAAGACAACACACGTCGCGTATTGCGTGCGGCTAGTAATTAAACCCTGGTTTGGAGCTGTCAAAGCTCACAAAGTGCGGGGGAGAGGTGCGGGGACGCCAATTTGCGGGAGACGCTGTGAGATACCATTCTGTTTGACTCTTATGTATTCTGTGGTCTAGGTATTTATACGAAAAGGTGCTGAGTTCTGACGTGAGCTAAATTAAACTATATCGCTAGTTAGTAGATATTTCTTTGAATTTCTTTGCTCAGTGAGACTTCTGTACGTTAGTATTATTTATTCTGTGGTACTACCAGAGCCATATATTAGTCAGAGGATTTGGCCTACACTCTCCACGTTGGCCAGACGGGTTGGAGAGGTCTCTCATTGATTTTTATAAACTTTGTTTAGCTTGTGTTCGCTTTGTTTAGTCGCCTTCTACGAGTAAGACATCACGGGAAGACTTGGAGTGGTCCTATTCTATTCTGCCGGGAACCACACGGCTTTAGTTTGTACTTGTTTGGCTGTAGTTTACATACCTATTGTATTGTATTTTTTTGTGGTAACTTAACATCTTTTCAACAATATTTTTTATGTAAAGCACTGTGGTTTTACCATTTTGACGTTTCAAACCCGTCTTAACATACTTTATTATGACGTAACAACATACTAATTATGTTTTTGTGTCACCTTTACCAAAGAGCGTCCTTCAACCGGTACGGTGAGATGTATAATTTGTATATAAACATACGTGTATGTTTGTTTGTATTCTTCTTATCGACCATCATAATTTGTATTGTAGGTACTTATATAAGTTGCTAACTGCCGCGGGCAGCGGAGATGGGAGTTTATGTTTAGATTTAATAAGATAGATAGATAAAATCTAATACGCTTATTGCTTAAGCATTTAAAGCATATGCGTATTGCATTTGATGACGATGATTGTAATGCTATATCTATACTAATATTATAAAGCGGAAGAGTTTGTTTGTTTGTTTGTTTAAACGCGCTTATCTCAGGAACTAAAGGTCCGATTTGAAAAATTATTTTTTTGTTGGGTAGTCCATTTATAGAGGAAGGCTTTAGGCTATATAACATTACGTTCCGACAACCACGCGAACGAAGTCGCGGGCACAGCTAGTAAATCAATAATCTTTTTCTTAAATTTCCACTCTATAGTTCCAGGAGCGCCGTCAGCTATCAAAGTACTCGTGTCTTCATCAACCTCCTTACTGGTCAGCTGGAAGAGGCCAGAGCAGCCAAACGGAGAAATAACATACTACACTGTTTACATAAAGCCAGTTTCTAGGTAAGATTTATTGGGGAAAGAAAAAAATATGAAGGGAACACTAACTAATTTTTTTTCGTTATTTGGATGCAAGTAAGTATTACGATTCTTTTTCCCAAGCGATGCAATAAGGAATATGCATGTAATACCAATCCGGCTCATATTTTTATTTTACAATTTCTATTCATACGTTACCACGCCTAGTTAATTATTTTTCTTACTGACTCTTATTTGGATTATTTATCGATTACAAATTTTAAAAAAAAGTATGCATACTCTCTATTGACGATTGACACTATTGAATGCGGTTCAGTTGAATTTAATATTTACTTAGAGATCATAATCTTTTTTTTTAATACAATGTTTTCTATCAGTGAGGACCTGTAGGTAATGGACTTTCTGTATATATATATTAAGTTTTCTATGTAAATTATAATAGTTGTTGGTCTTCCAATTAAAATAAAATAAAAATAAAATAAATCTTTTTTAAGGTTCGCGCCCAACGGGTGTCCCTTTAACCACAGAATAAGTACCAGTACAGAAGTCTCACTTCTTAGATCTTCAAAATTAGCCACTTAGCAAATAAATGTAAAGAAATATCTACTCAAGGGGAAAGATGCGGGGACGGGGAATGGGGACGCATATTGCGCGGGACCTTAGGAGATTCCGTTTTGTATGTTACTTTTAGGGTTTGATCTCATCTATCAGCTGCAGCACGGCCGGTGCCGAAGCGTTCTTATACATTTTCCACCCATTAGAATCGTTTCATAAGGTTTTTTTTTCTTGGCTTGACGCTATTGCGTATTCAGCCAGCAGAACTATTACCTACACGAAGAAATAAAAGCTAAGAGAGTAGAAAATCAAGAGCATTTATTAGCTTCGTTCAGCTTGTGTTTCCTAAGTCGCCTTCTACGACATCCACGGTAGACTTGGTGTGGTCCTATTCTACTCTGCCGGGAACCGCACGTCTAACCTACGTACCTACTTTTGACACTACTACCTCAACACTAAAATTCGCAATAAAATTAGCCGTTCATAATTTCGTGAGAGACGTTCAAATTGGTGCAAAAATTCGAAGATCGCACGAGCGCATGATAATGAGATATTAGCATCATTACCTGGCATTACTGGCCAATTATCAGGTCATCAACGATGGTTATCGTCATCTCTTTCGCACCTTTTAAATCACTAGTGGCCCGCGCCCTAGTTTTGAACGGGACGTTTTTATACATTCCGTAGGATCATTGGATTGGATAATTCGAATTTACCGCGAAAACCCTAGGGATATTGCGAGAACACGGATAATCCGCTAGATGACAAGACGTCAAATTAGACACTTTTTTCTAAACGTCAAAACAAACATTTTCAATGGGATTCGTATGAAAAACAGAACCATCATGGTTTTCTGGAGGCAAATAGCTTATTAATAAATCGAAAATCATATTGAAAATGGATATGATCAATAACAAGTGACACTATTTTGTGACGTTTTATTCTCTTAACAGTACCAAATAATTTATATTAGACTAAATGCAATGATGTGTGAAAACATTTCTCAATCTTACTGGAAAACGATAGGGATTTTGCAAAAACACGGTCGCTCTAGTAACATTGAATATTATTAGCTCTGATTGATTACATTTTTGCATACTGGCCGACCGGAGGTCATCAAAAAAGTTAAGCGCCATTTCTAGGGTTCCGTACCCAAAGGGTGCAATCGGGACACTATTACTGAGACTCCGCTGTCTGTCCGTCTGTCAAAGGGCTCTATCTCTTGAACCGTAATAGCTAGACACTTGATTTTATTCTGAAATTCACCGCTTATGTATTACTGTGGCCGCTTAAACAACAAATACTAAAAATAAGATAAAGTTAAAAATTACAGAACTATTACTACTAATTAAAGAACATGTTAAAATTAAAGAGACCCTCTTTAATTTTAACATGGTTTTTTCAGCGTTTTTAAATCGATCTTTATAATGGCATTAACTAGATACTTGAAATTTTCACCGATTATGTATTACTATAACCGCTAAAAGAACAAATACTAAAAATAAGATTTTTTCTAAGCGTGTCGATGTTTATTGATAATAAATTAAATATTGAATATTATTAATATATTATTCGTTGAGTTGCAAGACGCCACTATGTCTGCGAGATTCTAATGACATTATAAATGTTATCTTTACTCTAATTACTTTTCAAATTAACAGGCTTAGTATGGTGTCAATTATTTTTTAATTGGCACTGCGATTCGTGTATACTCTACTCTTGTATACTCAGTTTCTCCTAAAGTTTGGTTCATTTACCATCATTGGCTTAATTTAACAGAAAATTAAATGATAACACCTATCACGTATTTTTTAATCTTTAAAAAAAATACATACATAGGTACTTTTAATTTTGACGTGAAAACGTCTTGAAAAATTGGTTAGCCGGGTGACACTTCAAGAAACTGCGTTACGCTCCGCTCACGTTATGCGCTCACAATGAGAGCGAGTGAGAGGCACGCGTGCCTTTCACTTTTTATGTCTGTCTCTCTCGCTCTTAGGCGGGCTAACCATGCCCGAGTGGAAGTCAAGTTTGGAGTGAAGTGGAGTGAAGTCGTTGTCACGTAAAACTTTTGCCCGTATACCGACTTTACAGGCAACCAATTTTTTTTAACAATATATTTTTTTTATTCATTCTAGAATAAGGTAGCTACTACATAATTAATGTGCCTAGATATAACATTTTTGAGATTTTTGCTTCTAGCCAAAGAATCACCAATAAATTTAAGCACTAAGTAGGTTCTTGACCGTGAAGTATTTTCCATGTGTCCCTTTTTCGGATAAAGATGAAATAGAAAAGACGAATAGTCAACAACAACAACTGACTTTTCAACTACCAGCCTTTATGGAGCAAGTTCATACCATGACGCTTAAGTACTATCCATTTAAACAATAAACAAAACACTAAAAAAGAATTTCGTCTTCCCGAGGACGAAATTTTTTTACCGTTTTTTTTTTTTACAAAGCAAATCAATATTATGCCGAACTTGCTCTAAAAGTTTGGCTGGTGGTTAAAAAGTCACCCTGTATAATAGTCGCATATAAATATAATATCAAGTTAATATTATTTTCACAATCGCACCAACTTTTTATTATTTTTCAGCAAAATCCTGTCACCCAAAATTAGCCTGTAAGACATTGCCTTGGCGATAAGGCCGCCTAATTTTACACCTTGTATATTAATTGTATACATCTAAGTATATTATGCATGTTAATGTGACTTTTATGTTTCTTGGCGCAATAGTGTTTTTATTTTTACTTACTTATTTAAAATATACCTAAACATGGAAGGTCATTGCCTAAAACACAAAAAATGGAAACACAAAAACGGGCAAGCTTAAAAAAAAGCATGTGACATGGGAAAAGGTTTTATTTACGAGTTTAAATGTACCTACTACTTACGATGACAAAATAATTGCATTTTTGTAACCCGAAACTGATTTATCATCGTCACTAAAAATTGTATAAATCCGCCAAAAATTGTTTACAAATAAGTAAGTACATACATACAACATACTGAATACTTAGTACCTTCTTATACAGATTTGATCGCCAAAATAAAAGCTAAAGCTGTGTTAAAGCATAATAAATACGAGTATATTGTTTGTTTGTTTGTTTGCAATAACTTTATAGTACCAAAATACAAAAAAAAAATTACAAAATTTGTAAAAGCAAATATACAATGGCGTACTTATTCCATATAGGGATATATGTATGTATTACTTAAATTAGGTTGGAAAAGACCAAGGAGAGAGAATACTTGAAGGAAAGAAGGGAGGCCTTTGCCCAGCAGTAAGACATGCACGGCTTAAAAAAATTGGTACTCATAATTATTATTTATTGGCACCACGGGATAGACAGATTTAATTTAGATTGTTTATATTTATTTTATATGTATATGTATTTATTGGTATTTGTTTCCAAGATCTAATATAGTGGTCTCCAGCCAGGGCAAGTCGGAAAATGGCCTATTTCAAAATTGTCCTGGGTCTTGGATGTTTATCTATATATGTATTTATTATAAAATATAGTATCGTTGAGTTAGTATCCCATAACACAAGTTTAAACTTACTTTGGGTTGGGGCTAGCTCAATCAGTGACACTGGTATACAACGTGAAAGGGACATACCCGTAATAAATCGAACAAGGGTCTAAACTAGATCATTATAGCATAATGAAATTAAAATAACAGCCAAAGCACTAAAATAAATAAGGCATTTCTATACAAAAGTGTGCAGCCGCCCGGGCGATTTGTATGGGAATATCGAATCTTTTTGGTTATTTGACTGTTATTTTAGTTTCATTTAACTAAAATGATCTAGTATAGGCCGTGGTTCGATTTATTACGGGTATGTCCGTTTCACTTTGTATATACTTAGTTACAAATAACACTGATTCAGTGTTATTTGTCCCTATGTACTTATATATTTATTTATTTCTATAATCGTATAAATACGGCTAACTTAGTATTGTACTTGTAAAATAAATTGTAGCCGAATCGTTGAATGTTAATTATATTTATCTTTTATCTTCTAGCTAGTTATATTTTAATATTAACAATATTAAATGGGTTTTAGCTTGTTAATATTAAAAAAAATTACTGTTAAAATACATTGAAAAAATATATTTAACATGTTTAGGTGGCGGTTTTTTTACTTACCAGAGTGCCTAGGTAACTGTGCCCGATCTCCTCCTCCGAGGTGTCACCTGACACCAGGGTTTGTCTCTTGAACCGCATTTTTTTTCACACTTTTTCCCACTTCAAAAAAGTTAGGCTTTTCGAGTTCCAGTGTGATTATTCATTAATCTACTTTTTCATAACTTTCGTATTATTTTTTGCATCATTTACGATAGTGATATTACTATAAATAATAAAATAAAAGTCCTAATTTAGATAAAACATTTTTTATCAAAGTTTATGTAACACGTTTTGTGTGAAACATTTATTGTAAAATCATTGATTCGTAATTCAATGTCAGGTTCGTGACATTTTTACGACGGCAATAAGATTTTATTTAAAAATATAAACTTATTTTTAAATTATTTTTCTTAAAATTTCCAAAAAAAAAGTAAAGTTTTAAAAAAGTAGACTACCACACGGATAAAGACGAATCACATCACTGCTTCCAAATTCGAAACGCATTCTAAGGCAAAGTAATAAAAAAAATGAATTTTGAATTTTCGAATTCGATTTTCGAAACGCCCGTTAAATCCTTCGAGACAGGACGGTACGGGCTGACCACGTAAAGGCAAACTAAGAGATTTGCCGGCAGCCACTGCCTACACGAAATGGTCTGAAACACTGAAACTTACGCCGCGTTCATACTAGCGTTGCCAGGTGTGCAAAGTTGCAATAAGTAACATCATTATATATCGGGGGTTTCATCTTGAGTAACATTGTGACATAACATTGAGGATGTCATGATTTTCAGAATACTGGTGACACTTCAACACGTCCCGCTTTCCCCTAATCAAGACGATTTTCACTAACGTCCCTAGTGTGTACTTTGATCGATAATTTTGGCAGGATAAACAAATTTATATATATGCTATTTGTAGGTATATAAAAATGTTTTTGATATTTTCTTACCAAATTCAAATAGTCAGCAATATTAATTCTTCGCAAAATGCGAAATGATGATGACACACAAAATTCTGCCGTATATGTCCCGATTTGACATCCAAAGTCCCTCCGTGTTTAGAAGGCATATTAGGCCGTCATCATTAGATGTTTCAGATGCCATTAGGTAGCTAGACACACAAAAAAAAGCGCACTTTGATATCCGGTCCGAAATTTGACAAATAGGACAAGCGGGTTGGTGATCAGTCTTTATACCGGACTGCCTGTTCTCTGTTACCTTTACCTCCATTAGTCGCCTCTTACGACACCCGTAAAAAGAAGAAAGGGATGGTGACGAATCGTATTCTACTCAGCCGTCACCAAAGGCAGTGGCGGGGCAAGCTCAAAGTTTTATCTAGGCCCGCTTCAGTTGTAAAGTGAGAGCAAAGTTTAATGTGGGCCCGCTTCAGTGGCGGAGCGGGAGCAAAGTTTTATGTGGGCCCGCTTCAGTTGCGGAGCGATAGCAGTTTTATGAGGGCTAGCTTCAGTTGTGAAACGAGAGCAAAGTTTTATGTGGGCCCGCTTCAGTGGCGGAGCGGGAGCAAAGTTTTATGTGGGCCCGCTTCAGTGGCGGACCGAGAGCAAAGTTTTACATGGGCCCGCTTCAGAGGAGGAGCGAGAGCAAAGTTTTATGTGGGCCCGCTTCAGTTGCGAAGCGAGAGCAAAGTTTTATTTGGGGCTTCAGTGGCGGAGCAAGAGCTAAATAGCGGCACTGACTACTGATCAAAGGGCTATGTCTAACAGGGCAATTATCATTTGAAAATTTTACGCACTAGATCTGGCAGCAGTCAGGTTCACACGATCTTATCGTCTCATGTTATCTCTAACAAGTGCAATTTTCATTTGAAAATTGCTCAATTGGCGTTTGCGATTATGTTAATAAAGATACTGCTTCTAGAATTGCAGTTAATGCTAGTTTTACATGTATACCTACAGGAAATAACGTAACTCTGTGTAGGCATATCACATAAAAATCAGTGGTGGGTTTGATATGCCTTTTACGAGTATCGTCATACGAATGTAATGTACGAAGTAATCATTGAAAACTGTTCTCCTTTCTCGTATTGCTCCTGTAAAGGTACATCGAACACTCTCATTGAATGAAGAATCCTATGTAAAATCTATAAAAATAATAACAATAAATAAATTCATCGATTCATATGACGACCTCCATGGCGAAATGGTTAACACGCTAGACGGCTAATCCGGAGGTTCTGGGTTCGATCCCCAGCCAGGGCAAGTTGGAAAATGGCCTTTTCCAAATTATCCTGGGTCTTGGGTGTTTCTTTATATATGTATTTATCATAAAATATAGTATCGTTGAGTTAGTATCCCATAACACAAGTTTAAAACTTACTTTGGGGCTAGCTTAATCAGTGTGATTTGTCCTTATATACCTGTTTATTTATTATTGTTTATTTACATCAACGAAAAATTTATTCACCAAAATTAAATTGACAGTGACGAAATATTATTGATTTAAATAACATCAGAACATTACAATGCTAGGACAAATATGTGAAGAAAATAAAATACAGTGACAAAAGAAAAGGTGAATAAAGTACCGATAGCCTACGCTTCATATGAGGACTGTATTTATCTAATTGACTCTTCTATCAAATTTAATGAATTTCAAAAATAGAGAAGTTAAGTTTTATTTAATGTTTGCTACGAACAATCATTCTCTAGAATTCTAACGCTCACCGTTCGATTCTGATTCCATTTACGCAAACAAACGAACAATAATTACAACGAAACACTCGAACGCACACATAGACAAAGATGCATGCGATTGGTCGCGACAAGGTCACGCGTCGTCGTCGGTCGGGTGGGGCAGTCAACGCAATGAGCGGTGAGGTACATACAACGCGCGGATGATACCTATTATGCAGTAAGCTACGCTAAAATAAATAACCTTGTTTACGCGTTACTTTTTTTTTAATAACTAATTTTCATGTCTGCCTGACTTCTACACCACTTCACTGCACATGACGGCATTTTTAATGAATCGATTATCGCAAAAACACAGCAAAATTCTCAAAGGAAACTTTTTGAGACGCAACCACACGACTCGAGTGTCAAGGCGAACTGTCGCGCCGCGCTGTTCATATTTTAAGCCCCGCCGGCCGCGGTACATATCGCGTGGAATGATTTTTCGGGATTATTTACGATTCTAGAGGATTATATTTCGATGACTGTTTATTTATTTATAACTCAATATTTTATATAAACCAATTTTTACCCGTCAAAGACAAGAAATAAACGGGCAAGTGCGAGTCGGACTCGTACATGAAGGGTTCCGTACCTCCGTACAATGTTTTAAAGCACTGAAGAAACACGTTTCTTGTATGACGACCCCCTTTAATTTTTTACATTCTTTTATTTTTAGTATTTATTGTTATAGCGGCCACAGTAATACATGATCGGTGAAAATTTCAAGTGTCTAGCTATTACGGTTCAAGAGATAGAGCCCTGTGACAGACGGACAGACGGACAGACAGCAGAGTCTCAGTAATAGAGTCCCGTTTGCACCCTTTGGGTACGGAACCCTAAAAACGACGATACCTCGAGTAGTTATCTTCGAACATAAATACAAAGAAACGCCAGATTGTCCAAATAGAAGTAGGAGAACTTCGCTCGTTTATCTGTTAATTTAGGTACTGTCTTTGCTTGTGAAGCGTGCCTTAGCATCCTTCTAACCAATATTTCCTCATTTGGCTTGTTTTCTTGACTGAGACTTTTGACAAGATCTCACGAAATAGATGTGTTATGCAATATTCTTTACAATAAACGATCAAGTGCGAGTCGGACTTGTGTTCCGTACCTCCGTACAATGTTTTAAAAAATCATGTTTGTTTTATGACGACCACCCCCTTTAATTTCTAACTTTATCTTATTTTTAGTATTTGTTGTTACAGCGACCATAGTTACACATACACGTTACACATAATCGAAGAAAATTTCAAGTACCTATCTAGTTAATACCATTACAAAGATCGAGATAAAAACGCTGAAAAAAACTCGTTTCTTATATGACGACCCCCTTTAATTTTCAACTTTATCTAATTTTTTGTTATAGCGGCCACAGTAATACATAATCCGTGAAAATTTAAAGTGTCTGTCTGGACGAATGGACATACGGACAGACAGCGGAGTCTCAGTAATAGGGTTCCTTTTGGTACGGAACCCTAAAGAGAATTTTCTAAATGCTTCTTTTTTGAAGTCACTTCATAAAATACTTTGACTGAATTCTGTGCACTATGGCTTACTATCCTTGTTTCTGTTGCTTCGTTTCATTTGCTCTATAGTTAGAGCGTCCTCGCGGTATAAACCGCACTAATGACTCGATAATATACCCAAATTCACGTGACCAGTGATTCTGACAGTGACGTCACACCAACTTCTACCTAAGTTTCGACGACCTCTGTGGCGCAGTGGTAAATTATCATATATATATTTTTTTTTTACTAAACCACAGGTATAAAACTTCATAGAAGCGGAGTATCATTTATGCCTACACTACTACAAACTAATCCGTGCACACGTCAATGCGTGTGTGTTCGCCCGCTCTCGCCCCCGTAGCACGCACTTGGAAGAAATATAGATCTTATTTACCAGACAAAAAGAGTGAGAGTCCGCTGCACCGCACTACGCAGCCCTGCACAGCGCGGCATAGCGGGCTGTCGCTGAAGTTAGTATCTCTATTACGGTTTAAGAGATAGAGCCCTGTGACAGACGGACAGACGGTAATGTTGCAAAAATCTAATTACATATTTACTAAACAAGGCCTTTCCAACAAGTCTGGCCAGCGCAGCGTGGAAAGTGTACGCTAAATCCTGTGACTGCTCTGGCTAGTATATCTGGTAGTATGTACATAGGTATATCCCAATAGTACATAGGGTCGTGCTTCTGCAGTGGAGACTAAAAAAGACCTGATGATGAAACAAGGGTAGAAATCTTAATGATCTTTACAAAATCAGGAAACCATCAAGCGATTGATCATTGGTAACTCACTCCTCACGTGCTGATTGCCGATTGCTATTCAGACAATGGTATAATGGTATATATTATGCCATAGTTCTTTTGAATCATTAATTGAACCATCGACAATCCACTATTTACCTGTTATGTCATAAATTCATAATTATCAACGCCGTAATTAAAACTGTTTAGATTTTTAGGGTTCCGTACAAAAAATAAAAAACGGAACCCTTATAGGATCACTCGTGCGTCTGTCTGTCTGTCACAGCCAATTTGCTCCGAATTTACTGGGCGGAATCAGGTAAAATTTGGTAGGATGATGTAATCCTATGACCCAAACACATATGTGCAAAGCAAATAAATATTTTTTTAAAGTAAGGGTCATTTTCGGGGGACAAAACAGGGAATTAAAAAAAAAGTTTTGCAAACCTTACTGTGTCATATATCAAATAAAAGGGCTCATTATGAGGATCTCAAATATATTTTTTTTTATAATTGTAAAATAAATAGTTTTGATTTTATTCATGAAAGAAGAAAATTGATTATTCCCCCCCTGATCTCCGAATATACTGAGCCTAAAATTTTGAAAAAAATAGGAAATATAGTTCATTGCTTGTAGATTACAGTAAAACCTATAAGAATTCAATTAATTGTACGGAACCCTCTCCACGCGAGTTTAACTCGCACTTGGCCGGTTTTATTTACAGATATATAAGTACTTTTATATTTTGAAACAAGTTTAATTGCCAAATGAATTAAAAAAGCGGCCAAGTGCGAGTCGGACTCGCCCATGAAGACAGTTACAGAGGGGGACACATTTTACCACTTTGGAAGTGTCTCTCGCGCAAACTATTCAGTTTAGAAACAAATTATATAAGAAACCTCAATATCATTTTTGAAGACCTATCCATAGATACGCTACAGGGTTAGAAGAAAAAAAAAATTTTGAGTTTCAGTTTTAAGTATGGGGAACCCCCAAAATTTATTGTTTTTTTTCTATTTTTTGTGTAAAAATTTTAATGCGGTTCACAGAATACATCTACTTACCAAGTTTGAACAATAAAGTTCTTATAGTTTCGGAAAAAAGTGGCTGTGACATACGGACGGACAGACAGACAGACATGACGTATCCATAAGGGTTCCGTTTTTTGCCATTTGGCTACGGAACCCTAAAAACCCGACATTTAAGCGTTCACCCCCAATATCTTTTGAACGGCTGAACCGATTTAGAATTATCTCGACAGTTAAGGCTTTCGATTTAAAAAATCCACATTGAGATCGGTCTATTCCTTTAGTGGTGACGTCGGGCGGCGGCCGGTTGTAAAATTTTTCGCACAAATGCATTTACAAAGGGGGTTGACGTCAGGCAGGCGGCCGGTACTGGCTACACGTACTGGCAAGCGAAGCGTTGGACACCCACCCACAAGGTGGTCAGACGATCTGACCAAGGTCGCTGGAAAGCGCTGGACGCAAGCCGCTCTAGTTCGGTCATTTGGGAAATCCTTGGGAGAGGCCTATGTCCAGTAGTGGACGTTATGTTACGGCCGGTCGTAAAACTATAGCCAAATCGTTCAAACTGTTCTGGCTATTTCTTCTTCACTTCATGAGGTCTTTGGCATCCTTGGGTGACCATTCATATGCATATTATATTTAGAGAAGAAAAAGCGGGAACGGGTTCTAAAGCAGCACAGCTGAGGATGTAACCGGGAATGCGCTAAGGTGAAGAAGAAGACGTCATTCGACGGTATCGACTATACAGACTGACTTTTTAACCACCAGCTAAAGTTTTGGAGCAAGTTCAGTCCATGATACTGCACTACTTTCCATAAAAACAATTAACGAAAAACGATAAAAAAATTTCGCCTTCCCATACAGATTTGCGCTCAGCCCAACTGATTTTGTATGGGAGGACGAAATTTTTTTATTTATTTTCAATACATTTTTTTATAGAAGGTGGACTAAACTTGCTCCAAAAATTTGGCTGGTAGATAAAAAGTCACCCTGTATATTGATATCCAGTAAGAATCCAAGTCCATAACTGAAAAGGAAAACGACAGAGTTCATTCTAACATGAAACTACTATAGCGTCAATCAATATTGTATTCATATTCACTCAGTGG
The DNA here is from genome assembly GCA_963576875.1 of Acrobasis repandana. Taxonomy (NCBI): domain Eukaryota; kingdom Metazoa; phylum Arthropoda; class Insecta; order Lepidoptera; family Pyralidae; genus Acrobasis; species Acrobasis repandana. Next base: position 12,879,554 of record OY756239.1, read on the forward strand.
AAAAGCACATCGACCCATTAAAAATAATGATATTATAATGATTAATAGTGTTATTGTTTTGTTGATAGTATCTGCCTAAGTCAACACTTACGAAGCAAGAATACTGAGCTTCCATTTAAATAGGGTTTAGCCTCTTGGAAAAGTTAACTTTTCATTCCCAAGAACTAAAGAAGGAAGGATAAATCACGCGAGCGAAACAGCAGTCTGTATCTAGTTTGGATTAGTATAATTGCTGAACAAACAAAGGCCATACAAATCGCATCTTACGGCACAGAGATCTCTCACGAGCGAGTCTGATTGCATTATCTACTACATTACACCTGCAGAGGCGGAAATCTTACTGGGATACTATGTCCACTGTCAGACACGGCACGGCACGACACGAATGGTGATCTTTAATCTTACTCGTCACTGAGCGTGGTGTTTTAAAAGCAATATATAATGTTAAAACCCAATTACTTGAGCTACCTTGAAATCTAACATCAATTTTAATGATTGTTGTAATAGTAGAAGAAATGGTATTATAAATTTAAAATTGCTTTAGATGCGCTAATTTACCTACTAAACTTATTTCAAATAACAACATTTTTATAAAGAATTTTGAAGGAGTGAATTCCCGATTTCCCTTTTCGGTTGCTCCCAGGGTCTATTTTGTAGAAATACAATGTCTGAAATTTGGCGTACCTAATTTAGCAAGAATGTAAATAGATTAAACTTACTTTGGCGCTAGCTCAATCAGTGTGACTTGTGCTTATATATTTATTTTTTATTATAATACAATATATGAGTATTATCATGTTTATGTAAGTTACTATCATTGAATACACCTCTATGGATCAGTTTCAATCTTTTGAGGACGATTGTTATGGTACAAATCATTTCCGTGTAGGTATGTTTCTACATTGGATTCTTCACTAACGATAAATGAAGTGCAGCGAAGCGACTTAATTTTATGTGCTTTGATAAAGTAAATTCTTTTTGTTCTTATTATGCATAAAGTAAAGTATTGGAATGAAGAGGTGATTAAAACATGAAGGAATACAGAAACATAGGAAGGCAAAGAAATGGCGGATGGAGTGCGTGACGGATTGAGATGAGATCAATTCGAATGTAAGCCCGGTCCTTATTTTTAGTGATTTTGACTGCTTTTTGCTTTTTCGGAGCTGATTGGAGCCAAACTAACTTGTTAACAATATGTTGGGATATGTTAAATTGAAGTTAATTTAAGTATTAAAACAGTGAATGAGACCATTTATTGATTTTCATTGTAATAGTTTGTTTTATTCCGAATAACCAGAGAGGTCTTTCAATTTTTTTACGTGCGCGACGTTCATGGCTTTGTTGTTTATACGGAATTTAAAACATGAAGTTGTGTATAAATTACAGAGAAATAAAGACAAAGGAAAATCCTAAAAAGTGAATGAGAAGATTTTAGTATTGCTAATTAATTGTTAATTAATTCAAAAACTTAGTTAAAAAGGTTAAACTGAAGAAAATATAAGCGAATACGTCGTCGGATTTCTTGCGCATGCGACTGAGTAAAAAAATAAAAAATACACATATATGAAGATTGATTCATGCTTAAACACGTAAAATAAATAAATAAAAATATTTTTGTCTTTTGTAAAAAGATATAAAAATTTAAAGTTCTAGTTAAAATTCGCCTCCAGGGTGCATGTACAATACACCGCAATGCGTATGTGTAGATACAAAATATAGATTCGGGTGTTCAATCAAAAATTCCCACGGTCGAAGACTGCAGTCTTAATTTCGAATGAAAGTTTTAATTATGTCTTTTTTGTGTATGTTCCTCAATAACTTCTTCATTTTTTAAGCGATTTAGAAAACTCTTATTTTATTTGAAAGGGTTTGCATGCAAGTTGGTCCCATTGTCACCAGGTGAAGACCTGATGATGGAATCCTCGAGAAATTCAAGGGAACTCAAATATTCTATGCACACATATTGATGTTTTTGTCAATAAATCAATCATTTGCTTTCTAGTTTTGGTGAAGTGGAACTGATGAAAACCAGAAACTGAAGTCGCTTTTTAAGGTGAAAACTTCCTTAGCGGCGTTGTGCACTCTTTTTATAATGGGTAAAAAGTGTTAAACTCGCGTCAGGACACGTGTCCTGACCGAAAATTCGTAAGACGGATGGAGAGTAGACAGCCGGCGCGGCATAGGAAAGGAAGTATCCCCCTCTCTTTCTACGGCGCGGCGAAAATGTATGCCTGCGCCTGCTCTTTCGTTTAGCTGAGAGATAAACTTTTTAATGTAATATAAATTTTCATGTTTGTGTACGATAGCGCAATAAATAAATATTGTATTCTACCACATAAATGATAGTACTTTTATACTGATAATTAAAGCAATTCGTGCAAAATTATTCCCTAACCATTCCAAAATATCCAAAATGCACAACGTTAATATTCAAGTTTTCACTTCTGCCGGCACTCCCAAAGTGCAACACCTCGTTTTTTTGTTATTTATGATTCTGAACCTTCTTGTTTGTTCTTAATGATTTGTTAAACTTCTGCTTTCGCTAATACATTTCTTGGAACCAAATCAATCCATACTTTATGAATTGAAGTCCTCCGGCGTGTATGTCTGTCTGTCTGTATTCATTTCATGTCAAGCATTTCTCCAGGAAGATTTACGTACATAAGTACATACATACATACATACAACATACCCGTGCAAACATATCCGGGGCGGTTCGCTGGTAAATATTAAATATGTACAATACGACAAAATGTCGTATCGTAGTGGCCAGTGGAAACGCGCAATCTCTTCCCCTCCGAGACAATTGCCTATTATGATTGCTCCTTCGTGTGCGAGACCAGCGTGCGTAAGCAATACCCACCGACGTCTCGGAAGTACTGTGTGTAAGTGGCCAACGCTGGGGCACAGAAATTCGTATAAGTAACGTACAGAACGGAAGTTCGCTCGTTATGATGTCGTTTCTGAGGGTCCCCGAAAATCAGTATAATATGCATAGATGTGAAACAAGGTTTTAAAACGACGATCTCCGTAATAAATAACACGCTAGTCCGCTGGAGGTTCTGGGTTCGACCTCAGCCAGGGCAAGATGGAAAATGGTCTTTTTCAAACTCTCCTGGGTCTTGGATCTATAAAAGTGGAAGGGACATACCAGTAATAAATCGAACCACAAGAAATACTAGATAACTTAAGTATAATGAACAATAACAGTCATAAAACAAAAAAAAAATCGACATTCCCATACAAATCGCCCGGGCGGCCGCACACTTTTTTATGGAAATGCCGAAATTTATTTTGGATTTTCTTCTGTTATTTTAATTTCATTGTACTATAATGATCTAGTATTGCCTGTGGTTCGATTTACTACGGGTATGTCCCTTCCACGTGTGTATATGTATTTAAGTATTATAAAATATTGACGACCTCCGTGGCGTAATGGTTAACAACACGCTAGACCGCTAATCCGGAGGTTTTGGGTTCGATCCCCAGCCAGGGCATGTTGACAAATGGCCTTTTTTAAATTGTACTGGGTCTTGGGTGTTTCTATATATATAGATAAACACCCAACCACCCACCCACCCCACGTATTTATTTATCATAAAATAAAGTATCGTTGAGTTAGTATTCCATAATACAATAAAAAAATACTTACTTTGGGGCTAGCTTAATCAGTGTGATTTTTCCTTATATATTTATTTATTGTATCGTTAAGTTAGTCTCCCATAATATAAACATACATCGGGGCTTGCTCGATCAGTGTGATTTGTCACAATATATTTATTAATTTACTAAAAAAATCAATCTTTCATAAAAAAACACGGAATTGGCAAGCAAAGGATTATCCGTTGCGTAGATTAGAAGATCGAACCTTCATACAAATATACATACATTACATACAGAGGGGCAGACCTCAGGAAGCTACTTTCTTTTATACTATAGTACGAGCATTGAGATACTATGTACAAGACTTACGTGTACGAGTATAATATTGATGGGACAAACGTAATCAACGTCAACTCATTCAAACAAAGAATAAAATGCAATCATTTTGATAGTAGGTCAACAGCTTTTATATTTCCGTTTTCCTTATTTCAATTAAGAACACTATTATTAGACCTAGGCATGAATTAGGTCTGATCAGTTAGACTGATTTTTCCAACGTAATAAACAGGCTATTAGGCTAAAATAGCAATAATAGTAAGTTTTGTTTTTCATATATACATATATGTATTGTACGTGGCCAACAACGGTATCATATTCTTCAAGCTGTCTAAAGGCAACTGACATAATATACCTAATACTTTTTTTAAGAAACACTAAAAATATACTAGAAATACAAAAGCTATTAATAGTGCTCTCAAAAAGGATCCCAAGCAGCATATGCTGGCTATGTGAGGACTGCCAGCACTGGTCTTCCGTTGGAGCCGTCATAGCTTGTCGACTGCCATACCATGATGACAACCAGCTACGGCTTAACGTTCCTTCTGAAGCGGAGGAGAGGGCGCTCAAGAAAATTCTTTACCACTTGTGGTCACCCATCCATGTGCGGACTACCCCGGGGTTGCTTACCTTGTGAAACAACTAGCTCCGAACTAAGTAAAAGTAATACTACTTTTACTACTATACTATATATAAAATGGTTAGTTATTTATGAACATAAATGATTACTTCTATCTGTTCAAGTTCGATGGACGGGGCGGTTTGGCCTAGTACACCTGGACCTGGTTGAAATGTATAACTATTTATTTGAAGGAACAAGCGAAGTTCTCCGTATCTACTTCGAGCAAAAAAATTATACATATGAAATCTAGAATGCCTACGAAGTGGCAAAGTCGGTCCCAAAAAGATACCTACCTAAAAATGTACCTGTCCCTTTCTATTTTATTGCACTGACAGTTTGCGGAAAAGGGATGCCTACAAATTTACGTAAGTTTTTTAGGAACGTTAGGTATGGAAATATAAACTTTATGTACGTGGCATTAAGTTTGGTTAGCAATGAAGTTTTTTGGAGATTTTTACTCGTACCGTAATTCTACTAGATTGTATTTATATTCTTTGACTTTGAGGCTTAGTGTCCTACAATGTGTAAATTGATGTGTAAATTGCAAATAATCTAAATATCCTTGCTTGGTCAGTTAAAAACAATCAAAAAACATCAAAACTGAACATTTCACTTCCTTTGCCTTAAAACACTTTCAAACTTATGAAACAAAACAATCATCACTTTTTTTATATAAAAAACGCACAAAAAGTTCTTTAAAACAAAAACTCGCGATAATTCTCCATTTAAATCTTAAAAAGCATAAAAAAAAACTGAAAATAAAATTTCATAAAAAAATACAAAAAATAACTCAAAATTTCCCAAACGGACCGAATTCGTAAACCGACCGCGACATCCAACCAGGACGAGTCCAAACCAGGGCGAGACCCACTAATTACTGCTCCTGCGCTAAGTGGACGAGTAATTGCACTCCCGAGAGTATCGTGCACATATTTACAATATAGATTGTTCATATAGACATATAGCAGCTAATTATAGAGCTGCGGTCACTGTGAGAACGCTGGGATTTTCAACAAATGTCTAATTGGGTGACTGGGTCAAAAATAAATTATTTGGTACTGTTAAGATAATAAAACGTCACAAAATAGTGTCACTTGTATTTTAATATGTACATTTTCAACATGTTGGTTTTTAAACTATCGCGCTTTGAACACATGATTTATATATATAACGGGACTTAGCACGAACCTTTTTCTTTTATTTTTTGATATTGATATTGAAACTATAGACAAAACAATAAAAAAGAAGATTCGTGCTAAGTCCCGTTATATATATATATATAAATCATATTTTCAACATGATCTTAGATTTTTTATTGCAGAAAAATTGATATTAAGAGCGCTATTTGACTCCAAATATCTATGACGTCACAGTTTTGTATTCCAAACAAATCCCATAGAAAATGCTTTTTTTGAAATTCAGATAAAAGTGTCTTTTTTGACTTATTGTCATGAAACACTAAGCTTCAGTTTCTTCCTTAAGAAACTGCTGAATATTTTGTAGTAGTATTTGGATCTTTGCCCACAACCCACAACATACGCTAACCTTCGATAAAAAAAATCTGCACTTTTTAAATCAGTCGTGTAGTAAAACTTTGAGTCGTTAGACAATGATCGTAATTTTTCTGCATATTCCAACATACATACATACTATACTATCACGTCTATATCCCTAACGGGGCAGACAGAGCATTTTGGGTCTTGCGGCTCTAAGCAGACAGATCCCAAGGCCGCAAGATCCAAAGGTCACTTTTAGCGCGAGAAGGTGGAAATAGTTTCGAAGCTGGGATCAAAAGAAGCGGTTATGATTCTTCAACCTTCAGGAGATGCTTAGGTCCAACAAAGGAAGCGAGTTGAAATGATAACGATAGCTGAGAGCTGAGCTGACAAACACGTACCGTGCTGCCCATTTAAGAGGCAATTGTATATAAATCATTTTTAAATAATAATTGTTAATTCTTTTGACATTTAAAATTGTATGAGTGTTTTGTGTATTTAATTGTATAAATCGAGCGACTGACAATATTATTATTATTTAAATTGTATTATGGGTCAAATAGTTACCTGAAATAATTTTTTTTTTTTTTTTAAAGGGGACAAATTAAGGTAGTAGTTAAAAAAATGAGGATGCCTCCCAGATTGTTTTTTCTTTTACTGTTTTATCAGGTAAGGCGAAAACAATTTTTCTTTTTTCTAAGATTAATCGTTGATTCTTGTTTAAGAAAAGTTACCAGAAATAATGTCGGCTCCACCAAGTGAGAATAAAACAAGTCTGTCCGAGCTGAGAATTCGCGATACAATCATAAAATAAAGATGATTTTCGTCGCCATAAACAAATACCCAGCGCTACACAACCATCCCTAGCAAAAATGCACAAAAAATATGAAGAAAATAAACACGATGTAAGACATTATGACAAAATACTGATTTCTCAGTTTAACCGCACCATTCTTGTGATAAATCTCATGGGCTTAAAAATGTGCTCTCAGCCATTTTTTACTTTAATCTTATATGACGTCACAGTGACGGTAGCACTACGGATCGTATGCTGAACAAGCGTGCGGTCTTATCGATTTTGGGTAAATCAAAAATTATATGGTGATTGATTTTCCTTATTTCTTATTTCGTTTACTCCCATCCCTCTAGATTTGTCCCCAGATGTCACCTAATAAAAACATTTAAACTACATATACAGGCCGACTTTTTAACCACCAGCCAAATTTTTGGAGTAAGTTTAGTTAGTCCATGACACTGAACCACTTACAATAAAAACAATTGTCGAAAAACGAAAAAATAATGTTGGCTGCCCATACAAATCAGCGCTCAGCCAAACGGATTTTGTATGGAAGGATGAAAATTTTTTATCTATTTTTAATAACTTTTTTTTATAGCAAGTAGTTCAGTGTCATGGACTGAACTTGCTCCAAAAATTTGGTTGGTGTTTAAAAATTCACCCTGTATAAACTATCACGTCTTTATCTCTAATGGGGTAGACAGAGCATTTTGAGTCTTGTGGCTCTAGAGCCCAGAGCCGCAAGACCTAAACGCCACTTTTAGCGTGATGGTGGGCGAGAAGGTGGAAAAAGGATTCAAAATAGTGATGGGTTGCTAGCTGCATCGCCTATACGTAACATGATTCGCATTTGCGCCCATTCCCTCGATCAGCTTTTACTATGTGCGCGGGAAGAGAAGCAGCTGTGACATTTTAAGTTTTTCTCTTCTTAGGGATTTTTTATAAATGAAAATAAACAAAACGGTAAAATATAAATTAATTATTGTTATCATCTCTACATAAATGTCTTATACAAAAAAATTATTCAAAGGTACGTGTAATCAAATCAAAATTACCAGCAAGTGGGTATTTACGTACGGGACAAACAAACATGAGCATTACGTAATTTTCGCATTATTTTCTAGTCGCTTCCATACGTTGCGAACAGTAGGTTACAAGTTCAGCATTTTTACAATAATGTTATATGAATCATTATCCTTGATAACTGAAATTTAGTTGACAAAATATTCCGTAGAAACAATGGTCGCCAGCGTATTTTGTTTTTATAATAATTTGATTAATAATATGTGAATAAAAATACGACTGCCTGACTGCCTGTGGTCCATTGGTCAAGGCGTTTGCCTTGTGATCCGGAGGTCGTGGGTTCAAATCCCACTGGGAAGCATACTTTGTGAAAATTTGTTTCCAGTCTGTTTAGGATATTGCAAGCTTGAATCACCTGATTATCCAAAAAAAAGATGATTTCGTGCTTCGGAAGGCACGTAAAGCTGTTGGTCCCGAACGCCATCTAACGTTTGTAATAATAATAATATCATTTATTTCGACCAACTTCGGATCATTATTACAATTAAATACACATTATGAAATTATTAAATAAATATACTAGTCAATTCAAATTAACCTGCAGCCAGTACATGAACCATTGCTGCATGGTTCACGTACTGACAGTCAAATCTGTCTGAAAATACCTTCAAGATGCCGCTAGGGCTGGCACGAACCCGGCGCACCAAGGATGTGCACCGTTTACGCATTATTGTGTAAAAACAATCCATGCGGTACTCGGCAAACATCCACGATGCACTGCAGAATCGAGGCAGCCCCAACAGCATCCTGTTTGTACCTATAATTTTTTTTTAAATGAAAAAAGTCTCGAACGGTTGTTTTGAAAATCCTTGGGAGAGGCCCATGTCCAGCAGTGGTCTTATTGTGGCTGATATGATGATATAAATATGTAAAGAAAATATCGCACCACGAATGTTCGTGTGAACAACATACTTATAGCCTCTCCGTGGAAAATTGATAAGCGGCAAATATTTTGATAGCAACTGTTTGGCAGTTTCTGTTTGCTGATAATGAGATCGTTACTAGGTAACTGTATTGTGAGAGAGTATTACCACAGAATAAATAATACTAACGTCACAGAATACATAAGAGTCAAACAGAATGGAATCTCAAAGCGTCTCCCGCAAATTGGCGTCCCCGCACTTCTCCCCCGCACTTTCTGTACCTTTTTGTGCTCTAAACTAGGGTTTAGTTACTAGCCGTACGCAATACACGACGTGTCTTGTCTTGAGAACTGTCAATCAATAGTAACCATCATGGTGAGAAGATGCGCATATAATAATTGTTTATCCACCGATTACAACAAAGAACACATATTTCATAGATTTCCAAATGATGAAAACAGGTAGCAAAGCAACAATATAATTTCACGTTATTACCCAGCAACCATCTTGATATATATACCCTTCTCGCTCTCTCGCATTGGTGGGAGATACACAAGAGCGAGAGGGAATATCAATCGACAGCAGTATAAACCGGTAAAAATACATAGGCTCCTCGCTCACAGTTAATCACATACACGCAGATGCCAAGTAGATTTCCGCGGGCTATAGTGTAGTGCTATAATGCCATTGTTGACAATGACAACTTGACAAGCCGTGCGTAGAAGCGTGATAAGATAAACATTTGTTTATTTTTATTGAATTTATTCAAATAATTACCGTATAGTTTTGCGCCGAATATGCAAATTACTATATTACAATAGTGAATTTAGTGCGTTACATTATAAATGACTTAATAATAATCAGTAAAGTGAACTAATGGAACTAATCAGTAAAATGGACAATGGACATAATAAAAAATATTTGTGAAGTGATATTATGTAGCTGTTTCCGACTTTTTTGTAACATTTGATACATATAAACAGAATATTTTTATGTCATATTGTTCGCAAATCTCCCGGTATAGAAAGATATAATCGTAAATATTATATTTAAATTAATTCTGCGGTGCGACCCTAAGTATAAAACTCACACATCGACGTGTGTACAGATAAATTGTTTCGTTTGTAAAAGTAGTAGGTATATATGTTACTCTGAATCTATGGAGAGTCATACCAGTGCTAACGTACAGAAGTCTCACTCAGCAAAGACATTCTAAGAAATATCAACTCAATGTGGCTAGCGATATGGTTTAATTTAGCTCACGTCAGAACTCAGCACCTTTTTCAATAGATACCATCGAAATATAATCTCTAGAAATCTAACGCTCCTACATTCACCGCTTTGATTCTGATTCCATTAACGCAAACAAACTAACAGTAATTGCAACGAAACACTCAAACACACACATATACAAAGATGCATGCGATTGGTCGCGATAAGGTCACGCACGCGTCGTGTCGGTCAAGCAGCCGGCTCCCCGAAGTCTGCTCGACCGACACGGCCGCGGTCAACGCCACGAGCGGTAAGGTACAATATTAAAATGTTTATTTACTCACATATTAAAGGTGATTCCTGTGTTTTTTTTTATGTCTGTATGGCTTTTACACCACTTCACGGCACATGACGGCATTTTTAATGAATCGATTATCGCAAAAACACAGCAATATTCTCAAAGGAAACTTCTTGCGACGCAACCGCACGACTCGAGTGTCACGGCGAACTGTCGCGCCGCGCTGTTCATATTTTAAGCCCTGCCCGCCGGTACATATCCCGTGGAATGATATTTCGGGATTAGTTATGATTCTAGAGAATTATTGTTCGTAGATAGATACCTACACATCCATTGCAAGCCAATTTCATTCTTATTACTTTGGACAAACGATTCGTATAACTGAATTTACCACCCGGAGTGGCCGCCTGCGCGCATAATAATAATGTAGGTACATTTTCGATACCTAAACGGGGAGTGACACAGGCCTGGTCAGGTCATCTGCCCACCATAGACGCGAAAGCTTTGTCTGTCGAAACGATTCTAAGTTATGTACCATGAAATCGGTTCAGTGGTTCAAAAGTTATTGGGGGTGAACGCTTGAAAGTCAGGGTTTTTTTTTCCTGGCAAATAAACTTGTGGTAGATTTGTAGGCTAAATAAAGCTTATAAACATCAATGAGACCTCTCCAACCCATCTGATCAGCGTGGAGAGTGTAGGCCAAATCCTCTGACTGCTCTGGCTAATCTATAGCTCTGGTAGTAGAGAGAGGCTCGTGCTCCTGCAGTGGAGACTATAAAAAGACCCGATGTTGAAAATCATAATCTCTACGTGTTGGATCTCACGCAAGCCCAGGGTCCGAAAGCCCAGTGCAGGGAATACGCTGAGAGAGAAGTGGCACTGGACGGGACATAGCGCGCAGAATCTTTGGCAGAGGACGAAGTAACTTACAATAAGTAATCTGTAATAGAGGGGGCAGCAAATCAAAATGTTCTTAACTCTCTCAATTTGGACCGAGTGCAGTTAGGCACCTTATTGCAGATTGCACAAAAATGCAGCATTCCAAGCTGGTTATACAAGCGTGTGCATTTTATGTGACCTACATGCTCGGTTACTTACTAAATACAAAGAATTTCCGACTTCAATTAGTTATTATTTCAATATTTTTATTACATATTGTGTACACCGACGCAAAATATAACGAAACGGTAAATAATATGACATTACAAATCATATGATGGACTACACCATCATATCTTCTTCTTCTCGAGTCGAAAGACTAATTTTTAATCAAACTTGAACCAGTATTTGGCCACAGCGATACCCCGGTCATTTGCCTCATTTAGGTCTTGTATTGTGCAGGTTGTGGGGCATTTCGGGCATGACAATAAGTGGTTTATTTATTGGACAACATCGCACTCGCATTTGTCGTTTTTGGAGTAACGCCACCTAACACGATTTTCTAGACATCTCCCAACACCAGTTCGGAGTCTATTAAAGACTCCCAGACTGCCCAGGGGAGGTCGGAAGAAGATCATCATATGAATTTAGATAAGTTTCTTAGAAACCCGGGTACCGATGTGGTTCCGGGTTAGAATAGAACCACTCCATCTCTTCCTGTGGATGTCGTAAGAGGCGACTAAAGGACTAAGCACAAACATCTCGTGCTACAATTGCATTCCCAAGGAGGGTTAACGTCGGGCGGCGGCCGGTATTAAAACTTTTCGCACAAATACATTCCCAAAGAGGGTTGACGTCAGGCAGGCGGCCGGTTGCAAAACTTAGCCAAATCATTGAAAGTGTTCCGGCTATTTCTTCTACATTTTACAAGGTCTTTGGCATCCTTGGGTGACCACTGACATGCATGTTATATTTGGAGAAGCAAAAGCGGGAAAGCGCACTTGGGGCTCCGAAGCAGCACAGCTGGGGATCCAACCGGGAACGCGAGACAAAGAAGAAGACTACCTAGCTACAACATGAAGTTCTACAAACAGGGCGCGAGAATATCTTAGGGGTCTGCAACCCTAAATAAGGTCATGGAGCGACTGTACTACGATAAACTACTAACCATCAGCATAATATAGTAAATAATAATAAATAAATACGGACACTAGCTAGTACCATCAGGCCCTATTTAGCTCCAGTTTCACCCCTAGGAAGCGGTGCTTCACCGCGAAGCTATCGAGCCCAACGAGCAGATTTTAATGTTTTTTAATTAAATTATGAAAAGAAATAAAACACAGGGACATGTCAATATCTCTACTGGCGCTATCCGGCAAGGAATCAGGGGACTACTCTTGTATGGAAATACGTCCCATCGATTTCCTCTTAAGGCCGTACCTAAATTTTCCGGGGTCCAGTGCTGCCCCCATTTAAAATAAATCATTTCAAAGAAAACGGAGACATCATTTAAAATTTTGCTACTACCAAGCCCTAGATAACCCTTCAAAGTATTTTATGAACTACTGTTTACAGTTTAAAGTGAGAACGTTAAGCTTTACTACGCACATTTGCGAAAAACAGCCACTTTTGGCAAATGTGCGTGGACCAATCCCACTGAGAAGCATACATTCTGAAAAGTTGTTTCTAGTCTGGTTAGGATATGGCAGGTTTGAATCACCTGATTATCCGAAAAGAAAGATGATTTCGTAATTCGGAAGGCACACAAAGCTGTGGGTCCCGAACGCCATTTAGCATTTGTTTAAACCAATTCTAGGTTTGGTTCTGGTCTACCCTTTGGGTTCCGGAGGTCAGACGGCAGTTGCTCTGTGTAAAAAAACAGTCATCACCATCATCAGGTATTTTTTAGTCTCCACTGCACTACCCTCTTTGTACTACCAGGGCCATATATTAGCTAGAGCAGTCAGAGGATTTGGCCTACACTCTCCACGCTGGCCAGACGGGTTGGAGAGGTCTCACAGAGGTTTATAAGCTTTGTCTAGCTTGTATTTCCTAAGTCGCTTTCTACGACATCCACGGGTAGATTTAGAGTGGTCCTATTTTACTCTGCCGGGAACCACACGTTACGGTAAAAAACAGTAACCTCGTCAAATCACTTAGGTTAGGTAGCGGACTCCGGGCTCTGAAGCGTTACCGCTGAGGATGCAACCGGGAATACGGGAGGATGGATGATGAGGCGTAAGAGCCAGTAAATCATACTCCCACTGGACCAGCGAGCTCTCAAGCAGATATCAAATTGCTTAGCGGTAAGGCCGCCTTTTACGCATTTCCTAGTTTTTAAGATAATTATGTCCTGTATTTTTCTTTTTTGCAATAAGGGGTATTGTATTGTATTGTATATCATACAAGGAAGCATACGTCAAGACACCATTGACATTGACTTTCGTATTATCTCATATCTAATCCATTTCGCTATCACCGACAGCTGGACGATAAAGTCATGTGGTTAGATTACCGTTATCAGTTGTAAGTTTTACATTTCGTGAATTAGAGTGATAAGGGATTGCGTACGATTGAACTGAGAAAAATTTGTGACGGTCCACGTGTAAAGGTACCTTATGGACGGTGGCGCTTAGGACGTTTAGAAAAACAATTTCGTACAATTAACTTAGCTTGAATAAACACAATGCCGTAAGTGCCACCGTCCACAAGGTACCTTTACCCGTGTAACGTCACATTTAGTCATGTTGGAAAACCTTGAGAGAGGCCTATGTCCAGCAGTGGACGTTGTGCGGCTGAAATGATGATGATGTTGCTGAACTGAAAAAATTAATTGGCTTTTGCAATAGCACAGCAATAGGCGGTTTTTTAACCGACAAATATGTATTCATTATATTTATTTAAACAATAAATATTTGATTTTGATTTTTAACCGACTTTAAAAGAGGAGTTGCGCGATATCTTCGCCAATTGTAAACCGATTTTGATGATTCTTTTTTTATTTAAAAGCCTTTACTTTACTACCAAGTTTATCCCATTTTAATTTGGTGAAGATATGATGAAGAACTGGAGATATGGAAGAAACTCCTTAAAAAAAATGAAGCCGGTTGTTTTTTTTGTTAAAAATTAAATTATTGATTTCCTACTGGCGGCACCCGGTCGGCGGTTATCCCACTGCACCGCGCACCGTCGCGGAGCGCGGTTTCTACATACTGACGCTCCCGCGCGGTGACGCGTTTTCAGTGGGTGGGAGGAGGCGTGTTTTCTATACAAACTGAGCTACTTGCATACAATGTTAAAAATCTGTCGCGCCGCGCTCCGCGACGGTACGCGCTGCAGTGGGATCACCGCCTTCACGAGTTGACGCGTGGATCGATCATTCTGACCAGACTGATAGACTGAACTAATGCCAAACTGAGCGTGTAACCTTGCTCTTAAAGCCGATCTAGGCACATCTAGGGAATGGACCAAAATGCGAAATATATTAATAGGTGATGCGGCTAGCAACCCATCACTATTTTGATCCCTTTTCCACCTTCTCGCCCACCATCACGGCCGAGCTTAGAGACGCAAGACCCAAAGTGCTCTGTCTGTCTAGTCTTCTCCAATGAAATCACCTTGATTAACCATTCAGCACTCGCCAAGCCATGAATGACATCCTGAACAGTGTTAATTAGGTAACTAAACTCCAAACGGTTGAATGTTAACGGTGTAACACTATTAGCAGTGTGTTTTTAAATCCATGTAAATTAAGCAATTTTTTTTTAAATCTTAGTATCTATTTACGTCTTTCTTAGAGACGGGCCTTTAGGGTTTTGGAAGTATCGACAGTTTTAAAGTCCCGGGACGTCCCGAGACTTCAAGACTTCTCAATAAAATTAGAATCGAGTTAATTTCTGGCGAAATATGTCTTTATTTCAGTCTAAGTCATTGGTATGTTGATATCTTAATCATAGATTAACTTTTTAGCGATTAAATCTTATACTGTGCGGTCGACTTATTAGATTCGTTATTTTTTTATATGTTTCCATACTTTTTCTGTACGCTCCATATTAAAAGATCTATTTGTGGCGCTAGGCTCTTACAATTATATGAAAATAAAAATTTTTACTATACAATTTCGACAACCGTGTCTCATCTCGAGTCTCGACCCGAAAGTCTCGGGACCAGAGACAACTAAATTAACAAAAAGTCCCGGGACTTCGAGACACGAGACGTCCCGGGACCCAACCCCTACGGGCCTCTTAACATGTATTACCTGTTGTATTACTCAGATACCTTAGTTAATCGTTAGCGTTAGTTCACCTTTTGTACTATTGTGGTGAATAAAGATTTTAATATATAAATAAATAAATCGTGGTTGAACATTACATCATCTAGCCTTTATTTCTAGACATGAATGATTAAGATTTTCCTGTCCTCAGAGCCCTTAAAGGAAACTGATTTTAATTACATTTTTAGAATGATTGCTAAATAATCATTTTTGCACGGACTTCTCGTCAGATCGTATTCCTTTCTAATCTGTGCTGTTTGGGAGGCCGGGATGCGCTAAAATGATGAATTGCCTCTTTAGAATGATTACTAAATTATCATTATAGCGCTTCCCCGGGCTCCTTATCAGCACAGATAAAAATGCAACCGGGAACATGCCCAGATGAGAAGTCCATGCAAAGTGGAGAAGAAAAATCCGCTGTGCTTAAACATTGCTAAGTTTTAAGAATCATGTAAGTTGCATTATTCATCATCTTGACAGTAACTTATCTCTACTAATTATGATGTTCGATCTCTCCTCCTTTGTGTATGACAATATTGGTATGTAACTCTTCGACACCAGTGTAACTATTCTTAGGATAGTTTTAATCTTTGAATTTAATCTCGAGTAACAACGGGCGGAACGAAGTTCGCCGCCGGTCATCTAGTAATTAAATAAAACGAATACTGGACCTGATGTGGATAATCTAAGTTTTGCTCCCGCTTCCACGCACACAAATTGACTCTAGCCCATGCGAGACCATGCGGGGTAAAAAGATCATGGTAGGTCAATGAGGCTGGTTTTGGTTTTGAGGTTTTTTTTTGATTTACAAAGAATATTTAAGAGTTATTTAAAAAGTAAGACATATTGTGACTGCCTTATGTTTAATACAATTATGATCCAACGTTACAAATGCTAATTTATTGTATTTCTTGAATACTTTCCGTTTTAGTATAATTCTGAGGTGATTTAGAGGCAACTTCGCAATTTTTAGGGTTCCGTACCTCAAAAGGAAAAAACGGAACCCTTATAGGATCACTTTGTTGTCCGTCTGTCCGTCCGTCCGTCCGTCTGTCAAGACCCTTTTTCTCAGGAACGCGTGGAGGTATGAAGCTGAAATTTATATCAATTACTCAGGTCTACTGTCCCTTGAAGCTGTGAAAAAATCAAACTTTTAAGCCAACGCAATCAAAAGATACAGCCGTTTATGCCGCAAATTTTCGACACTTGCAAGGGAATCAAAACCTACAGGGTGCTTCCCGTGAACTGAGAATCTTGAAATTTGGTACGAAGCAACGTCTTATAGCATAGATAAAGGAAAAATTACGAAAACCATAAATTTTTAGTTACATCACATAATATATATTTTTTTAATAATTTTAAACTTACTACCCATTTCCTCATAAACGCGTAGAGGTATTAAATTGAAATTCATACCAAATACTAAACCTTGCAGGTTTGTACGGAACCCTCGGTGCGCGAGTCCGACTCGCACTTGGCCGGTTTTTTTTCTATAGAGTATATTTCAAGCAATCGTGTTTTTGAAACATATTATGTATAGAGTTAGTCCTGAACATCGACATGAATATATAGACTCGGCGTCTTCCTACACGGCCATGTCCCAGATTCGATTATTCATTCATTCTTCATTCTCATAGACTAAACACGAGAGTAGTACAGAAAGGTCAATATATTTTTACCTACCTACGAGTACGTGGTTCAAATTAAATCCTACATATATTTTAACAAACGCGAATGTTGGTAAGTATGGCTGGATGTACGGATGGGTGTTATATAGATTTTTAGATTGTAGACCCACGACTAGCTTTTACGATCTTCACGGAAGGGGAGGCGGCTGCATTCTTAATGTGTTTTTTCTTTGTTTTTTTTTCTTATCATATTTATAAAGGTAAAAGTTAAACTGCACATATCTGTTTCATTGGTAACCTTTTATTATTCTTACTTAAATTCTTTACATAATGTTTTGCACTAGAAGAAGGTGATTTCTTGTACTTGTATACCTATTAGTTTTTTTTTCTTTGTTAGCTATCTATGTATTTAATGTATTATATAATCATACACGTATGCTGCGCAATTGGGCGCCAAAAATCCGCCATTATGCTTTCCAAAAATTTTAACATAGCCTATGACTACTAATGGTATTTATTCTGTGCTATGACACTCAAGTGATTAAGATGAATCTAACCACATATAATTTATCAAAATCTATTTAGCCGTGTAGTAGTTACGAGGAAACAGAATTATAGGGACAAACATAATAAAACATCAAAAATGTGTAAGCAGCCATCTTGGATCCAAAATCTGATAGTAGTTTCAAGTTGCGCGGGGCACCTCAAAGGGCTCAGAAATTTTGTAGGTTTTTGTAACAGAATGTAGGCGTACAGCCCCCACATACAAAACTTTTGAGCCCTCGGAGGTTCTAGTGAGACGTTACGAGATGTGACTTAATTTTATAAAGGATTTATAGGATTTTAGGAAACTTTTGTAAAGCATTTATAGCATATGTAGATAAAAATTATAAATATAAACATTTTTAAACGTTTTACAAACATTAATAACTGAGTAGCAAACAAATAGTTTTTCGATGCATCCATGAAGAAATTGAAATGTAGGCATATTTATGATGTCTACATTTCACTTCTGTTTTGTTAGTCTATGACGAATTATTCAATCGGTTGACAGATCATTCACTCACTTCATACATTATGGCAGCCGAAATTTGGCAGTCCGTATTTAATTTTCAATCAATGAAATCTAGTTACTTACCGATGGAAAGTTATTCCTTTATATTTTGCTTTTTTCTTTGAATTACTAGTGCAGTATCTCAACACACACCAAGGCATTTTTGACTAAGTTGACAGTGTTTTCTTTAATGAATCGTGGAGTGTATTATGCGCGTATTGCTAGCGAGTGACTAATGTGAGGTGAACAGTGATAGCCTATGATGAATAGAACACTACTGTTGTATGTGGCGTCTTCTCTAGTACGTAAGTACATAGATCTCGTTGGTCCTGAACTTTGCTGTGTTTTTATTTCAAAGTGAGTATTTCGTTAATATTGATAAATATGCTTATGAACTTAAGGGTAGTACGGGCTCCTAAACTATAAGAAGTCCCTATTACGATTGCGAATTGAGGAAAACTCGCACATCGCCCCAGACGTGTTTATTATAAGGAAAACTGACTAACTATCTATAAATTCTAATAGCCTGTTACCTGGCTGACAAGCCGTTAATACTTAAATAAAACTAGAGCTATTGACTAATAAATGCTATTACACAATTAAGGAATATCTGGATGACAAAATTACACCGTAAAGGCAATATATTAAATCATAATAACTCTTGACATATTAACAAATTTTGACATCTATTAACATACTAATGAATAAACTTATATATAATGCGATGTATAAAATATAATTAGAATAAATACTTATAAATAACATAGATTTGACAAAAATGTGGCCCTTCTCCCATTGCAGCGCCGGTCAGGGTCCTTAATTAGTACTTAATTGGTACTTATTTTGTTAACAAAGACCTGTATGATACATTAATGAAGCAATAAATGATTTGATTTGATTTGAAACACTGCGAAATATCGTCGAGCACGGCTCCGGGTCTTTCCTCGCTCTCGACGAATATTCCACTGTTTTATTTATTATTTTTTTTGTATTATATTTATATATTTTTTTGTAGCCAAAACGGATAGATATTTAGATAATATATTTTTTGGGATAATTTTCATATAAAGAGGTGATTGTATTATAAAATAGTAATATGTATTATAAAGGCAAATTTAGGCAAATTTAGAGGTATGTTTCTGATTTTTTTCTATCGAGCCAAAAATGCTCAAGCGTGTTTTGGCTATTGTGGGTGTCTGTAGATCGGTAGAAATCCACCTCGCCTTAAGATCCTTTGGGCCAGGTACCATCCCGTTCGTCACAACCGCAGTGCCGTAAACGGCGCGCTATCTCAAAAGCCCTTGGCTTCAGGACTAGTGATGTGCCGTTCCCGGGAACGTTCCCAAATTCCCGGGAATTTGGGAACTTTCCCGTATTTCTAGGGAATGTTACGTAATGTTGGATATATGTATTTGTATTATAACCATATCAAGTGATGCATTTACGTTAGTAAAATATATTTACAGTGATAAAAATTATGTCTGATAAATAAAATTACAACTTTCCCTGACAATTCCATTTTTAGGAACATTAACGGGAACGTTTCCGGAAATCTGGAGAACGGGAACGGCACATAATTATTCAGGACACCATGGGCCCAGCTGTAGGGTTACTCCAAAAGCGTCACGCAAGACGTAAGTCGTAACGTACGCTACTCCGTAACCGCGATTCAGTGTCAAGCAACATTGATTATACATAACAATAAAGTCTAATTTGATTTGACTTATGTAAATAGGACGTCACTATCGTACGACTATTGTATTAATTAAAAATATTGTAAAAAAAAAAAAAAAACAAAGTGACTATTATTAAGAGATATTATAAATATCCTATGATAATAAAGATATTTTGAATTAAATTTATGAAATAATCCCCCTGTTTCTACAGAAGTGGGTCTAATTTAGCTTGTAAGATTTGATTACGGACACACAGACAACGGGACAGGTGAAACTAAAAAAAGCTTGTAAATATAATATCGTTGAGTTAGTATTCCATAACTCCAGTTTAAGGCGAAGATATAGGCAAATGGCCTTGAAGTGTGAAATAAATTGTTAACTCGTAAATATGGTGATAATTTCCATATTGCTCTACGTCATGCACTAGATAGCCCTTCTAATTATCTTGTGAACTGCCGTTAAAACTATTATTGGTGATCCGTCTAGCTTTAAAACTTGCCGTGGCCACTTTTGGCGGAGGCAAGTTTTAAAGCTAGACGGACTAATGTAAATACTTTCAACGGTGGTTTATAAAATAATTTAAAGGGCTATCTAGTGCATGACGAAGAGTAATATGGAAATTATCTCCATATTTACGAGTTAACAATTTATTTCAAATGAGGGCGCCACTTCAAGGTCATTTGCCTATATCTTCACCTTAAAACTTACTATGGGATCTGTGTGATTTGTCTACTTAGGGTCAGTTCACACCGAGACGCGACGCGACGCGACGCGACGTAGCGCGCACTTTGAAAGAAATACACTCTTTTTGTCTAGTAAACAAGTTCCATATTTCATTCACGTGCGCGCTACGTCGCGTCGCGTCGCGTCTCGGTGTGAACTGACCCTTACTCTTATCTACCGAGTGCAGTATTGCACAGCGCTTGCATTCGTAATCAATCAGTTATCTAATGAGTGCATTGACAATCAAAATCATTATCGTGTTGACCTCACTGAATGCTTGCGATAGGTACTACTATAAATAAATAGAGACCACGGTTTCTAGGTTTATTGCCGTGTAGTTTATTTATGACTACGTAAATTTAGTCGTGGCAGCCGTGTGGTTCCCGGCAGAGCAGAATAGGACAACTCCAAGTCTTCCCGTGGATGTCGTAGAAGACGACTTAGAAAACAAAGTTAAACAAAGCTTATAAACATCAATGAGACCTCTCCAACCCGTCTGGCCAGCGTGGAGAGTGTAGGCCAAATCATCTGACTGCTCTGGCTAATATGTTGCTCCTGCAGTGAAGACGTAAATTATTCCTTAGCCTATATAAACCTACCTAGGGATTAACCATGACCCTAGGCAAAACATGGCTGAAGGGCCACAGGGCCCGGTTTTACGACCCGTAGTCAATGCTACTTAGGAATCCGATTATTCCAAGAAATATGTAATTTGTTAGGGTTCCGTGCCCAAAGGGTGCCAGCGGGACCCTATTACTGAGACTCCGCTGTCTGTCCGTTTGTCACCGGGCTTATCTCTTGAACCGTAATAGCTAGACACTTGAAATTTTCACCGAATATGTGTAAAACTGTAACCGCTATAACCTCGAATACTAAAAAAAGATAAAGATAAAATGAAAAGGGGTCTTCATACAAGAAACGTGTTTTTTTCAGCGTTTTTAACTACATCTTATTATGGCATTAAGTAGATACTGGAAATGTTCACCGATTATGTATTAATATGGCCGCTATAACAACAAATACTAAAAATAAGACAAAGTTCAAATTAAAGGGGGTCGTCATATAAGAATAGTGTTTTCTCAGCGTTTTAAAACATTGTACGGAGGTACGGAACCTTCATCTGTGCCTTCATGTACGAGTTCGACTCGCACTTACCCGGTTTATTTTCTGTAGTCTTCTTTGGAGGGAAAAAGAGTGGTGAGATCAACGAGATCTATGTAATGGGTGAGATACATACTCTGGCATTACCACACGGCGGGTTCACTGTTTGGAGCAACTAGGAACTGCTAGATTGAATCATAATTTTAACATTGTTACTCTATTACACAATTAAACAGTGTACAAATTGTCTAAGATAAGATAGCCAATTACATAATAATGAGAACGAGTTGGCGTGGAATCACTCAAGTGTCTCAATAGTCTGTGACCTATTTATTGAGTTTATTTTTACAGACACGGCAAACTTGTTCGCATTTCTTGTTTTTTTTTATGTAAGTATTCGTTAAATCAATAACATTTTATAGTTATTTGTCTATTTATTTATTTAAACTTTATTGTACAAAATACAATTTGTATAGCACAATAGGCTATATCTAACCACATATGTATGTATATATATATATATATATATATATATATATATATATATATATATATATATATATATATATATATATATATATATATATATATATATATATATATATATATATATATATATATATATATATATATATATAAATAAACAAGTAATTATTTAAAAAAAACAAATTAATTTCCCAGAAGGCTGTCTGATTTGGAATTGGGGGTTAACGATTAATCTAAGGGTTAACGTTTGATAGTCAGACAAAATAATAGATGGGGCTACGCTACGGATCGGGTCTCGCTTGGGCCGTAGAGCCCCTAGTCGATGCGGGGCCCCCTAGGCAGTTGCCTACTCTGCCTAAAGGTTAATCCGGGCCCCCTACCTAACTATTTGTCTCAAGCACTTAATATTTATAGCCAGTATATTTTATTGCCACTAAAATAGCCGTTCATCTATTTTTATGTTCATTAACATTTCTAAAGCATGTTCATAAAAAAAATTACGATCTAGGCGAGGCAAGTTTACGCGTCTAATCTCTGATTAAACACGTGACAGACGAACGGACAGACAAGCGAAGGGTCCTATAAGGGTTCCGTTTTTACCTTTTGAGGTCTGGAACCCTGAATAAATAAACGGGCAAGTGCGAGTCGGACTCCTAGATGAAGGGTTCCGTACCACCGTACAATGTTTTAAAACGCTGAGGTAACACGTTTCTTGTATGACGACCCCCTGTAATTTTTAACTTTATCTTATTTTTAGTATTTGCTGTTATAGTAATGCATAATCGGTGAAAATTTCAGGTTTCTAGCTATTACTGTTCAAGAGATAAAGCCCTGTGACAGACGGACAGACAGACAGACGGACAGACGGACAGACGGACAGACGGACAGACGGACAGACGGACAGACGGACAGACGGACAGACGGACAGACGGACAGACGGACAGACGGACAGACGGACAGACGGACAGACGGACAGACGGACAGACAGACAGCGGAGTCTCAGTAATAGGGTCCCGTTTGAACCCTTCGGGTACGGAATCCTAAAAAACAAGTGGACTATTATTAACTAAATCAAAAATGCATAAAAGGTTATTTTAACCCCCGACAAAAATTCATCACTAAATGGCGTACCCCGACTATCAAAGTCGGGGTTTTTTTAATTTGCCTAGCAAATAAACTTGTGTCTTTTACATCTTCACACAACTCCTAAACTCATCAGCGTAATCACTTCAATCCTAGTAGTAGGCACTTTTAAAAAAGATTAATACATACCTACCTACTTATGGTTTTTTAACATTTCATATAAAATTACCTACTTGAGAACTAGATAATAATTACGTATTTTTTAAATATTTAATAAGGAAATAACAATCCGCATTGATTGTATTTGAAGTAGGTATGTATCCTTGGTTTTAATTACGTATTTTAAGCCTTTGCTTTGAGATATTTGCTATATATATTAGAGATAATACTTACCTATTATCATTTGTAGGAAACAGTTATTGACTGAATGAGTAAAGTTCTCAGGGTCTTTGGTTTGGTTTTTTGTGCAGTTTGGTGTGTTAAGTCTTGCTATAGATCATCATTTCGACGACTTCCGAGGAGTAGTGGTAAAGACGCCAGTCTGCCACTCCGGAGACTGGGTTCCCAGCCAGGGCAAGTTGAAAAATGGCCTTTTCCAGATGTCCTGGGTCTTGGGTGTTTATCTATAGGTTGTATAAATTCTTAATCCCTAATCCGTGAGTTTGTATATTTGTTTGTTTGTTTGTTACCTCTTCACGCTTTATCTACTAAACCAATCTTTTTGAAAATTCGCAAACTCGTAGTTAGGACTCAGTACTTCTACCTATGTGTATGCGAATTTTCAAAACTTCTTAGCAGAAGGACATAGGGTACCTTTCATCCCGGAAAAATGTAATGTTCCCCGTGGGATACGCGAGCGAAGCCGCGGGCAAAAGCTAGTTTATTATAAAATATAATATCGTTGAGTTGGCATCCCATAACACGAGCTCACTATGGCAGAGAACTGCAAAATTTAGAGAAGCTCGGAAGAAGCTGGAGGAGGCCTTTGTGTCTGAAGACATGCCGACTATACGAGTACAATACAATACAAAAATCTTAATTGCACCAAATTAAAAACAATAAAAATTACAAAGTTTACGGAACTTATAAATAAATAAGGTACAAGAGGCGGCCTTATCGCCGAAGCAATCTCTTACAGGCAACCATAAAGAGAAGGAGTGCGAAGTAAGATAACAGGTGGCGCAGTTAAAATTAAAATATAAATTATAAATAACCAATAGATATTAAAATACTTATAGAAAATTATAACATTATAAAAAAAATAGATATAGGTATATAAATAAATGTTATAATCTATAGTTGGAAACTAAGGGCCATTAGTTTCCAACTATAGATTATAACATTTATTTATAAACATAAATATAAGAACCATATCTTATCTATCAGCACGGGACAGCACTTTCCTAGGCTGCTATCCTTTTCTGTCGCTCTAGCAAATTACTGCTACTCACTAGTACTACTACTTAGTAAGTAGTTTATGAAGGGTTAATGAATTTTTAAAATATTTGTTTTTTTTATTTTATTTTTTTTATTAGAGATTTGAGTGCATTTGACCTCTATCTAGCCTATTTTTTGTTTATATGTTTTATATTTTATTTTTATATGTAAAATCTATGAATCTATGAATGTTTATAAAATATATATTTGAATATATGTCTTAGGTAAATGTTTAATAATGGTCAAATAGTTAATTTGAATGTACTAATCGTCCAAAATTTGCTTTTATCAGCACCACCTGTAGGTTGACTGGTAGAAAAGGCCCTAGGCCTTAAGTCTGCCTGTTACATTTTTAGCAATAAAGATAAATAAATAAATGACAGTCATTGAGCTACGTCAGATGCCGTAAAGCAGCTCGAAAAATCTGACACCAGGATTAGCTTCTAACACACTCAATAAGAAAGAAATAAGGTTCCTGTAAAAATATGAGGTTCCTGTGGATGTGACAAAATTCAGGGCCTTTTGCTCAACTAAATCTCTTCAGGAAATAAGCTTCTTAAATAAGCTCTTATAATCTTATCACATTACACAATAAGCTGTCAGAATTGATAACAGTGTATTTTAAAAGAAATTTGCTTTTAAATAATTTTAAGGCAATGTGACATGCAACCCATCATTAGTCTGATTTCCATGTTCAACCTACACCTTAAACCATCACACTGAAAAAGAGGCCTTTGGATAATATGGCCCTAAGCTCTGATTGGTGAGTGAGGAGCTTGGTGTTCATGTGCGATTACGCATTGCTGGCGATTTCACAAGTTAAGCAACTCGGGTGTGGTCCGCACTTGGATGGCACAAAATTTTCTTAGCTCCATGCTTCGGAAAGCATGTAAAGATGTTGGTCTCTAATGTTGAAAACTGTTGAAAAATCTCACGCATGTTGTGGTCACCCATCTTAGTGTGGACCCAATCCAGTATTGCTTGCTTAACTTGCGAAAGCGATAGTTATGCTTACTCCGGCCGGTTCAGGGAGCTCCTCCTTAATAAGCTTTATTAATATACATAGATAAACTTTCCTTTTTATATGCCCTCATCTTGTCTACAGGCCTCTTTTTAACCGACTTAAAAAAAGGAGGAGTTTATCAATTTATATTTATCAATTAGATGTTTTTTTTATGTATACATATTATGCAATATCTTTGCCAATTGGAAACCAATTTTGATGGTTCCTTTTTTATTTGAAAGCCTTTATTATCAAGTTAATCCCATATTAATTTGGTAAAGACATGGTGAAGGACTTTGGAGATATGGAAGGAACTTCTCATAGAAAATGAAGTTGCTTCAAGTTTTATTAGGTAGGTACATTAACTTTCTTTTGTTTTTACATTAGGTATATATGTTTAAATCTGGTTGACTTTGAGAGTAGTGGAATATTTCCAGAGACTTCTGATTTGAAATTTTAATTTATTGAATAAAAGATTTGAATTTAAAAATACCTACTTATGTCTTTCAAACAATAGATGAACTTAATACATATCTTTATACATAGAATAGGTAAGTTTTAAATGTTTAAATTAAGTAAGTGCATAATTTTACCTGATAAACAGACAAACATCAGTCTGGCCAATTGATAATACGTACAAATTATGAAAGTAACGAATAACAATAACAAGCCCAATCTGAGGTGATAACTTTGTGCCTACTTGATAACTTGTGATGTGAAGTAATTCATTAGTCTAATCTAACATGCCGCGGCAGCGCAAACATCTCAACGTACCAAATTACCTACAATTCTTAGAACCGTTGGCAGACGCGTTTGCAATTTTCTAGAAAATAGAAAGTCTGTGTGCAAATATAAATAAGTAAACTTACCAAAGTATTCTGGTATCCCAGTCCCGCCTCATCGTCTGACGTTTCTTCTTTATTCTCATGCTTCATCTTTCTTATGACACACAAAAACAATAACAATTAAATCAAAACAATTCGCAAACACTGATCGCGCGTGATAACTTTTTAAAACCTAAGTTTAAGACTATATACGTAGCCCGATCACTGTGTCCGGTCGTGGCCACGCATGCCCGCTGCTCATACGAGCTTCTAACTACTGTAATAAGATAATATGCAATTGAATAAACGCGATTTCATGCAAATTGGCCATTCGCCGGCGGAAGCGCGACACGTTTATCCTCGACGTCATGCGATGACCAACTGACAAGACGAAATGTCATGATTGTCATGTCAACGCAGCGCAGTGACAGTCTGCATTGCATTCGGAAACCGGCTCTTGATTGACCATGAACTTGAACTCAATTTCTTATTATTTTTATTGGCAGTAAAACACTCGCGAATATAATTAATGATTCAAATAGTAACAAAACGATAAAAATATTTTTTCATGTCATATTTTTGTTTTCTCGAGCGCGGAAAGTAAATAAATATCAATGCCTATTGTTCGTAGTGTTGAATAAGCATGATTTCAGAACGCAAGTGACAGATTTATCAACGTTCCGTTTTATAATTTGATAAGTTTTATTTACCTTCCTATTCCTCAAAGATAAAAGTTTTTATCAGCCAGTAATGATTGCAAAAACATGTGACATTCATTAGCAATTACGAATGCGAAATGCATAAAACAAGTGTTTTGTAGGATAACACTTACAGATGTTTCTTCTTTATGTATACAACGTAGATACAAAGCCAATCAGGGGAATGGGAATCAAAACAATATTTTCCCACTTCATCCAATGATTTCAACTAGAAAGTAATATATAATTCAATGTCAATTCAAAGTAATATATGAATCTGTTTCCCACGGGGTCTGTTTTCCACAGGGGTAGGCAGAGACTATGGACCTCCACTTGTTACGATCCTGAGCCTGACAGACCTCTTTCGCTGCATCTACACTCATCAACCTCTTCATACATGCTCTTCGGTTACGGGTACTTCTTACTTACCTCTCCCTTTTTCAGAACGTCTGCAATCTGATCGCAGAACGTTCGCCGAGGTCGACCCTGTCCCGCTCTTCCTTTCACATTTGCCTTATAAATATTTTTTGTTAATCTCTTTTTATCCATCCTTTCTACATGCCCAAACTTCTCTACTTTTGTCACTACTATACGTCCACTTTCACTCCACACCGATCTCTTACAACATAATTTCTTATTCGGTCTTTCAAGGTAACACCACACTTATTCCTCAGCGCTCGCATTTCAACTGCATTTATTCTACTTTCGACTTCACGAACTCCGTGGCGTATTATTAACCACGCTAGTCCGCCATTCTGAGGTTCTGGGTTCGATTCCCAGCCAGGGCAAGTTGGAAATGGCCTTTTTATTACTGACCTTCCTGGTAGGTTTCTTGCAACGAGATCTATGTTTCTTGCTTGTTTATCTGAATATGTGTAATCATTAAAATATAGTATCGTTGTCATAAATTAGATTTTTTCAGTATCGGCTTTCGGCTTTCCTCAAAGACTCATCATATCTACACATTATAATAGAAACAATACAACTATAAGTTATGTATGTACAGCCATAATAGCGTGACTAATGTCATACAAACATCGCTCACTACGCTCAATGTTTTAAAACTTAACAACGGCTATTCAAGCTGTAGATATTTGTATGACAGATAATTAATCTAGTTTGCTTTGAAGTGCTAGGCGTAAAGTTTTAACCTATGGTTTTTTATTAAAAAAAACAGTGGCACTCCGGGAGTGCCAACAGAAGTGAAAACTTGACAAGGTGGTGTCGGTAACAGGGACGCGAGTTTAGCGGTATTTTTCCGTTTTTTAAAATATGTCCAACGCGCCTAAGAAGTTTTCACTTGGGCCTATAAATTTATTTATTTAAAAAAAACTTTATGTACTGTTCCACAATAAAAAAAATGATACAATTGGCGGACTTAACGCTAAAAGCGTTCTCTCCCAGTCAACCATAGGGATAAACTGATACGAATCATGTTGCGGCGAAAAAACCTACATACAAAATAAAGTATTAAAATATTAATGTAATAAGCCTAAACTTGATGGGGTTGTGTCGTTTTAATGCAGGGTTCCTATAGCCACCTTGCGGCTCCATCATCAGATCAGCTTCTTGTCATAATAACATTGCATTGTCATCTGATTTACATTAGTATACATCACGAATCGATTCCGCCGTTTAAAAGTCTGGGGTTTTTAATTTGTATGGCAAATAAACTTGTTTGAGATCTAGTCTGTGTGACCTAGTACTAGGCTGAATCCGCGTCTGAATGTAAAGTGGCATGGCAACCAAATGCGCCGCTGCCAATATGATAAAATCTCCCAATTGCCAATACCAGGCCTGTGTCACTCCCCGTTTAGGTATCGAAACGGGGAAATTATTATTAAACGCGCAGGCGGCCCCTCCGGGTGGTAAATTCAGTTATACGAATCGTTTGTCCAGAGTAATAAGAACGAAATTGGCTTGCAATGGATGTCTAGGTTAACGAAAAGGTGCTAAGTTCTGATGTGAGCTAAATTAAACCATATCGCTAGCCACATTAAGTAGATATTTCTTTGAATTTCTTTGCTGAGTGAGACTTCTGTACGTTAGTATTATTTATTCTGTGCCAATACATTTCTTTCTAACCGACGTAGACCTTGAACTTGACCAATCTGATCGTTTTGTAAACCTTTCACGGCTCACCGCCGTTTAGATATGTAGGTATTAAAAAATGTAGAAGTCATTGTTGTCAATTGTTAACTCTTTTTTCTATAGCATTGCTTAATTCCATTGTTGAAAATCACTAAAATCAGTGTAATGATTTAAAGCCTTTTTTAACCTAAGTAGGTACCTACGTATTTGTCTTTCTGCAGCACACACATACAACTAATTATTGCTAAATATGTGTACTTATTAAATCAAATCAAAATATATTTATTATCATAGGATATTTATAATATCTCTTAATAATAGTCACTTTGTTTTGTTTTGCACAAAATATGTTGACGTCAAATCGTTACTTACAGCTAAGTTTACCTACGCCGCTTCCTAGACGCAAGTGCAGAAGAAGCGGCAACAAACTGCACTGCACGTTTTCTCCAAAGACGTCAACTAACAACTTAATAAAACTTAAAATTATGGACTGAGAATACATTGTATGTTAAGTCATAACTTATAATTGAAATTAAATATAACTTCATTATTTACAAGCTTTTATTTAGCTACGTATTTATCTTGTGATTTAGCCTACTTGTCCTGTTGTCGTTTAGTTAAATTTAGACGTTTAGTTAAGGTGAAGGTATAGGCAAATGACCTTGAAGTGGCGCCCTCATTTGAAATAAATTGTTAACTCGTAAATATGGCGATAATTTTCATATTGCTCTTCGTCATGCACTAGATAGCCCTTTAAATTATTTTATGAACCACCGTTGAAAGTATTTACATTAGTCTGTCTAGCTTTAAAACTTGCCTCTGGCAAAAGTGGCCACGGCAAGTTTTAAAGCTAGACGGATCACCAATAATAGTTCCAACGGCAGTTCATAAAATAATTTAAAGGGCTATCTAGTGCATGACGAAGAGCAATATGGAAATTATCACCATATTTACGAGTTAACAATTTATTTCACACTTCAAGGCCATTTGCCTATATTTTCACCTTAAGAAATGATATCTAAAAATATTTTTCTTCCAAAACTAAGAATATAAATTGAGGAAAAAATATTTTTACTCAAAAATATTGGTATTGTGATTCTTAATTTTCGATACAAAGAATTATTTATTAAAATAATTCATAAAAACCGATAAAATTTACATTCCGCGTCATTCTGCGTTCCCCGCCTCCCGCTTCACAGTCAAACGAAATATGTAAAAGCATGCGGGGTGCTTCGCCCCGCACCTCATCCCCACGTCTCTTGGCTCTTCGTATTCCGCAGGTTAAGTAATCTGTGCATCATTATCTACATAATGTAAGTAGGTATTATTCGTGGTATTATTCTATTATTGCATCTACCGGTACTTCTAAGTAAATTGATTCTGTACAAATAAAAAAACCCGACGACGGGAAAATTCTTACTAGAACTTATGTTCGTGATTTTAACTCTCCTCCTTCAAGCTATTTGTATTTTTAGATTTTCCTTGTCATTCTCATTTAATTAACAACAATTCAATGAGAGAGCTGCAGACTGCGATGTTTTGTTTTTGCTCTCGTTTAATAAGGCGACGTGGGTTCACAATTTGCAATACTGTGCGTGTTTTTATAAAATTTCTGTTATTAAACTACTTACTACAGTTTATTCCACAAAAAAATTACATAAAAATCTTAAGGATTTTCTACAGACACCCACAATAGCCAAAACACGATTGAGCATTTTTGGCTCGATAGAAAAAAAATCACAAACATACCTCTAATTTGCCTAAGTTTGCCTTTATAATACATATTACTTTTTACCCAAGGATGCCAAAGACTTTGCAAAGTGGAGAAGAAATTGCCGGAACAGTTAAAATGATTCGGCTGTAATTTTACGACCGGCCGCCTGATGCTTGACGGCAACCCTCTTTGGGAATGCAATTGTAGGACGAGATGGTCCTTTAGTCGTCTCTTACGACATGTGTTTATCTGTGTTATCGTAACTCCTAAACGAATAGACCAATTACGATGCGTTTTTTTTTTAAATTTGAAAGCCGTATCTGTTGGGATGGTTCTTAGCTATGTTTGTTCAAAATCGGTTCAGCCGTTCAAATGTTATTGGTGAACGCTTGAAAGTCAAGGGATTTTTAATTTGTCTGAAAAATTAACTTCTTATATATAGGTAGGTACTTGTTATATATGTTTAATATACTTAAATTATATCTCGATGATGTTACCAATCAAAAAGCAGGTAGACTATTGTTTGAAAGTGTTAATAAATAATTCAAATATATAAATAATAATAATAACAGACATTTGACACAGACCACGCGTCGTCTCATCTCAAGGTGCCACTGCTAATACCTAAATATATGAGTATTAACAATTATCGGGAAGAATACGAAAATTTATATGGATGTTCAAGACTCTAAGAAACATAGTTACACCAACTCTTCTTAATAAAATGTATGTCTCTCTTGTACAATCTATAATCATCTATTGTATACCGGTCTGGGGTGGTGCCTATAAAACCAGATTTCTGGAGGTTGAAAGATCACAACGCACACTTTTGAAAGTTATGTACTTTAAAGAAAGAACCTTTCCTACTACTTCTTTTTATCAAGTCTATGATTTATTAACAATTAGAAAGTTATATTTACTACAAATGACATTAAAAAAACATAAAAGTTCACCCTATAACCCCAAATTGCTAGTAGAAGAAGACAAAATGCAACCTATGTTCCCTTTGTTAAGACTGACTTTGCGAGAATTCAATATAAAATTCGCTCTGCCAATATATATAATAAAATAAATGTAAAACTAAATATATATAAAAAACCATCCTATGAATGTAAACCGCAAATAACATCTTGGCTCAAAGAACTCACCTATGATGATTTGGAGAGTCTTATTGCGATTACTCCTCCATAGTGCCAAAATGCTATTTTGTACTTATACACACAAACATTCAAAAACAACCACAGTACACACACGCATAACTCGCTCTCACAACACACTCACTCATGCACGCACTCACACGCACGCACGCACGCACGCACATACACACACGCGCGCGCACACACACACACACACACTCGCACACATACACACTTTTCGTTTATAATTTAGTTATATCCATACTGCAATTTTTATTTTATTTTTATTTTTATTAACAAGTTTTCAAAATTCTTCTTTAATAAGTAAAATTGAATTCTACGATCTGCACAGGAGAATTTGTTGCCACACAGTGTGGCAGGTTTTATATAAAATAAAGGATGCAAATAAAACAACAATTTGAAACGATTTCATATATTTTCTTATTATAAACAACTTTCCATTTAGACCAGTCAAAATCGACATAAAAAGAAGATTTTTTTATATGTTGTTAGGTCCCTTGAGAGTAGTTAACACCCAAGTTTGCAACCCTGAAAACCCTGTGCTGCCCCTACAGTGCTCGAAAAACTGCGAAATTTTGGCACATGGTTCAGTTTTTTCGAAAAAACTACCCTAACGAAACGTTTTTCAAGTATGTTTGTTAACGAACGAACGAACACGAACCTAAGCAACCTTTTTTGCATTTGCAAGCCACCATTTTAAGCAGGGGACTTGATAGATCTCGCCAACATTTTCCTTAATCCAAACTCCAACACGAAAGAAGTAGGAAATGCTGGCTGGAAGATCTTTATGAACCTCTACAGAGGAGATGAGGGGACACTGAATACCCTGCGATACTCAGCATTTGTCAAATCGGCAGTAACGGTAAAAGTCAACTTGCTCGTCTCCCCAAACTACTTCTTCTTCTTATTAAAGAGCTTAGTGGCTCTTGTCGGTGGAGTATGCGCCAAATTTCCATTCTCTGCCTTACTTTTTAGTGCTTGATACGACATGACCCCTGCTTTTTCTTTCAGTTGGTCTAAATAGCTCTTTCTTGGTCGTCCTGGACCTCTTCTACCTTTTATCTTTCCTTCTAGTATGTTTTTAAATAAGGAGTCATGTCGTATTAAGTGACTTATCATTTTCCCTCTCCTATTTTCTATATTCGCCCCCCAACTACAGATGCTGCAAAATATTATTCGTGGAGGACCTACCACAAAATACAAAAATGGTTAGGGGTTGAAAAGAACCCGTGTGACTGGGGATGGGATACCAGCGAACAAAGTCTAATGCCTGTCAGAATGTGCGCAGAGCCCGCTCCTCAGACCCTGCTTAAAATGGTGGCTTGCAAATGCAAAAAAGGTTGCTTAGGTTCGTGCACTTGCAGAAAGGCCGGGCTCAAGTGTTCTAACCTATGTTCTTTTTGCCACGGTCGAAATTGCAACAACGCCATCGCTATCGTCCTGGATGAGGAAGACGAGGATGAGGACGATCCAACACTATATGCCGACCCGCCTCCACCTCCAGAAAACATTATCCCTCCACCCCCACTCCCCCCTACTGATCTAGACTGGATGAGACTTGTTCCTTCCAAACGGGCGAAAGTATAAACTGTTTTTGCTCTAAATTTGTATTATTTTATAGTTTTAATTTGTTACTGTTTGTTTTTTTTATGTTTGTATACATACATCTAAAATGTGAAATTTATACTCTTGTTTCTTTTTACAAAATAAATACATACAATATTCAATACAATGTTTTTATTACTTAGCGAAAACCCAATATTTTACTATTTTTGTAATTATTGAGGAAACTAAAGCCTAGACACACTATTTTGGCATCAAAAAGCTAATTAAATTTTCTACAAATTCTTGCCTCATAATTTTCTCTAGGAGATACAGATACACTATCACGTCTTTATCCCTAACGGGGTAGACAGAGCCAAGGGTGGTAAAGCCCAGGCCACTTTTAGCGTAATGGTGGGCATGAAGGTGGAAAAGGGAAATCATAATAGTGATGGGTTGCTAACCGCATCGCCTATTCATATGATTCAGATTCTCGCCCATTCCCTCAATCGGCTTTTACGATCTGCACGGAAAGAGAAGCAGCTGATACATTCTATGTTTTTTCTTTTCTCCCAGACCAGCAAAGAAGAAGGAGCATTTCTCTAGGAGCATTACGTTTAAACTAAACACTACTTTTAACACCGGTTATTCTTAATAGTAACATGTTACAGAGAGTATATAAGTTAAAATATCTTGGCCATGAGTTGACTCCCGGCCTCAAAGATGATGCCGACATTGAGAGGGAACGGATAGCGTTGTCAGTGAGAGCGAACATGCTGGCCCGCAGGTTTGCTCGTTGTTCGCAGGAAGTAAAAATTACTTTATTTAGAGCTTTCTGCACATCGTTCTATACGTGTGGCCTGTGGACTAGATATACTCAAAAAGCTTACAGCGCTCTCCGTGTCCAATATAATAATGCGTTCAGGATGCTGTTGGCGCTGCCTCGCTTCTGTAGTGCATCAGGGATGTTCGCTGAGGCGCGAACACAGTGCTTTTATACTATAATGCGCAAAAGATGCGCATTATAGTATAAAAGCAGTTTTCGAGCACTGTGGGGGCAGCACAGGGTTTTCAGTTAACTCCTCTAAAAGGGACCTAACAACATGTAACAAAATCGTAGTTACATGCGCGTTTGCGATGTTTGATGTCGATTATGACTGGCCTAATTCTATTATACAATGAATGAATTTTCAGGGTCCAGTGCTGCCCCCATTTGAAATAAAGGAAATGGAGATATCATTCAAAATTTTGTCTCTAAGCCCTAGATAACCCTTCAAACTATATATATGAACTACTGTTTACAGTTCAAAGTGACAACGTGAAGCTTTTCTTCGCACATTTGCGAAGAACGGCCACTTTTGGCAAATGTACGAAGTTCAATAGAATATAATACTTATATGTTTAAAATTGAATAACATCTAATTTGCCAATATACTTATATATTTTTATATCTTATTTAAAAGGTACTCAAAGAAAAAATATTATGCGATCTAACTATCCATGTCCTTAAGGTGAAGATACAGGCAAATGACCTTGAAGTGGCGCCCTCATTTGAAATAAATTGTTAACTCGTAAATATGGAGATAATTTCCATATTACTCTTCGTCATGCACTAGATAGCCTTTAAATTCTTTTATAAACCACCGTTGAAAGTATTTACATTAGTCCGTCTAGCTTTAAAACTTGCCTCCGCCAAAAGTGGCCACGGCAAGTTTTAAAGCTAGACGGATCACCAATAATAGTTTTAACGGCAGTTCATAAAATAATTTAAAGGGCTATCTAGTGCATGACGTAGAGAAATATGGAAATTATCACCATATTTACGAGTTAACAATTTATTTCACACTTCAAGGCCATTTGCCTATATCTTCGCCTTAAGGTGAATATATAATCAAATGGCCTTGAAGTGTGAAATAAATTGTTAACTCGTAAATATGGTGATAATGTCCATATTGCTCTTCGTCATGCACTAGATATCCTTTTAAAATATTTTATGAACTGCCGTTGAAACTATTATTGGTGATCCGTCTAGCTTTAAAAATTGCCGTGGCCACTTTTGGCGGAGGCAAGTTTTAAAGCTAGACGGACTAATGTAAATACTTCCAAAGGTGGTTCATAAAATAATTTAAAAGGCTATCTAGTGCATGACGAAGAGCAATATGGAAATATACATATAAAACACTAGCTGTGCCCGCGACTTCGTTCGCGTGGTTGTCGGAACGTAATGTTATATAGCCTAAAGCCTTCCTCTATAAATGGACTACCCAACAAAAAAAGAATTTTTCAAATCGGACCATTAGTTCCTGAGATTAGCGCGTTTAAACAAACAAACAAACAAACAAACTCTTCCGCTTTATAATATTAGTATAGATAGAAGGGACATACCCGTAATAAATCGAACCACGGTCTATACTAGATTATTATAATATAATTAAAATCAAATAACAGCCAAAGAACAAAAAAAAATTTTGGCATTTCCATACGTGCGTGGCCGCCCTGGCGATTTGTATGGGAATGTTGAATTTTTTTTGTTTTTTGAGTCTTATTTTAATTTCATTATACTTTAGTGATCTAGTATAGCCCGTGGTTTATTTAATACGGGTATGTCCCTTCCACTTGGTATATATACGAGTATATGTATATACCACCATATTTACGAGTTAACAATTTATTTCACACTTCAAGGCCATTTGCTTATACAGGGTTATTTTTAATTAACCGGCAACCTTTTTGGAGCAAGTTCAGTCCGTAAAAATTTCGAAAAACGAAAACATTTCGTCCTCCCATATAAAATCCATTTGGTTGAGCGCCGATTTGTATGAAGTCGAATTTTTTTTTCATTTTTCAATATTTGTTTTTATGGAAAGTGGTTCAGTATCACGAACTGAACTTGCTCCAAAAAGGTTGCCGGTTAATTAAAAATAACCCTGAATATTCACCTTAAATAAGTGAGTAAGAATATTTTTTTTGTTTGCCCATGATGTCTCATTGTTGGGCGAAGACTGGGCTGGCTTTTTGGATTTCCATACCTATATATCCATATATTTTATTATTAATATTAGGTGATTTTGAATCTCGTAGCTATATTCAAGGAAATTACTTTTTAAACGAAATAAAAAATTACGTAAGTATTCTGTCATAGGTATCTTTTATTGACGTGACAACGTCTTAAATTAGGTTGCGGCTGGGAGTCACTTATGAAAAAGTGTAACGCTCGGTAACGTTACGATGAGTCACCGAACGAGAGAGAGGCCCGCCGAATGCCTTGCGTCTCTCTCCCACTCAACTATGATCGGTCTGCCGCCGTTGTCACGTAAAATCTTCGCCCGTAAAACCGACTTTACAGGCAACCATTTTTTTTTTTGTTTTATAATAGTAAAATTATATAATAACAGAAATATTTCGACTCGTCATTTTGTAAATAGAGAGTATGCATGATTTTTTTTTATATTTTTAATCGATAGTCCTCGTCGAGAAATAGCCGCAAAAAAAAATCAGTGTCGAAAAACATGTATATGGTGTAGAAAATAAATATTAAAAATAGCAAGTAGATTATAACAACTAAAACACGCCATTTCAAAATATGACGTCAACGACTGCAATATCCGCTAGAGACAGAAGCTGTCAACGCATGTTTTTCTTTTTTGGGTACTTTCGATGTTATCAGCCAGTGATGTTTGTTAAACTTCTATAGAAAAGTACATACATTTCGAATGTCATCGATAGTCAAACTACATGGACGGACAGTTCTACCGAACGCACCCAAACTTGTCATTTCCTTTTTATGAACGTTGTCGTCATTTCCCTTTTGTTTGTCAAAAGTTCCCGCGCAATATTTGCATATTTTCAATAATTTATTTCTAATCCAAATAAGAGTCAGTAAGAAAACTAATTAACTAGGCGTAGTAACGTATTAAAAGAAATTGTAAAATAAAAATATGAGCCGGATTGGTATTACATGCATATTCCTTATTGTTTAAAAACTGCTGTTTTGTTTATTGGTATAATAACAAATTACATTTCGGATTATAACCTCAATTGTTTAATATCATTTTTTTTAAATTTCTCTGGGATATCTAGAAATTTTATTAACGTATATTATAATTCTATCTACAATTAATAAGTTAAAGTGCTTAAAATTATTAATTTCCACAAGCGAATAATAATTTGTACTTAGTTAATAATCTCAACGGGATTAATCCACCGTATATAAATAAATAATTATGATTAGGTACAGGTACACAACTATTTATTATTCTTACATTATTATGCATTATTCTAATATACAACGTGGAAGGGACATACCCTTAATAAATCGATCCACGGTCTATATAGTAGGTACTTAAAGTAAAATAAAAATAATAATTTTCAGCATTTCCATACAAAAGTGTACAGCCGCCCGGACGACTATTTGGTTTTTTGACTGTTATTTTAATTTTATTATACTTTAGTGATCTAGTATAGCCCGTGGTTCGATTTATTACGGGTATGTCCCTTGCACGTTGTATAAAGCGTTCATTAAATATAATTGTGCCGTAACTCTTTTCTGCGCCAAAATAATAAATTATCACGTGATCGACTATGATTTGTACAATAAATAAGTATCTACTCACCTATATTAAATTTACTCCCTAGTTATTAAATAAAATTTAAAGTGTGTGATGCCAGGAGTGTTATTTTTCAAAGAAGGAGTCAGCGAAACACAAATCGTGTAAGTAGTTTTACAACACACTGCTCGCGTTCCGAGTTTCTAAGCATTGCATCGTATTTTTGAAACCATCGTGCGTGTCAGTTATAAGTAATATTGTTTTACGCAGAAAATATCATTAATATCGTTTTCTAAACGTTTCAACATTATTAAAAAAGCAGCGTGAAACGGAACGGTTTCTTCATTAAAGGTTTCTTTGACATTTGTACGATATATGTCAAAATTAAAAGTGAAAGTAAATTAAAAGATACGACTGATCAAATATGCGCCTTTATGGAAACGCTCGAACCGCTTGATCAAACCATTCGAAATGCAACGAGATCTATGTACTTACGTACTCTATCATCATCATATCAGCCACAGGAAGTCCACTGCTGGACATAGGCCTCCCCCAAGGATTTCCAAAACGACCGATCGGAAGCGGCCTGCATCCAGCGTTTTCCTGCAACCTTGCTCTGGTCGTCTGACCACCTAGCAGGTGGGTGTCCTACGCTGCGCCTGCCGGTACGTGGCTGCCATTCGAGAACCTTTCTGCCCCATCAGCCATCGGTTCTTCGCGCTAACTCTATACGTATACGTATATTCATGTCAATGTCGAAATGTGACTCCCGGTTTCAAATTCTAAACTTTATTTTCTACATATTTACATAAATACTTTTATCTAAATTCTAATTTAAAGGTTTTCTTGGATGCGTTGTATCTTTGTTTTTACTAATATAAACTATAATATAATAAACT
The DNA here is from genome assembly GCA_963576875.1 of Acrobasis repandana. NCBI lineage: Eukaryota > Metazoa > Arthropoda > Insecta > Lepidoptera > Pyralidae > Acrobasis > Acrobasis repandana. The sequence continues at coordinate 12,918,678 of OY756239.1, forward strand.
AACTATTTTTGGATAATCGAAATGACGGACTAAATAGATAAATTACTTTTGTGACCCAGTCATCGTCCCTATTAATTTTATACAAGCCTTACGAGCAAACGTTTGTCGCTCTCGCCTCGTTGCGCTAGCTTGTATATGAGACTTATATTATTAAAACTAACGTGAGATGAATTTCATTATGCTTTGAGGACAGCGAATCCTCCGGTTCACCCCTAACACCCTCCCTAATGATGAACATCAAAATCGATCGAAACTATTAGGGTCGAAGCAAAAGAAATAAAAAAATGTTGACCTATTTAAACATCATTAGTCATCCATGTAAAATTCCAATTTTAAAAAATTACGACGCCTTTGCTTTCATCATATATTCTTAAGATGCACAGTTGCCGCCTAAAAAATGGCACCGGGAAAACAAGGCATAAAACAGGATTATGCCTTGTTTCGCTGACATTTTCTTGGTGGCCACGAAAGATGACCAATCTAACCAGAAGGTAATATGTAACAAACTTTATGTCCACGCTTATCTCAGTTACTTTAAACGTATTGACACGGGGACAATATTTTGTTTGATTTTGCAAGGAACTAAGCTGTGCATCTATAGAATATATGATCGAAGCGCCTTTGCCAATATTTTATTGTTTTAAAACTATATATTTTTTTTTGCTTACTGCCAATATTATGTTTGAATCTTTATTCATGTTCAGTTTTCAAAATACCTAGGGAATTTATTTTTTACTTTTCAGTGTCTAGAGAACCAGTGACTTTAGCCCCAAATATTTGGGATGAAAAAATCGTTTTATGAATAGATGAGATGACAAATTGATTATTACCGGAAATATTAAATTGTGCTTATTATTTAATAAAGAATTATTTAGAACGAATTTTCAAAATTCATCAAATACCGTGTTGATGTACCTCGTGGAGAATCTTCACAGGAACTTAGTAAGAAAGGAATGAAAGAGGAAATAAAATAAGCTGCAGTAGGATAGAAGGAACATGAGCCAGTCAGATGTATTGAGCGAACTGCAGCCAGTAAGTGGCGTTGAGCACGGAGAACAGAAGTGGGAAGAAAACCCTGGAGAAGCGGTCGATGTTGATGGCTCGCATCCTGGCTTTGGCTGCCTCCGCCGCGTCCTGAAATTAGAAGTATGATAAGACTAGTGTAGGTAAACCAGTATAGACACAGAACAAGAAATAGATTATAAAGATTATACGGGGTTACTGGTATCTAACGCATAACCTTTTTGGTGCAAGTTCAGTCCATGATACTGAATTACTTTCTATAAAAACCATTATAAAAAAAGCAATTTTTTTTCGTTTTACGACATTGGTTTTAAATACACGATATGTTTCGCTAAATACGCAGTAGCGTCAAGAAATTAAGAAAAAAAATCTGTGAATTTTTATGTTTTTGTTTTCCGATTAAAGACTTTCTTTTTATCTTTCTTTAGCTACTCAACAAACATTTACTCACTTTAGGTTTGCCAGCGCCATCTCCGAGTACGATGTTCACGAGGCAATACTCCATAAGCGCCATGAACACGAATCTGGAAACAACAAGTTTATCAATCTGGTACAAAATGTTATGTTGAGAAAGAGCGGGATTTTCTGACACAATCCATACTTTAACAATGTACTTTTGTAGATAGATAATAGATAAGACGTTTATTTATAACTAAATTCACACATACAGAAGGAAAATACATAAGAACATAATACAAAACATAAGGAACTCATATCAATATTTTCATATCAATATCATCTTTGAAGAAGAACAAACCAAAAACCATTGACTTATTTATTACTAGCGCCAAAAAACGTTTACGTACGGACAAGTGCAAAAGTCCATTCTTAGCTAAAAATTTTAATCACTTGTTCTTGGCTTCCACATTACTCCTCATACAAATTATATGTATAAGTGAATAGGGATGATGACTGGGTCAGAAAAGTATTATTCTAATTAGTTCGTTAGTTAGATTTTCCAAAAATAATGTACCCATATTTTTCAGTTTATCAAAAAAGTAAAAATTCACAAAGATACAGAGTATCAAAGTTCTAGAGTATTTGTGACGTCACCGATGTGTAAAAATCGTACGAAAGCGTGACGTCATGCGAAATTTAAATGCGCTGTATCTTTGTTATTTATTGCTTCTCAGAGAAAAGAAAAAATACGTGTACAATGTTTTTTAATAATCTAACCGATGGGCCAAAAATATTTTTTCAGTCATCATGCGTATTATGTGGCTTCCACATAATCCACTTATACATATAATTTCGGGCTCCAAATCAAGACAGGCAAAAACAATACTCACACTGTACACACAGACATGAAAGCATCGACCGCTTTCAAGTACGACACTGGCGGCAGCTGTGCTTGTGACTTGGCGTGCTGAGTGGATAGAGTCAGGAGTGACGTCACGCCCAGCGTCACGCGAGCTGGAGCCGCGTCTGGTTTGATCCAGAAGGACACCCACTGGGAGGTTGAAAGTGGAGGTAAGAATAGTCATCATCAGGTAAGAATAGAATAGGACATGTCGGCTAAGGAGGCACTACCCCAATGGGATAGTCGCTTATCCCGACGTCTGTTGGCACCATGGCACTGTCCCGGAGGAACCTACGCCGTATGGTTGACATCATTACTGGTCACTGTGCACTAAACAAACACCTTTACACCCTAGGCATTACAGACAGCCCTCTGTGCAGAGCTTGCATGGAAGCTGATGAAACTGCGAGCCATCTCCACATCGAGTGCGGTGGCGTCGCACACATAAGAAGAGGGTTCCTGAAACATCAGGGAACCGTGGAGGAGGCGATCAGGACGCCAGAGTACGTCCTCGCCTTCCTGCAGGAGCGTGTGGTTTGAGAACTGACAGCGGCGCCAGTTCCCCACGCAAAACGGGTTCATCGCAAAGGACCTAATTGCGGAAGTGTCCTCGAGGGAAGTAAGTAAGAAGTAGTCATCATCATCAGGTCTTTTTTAGTCTCCACTGCAGGAGCACGACCCTCTCTGTACTACCAGAGCCATATATTAGCAAGAGCAGTCAGAGGATTTGGCCTACACTCTCCACGCTGGCCAGACGGGTTGGAGAGGTCTCATTCATGTTTATAAGCTTTGTTCAGCTTGTGTTTCCTAAGTCCTTCTACGTCATCCACGGGAAGACTTGGAGTGATTCTATTCTACTCTGTCGGGTACTATAAGGCACCGTTAGAATAGTACTAATTTAAATTTTAAGAAGTCGGATTTGCTTTTCCTGCAAATTAATTTTTTTCAAAGTTTCTAATAAGCAAAGGTCTGGGAGAAAAGTAAAAGCTTAGAATGTACCAGCTTTTCTCTTCTTGCGCAGATCGTAAAAGCCGTTCGAGGAATGGACGAAAATGTGAAGATGCGGATTCTCGCCCACCATCACGCTAAAAGTGGCCTTTGAGTTTATTTTATGTCATAGTACGGCAAACGAACAAGCGGGTTATCTGATGGCAAGTGATCACCGCTGCTCATGGAGAACTGCAACACCAGGTAGGTACCGGCCTTTCAGGATGATATAGACTTGTTTTTAGGGTTCCGTACCCAAAGGGTGCAAACGGGACCCTATTACTGAGACTCCGCTGTCTGTCCGTCTGTCTGTCCGACAGTCACAGGGCTCTATCTCTTGAATCGTAATAGCTAGACACTTGAAATTTTCACCGATTATGTATTACTGTGGCGGATATAACAAAAAATACTAAAAATAAAAAATAGTTTAAAATTAAAGGGGGTCGTCATACATGAAACGTGTTCTTTTCAGCGTTTTTAACTTGATCTTCATAATGGCATTAACTAGATACTTGAAATTTTCACCAATTATGTATTACTATGACCACTTTAACAACAAATACTAAAAATAAGATAAAGTTAAAAATTAAAGGGGGTCGTCATACAAGAAACGTGTTTCTTCAGCGTTTTAAAACATTATACGGTGGTACGGAATCCTTCATGTACGAGTCCGACTCGCACTTGCCCGTTTATTTATTTGAAATGACGAGCGTCGAGCGGGATTTTGCCCTTCCCAGAATACTTAGGGCAGCCCAAGCAAGAATGCTTATGGAGGGATTCTCCGGTATCTAATGTGCCGGTACCCTCCTGGGGTACTCCATTTCCTGAGTCTTGCGGCCCTGGGCTATGTTTGCTTAGAGCCGCAAGATCCAAAATGCTCTGTCTGCCCCATTAGGGATAAAGACGTGATAGAATTCAGCATCGAATAAGCAAAAAACTGGAAGACTAGGTCCAAAAAATACCAGTGGTAATTACTTAGTCATTCTAGCGATAGAAAGTCCAAAGCGCTAGACATAGAACTTATATAACCGAAAGCATTCCAAAATGGCCGACAGTTAATTAGGTAATGATTAGTCTAATTAGTTTTTTATTACTTTTTTGACAAAAATCTAAATAGATCCAGATAGATAAAATCCAGAGTAGATCTTGTAAGATACTGCACAGTATACCTATCTACGTCGGTGAATATAGAAGCAAATGGCCTTGAAGTGGCACCCTCATTTGAAATAAATTGTTAACTCGTAAATGTGGAGATAATTTCCATATTACTAATCGTCAGGCACTAGATAGCCCTTTAAATTATTTTATGAACCACCGTTGAAAGTAGTTACATTAGTCCGTCTAGCTTTAAAACTCGCCTCCGGCAAAAGTGGCAACGGCAAGTTTTAAAGCTAGACGGATCACCAATAATAGTTTCAACGGCAGTTCATAAAATAATTTAAAGGGCTATCTAGTGCATGACGAAGAGCAATATGGAAATTATCACCATATTTATACGAGTTAACAATTTATTTCACACTTCAAGGCCATTTGCCTATATCTTCACCTTAATACTCGTAGCTGGATAGTGGACGATACTTACCTTTCATCGTCATCATCATCTAACCAAATAATAAAAATAAAAAAACATCATCTAAGGCTGGGTGGGTAGGTGTATACTTACAGACATAATAACGATGAGACACGTCGGTATGTACGTGTTGAACAGATGGTACCCGAGGCGTCTCTTAAGCTTGAATATCACCTCCAGACAGGTGAAATTACCTGAAATTTTAAATTTTGACTTTAATTATTTATAATCACCTAGAATGACAACTAATTATAAAAAAGTATTCTTGAAAGATTACTAAGAAGACTTACTTTTTAGACCTAATTAAAACAACCATAAACATAATTCTTTATAGGTAATTTTTATTTTTTTATAGGTGAGTGAAATTAAGGAAAATAAATGAAAAAAAATACTCATGAGAAGCCTAATTAGAGGTCTGTTAACTAGGCTGTTTAGCCCCATTGATTACTCATACTGATATACAAAAGAATACGGCAGAGTACCAAGTCTCCCCGCGGATGTCGTAGAAGGCGACTTAGGAAACACAAGCTAAACAAAGCTTATAAACATCAATGAGGCCTCTCCAACCTGTCTGGCCAGCGTGGAGAGTGTAGGCCAAATCAACTGACTACTCTGGCCAACTATGGCTCTGGTAGTACAGAAAGGGTCGTGCTCCTGCAGTGGAGACTAATAAACGGGCAAGTGCGGGTCGGACTCGTACATGAAGGGTTCCGTACCACCGTACAATGTTTTAAAACGCTGAAGAAACACGTTTCTTGTATGACAACCCCCTTTAATTTTTAACTTTTTCCTATTTTTAGAATTTGTTGTTATAGCGGCCATAGTAATACATCACTGTGAAAATTTCAAGTACCTAGTTAATGCCATTATAAAGATCTGGTTAAAAACGCTGAAAATACACATTTTTTTTATGACGACCCCCTTTAATTTTCAACTTTTTTTTATTTTTAGTATTTGTTGTTATAGCGGCCACAGTAATACATAATCGGAGAAAATTTGAAGTGTCTAGCTATTACGGTTCAAGAGATAGAGCCCTGTGACAGACGGGCAGACGGACAGACAGCGGAGTCTCAGTAATAGGGTCCCGTTTGCACCCTTCGTGTACGGAACCCTAAAAAAAGACCTGGATGGATGGATGGATGATAAAACACAGACTTTGTTTATATTTGACAGTCACAATAGAGAAGGTGACATATTATATTGCAGGAGGTGATTCTATTTTGGGTGGATAATGGTGTAATTACGTTTGTTCTTCAGTTTAAACTAAGTACAGTTAGTCCGCGGTTTGTAAAAAGATGGATTAAGTTAATACCCTTGGACTACTTCTCTCCTATGACATCAATTAAATTTCTGTTAATCTTAATCAAACATGGATTATCATGAATTGGGGTCGCTAATAATCTGGATTACAAGCTGTTTGGACATTAGGAGCAAATATTTGTTACTACATATCTGCTAAGACGCTTTTTACGACTTGTTTGTTCATTGTAAATTTTATGACGTAACAGGGTCAAACCCTATTTTGTTTTTCCACAGAATACCTCCTAAGGGTCAGTTCACACCGAGACGCGACGTGGCGGTAAAGAAATATATTAATTTATCTGCAGCTCAGTTCGCTGCGGGCTCTCACTGAAATCATTATAATTTCTGTATAGTTAAGTCCTATATTTAATTCTGCCGTCAATAGCATAGTTGCAGTAAGTATGCTCTGGACGGTTTCGAGAAAAACGCGGTTAAAGTTTTGGTGCGAAATTCTTCAATAAATCCTGTATTTGTTATCACATCATGATGGTTGATACCTTAAATGAAAGAGAATCTCATCACCTATCTAATTACTTAAGTATTGGAAACCAATACTGAGCATTTGCAAGAAAATTAAAGATATTATTATTGTTATTCTAAGTATCTTCTAGAAGCTCTTTGATAGGGAACACTAAGCATAAGCACAGGAAGTGTGTTTTTTACTGTATGAATGCGAAGTAACCATACAATTTTATAATTGTTTAAAGTTTTATTCTATCAATATACAAAGTGGAAGGGACATACCCGTAATAAATCGAACCACGGGCTATACTAGATGATTAAAGTATAATGAAATTGAAATAACAGTCAAAAAACAAAAAAAAAATTCGACATTCCCATAAAAATAGCCCGGTCGGCCACACACTTTTGTATGGAAATACCGAAATTTATTTTTGTTTTTTGGCAGTTATTTTATTATACTATAATGGTCTAGTAAAGACCGTGGTTTGATTTATTACGGGTATGTCCCTTCCACGTTGTATGTATTTTAAAAAATATAATAATCTTGTTTTATATATTCTGTTAATAACTGTCGCTGAAAATAACAACACAAATTGACGAAGTTTACAGAATGTAGTTTATTTCAACTTCTTTCTTACAAAGTAATAGCTTCGTACAAAGCCCTTATGATAATACAATAAATCACAAAATTACATAAAATATGTTTCTTTTTATAAGTTAATAGAACCAGTCTTTCCAGTTACAAAAATGGCACAACTCAGAATTGAATCACTCAAGTTTACTTAATCAGTATTATTCAGTTTTCTCAATAATAATTATTTTAGAATCACGACAGTATATCTTCTTAGTGTTTATTGGGATATTATTAATTGCACATCTAATAAATAATCACCCATCAATTTAATCTCATCATTTATATACTTTTTTACATCAAATAAATCAACAATCTTATCATAAGTACTGATTGCACAGCAAATAAATACTGACTGCACATCAAATTTATTAGGTTAGGGCAAACCTATAGGTTAGGTTATGTTAGAACTGCGACCAACACACGCACGAGCCGAGCGAGCGAAGCGAGCGTGCCGCGGCAGCGGCCGGCGAGTGCTAGGAAAGTTCTATCCATTTTACTGCGCCACAAATATAAATTGCAGTTTGTTTAGTAATATTTTCAGTTGAGTATTTTGCTGTGCAATCAGTAATTTTGATTTGCGTTTAAATACTACCCGTGTTTATTTGCTCGGTCCATAACCAATTTTGATATAGCAAATGACTTCAAATATAAGGGGTATAGATGTCATACTGTACTTATGCTGTGAGACTCTGAATAACAACTTGTGCCGTAAGTGTATCCACTGTTATCATGCTTTGTAATGTAAAAAAAATGCTTGACTTACTGCAAATTTGAAAATTAATAACTTTGGATCAAAAAAAGATTCAAAAGAATGGGTCAGTTACGTAAATAGATCTCGTTTTCGTGATCACGGCACTATATCTAACTCAGTTTTGGCAAAAATCCGACTAACTACAACTATGCTAATGACGGCAGAATTAGTATGCGATGTTACTGAAGTAGAGAGTCAGCTACTGGTCTACATGTTTCGGTCTCATCCAGAGGTCTTCCTCAGGGCGAATGTCATTTGAGAAGCGCGCATGATGATATCTCTAACATAATATCTTTGGAGAAGTAAACCGGGGTAAAGAAAAACCCCCCGTCCCCCTTGTCAGCAATAGTAAGCAAATCTCTTATCTCCTCCTATGCTCACTTAAGCATGAATATATTTTTATAAAATCTGCTAGTTTTTTTATTATTTTCATGAGCAAGATGTATTGTACTGTGTACATAACATTTAAATAATGATTACTGTCTGTTTAATTTCAAACAATTTCTTAAGAAATATAAAAAATAACTAAGGGTTGGGACACATCTGTCAGCTCGGAACAGCACTTTCCTATGCTGCTATCCTTTTCTGTCGCTCAGTAGCGTCATTTGCTAGAGCGAGAGAGAGCGACGGAACGCTTCAGCAGCGGCCATGCTGAAAGTGCTGTTCCGTGCTGACAGATGTGTCCCAACCCTAAAAAAGATTGCTTACGTTGGAAGTCTAGCCCCCAGACATAGGGATGTCATCAAAAATAAGCCCCTTCACACCCCTTTGGTGTTTATAAACGGTCCCTAAGGGTTCAGTCCGTCTCTGTCACAAACCTTACGCGCAACAGAGACACGTGACCCGCGACGGTTTCAGCTATCTCTATCGCACGTAGGGTTTATTTATTTATTTAATCTTTATTGTCCATCAAATACAAATTGTACAGAACAATAGGCGAACTTAACGCTAAAAGCGTTGTCAACCAGTCAACCTTTGGGTTATACAGAAAGTCTAAATGTGGGTTGCAAGATAAAGTGTAGTATACATAAAATACACAATGTACATTGTTACATAATATATATATATATATATATATATATATATATATATATATATATATATATATATATATATATATATATATATATATTATATATAAATATATATATGTAGTGTATGGAGGTGCATGTATAGTGTATGTATATATATACATGCACCTCCATACACTACATATAAATAATTAGATAAATGCAGCAATTCTTAAATCAACTTATATAACTTGGCCAAGAAGTGTTTAAATACCTGTGTTTTAAAGCTAGCGCGACTAGGAGCAGTTCGAATGGATTCAGGAAGCGCGTTCCAGAGTCTTATTGCCGTAATGGGAAAGAGTTAGAAAGAAAACCAGTACGGTGAGAAGGGTTTGTGACAGAGACGGACTAAACCCGTCCGAGGCGTCCGCTTGGCGAAGTTTCAAGGATGCAACCGGGAAGGATACTTACCCGTAGAGTACACCTGCGTGCAGTCAGCAGTCCTGTTCTGCACCAGCTCAAGTTGGGGCAGCTCGATGTTCTCGTCCACCACCAGAGGCACGTCGGGGTCCCACTGGAACACCAGGTCGTCGGTCGTGTGTGACACTGGAAGCAAGAAATAAATAAATATATACGGACGGTTGCCGTGTGTTTCCCGGCAGAGTAGAATAGGACCACTCCAAGTCTTCCCGCTGGATGTCGTAGAAGGTGACTTAGGAAACACAAGCTGAACAAAGCTAATAAACATCAATGAGACCTCTCCAACCCGTCTGGCCAGCGTGAAGAGTGTAGGATCAATATTCTGGCTGCTCTGGTCAAGTATGGCTCTGTAGGTACAGAGAGGGTCTTGCGTGCTACTGAAGCACTTTCAATAAAAACAATTATCGAAAATCGACAAAAAAATTGTGTACAGAGTGAGTTGTTTCCAAAGATATTGAAGGCTTGAATCACCTGATTATTCGAAAAAAAGGGTGATTCCGTGCTTCTGAAGGCTCGCAAAGCTGTGGGTCCCGAATGATAGCGTTTGTTTAACCTATCCTAGGATTGGTTCTGGTCTACCTTTGGGTTGCGGAGGTCAGATGGCAGTCGCTCTGTGTAAAACAGTAACCTCGTCAAATCACCTAGGTGCGGACCCCGGGGGCTCTGAAGCGTTACCGCTGAGGATGCAACCGGGAATACAGTCGGATGATGATGATATACAGAGTGTAAATTTCGAGTCGACACATCCTGGCAGCTACTTAAATCATGCTTTGAACCGATCGTTCTTAGTAGATCCATTGACCAGATCCTTTATGGATCAGTGAGAATTTTTTTTCTCAGTAGATCCAATCTTTGACAGATTGGATCTAATGAGAAGTATTCTAGTTGTGGTAGAGCCACGCTACCGGCAAAACTCAGTTTTGCTAGTAGCATAATTGGGCCGGCTCGTCCGGGGAAGTACCACACTCTCACAGAAAATCGACGTCTGAGTAGTAGCTTTATCGCTTCTATGCTTCGTTCGGTGAGTGAGAGAGCCCTCTACCCATCCCCCCTGAAAGGCCAGTAACGCTTTTGTTACACCCCCTGGTGTTGCAGTTGTCCATGGGCAGCGGTGATCACTTCCTATCAGGTGACTCGCTTGTTCGTTTGCCGCCCTATGACATAAAAAAAAATCTTCTCGCTAGATCCGTTATTCAGATCCAAATTTAAAAGGGTAAGTCAGAAATTTCTTTCTAAGTAGGTACTTACCATTTCTAAACAAGTTTACAGAATTATTCGTGGAACTTACTATCTTTTTATCCCTGTACTTGATTGCCACTCGAACGAAAATATCGCCGAAAAGCAGTGACCGAAAATAAAAGTGTCCTCGCGACTCGTTATTCCTTCATTGTGGAGGAGAGCTCTCCTGACATCGCCGACACTGCCTCTCGACACTCTACTCGACTATAAAATAGCGAGAGTACGGAATCGACGCGGGGTCCAGTCACAGAATACAGTAAGCTAAGACAGCAAGAGTAAACAGAACGAAATCTCCTAAGGTACGCGCAATATGCGTCCCCGTTCCCCGTCCCCGCACATCTCCCCCGTTTTCGCCGTGATGACGGGCGAGAGCGGGCGAACACACACTGCATGGCACAAGTTGGCCCACAAGAACCGGGGGAGAGGTGCGGGTGCGGGGAACGGGGACGCATATTGCGCGTACCTTAGGAGATTCCATTCTATGCTGCCTCCATTTGAAATAAATTATTGAAAGGAAACTGAGATATCATTTAAAATGTTGTCTTTGTTAAGCCCTTCAAACTGTTTTATGAACTACTGTTTACAGTTTAAAGTGAGAACGTTAAGCTTTTCTTAGCATTTTTGCCAAACGTTGCCGTTTTTATTCTTATTTTTCTATAGATAGTAGTTCAGTAACATGGACTGAACTTGCTCTAAAAGTTTGGCACATGGTTAAAAGCTTGTATAGCCCGTGGTTAGACTTATAACGCGTATGTGACTTATTACGAAATGTCAATTATAATAAAGGTTGTATATCCGAGAGGTCTTGAGTTCCGAGTCTCCCATTCATGATTTGGCAAGATATTCTTCTACACCCTCCATAGGTCTGCCTCTCGACGTCTAATTATAATCGCTAGCCCTCATCCCCTGTCGCTCGGTATCAATCGCTTGACACAGATGTTTATAGCAGCCTTTGATGATGACTCGTACTTTTTACCCCGACGCAAACCTCTGTCTGTTGGTTCTGGGTTCAATTCCCAGCCAGACCAAGTCAGAAAATGAAAGAAAAGGCCGAAAACATCGATCATAATATGGTCGATCGATTGCCACAGAGATATGGGATATATGGGTTATTGTTATTTGGATTGCCAGTTCTCGGATTGACACTGTCATGGCCGACCAACCGTATTATATGGTAATTGAGGATTTGCTGCCAGCTATTTTATAATATAAAACTATACAACATAATCTGAAAGCCTTCATCAGTGACTTTCGGGTTATGGGTCCTTTAGTATATGTATAGGTATGACAATTATACTTAAGGCGGAATACGAAGAGAATCTGAGGGGATGAGGTGCGGGGTGATCCGCAAAGCAGGCATCCAAACAAACCTACAAAAAAATTTTTAACGCTTAGAATCACTTCAGGTCAGTTCTAGTGAACAGAAATACATGAAGTTTCGACAGTTCTCTTCGTATTTCGCCTTAAGTAAAATATCGAAATAGAAACTAACTTTATGGTAACTGTATTTTTAGGGTTCCGTAGTCCACAAGGAACCCTTATAGTTTCGTCATGTCCGTCCGTCCGTCCGTCCGTCCGTCTGTCTGTCCGTCCGTCTGTCTGTCCGTCCGGGCTCGTACTCCGCCGCTACAGCACCAATTGTCACGAAAATTGGTGGAGAGATTGATTTTGAAGTTCCAAAAGTTGGTTTTTAAAATTATGAAAAAAATGTTTTTTAAGCCCCTCCCATACAACGAAAAGTGAATTAAAAAAATTAAATTGGACTAACCCTAACGTGTGGGGTATCGTTGAAAAGGTCTTTTAAAATGCAACAAAAACTGCTTTGAAACTATGTAGATCAAACCCCCCAGTCTTGAGATAATCTAATACAAAGTTAAAATTTGAGGTGTCCCCCCACCGTAACTTTTGAAATATAATATAATATTAGGTCCTTACATATGAAATTGCCGATTTTCAATACTGGCAACTTTAAAATCAAATATCTTGCGTTTCATTAGGAATTCCAAATTCAAATTTATTTTGAAATAAAGCCAGAAAAATATTGTTTTAAAATTCGTATTTCATTTGTTTTAACATAATTTGTTTGAGTTTCAACATAGCTATAACAACAACTATGGACAAATTGAAAATTCGCGGTATTTACGAATACGAGTTCCACCGTGGCACCAGTGCTGCAGAAACGACTCGAAGAATTAACGACGTGTATGGACCAGGCACCGCTAACGAACGAACGGTGCGTTTTTGGTTTCAACGTTTCCGTTCTGGAAATTTCGATTTACACAATGAGCCTCGTGGACGACCTGATACTCAAGTGAATAACGAAGAATTGAAGGCGATGGTGGAAGCGGATCCATCTCAAACCACTTCTGAATTAGCAGCAGCCTTCGGCGTAAGTGACAAAACGATACTTATCCACTTGCGCCAAATCGGAAAAATTAAAAAACTCGAAAAGTGGGTACCGCACGAATTGACTGAAGCAAACCAACAAACACGCGTTGCTTGCTGCGTTTCTTTGCTTAATCGCCACAATAATGAGGGGATTTTGAACCGTATCGTGACTTGTGATGAGAAATGGATCCTGTACGACAATCGGAAGCGATCATCACAATGGCTTGACCCTGGAGAACCGGCAAAACCTTGCCCTAAGCTAAAACTGACCAAAAAGAAGATTCTGGTTAGTGTTTGGTGGACCAGTGCTGGTGTTATCCACTACAGCTTCTTGAGATCAGGCCAGACGATTACTGCAGACTTGTTTTGCCAACAATTGCAAACAATGATGGAAAAGCTCGCCATTAAACAACCGAGACTGATGAATTGCTCTAGCCCACTGCTCCTTCAGGATAACGCTAGACCACACACTGCACATCAAACGATCGCCAAGTTAGAGGAGCTGCGACTGGAACCTCTGCGTCACCCACCATACTCTCCAGATCTTGCCCCAACCGATTACCACTTTTTTCAAAATTTGGATAACTTTTTACAAGGAAAAAAATTCAAATCTGATGAGGCAGTCAAAACCGCCTTCAAACAGTTCATAGACTCTCGCTCCCTGGATTTTTTTTCCAAAGGTATCAATGATCTGCCTATAAAATGGCGGAAGTGTATCGATAACAACGGCGCATACTTCGATTGATTAAATAATAATTTCATTAAAAAAAACTTGTTTCACTTTTTTGATACTGAACGGCAATTTCATATGTAAGGACCTAATATTATATTATATTATATTATATTACTAAAATACTCTATCTTTAATCTGAGCTAAAATAATTCTGAAAAAAATGTGATATATACCTCAAAGTATTTACTTTCAATTAAAACTATAGCGGTCTCGGTATCATAGATAGTTATTTTTTAATACGTCATAAATCGTAAACTGCAATTTACCTTTAGAACTTTTATATTATGTTACTTGCTGCTACGGAACCCTTCATGGGCGAGTACGACGCGCAGTTGGCCGCTTTTTTTTTGACAAAAATGCAAAGTATTTGACTCTTAATGGTATTTGGAGTTCACAATCATGGTCGTCTGGTCTAAAGAGGCTGGATGTGGGCCAAGTACAGTCCGAGGGTCCTTCACAGCTCTCCCGCGAATTCAGCGCGTTCTTATCGGAAACGAGACTGTCCGACATCTATGAATAGATACCTACTTACTTGCTTACTTTTATAAATAGAAATTCCGACTGAATATACCCTTATAATACTTTCAGTATATTTTGTTATATAGGCTGACTTTTTAAACAGTGTCCAAATTGGAACAAGTTCAGTCCATGATACTGGACTACTTACTATAAAAAAAGTTATTAAAAATCAATAATTCTCCTCGCTTCTGTAGTGCATCAGGGATGTTCGCTGAGGCGCGAACACAGTGCTTTTATACTATAAAGCGCAAAAGATGCGCGTCCCTGGTGCGCAGGGTGCGAGCCAGCAACCACAGCATTCTGAAAATGATTGCAAGTAGGCTGGACTGTCAGTATGTTAACCACTGCTGCGCCACGTCGGGGGGAGTGGTGCAGGAGTGGCCTCTATAATGTTTTTTTATATGATACCCAAATGTTACTAATCCATAGTCTATAAGCATTACTAACAAAATGAGTCATGTTACTTGAAAAATAAACAATTCAATTCAATTCAATAAGAATTTTCCGTCCTCCCATACAAATCAGCGCTCAGACCGACGGATTTTGATCGAATTTTAAATAAGTTTTTTTGCAGAAAGTAGTTGCAGTATCATGGATTGAACTTGCTCCAAATTTGGACACTGTTTAAAAAGTCACCCTATGTATAATATATGTTATATAATCAAAGAATATATCATATCTACATGTATAATAATCAGTCCACGAGATGCCGATGCCGATACAATTCGGGAGCACCCTGGAGGACCCTTGGCCCACATCCAGCCTCTTGAGACCTCAATTTTTGTATCGAAAGCATTCCGATGTTTGCAAGCGAAGTTTTAAACTGTTTTTTTACCCGACTGCGCCAGAAGGAGGGTTATGTTTTTCGAGTGTATGTAAGTATGTAAGTATGTTTGCATGTAAATTTCTTTGGCACATTCTACAGCCTAAATGGCTTGTTACCCGACTGCGCCAGAAAGAGGGTTAAGTTTTTCGAGTGTATGTACGTAAGTATGTATGTGTGTTTGTATGACAATTTCTTTGGCACGCTCTACACCCTAAACGGCTTGATGGATTTTAGCTTCAGGGGTGTCGTTAGATTTGTCCCGACTCCGAGAGTGAAACTGGCTATATCAAAAATTTTTATAATCCAAAATGGCGGATTTTCGCGCTAAATGTCTTCAATTTTTTTTTTATTTAAAACCTTTGGGGGTATCAAATTAAAGGATTTTAAACAAGGATTACAAAAAAATATACAATTAATATATTGACAGTCGGGTTTTGGCATCTTTGTAAAAAAACAAGATAATCCCACCGTGTTTGGGCTCAATTGATTCGGCTTGATTAGCACTCTCATTATTTTGGTTTTTAAAAATATTTTTAGATGTAAGTACTTGTTTATAAATACAGCGGTAAGATTTTAGCAGTTCTCCCATGAAAAGTGGTTAGGTTATGTGCCCTGGACAGCAAATTTTGGATGAATTTGATCATTGTTGAATCGCCACACTCAATGAACTGAGGTCGGAACACGTATCGGCTTTGGTCTGTGATGATGCATTTTCAAAGGTAGACCTCATTCATACGTTCTTGCAGCGTAACTGCTGGCTGGGCGGACTCGAATCAGAACAGAACAGAAAGAGAAAAGATTCGATTTTTTGTTGTTTGTTTTTTGTTTGTTTGTTTATTATCTTTATTGCACATTCAAGTCCTTGAATTTCTTTTTTTATCTGTATTTGATATTTACATATCTGTCTATGTCTATGTCTACATATCAAATACAGATAAAAAAAGAAAAAATGTGTTTGTAATGGATAAACTCAACTACTGATCGGATTTTAAAAATGCTTTAACCTTAATCTACAATCAGCGAGTAACATCGGCATGTTATCTTTAAAAAGCGGGCAACGCCGCAGGAAACTGCTATATTCATATGTCGTGGGGCCATTTTGCGCGATGTTTGAAGTTGACTCTTCTATAGGTAGTATAATAAATCGCTGATGCTATGTTATTCCTGTTTTACCTAACAGTCGTTATTCTTGTAGTGTATTGATGGCAAATAGCCGCGGAGACTATTGTTTAGCACACACTGTGCACACACAGGGCCGGATTAACCATTAGGCAGAATAGGCCCTATATAGAGGGCCCCGCCTTTTTACCCGAGTGGTTCCGGGTCAAAAAAGGACCACTCCATCATCTCCTGTGGATGTCGTAAGAGGCGCCTGAAGAAAAAATTGTACTTAAGGTTCGTGCTACAATAGTATTCCCAAGGAGGGTTGACGTCAGGCAGGCGGCCGGTCGTGCAACTATAGCCAAATCATTTAAACTGTTCCACCTATTTCTTCTCTAATTAGCTAGATTTTTGGCATCCTTGGGTGACCATTGATATGCATATTATATTTGGAAAAGAAAAAGCGGGAAAACCGGGGTACCCCGGGCTCCGAAGCAACATAGCTGAGGATGCAACCGGGAACGCGCTCAGATGAAAAAGAAGGCCCAGGTAAGTACCGATTATTTTTTTAGCGAGCCATTGTCTACTGATTCTTTTTAAGGGGACGCCAATCCAACTTGTTAAGGGCCCAAAAGCAAGTATTCTGTTTATATATTCCTCTTCTTCATAGTACACTAATCAAGGGCTAGCCCCAAACATAGTTAATCAGGCCTTAGTTACCTTTATCCATGCATTTCTAGCGAGAGAGAGGTGATACCCTCGACTGCCACTAAGGGAAGATCTTCCCGCCAGGCATCGTTTTGCGCGGGGAACCGCGGCTCCAACGGTATATTCTCGGAAATGACCAGATCACCAGAACTCTGATATCGAGATGTAGAATATGGCAACGCCATCTCGTATGTCTTTTTTGAACTTTGTTGCTGAACTTTGTAGTTTGTCGAAGTGGCGTAGATGTCGCCACACTTTGGCTAGAGCCCTAGGGGCCCCAACGACGTTTCGACGTGGTTAATACGGCCCTGTGCACACACACAGCACACGTGTGTGTATCTACCATGAGTTTATTGTACACTTGAGTTTATTGTTCAATTACAATACAATACAAATACTCTTTATTGCACCATAAAGAAAGGAAATACAACAATACAGAGAAAAAACAAACATGATACAAAGACTGACTTATCGCATAGGTAGCAATCTCACCCAGTCAACCTTTATCAAAAAAAAAAATGGTACTATAATGCTAACTTCTTGGGCGTCCCATGCTGGTCTTCTATAACAAAAACCGCCATTGTCATCATCATCCTTACGTATTCCCGGTTGCATCCTTAGCGGTAACGCTTCAGAGCCCGGGGTCCGTACCTACCTAGGTACCCTAGGTGATATGACGAGGTTACTGGTTTTTACACAGAGTGACTGCCGTCTGACCTCCGCAACCCAAAAAAGACCAGAACCAATCCTAGGACAGGTTTAAACAAACGCTAGATGGCGTATGGCACTCACAGCTTTGCGTGCAATCCGAAGCATGAAATTATCTTCCTATTTGGATAATCAGGTGATTCAAGCCTGCAATATCCTAACCAGACTGGTAACAACTTTTCACATATACTTTCCAGTGCGATTTGAACCCACGACCTCCGGATCACAAGGCAAACGCCTTCACCACCGGACCACGGAGGCAGATAAATGACCACCATTGTCACCTAGACACATAATAAATAAAAATAAATAAATAAGAATAAAACACAGTAGACAGTGAACCGCAGTGTTCCGCAGCCGTGGTGTTCCCTGCAGAGTAGAATAGGACCACTCCAAGTCTTCCCGTGGATGTCGTAGAAGGCGACTTAGGAAACACAAGCTAAACAAAGCTTATAAACATCAATGAGACCTCTCCAACCTTAGCGTGGAGAGTGTAGGCTAAATCCTCTGACTGCTCTTGCTAATAAGTATATGGCTCTGGCAGTACATAGGGTCGTGCTCCTGCAGTGGAGACTAAAAAAGACCTGATCCTGAGAAGAAAGTTAAAGAAGAAAAGTACTTACAGCTCTCCATCTGAAGCTTGCACTCCTGGGTGTCATGAGGGTAGATCAGGAAGTTCATGGCGCAGGACAGCTTCAGCGTGAGCTTCACCATGTACAGGATCGTCTTGTCCTTCAATAATAGAAAATTAAAAACAAAATATATTTATGACAAGCTGATGCACGACTTCGTCTGTCTGATGCATATTCAGCACTTCTAGTGATCATTTTCTAAGCATTTTTAAAAGCAAGGTTACACGGTCATTCTGGCCTCATTCTAGTCCATCAGTCTGATCAGAATGATCGGAGAATGATCGTGTAGGGGTAGGTTACACTATCATTCTGGCATCAGTCAAGTCCATCAGTCTGGATTTCTGGAATGATGTGACTGACGCCAGAATGATGGATGTTTTTCACAGTTACACGGTCAATCAGTCTTTCATCATTCAAAACAATTTTAATTTTCATCAGTCTGTCATTCAGCGGGTTACACGATCATTCTCCGATCATTCTGATGGAATTGACTGATGCCAGAATGATCGTGTAACCTTGCTCTAACCCGCGGAATGAAAGACTGATGGTTCGGACTCATGAAAATTAAAATTGTTTTGAATGATGACATACTGATGGGAGACTGATCGCGTAACCCGCTCGTATAATTCTCGCGTCAGTCACCGTACTTTACTACACACCGTACACCAATGTACATAGGTTCATTATCATATCATATCATATCATAGCTCTTTGCCGTACACGTACTTTTTATCAGTCCGCTGTCATTCTGGATTGACCGTGTAACCGTGAAAATCATCCACGTCAATCAAGACTGATGGACTTGACTGATGCCAGAATGTCCGTGTAACCTACATCTAACACATTCTACATTGAAATGATATTTATGATTCGTATCGCTGAGCCACAACCCTTTGCTATCGCTGCGGCACACATACTACCTTTACATAATATGTGTTTATTGTTGTTATTATTTGTATCTCCTTTGGGTTTACGGGTCTTTTCACCCCGGTCCTTAGGAGGCTTGCGTGGGGATACAGATCGTACAGATCGTAACGTAG
Source organism: Acrobasis repandana (assembly GCA_963576875.1). Classification (NCBI taxonomy): domain Eukaryota; kingdom Metazoa; phylum Arthropoda; class Insecta; order Lepidoptera; family Pyralidae; genus Acrobasis; species Acrobasis repandana. The sequence continues at coordinate 12,938,091 of OY756239.1, forward strand.
AGGCCCTTTGGAGAAGTTGATGTAATGTGGCGTTCCCGCCAAAACCCATTCTTGAATATACCAATGAAAGATATACCTACCCTTGAACAGGTTAAGGCAGGAGAAGAATCTATTGCAAGAAAAGGGAAAGGTTTATAGGTTATGAAAAGAAGTTGGGATGGACTGATGCTGGGCTATTGCAATAGAAATAATATTATTATTATTGTTAACTCCTGAATCTATGTATTTTTATTTATTTATACTTTATTGTACACACATATACATGTTTAAAGTACAACAGGCGGACTTATGCTAAAAGCATTCTCTAACAGTCAAACCTTTGGGTCGATTGGAGAGTTTTATGTGGGTGTGAATATATATAGAAAACTTAAACTAAACTAAATTTAAAAAATAATAATCACAACACATACTATAAACATACTATTATTATTATTACATATACACAATTACTTACATACATATATATTACTTCATAAAATATATACCTACATTAAAATATATACAAAAATAAATATACGAGTACAAATACATAACCATAAATAAATATTATGCAATCAAGTCTGTCCTATGTTTAATTGGAAGTGGAAGTGGCTAAAAACTCTAAATTTAAAGGAGTCGCGACTAATGGATTCAGGGAGAGCATTCCAAAGTCGTACAGCAGTCACGGAGAAAGAGTTATGGAAAAAACCTGTACGGTGAGAAGGAGTGACTAGGGTAAGAGTATTTGAAGAACGCAGGGACCTTTCATGAATAGAACTTAAAAGTTGGAAACATGTTTTGAGATACTCAGGGGCCTGGGGATTATTTAAAACATTGTATAGTTGACAGAGAATATGTTGGTTCCTGCGTTGATGGATTGGCAGCCAATTAATGTAATGTGAGTGTAATTATGTGTGTCTTTTTGATAGCAAAAAATAATTATCTATCTATCTATCTACGATGTCAAAGAGCAGGACTCACCAGATACAGGTTTATAAAATCTTAATTGGCGAACCCCTGCTACCTATATTAGAATTTACAAAATAATTTATTTTTTCTTATTCACGTTCGTCCCGTCCTCAGCCGTTATTTTAGTTTTAAGTACTATGACATCACGTGGTTGTGTCCGTGAATGTGTTAATGAACCAACGGGGAATAAATTGCGATAACGTTTCCCTTTTAAGCCGTATGGCACGGCATTGAATAGGACCACTCCATCTCTACCTGTGGATGTCGTAAGGCATAAGCACAAACATCTATCTATCTATCTACGATGTCAAAGAGCAGGACTCACCAGATACAGGTTTATAAAATCTTAATTGGCGAACCCCTGCTACCTATATTAGAATTTACAAAATAATTTATTTTTTCTTATTCACGTTCGTCCCGTCCTCAGCCGTTATTTTAGTTTTAAGTACTATGACATCACGTGGTTGTGTCCGTGAATGTGTTAATGAACCAACGGGGAATAAATTGCGATAACGTTTCCCTTTTAAGCCGTATGGCACGGCATTGAATAGGACCACTCCATCTCTACCTGTGGATGTCGTAAGGCATAAGCACAAACATCTCGTGCTACAACTCCATTCCCAAAGAGTTGACGTCAGGTAGGCGGCCGGTCACGTCACAGAAGACAGTAAGAGTATACAGAACGGAATCTCCTAAGGTACGCGCAATATGCATCCCCGGTCTTGTGAAGCCGCGTGCGCCGTCACGTGCAGTGTGTGTTCGCCCGCTCTCGCCCCTCGACAAGGCGAGAACGGGGGAGAGGTGCGGGGACGAGGAACGGGGTCGCATATTGTGCTGACCTTAGGAGATTCCGTTCTGTATACTCTTACTGTCTTCTGTGGTAACGTTAAAAATCAAATTAAATTCTTTATTTGCGTAAATGTAGGTAAATACATAGGATGTAAACAAATATTATAGCACCAATATCAGTAGTGGGTAAGTTATTATTACCACTTCATATATGTATAATTAATTGATTAAACTTTATAAATGTAAATGTTTGTTGTTCCTTAATAAATAAAATAATAAATAAAACACATTTAACCTTAGAAAGGTGTGCAAAATTGATGTTTGCTTTCCATGAAGATTAAAACGCAATTTCAGATAAAATATTCACAAATATACTTACAGATATGAAGTTATTCCATTCAATGCCAAGGTTATTACTATACATACATGTAAATAGGATAAGTTATGTAAATAAATTATGTATTTTTTTAATTAGCTATTAAAAAATACATTATGATCAATACAAATTGTTAATAATGTTAAATTAATAATTAAATAATAACATTATTAACAATTATTTATTTTATCCGATAGATATTCATCAGTGCTGATACTTGTCTGGTAAATGATTATACAGGATGTCAGGGTCTAACAAAATCATCATCATATCAGCCACAGGAAGTCCACTGCTGGACATAGGCCTCCCCCAAGGATAACAAAAAACATACTAACAAATATACTGAAACTATTGTAGGGCGGATTCAGTATTCATGATATGAATAGAATATAGAATGAAGGGTTGACCTTACATCCTGTGGGATGAATCGGGCTTTCATAAACTTGACCTTATGTAAGTTTATGAATGTAAAAGTTAAGTAAATACCTATACACGTGGAGGGGAGATACCCGTAATAAATCAGTCTACGGGCTATACTAGATCACTATAGTATAATGAAATTAAAATTACAGACATAGAACAAAAAAAAAATCGGCATTTCCATATAAAGTGTCCAGCCACCCAGGCGATTTGTATGTAAATGACGATTTTTTTTTGTTTTTTTTGACTTATTTTAATTTCATTATACTTAAGAGATCTAGTATAGCCGTGGTTCGATTTATTACGGGTATGTCCCTCCACTTTGTAAATGTAAAGTTTAAATGTTTTTGTTTTTTTTTAAAGACACCTGGTCTGGACTTTTATATTTACACTAAAAACTTTCCCTGAGGAATATTCCTTATATTTAGTCGTGTCCCTGCGCGGTGATTTGTAGTCATCCATATATGTATTTATCTATCCGCATACATATATAATTAGTTCTTTATGTATTATATTTACATAATTATATATTTTGTATATTTATTTTATCTATAGTTATTGTATTGGTATATATTTCTTTAAAATTAATATTTATGTATATTCTTGATTTATTCTTGTAGGTATTTATAGATACTTTTAAATTTTGTTTACACACTCTGTCGCACCACCCAAATTATTTCTCTACTTGGTCCAATGGTTGACTGGCAGAGAACGCCATAAGGCGTTAAGTCCGCCATTTGTACACTTTTTTTTATGTGCAATAAAGTTTAAATAAATAAAAAAATAAATAAATATTATGATAATAATTTTCTGCCTCTCATACAAGTTGACCGATCAGATTAAAAGTATCAATAGTACTCGTACCTATCAAAGGCCAAAGAATATTTTTTATGTTTCGTTAAGTTTATTATTAAATGTTCCTGGGGGAAAGTTCTTCAGTATCATGGTATAAATTCATATATAGTAATAGTTTTAGTATATTTTTTAGAAGTTGTACCTACTATAATTTTGGGCCAAAAATATCCACTGTCCTGTCGTATGAAGCCTGGTTAGAGCTTTGTTTACTGTTTAGCCCCATTGATTACTGATAAACAAAAGAATATGGCAGAGTAGAATAGGACCACTCCAAGTCTTCCCGTGGATGTCGTAGAAGGCGACTTAGGAAACACGAGCTAAACAAAGCTTATAAACATCAATGAGACCTCTCCAACCCGTCGGGCCAACGTGGAGAGTGTAGGCCATCGAAATATAATTCTCTAGAAACTTAACGCTCCTACATTCACCGCTTCGATTTTGATTCCATTTACGCAAACAAACGAACAGTAATTACAACGAAACACTCGAACGCACACATAGACAAAGATGCATGCGATTGGTCGCGACAAGGTCACGCGTCGTCGTCGGTCGGGTGGGGCAGTCAACACAAAGAGCGGTGAGGTACAACGCGCGAATGGTACCTATTATGCAGTACGCTACGCTAAAATAAATAACCTTGTTTACGTGTTACTTTTTTTTTAATAACTAATAATCATGTCTGTATGGCTTCTACACCACTTCACGCAACAACCGCACGACTCGAGTGTCCCGGCGAACTGTCGCTTCGCGCTGTTCATGTTTTAAGCCCCGCCCGCCGCTGTACGTATCGCGTGGAATGATTTTTCGGGATTACTTACGATTCTAGAGAATTATTGTTCGTAGGTGAAGGCCAAATCCTCTGACTGCTCTGGCTAATATATGGCTCTGGTAGTATAGAGAGGCCCATATAGGAGTAGCCCATGCAGTGGAGACTAAAAAATACCTGATGATGATTCAAAAGAAAAGAGCTACTAAGTACCAACCTTGTAGAGCCACACGTAGTGGTTGGGGATGGTCATGGTCTGGAACGTCACGGACTTGGCATTCTTGAAGAAGGAGTCTGGTCGCCACATGTGCTTCAACCAGTCCACTTCCAGGAGTCTGGTATGGAAAAAGAAGTTAACATAAGGTACAGACGGTTAAGACGATACACAGAGTCCAGTGCTGCCCCCATTTGAAATAAATTATTTGTAAGGAAACGGATATATCATTTAAAATTTTAAGCTACTATAACCTAGATAACCCTTCAAACTATTTTATGAACCACTGTTTACAGTATAAAATGAGAACGTTAAGCTTTCTTAAGGTGAAGATATAGGCAAATGGCCTTGAAGTGTGAAATAAATTGTTAACTCGTAAATATGGTGATAATTTCCATATTACTCTTCGTCATGCACTAGATAGCCCTTAAAATTATTTTATGAACTGTCGTTGAAACTATTATTGGTGATCCGTCTAGCTTTAAAACTTGCCGTGGCCACTTTTGGCGGAGGCAAGTTTTAAATATAGACGGACTAATGTAAATACTTTCAACGGTGGTTCATAAAATAATTTAAAGTGCTATCTAGTGCATGACGAAGAGCAATATGGAAATTATCTCCATATTTACGAGTTAACAATTTATTTCAAATGAGGGCGCCACTTCAAGGCCATTTGCCTATATCTTCACCTTAATCAGATACCTGACCCATAGCACAGAATAAATAATACTAACGTACAGAAGTCTCACTCAGCAAAGAAATTCAAAGAAATATCTACTCAATGCGGCTAGCGATATGGTTTAATTTAGCTCACGTCAGAACTCAGCACCTTTTCGTATAGATACCTAGACATCCATTGCAAGCCAATTAAATTCTTATTACTCTGGACAAACGATTCGTATAACTGAATTTACCACTCCGAGGGGCCGCCTGCGCGCATAGTAATAATGTAGGTACATTTTCTAAACGGGGAGTTACACAGGCCTGCCCATAGTAAGGGACCACGTTTCAGAGCCATAATTTAAGTCATCACTGGTAGAACACATTGATTATTTATTAATAAACTTTCGTTTTGAGGCACTGGGGTAGTTTGGACGAGAAGACACTCCGTAACTATTCGAACGATGTCCAGCCGAGTGGGATACGTCGAAACACCCACCTGCTAGGGTCGGACGACCTGAGCAAGGTGGCAGGACGATAGATGCAAGCTGCTTCCGATCAATAATTTTGGAAATCTTTGGGGGAGGCCTATGTCCAGCAGTGGACTTTCTGTGGCTGATATGATAAGGTAGGTACATTAAGAGAAGTCTCCTCGTCATCCTGCCCTTTTCACTATTTGGTCAGCTCTGTACGTTAACCATATTTTCACTAGCGCCTTGTTCCTTCATACTCGTATTTGTCCTCACACATTCTTTCCTCGTCTTTCTTAGCGTTCCTCCTCCACTAAAGCCATCTACCGTCACCAGTGAGTGACAGTAACAGGAAAGCTGAATACGCAACAATACGGGTGGACTAAAAATATTTAGGGTATAGGCTCATCAGGTTGATTATTAAAAAATATTGTGTATTTAAATTCCGCATGACGTCACGTCGCGACGTGATCGTGATCAAGTACGATTTTCACTTGACGGTGACGTCAATCTCCCCCACTCCAAAACATCGACTGTGACTGTGAATTTTCACATATTATTTGTATTTTTTTAAAGTCGGTAAAAAAATGAAAATCGAAGTAGTTGTGAAAGAAGGAGGCTTTTGCCCAACTATTGGACCTAAATAGCTAAAAAAAAGTTCTCAAAAAGTTGGTATATGTACTTACCTATACTCTGAGGTCATGTTCTCAGGCAACCTTAGTCGGAAGTCCTTCCACGTCTGCGCGAAAAAGATGTCAGCAGCGTAGGTCTGGGAACATAAGAAATACCGTAGATAATATCTTTGAACTAGTCCTAGAAAGTACCTTAACATAAGCATTTGAACTAGTCCTAGAAAGAAAGTACCCTAATTAGCATAAGCATTCGAACTAGTCTAAGAAAGTACCTAAGCATTAGCATTTGAACTAGTCCTAGAAAGTACCTTAGCATAAGTATATGAACTAGTCCTAGAAAGTACCTTAGCATAAGTATTTGAACTAGTCCTAGAAAGTACCTTAGCATAAGCATTTGAACTAGTCCTAGAAAGTACCTTAGCATAAGCATTTGAACTAGTCCTAGAAAGTACCTTAGCATAAGTATTTGAACTAGTCCTAGAAAGTACCTTAGCATAAGCATTTAAACTAGTCCTAGAAAGTACCTTAGCATAAGTATTTGAACTAGTCCTAGAAAGTACCTTAGCATAAGCATTTAAACTAGTCCGAGAAAGTACCTTAGCATAAGTATTTGAACTAGTCCTAGAAAGTACCTTAGCATAAGCATTCGAACTAGTCCTAGAAAGTACCTTAGCATAAGCATTTGAACTAGTCCTAGAAAGTACCTTAACATAAGTATTTGAACTAGTCCTAGAAAGTACCTTAGCATAAGTATTTGAACTAGTCCTAGAAAGTACCTTAGCATAAGCATTTGAACTAGTCCTAGAAAGTACCTTAGCATAAGCATTTGAACTAGTCCTAGAAAGTACCTTAGCATAAGCATTCGAACTTGTCCTAGAAAGTACCTTAGCATTAGTATTTGAACTAGTCCTAGAAAGTACCTAAGCATAAGTATTTGAACTAGTCCTAGAAAGTACCTTAGCATAAGCATTCGAACTTGTCCTAGAAAGTACCTTAGCATAAGTATTTGAACTAGTCCTAGAAAGTACCTTAGCATAAGCATTTGAACTAGTCCTAGAAAGTACCTTAGCATAAGTATTTGAACTAGTCCTAGAAAGTACCTTAGCATAAGCATTTGAACTAGTCCTAGAAAGCACCTTAGCATAAGCATTTGAACTAGTCCTAGAAAATACTTTAGCATAAGCATTCGAACTTGTCCTAGAAAGTACATTAGCATAAGCATTTGAACTAGTCCTAGAAAGTACCTTAGCATAAGTATTTGAACTAGTCCTAGACAGAAAGTACCTAAGCATAAACATTTGAACTAGTCCTAGAAAGTACCTTAGCATAAGTATTTGAACTAGTCCTAGAAAGTACCTTAGCATAAGCATTTGAACTAGTCCTAGAAAGTACCTTAGCATAAGTATTTGAACTAGTCCTAGAAAGTACCTTAGCATAAGCATTTGAACTAGTCCTAGAAAGTACCTTAGCATAAGCATTTGAACTAGTCCTAGAAAGTACCTTACGAGTAGTATAAGCATTTGAACTAGTCATAGAAAATACTTTAGCATAAGCATTCGAACTTGTAATAGAAAGTATCTTAGCATAAGTATTTGAACTAGTCCTAGACAGAAAGTACCTAAGCATAAGCATTTGAACTAGTCCTAGAAAGTACCTTAGCATTTATTTCAGGGGCTACAGAATACAAATATGCACTTTGTGAACATTTCATCTATAAATAAATATAAGGACCTATCACACTGATTGAGCTATCTATAAGGTACATTATTGCTCTTTGGAGCTAGCCTCAAACTAAGTTTTTTTTTTTTATTTGTGTTGTGGGATACTAACTCAACGATACATAATTTTATAATAAACTAGCAGTCCACCCCGGCTTTGCCCGTGGTACACACATAGCCTATGTCACTCGGGAATAGTGTAGCTTTCCAACGGTTAAAGAATTTTTTAAATCGGCCCAGTACTTTTTGAGCCTATTCATTACAAACATACAAACATACAAAAATAGGTACAAATCTTTCCTCTTTATAATATTAGTATAGAAGTATAGATATAGATACATTCATAGATAAACACCATTCACAGATCTGTGGTACCATTCAATAATACTTTCTATTATGGTTCCTTTTTATTTTTCCTATTTCTATTTTCGCAGAAAGGGATGGCCATGGTATAAAAAATAAGGTATTCTCTTCCCGTGACAGTTGGTTAGTTTTTTTTGAATAGCCTGTCGATGTGTCCCACTGCTGGGCAAATTCCATTTCTTTCTTCACCGATCCCTATTCATAGCAGCCTGCTACCATTCCTTCATGAACTGTCGATATCATCTCGCCATCTCTTTCGTGGCCTCCCTCTACGCCTGCGCCCTTATGGCGCCCATAGTTTTTAGGGTTCCGTACCCGCTGGGCGCAAACGGGACCCTATTACTGAGACTCCGCTGTCTGTCCGTCTGTCCGTCTGTCCGTCTGTCCGTCTGTCCGTCTGTCCGTCTGTCCGTCTGTCCGTCTGTCCGTCTGTCCGTCTGTCCGTCTGTCCGTCTGTCCGTCCGTCCGTCCGTCCGTCTGTCCGTCTGTCCGTCTGTCCGTCTGTCCGTATGTCCGTCTGTCCGTCTGTCCGTCTGTCCGTCTGTCCGTCTGTCCGTCTGTCCGTCTGTCCGTTTGTCCGTCTGTCCATCTGTCTGTGCGTCTGTCTGTGCGTCTGTCCGTCTGTCACAGGGCTCTATCTCTTGAACCGTAATAGCTAGACACCTGAACATTTCACCGATAATGTATTACTGTGGCCGCTATAACAACAAATACTAAAGATAAAAAAAGTTGAAAATTAAAGGTGATCGACATGCAAAAAACGTGTTTTTTTCAGCGTTTTTAACTTGGTCTGTCACAGGGCTCTATCTCTTAAACCTTAATAGACACCTGAAATTTTCACCGATTATGTATTACTATGACCACTTTAACAACAAATACTAAAAATAAGATAAAGTTAATGATTAAAGGGGGTCATCATACAAGAAACGTGTTTCTTCAGCGTTTTAAAACATTGTACGGTGGTACGGAACCCTTCATGTACGAGTCCGACTCGCACTTGCCCGTTTATTATTTTATATGCATAAACTAATTGAGAAAGTCCTTAAATTTAATGAAAAGAACAATCAGTGGTAACACTTTTCCTGACATTCGTGACGTAGCCTTGGGCATACATGCTATCACGCCTGTTTCCCACAGGGGTAGGCAGAGACTATGGACCTCCATCGCTTCATCTACACTCATCATATGTATTTATTATTATTATTATTTATCAACCTCTTCATACATGCTCTTCAGTTGCGGGTACTTCTTACCTCTCCTTTTTTCAGAACGTCTGCAATCTGATCGCAGAACGTTCGCTGAGGTCGACCCTGTCCCGCTCTTCCTTTCACACTTACCATATAAATATTTTATAAGATATTACTTACGTACAATACCCGGCACATAAGTTGAACAAAAATGGCGGTCACTGCGCACACTTTTTCCTCTAATTATACCTGCGCGGAGCCGCCATTTTTGTTCAACTTATGTGCCGGGTATTGTAGTAACTATTTATTAAGGTGAAGGTATAGGCAAATGGCCTTGAAGTGGCGCCCTCATTTGAAATAAATTGTTAACTCGTAAATATGGAGATAATTTCCATATTGCTCTTCGTCATGCACTAGATAGCCCTTTAAATTATTTTTGAATGAAAGTATTTACATTAGTCCGTCTATCTTTAAAACTTGCCTCCGCCAAAAGTGGCCACGGCAAGTTTGAAAGCTAGACGGATCACCAATAATAGTTTCAACGGCCGTTCATAAAATAATTTAAAGGGCTATCTAGTGCATGACGAAGAGCAATATGGAAATTATCACCATATTTTCGAGTTAATAGTTTATTTCACAATTCAAGGTCATTTGCCTATATCTTCGCCTTAATCTGTGATAGATAATACCTTTTTATATTATACCTTGCCCATAGCCTCCTTTTGACTTCACTGAAGTCGAGTAAAAAGAGCTAGGTTAAGAAATTTTTTATCAGTTACCATAGAGTTCTCATCGATGGAGTCGAGCCCCATAACCGTGACATGGAAGTTGACGGTGGTGGGTTGGTCGTTCACTTTAGGGGGGCGCATCTTGTCGTACATGCGGGGGTCGTCGGGCAGGAGGTCTTGAAAAGTCAGGAGCGTGGACCTGGAACAAAGACTTTTTTATAAAGTTTTAAGTTCTTTTACATTTGAACCAGATACTACGAGGGGGGGTCAAAAAGTTCGCGGAACGGAGGGGAAGGGGGGTGAAATAAAATACTGTACTATTTTTCTTTTTCAATATATTCCCCCTTAAGTCGAATACATTTTTCAGATCTCTCTATTAACTTATTAATACCGTCGAAAAAAAATGATTTGTCTTTGTCCTCAAAATAGGCCGAAATCGCCGACTTGACTTCTTCATCATCGGAAAATTTCTTCCCCCGAAGCTCTTTTTTTAATTTGGGAAATAAAAAATAATCACAGGGGGCTAAGTCTGGACTATAGGGAGGATGGTTTAACATTTCGAAGCCACAGTGATGAAGGGCAGCCATCGCAACGCGGCTCTTGTGTACCGGTGCGTTGTCATGCAAAAGCAGCACACCCTTTGTCAACTTTCCCCGCCTTTTCTCCTTGATTGCTTCTTTTAATTGTCTTAGTAGATTAGCGTAGTATTCTCCCGTTATAGAAACACCCTTATCTTTATAATCTATTAATAAAATACCCTCTGTATCCCAAAAAACAGTTGCCATGATTTTTCCAGCCGATTGTGACACCCTGTATTTCTTAGGGGGGGGCTGACCCTTTTTATGCCACTGCATAGACTCTTGCTTCGACTCAGGCTCATAATGATGAACCCAAGTTTCATCTGCAGTAACAAGTCTTGCAAAAATTCCTTCCTTGTCGGCGCTACAGAGGTCTAAAAACTCCTTTGAATACTCGACGCGCAGCTGTTTCTGTGGTGGTGTGAGCATTCTTGGCACCCATCTTGCGCTGACTTTTGACATCCCAAGATTGTCGTGTAGAATATTTAAAATGGTTGTAGGTGATACTCCAACCATTTCTGCAAGTTGTTTCTTCTTCAAACGAGTATCCTCCAGTATAAGATTCTCCACTTTTTCAACGATGTTTGAGGTGGTGGCCTCAATCGGCCGTCCTGAGCGAGGGTCGTCTTCAAGAGACTCTCTGCCTTGCTTGAAAAGGCTATTCCACTTGTACACCATGGTTTTCCCAGGGCAAGAGTCCCCGTATACTGATAACATTTCTTCCAAAATTTTCTGAGGTGGTTTTCCTTGCTTAGTGAGGAACTTTATGACGGCACGAAACTCGATTTTTTCCATGTTCAAGTTTTTCTTCCGGATTCACTTGTTTGATCGACGACAGGTCAAAGGTTATTGACACAATCAGGTTCAAACTTGGCATATATACTCACAAAGAGTTGCTCATTAGTTACTACCTGCGGCAGGTCCCCCACCCCCCGCTATCCCCTCCATTCCGCGAACTTTTTGACCCCCCCTCGTACTATACATTGTGGTAGGTACGATATCAATATCAATAGGGATGTTAACTCGGTTCGAAATATATTATTTTAATTAGTCCGTCAGGTTATCCAAAAACTCCAAGTCTTTCCGTGGATGTCAAAGTAACTAGGTGACTTAGGAAATACAAGCTCAACAAAGCTAATATACATCAATGAGACCTCTCCAACCCGTCTGGCCAGCGTGGAGAGTGTAGGCTAAATCTTCTGACTGCTTTGGCCAAGTGTGGCTCTGGTAGTTGGTACAGAGGGTCGTTTTTATATGAAAATTACACCAAAAAATTTATAATCTAAATTACTAGTCGATTTCGCTACAAAAAAAATTATAAATACTTATGATACAAAAAAGTCAGTCAGACGGCAGTCGCTCTGTGTAAAAACCGGTAACCTCGTCAATCACAAGGAAGCGGACCCCGGGCTCTGAAGCGTTACCGCTGAGGATGCAACCGGGAATACGCTCGGATGATGATGATGATGACTTATGATACAAAAAAATAATAATAAATAAAACACAGTGAAATATTCGTCGAGAGCGAACAAAGGCACGGACCGTGCGCGACGACATTTCGCTGTTTTTTTTTGTATTATATTTATAATTTTTTGTGTTAGATTATAATTTTTTTGGTATAATTTTCATATAAAAAGGTGATTGTATAAAATAGTAATATCTTTTTAAAAGTAAATTTAGAGGTATGTTTGTGTTTTTTTTCAATCGAGCCGAAAATGCTTAATCGTGTTTTTGATAATGTGATTCCTATTGTTAGCATTTCCCAAATCTGCCATATTTTTATTTATACTGGCAACCCTAAATTGTAAGATAATTTGAAAAAGTGCAACACCGGCCAAGCTGTGGACTGTCAACTGTCAATTTTGACATTGTAAGAAATGCCGCGTTTAAAAATAGAAAAAGTAAGATCTTTTGTAAAAGTTACCCAGTGAAATGTGAAATATACAAGATTCAAAGCATCTCCGGTTTTATTTAAAAGTACCCTGATGAAAAGTTAATAATACAATACATGGCGATGCGAACACTATGTAAATTTTTTGAAATAAACTTTAATATTATTTACAGTGATTTTTTAAAAACAATAACACTATACATAGTAAATAATAAAAAGGTTTCCACACAATACAGAGCTTCAGCAAACAACATGAATGCTGCACCGTTACATTCAGTAGCGGCGTTAGGGTAGGGCGCGGTTGGGCGACTGCCCAGGGCGCCAGATACAAAGGGGCGACATGGGAGCGTTTTTGGGCAAATTAATAATAAATATATAAATAGCAGCTGGTTAATGGTGGCAACTCTTAGACTGTTATTTGTATGGGGTGCAAACATTTGAAGAATCGTATATCGTACTTGCACCCCCCCCCCCCCCCCCCCGTCAGAAATAAATCCTATAAGATTGAGCCTATTGGGCCCTATTTCTTTATTGGGAGGGGGAAATCTCGCCCGGGGCGCTGGTAGAGCTAAAACCGGCACTGGTTACATTTGCCAGATGACGCCTGGTTTCGGAAACAATAGAATCAGAAAATGGATAAACAAGATGTTGTACATACTCATAAAAGCCATACCCTTCGACATCCTTTTGAAAATATTGACAACATTACACTTTTGGGTAACAAAACAATGAATTTTTTATTTTGAGCATTTGTTGTTATAGCGGCCACAGTAATACATAATTGGTGAAAATTTCAAGTGTCTAGCTATTACGGTTTAAGAGATAGAGCCCTGTGACAGGCGGACAGAAGACGGACAGACAGCGGAGTCTCAGTAATAGGGTCCCGTTTGCACTTTTTGGGTACGGAACCCTAAAAAGTAAAAATTCACAAAGATACAAAGCACCAAAGTTCCAGAGAGGAGGTTTGTGTCGTCATAAAATCGTACTTTGCCGTGATGTCGGACCCGGGTACAGTGCTGCCCCCATTTACAATAAATCATTTTAAAGAAAACGGAGATATCATTTAAAATTTTGCTACCACCAAGTCCTATATAACCTTTCAAAGTATTTTATAAACTACTGTTTACAGTTTAAAGTAGGAACGATAAGCTTTACTACGCACATTTGCGAAAAACGGCCACTTTTGGCAAATGTGCGTAGTAAAGCTTTATGTTCTCATTATAAACTGTAAACAGTAGTTCACAAAATAGTTTAAAAGGTTATCTAGGACTTGGTAGTAGCAAAATTTTGAATAATGTCTCCGTTTTCTTTGAAATGATTTATTTTAAATGCGGGCAGCACTGGACCCCAGAAAATTTAGGTACGGCCTTAAAAATAAAAGCTAGACTACGTTTGTGTGGAAAAGTCTAAGGGAATCTTAACTTTCCAAATCCAAGCAGCCGTTTGGATGATACGAGGTAGGTAATAAAGCAATTTACAAACATACAAGATACGCGCGAAACACATAATATCCTTGGCAGTCGGGAAAAAGTTGTTTAAGACGTTGTGATTCTCTTAATGTGTAGTAAAGATTTGATTTGATTGCCTACTTACTTAAGTACACCTATTTTTATTGTGAAAAAGAAATCTAGGTATTTTATTTGATTTTTATTTTAAATTTCGCGGTCTTTAGCTATAGAATAATAAATAATTAAACGAGTAGGCATGCACTCGAGCGAAGATAATGGAATTGTTTTTCTAAAACGCAAATGGCTTGCTTCAAATGGAATGCGTAAACGGCTATTTTCTAGTTTTTTTTTTAGCTTCCTAAATATGGCGTCACCTTTTTCCACTTTAAAATCAAGTTTATTTGCTAGGCAATTTAAAAAACCTTCGACTGTCAAAAACGACATCTAGTTATTAGTCGATGACTTAATATCCGTAGCGCTATCTATTATATACTAAAGAAGCCCTGAATTTCAAGCGTTAACCCCCAATAACTTTTAATATAGCTAAGAACCACCGCAAGGGAACTAGCTTTCACGTTTAAAAAACCGCATTGAAATCGCTCTATCCGTTCGAGCGCTACGATGCCATAGACAGACAGACCGACAGACATTAGCGTGAAACTTATTGTCACCCCTCTTTTTTTATCGGGGGTTAAAAAAGCGACGCGGATAGCCAGAGCTTGGAATGTACCTTCTTATAACAATATAAGGCATTGTCACATTGTTTAAGGAGGTAGGTACCACAGAGAAACAAAGGCATTTGTATTTTTACATCTAGTTTTTGTATTCCGTGGTAGCACACTTAGATTTTCCCTGGAATGCATTTCTCTGGCTATGTCACTATACATAATATGATTTCTACGGTGGTGTAGGAGAAAATAAAAACGGTAAAAATCTTAAAACGAGTCCCCTCGATATGGGGTTTTTTGAGAAGGGGGGAGGGAGGGGAGACCCTAGAGATTTATGTTATGGTGATAGAAGTTTAGTATGAAATCGCTGCCACCAGTAAAAATGTACAAAAAGGACGTGGAATTAAGGGGTGCCGGGGGGAAGGGGGTAACCTCCCTGAGAGGGGGAGTGTTGGAAACTTGTAGTTTTCGAGATATTTCGGAATAAAATTTAATAAAAAATTTTGCAACGAAGTACCTAGTTTTCTGCCCTCACAGTCTTTCCGGTCATCATAATATACCCTAACCTAGTAAAATGGATAAAACTTTTCTAGCACTCACGGGCCGCTATCGCGGCACGCTCGCTCGGCTCGTGCGTGTCCTGTTCGCAGTTCCAACATAACATAACCTAACCTATAGGTTTGCCCTAACGTAAAATGGATAGAACTTTCCTAGCACCCATTGGCCGCTACCGCGGCACGCTCGCTTCGCTCGCTCGGCTCGTGCGTGTTTTAGTAGCAGTTCCAACATAACATAACATAACATAACCTAACCTATAGGTTTGCCCTAACGTAAAATGGATAGAACTTTCCTAGCACCCACCGGTCGCTACCGCGGCAAGCTCGCTTCGCTCGCTCGGCTCGTGCGTGTGTTGGTTGCAGTTCTAACATAACCTAACCTATAGGTTTTGCGTATATGTCGATGACATCGTTGTTTTTATTAACTTCCGCGCGTGGGGATGTTTTTTAGGTTTCTCCCCTCCCTCCTCCCCTCCCCCCCCCCCCCTCCCATCACAAAAAAGGGGACTCGTTTTCAGATCCAACCCAAAAAAACAATTGGAATGTACCAGCTGCTTCTCTTCCCGCACAGATCGTAAAAGTCGATTGAGGGAATGGGCGAAAATGTGAATCACGTTAATCCTTTGACTGCTCTGACTAGCATGGCTGTGGTAGTACAGAGGGTCGTGCTTCTGCAGTGGAGACTAAAAAAGACCTGATGATGAAATTTTGATATTTTTCTGTACTTACTGTGCATAGCATAGGTCGGTTGCTCCAAGCCAAAGTCGAAGAAGAACAGTTGTAGCCCATAACAGTCTTCCAGCCGCCATTTTTTTTTACAAAAAAATCACACAGATTTGCATTTTATATAAATCTCGCTATGAATATTATAATTTTATTTAAACTCTTAATTATTAAGGTACGTAGATTATTCAAATCAATATTTAGTTAATTGCTCTATTTTGTAATATTTTATTTACAGGTACAATCTTTAAATTATATTTAATACATAAATATCTATTAACGTACAAGTTTAGATATAGGTAGGTATAACTATTTTCTAACTTTGTACCTAGCTGGTTTACGTTTTACAATACTTCTGCCATTGTTATATAAATTCTCTAGATTTTAGAAACTTTTAGTAACTTTTTAAATTTATATTTTAGAAGTAAAAGTATTATGTTTGTATTATTTAGAAACAAAATATAATTGTTGCGCGTTGTCTATGCAGCTCTTTTGAATTCCGAACTTTTATTTCCCCGTGTCGTGTACCGGAAAGCGCGCGTAAATTAACAGCCGACGGCGGAAAACGCAATGACGGACGGACAAGAAAAATACATTTGACCGTCCGTTTTTAAGTTTGTGACATGCGCATAACAAATGACGATGACCAGACCACCCGAACTGAACTGAGGACTGCATCTTCTCAGCTGTGCTGTGGACGCTGTGGTCCTTCTGAACGTTAGTAGTTTGTAGCTTCATAAAAATAAGATGAAAAATACAACAAATTGCTTCAAATAAAATACATTAAGTAGGTATAAAATTTTTTGTTTGATTTGGTGCAGTCCTATCTTATTTTTATCCCTATGGTGTCTGAACCGTTGATATCATTAGATAACAGCTTTGTTTGATATGAAGCTTAAAAAATAAAATACTGCATGTTGATAAATCTGACACCAGTGTTAGGTTAGGTCAAATACTTAGACACACGAAAAACGACGAAACATGTGACAAGGGGTAGATCTTAGAAGACTACGATTATACCAGATGGTGGGGACCATTGAGCTATGGCGTAATCCCAGAACAAATTTATGTCCACTTAGTAATACAGATACACTACACTATCACGTCTTTATCCCTAACGGGGTAGACAAGGGCGGTAAAGTCCAGGCCACTTTTAGCGTAATGGTGGGCATGAAGGTGGAAAAGGGAAATCATATTAGTGATGGGTTGCTAACCGCATCGCCTATTCATATGATTCAGATTCTCGCCCATTCCCTCGATCGGCTTTTACGATCTGCACGGGAAGAGAAGCAGCTGGTACATTCTATGTTTTTTCTTTTCTCCCAGACCAGCAAAGAAGAATAAACTTAGTAATAAACTAATAATAATATAGTACTTTTCAAAATGTTGTATAATCCTACCTATCCTACTTTTCTGATCGTTTTTCTTTTGCCCGTCCTTCAAATGTGCGTGCCCTGTAGATCCTACTTTAGAATCCTACTTAGAATCCCTAAAAATTAAAAATAAATTCAAAATTCAAAATATCTTTATTATTATAGGATATTTATAATAAGTATCTCTTAATAATAGTCACTTTGTTTTGTTTTGCTTAAATGTTGACGTCAAATCGTTACTTACATACAGCTAAGTTTATGCCGCTTCCTAGGCGCAAGTGCAGAAGAAGCGGCAACAAACTGCACTGCACGTTTTCTCCAAAGACGTCAACTAACAAACTAAAAACTTAAATTAGTTATATGGATGGACTGAGATTACATTGTTTGTTATGTATGTCATAATTAAATTGAATAATAAGAATTACGAAATTTAAAATAATGTCAATTTGTTAATTTAATATGTAGCAATGTACCTAAATTAAGACATGTCTAAATATACAACCCGCGCCAAGCTCAAGCCAGACTTTTTTGTCTTTAAGATAGTCATCGGTCCTATAATAAATTCCTTCCTATAATGATTCATAAATTTCATAGGACATATAAAAATAATTATAAAAAGATAAATAGGATAATGAAATTAAATATTCACACGCTGAGTTGTCGGCAAAATATGGTATTAGTATTTAAGACCATTGTATACAATCATATTTATGGTGAATAAATGTCTGATTACTGAAAAAATAAGTCTTCTCACAAAGTACTTTCTTTACATAGGCTTTGAATTTCCTGTCCGGCCTACCCATACTTCTGCCTGCTATTCCCACTCCTTTTCTGTTCAAGCGGTGAAATTATTTAATTCACTACCACGCATTATACGAGACTCCAAATCTTTTCCTGTTTTTAGGAAGAGAGTAAAAGAGTAAGATAGTAGAATAGTACCTATATGTGTGTAAACTTTAGTCTATTTTGTACACGCCTACTACCTGTTTTCTTCAATTTTCCTCTCCTGGGTCTGCTGGAAGAGATTTCTTATGAAATAAGCAGTACCTATGTACTATATTTTCTTACTTTGTTTGTTTCTTTGTTTGTATTTTGAATGCATGAATTTTGTAAATAAATAATAACTGTGGGCTTCCGCAGAGACGACTTCCTCTCGTAAGTTGCCATAGGATCGGGTAGAGTGCCAAGACAAACCGCAGTGTCTTTTTTTCAGGGAGGGCTAATTCCCTAGTCTTCCCCAATCTCGGTACGCCTATGGTTGTGGGCACACTAAACAGGAATCACAAATAGAGAACAGACTATTCAACCCAATCGTGCCGTGAAAAAGGGTTGCATACCTACTTACCTAATTCTAAGAAATGTTGAAATAACTTAGATACGGTACGGATAACTTATTCGATCTACTTACTCGTACTTGCCTAGCTACTGATATATGAAAAGCTTGTTAACACATTCCAGGACCAGCAAGACACAAAAGAAATACGTCCACAGCCGTAAGTGTCCCGGTATAAATTAAACAATAGTTACTTATCTTTCTTTCTAATCTACATACATTCTTAATTATCATGCCTGTTTCCCACACTTTGTAATCTAGATTGTTTGCAAGAAGTTATTTGCCTGTAAAACCTTATGAAACAGATAAAAATAGCGAGTCGGTCGGTCGCGGAGTTAAGCTGGTAATGTTTGAGGTTCGAGCGCCTCTTGAGCACGCCCGCTGCGGCTTTGCCGCGGTGGCACTTGCAGGAGATGATAATACCTATACGCTAATATTTTTACGTAACGTGGATAATAAACGGGCAAGTGCGAGTCGGACTCGTACATGAAGGGTACCACCGTACAATGTTTTAAAACGCTGAAGAAACACGTTTCTTGTATGATGACCCCCTTTAATTTTTAACTTTTTCTTATTTTTTGTTATAGCGATCATACTTATATATAATCTGTGAAAATTTCAAGTGTCTAGCTATTACGGTTCAAGAGATAGAGCCCTGTGACAGACGGACAGACAGCGGAGTCTCAGTAATAGGGTCCCGTTTGCACCCTTCGGGTACGGAACCATAAAAAGGTGCTAAACCCCGTAAAATATACCTAAGTTTACCTAAGTAGGTACCTACTTAAAAATAAGTAAGAAAATACTTTGGACACAAATAGGTACCTAAGTACCTTATTTTCTTTGGTTTTGTATTAAACGGCGACGCGGTTCGCAATCCGTCACGTCCCGTTTCCCGCAGGTGCGAAAAGCGGTCTTTGGACAGCCGCTTGGCTACTTTGAATATTAGAGGAGGATTGAATGGTAAAATAGATGAGGTGTATCAGATGATGAGTGAAAGAAAGATTGATGTCCTGTGTGTGAATGAGACGAAACGGAAAGGATGCGGGACCACTAAGTGTGGTTCTTTCACGGCATATTGGTCAGGAGTACCAGAAACCGCTAAAGGCTGTCAAGGAGTTGGCCTCATTCTTTCTAAAAGAATGGCAGAGTGTGTGAATGAGTACGAA
This sequence comes from Acrobasis repandana, assembly GCA_963576875.1. Classification (NCBI taxonomy): domain Eukaryota; kingdom Metazoa; phylum Arthropoda; class Insecta; order Lepidoptera; family Pyralidae; genus Acrobasis; species Acrobasis repandana. The sequence goes on from OY756239.1 coordinate 12,957,954, forward strand.
TTTGTAAGTTCAAGACTTGTCTGGATTAGAATGAAAGTTGGGTTGAATCGGATTTTTATATTGGGAGTGTATGCACCTATAGAAGGTAAATCTAAAAGAAATAAAGAAGAAAGAAAGGAATTTTGGGATAGTGTAAATGATGTTTTGAGTGGTTGCAAGGGCAATGAGAAGATAATTATGCTAGGTGATTTTAATGGATGGGTTGGTATTAAGCGAGATAGTTATGAAAAGGTATTGGGTTTATTTGGCGATGAAAGGGAGAATGAAAATGGAAAAAGTTTGCTTAGGTATACTATGTTTGATCACAAAAAGATTCACATGTACACAAGGGAGGAAAACGGAGTGAAGAGTATGATTGATTTTATAATAGTGGATGAAAGAATGAAAAAGTATGTGTTGGATACAAGGTCTTTCCGTGGAGTAGGGATTTCTACAGACCATTATTTGGTAATCTGTAAATTGAGAAACCTTTTTAGAAAGTGGCGAAACCATAAATTTAAACCCTCCAATCGGCTGGAAAGGATAAAAGTTGAGAAGTTACAAGATGAAGATGCAAGAAAGGAATATAAATCATTACTAACAGAAAAATTTAAAGAAGTAGAGGATCAATGTGAGGTAGAAAACGTGTGGACAGTATTAAAGAAGGAATGATTGACGCTGCTGTTGAAGTATGTGGTTTAACCAAAAGAAGAAAAGGCAACGATGTGGTAAATATATGGTGGGATAAGGAAATACAAGACGCAGTACGAAGAAAGAAGAAAGCATGGAAGGATTGGTTGTCAGTACGAGCTGATCAGAGTAAACAAAATGCGAGGGATAAAAATGTTTTTGCAGCGAAACAAGAATATAAGAGGATGAATGCACTTGTGAAAGAGATAGTAAAAAAGAAGAAAGAAGAACAAAAGGATGATTTTGATGTAAGATTGTCTCGAGATTTCCAAAGTAATATTAAATACTTTTGGAAGAGCGTTAAAACAGCTAGAGGGAAAAATACGACTTCTACGCTAAATAATATCAGAGACAAGAATGTAAGATTATTAGTCGGGTTACAGAATGTAGTAGATGGATGGAAGGAATATTTTGAAGGACTGTTTGAAAAAAATGAAATGAGAGTGCCAGAGCCGGAAAATGAAGTACAGGGGAGTGATGTGCAAAATTATGATGAAGAAATAAGTATGGAAGAAGTAGTGACCGCATTAAATGGTATGAAAATGGGAAAAGCGGGAGGGTATGATAGGATTACTGTCGAAATGCTGAAGGCTGGACAGGGCATTGTAGCTAATCAGTTGTGTGACCTTTTCAATCTGTGTTTTAAAAAATGTGTGGTACCAAAGGATTGGTGCAAGGCGGTAATTGTACCACTGTATAAAGGAAAGGGTTCACAGCAAGACTGTAAAAACAACCGAGGCATTAGTCTTCTTAGCGTGGTTGGCAAATTGTATGCAAAGGTCTTGATAGAAAGGGTTGTGAAAGATACAAACGAGAAGATATGGGATGTACAAGCGGGATTTAGAAAGGGTATGGGATGCACGGATCAGGTCTTTTTCCTTAAGATGCATTTTAGAGAAACTTCTGGCCAAAGATCGGAAAGTCTATTGCATCTTCGTAGATTTAGAAAAGGCCTATGATAGGGTGGAAAGGAATGAATTGTGGTCAACACTGTCTACGTATGGGTTGAGCAGCCATCTGATTCAGGCACTGAAATCTCTTTATAAGGATTCTAGTGCTTGTGTCAGAATTGACGGCGAATACACAGACTGGTTTAACATCGAAAAAGGTGTTAGACAGGGATGTGTAGCGTCGCCTTGGCTGTTCAACTTATTCATGGACAGTTGTTTGACAGATTTGAAAGAAGATGAATGTGGTGTTAGAATGGATGAGTTATTTATCAAATGCCTTCTCTATGCCGATGACCAAGTGATACTTGCGGACTCAGAGGAGGAATTACAGAAGATGATAACTGTTATGAATAATGCATTAGAAAAAAAGGGTATGAAAGTTAATGTAAGTAAGACTTAAGTTATGGTTTTTGAAAGGGATGATAGTTCAACAGAATGCAATATTTTAATAAATGGGGTGAGAGTGGAGCAAGTGAAAGAGTTTGTATATTTAGGATATAAGTTTACAAAAGATGGCAAGCACGAGGGTGATGTGGAAAGAAGAGTGAATGCGGGTAACCAAGTGAATGGAGCGTTGCATTCCTTTATGACCAGCAGGAAGGTATCAGATAAGGCACGTCTTGCTGTTCATAAAGGAGTACTAATACCTACTTTAATGTACGGTAGTGAGAGTTGGGTATGGCAGAGAAAGCATGAAAGCAGAATAAATGCAGTTGAAATGCGAGCGCTGAGGAGTATGTGTGGTGTTACCTTGAAAGACCGAATAAGAAATGATGTTATAAGAGATCGGTGTGGAGTGAAAGAGGACGTAGTGACAAAAGTAGAACAATGGATGTTAAGATGGTTTGGGCATTTAGAAAGGATGGATGAAAATAGATTAATAAAAAATATTTATAAGGTAAGTGTGAAAGGAAGAGCGGTACAGGGTCGACCTCGGCGAACGTTCTGCGATCAGATTGCAGACGTTCTGAAAAAGGGAGAGGTAAGAAGTACACGTAACCGAAGGGCATGTATAAAGAGGTTGATGAGTGTAGATGAAGCGAAAGAGGTCTGTCAAGATCGTAGCAAGTGGAGGTCCATAGTCTCTGCCTACCCCTGTGGGAAACAGGCGTGATAGTATGTATGGATGTATGTTGTATTAAAAAAATTTAAAACACTGTTTCTTCCTAAGTAAGTTCCTACAGACATGTTCTATGATCTATAAAGGACGAAGAAGCCGTTGGAATGAGATACGTCGTATATCACGCCGAAAGAAGTTTTGTGTCGTAAGTATGTACCGGGGTTGCTAAACTTGCTAAAGCGCTAGCAGTGCGTACTCCCTCCGGGCCACCGAGCTCCTCAAATTTTTGGTATTACGAGTACAGCTCTATACAATTCCTGGAGAAATGCTCAGAAAGACGTGCTCAAGTGGTCGTAAGCTCGTCATCGAACACGCTAATAATAGGCTTCGAGGAACTGCTGCGTTGCGAGCGGAGGAGTCTCTCCCACTTCAGATGCGCTAGTTTGGTCTAGTAATATTCCTTCTGTTGCAAGACCAAACTAGCACATAGTAGCTAGTTTGGTCTAGTAATATTCCTTCTGTTGCAAGACCAAACTAGCACATAGTAGCTAGTTTGGTCTAGTAATATTCCTTCTGTTGCAAGACCAAACCAGCACATAGTAGCTAGTTTGGTCTAGTAATATTCCTTCTGTTGCAAGACCAAACTAGCACATAGTAGCTAGTTTGGTCTAGTAATATTCCTTCTGTTGCAAGACCAAACTAGCACATAGTAGCTAGTTTGGTCTAGTAATATTCCTTCTGTTGCAATACCAAACCAGCACATAGTAGCTAGTTTGGTCTAGTAATATTCCTTCTGTTGCAAGATCAAACTAGCACATAGTAGCACAGAATACCTAATACTACTACGCGAATAAAAAATAGTACTACGCGTTTAGGAGCCTACGTAATAGTAGGTAGGTACTTAGTTTATGTATATGTACACACATATGTAGTGAAGGGTCGCTAGCCCATCGCCTATCAATAATGATGTTGCCGAAAGAATATACCTTTTTGCCTGTTCTCTGAGCGAATTCATAAATAAAACTTTGTATACAACGTGGAAGGGACATACCCGTAATAAATCGTCTCTTCCACGTTGTATAATGTGTTATAATAATTGATTGGTTGCTTCTCTATCGTATTGGTTCACACTGTAATGAAAGATTTAAGGTGATTTAGGGTTGGGTTGGTTGGTAGCGTTCTTTTGCTAGAGCGATGGAACGCTTCAGCCAGCACCGGCCTTGCTGAAGCGTACCGTCGCTCTCTCTCCCTCTAGCAAATGACTGTTCTCAGATCTGTGGTTCTGAGCGACAGAAAAAGATAGCAGCATAGGAAAGTGCTGTTCCGTATTAAATCCCTACATAGTTTGTGGTTCCGTGCTGACAGTGTCCCAACACTCCCAACCCTTAATGTTGTAACACATTCCAATGGTTCACAGTATGGACTTAACAAAGACAGATTTTGACTGATTGAGAGATAAAACCAAATAAAACCGCTAGTATATCAACGGAACAAAATACATTCGTTTTGACCAACGAGATCTATGTAGGTACTTCATGTCAATGGTTTTGAAGAGTTCTTCGATTCCCTATCAACTTGTTATAACATTTCCCAAAAATAGCATGCCGGGTATTTACCCCAATCTACCCGTCGTCATATAGGAATATTTGAATTGACAGGTCTGTTTATTTTCTTTTACTGGCAAATGTTTGTAGACCTAATTATATGTTAAAATATGCAAACAGACATGAAATGTGATGTCAACATATGAGCACACTCATACATTCGTCGAGACTCGAGAGTGACTGCTCATCCAAGAGCCTAAACTAGGTACTGATTTTACAACAAGGAGTTGGCCCCGGAACAGGAGATATTCGTATTGACAAGTTCTTCGATACGATAGATCCACGTTAGGTCAAAAGCAGCACAAAAGCTGACGATGCCACCCGGAACGCGCTTAGATAAGCGGTTCAACATTTGTCGGAGGTTTGGAAATAAAACAACTAGGTACGAGCAATTAATTTATTTTATTTATGTGTAAGCGAAAAAAATTGTGAAACGGGCGCAAGCCACTCAAATCTGGCGCGGATATTGGCGTGGACGTCTTCCATGCCATTCCAAATGCAAAGAGCATGCAAATAATTATCAATTTTGGTGATGGTTTCGTAGCTTGCGCCCTTCTATCAATAATACAACCAGATACCGGGTCGGCACAAAAATACGGCTCGCGAAAGAGCGCACTCCCGGCGCCGCGACGGTGAGCACTTATTCTGTTAATTTTGGCCAATGAGAAAAACACTTTATATGTGGTGTGATAACGTTGACTTCACAGTTATTCAAGCAGACAACATTTTGCTTTGATTTTGTAGGACGCATCATCTAGTTGTATTGTTGCCTTATCCAAAGATTCTAATTTTCAAAATTGTGAGCGTTTATCTAAAAAAAAGTGATGATTAAAATGTATTAATTAATATTAAAACATGAACTTATTATATGTATGGCAATATCTCATCGCAACGGTTTTGTATGTTGCGTAATTTGGTAAATCCGGGGCTGCTTCGTACATATAACGAAAAAGGGTTTTTTAGTAGACCCTTTTTCGTTATGTACGAAGCAGCCCCGGATTACCCAAAAAAAGTCAAAAATATGTACTTTTTTAAAAATATACTTGTATACAAATTATACATTGATAAAAGTTAAAAAAAAAGTAGAAAAAATACATATTGTGGCACGAAATAATTTTAGATTTATATTGGTTACATTATATTTGCATAAAAAACGTTTGATATACACAACATTTAAATGTGCTTGATACACACAACATTTAACTAACAAGTGCTTTTAAAAGTTATTTACAAATAATTTTTATTCAAGCTTTATAATGATTACATCCCGACTCTATCATCAGACCAGCTATGATATCATCTTAGCGATAAAATGATATCTGATATAAAGGTGTTTGCAAAATTTTAACTAATTCTCACGTCACGGTATTTTACTTGCAATCATAGACACACTGTACCGTAATGCATAGGTGGCCTAGCTAGGGCCCGGGACCACAGAAAAGCAAAGACATTATAGTCCGAGATCCCAGAGCGAGCAGACATAACTTATTTTCACACGGACGAAACCTCAGGTTCTCAGTAGCGTCTCGTGTGCTTTGTAATACCTGTGTGGTTGTGAAGCTCGCCTTGTGACACCTGGGCAGGTACCAGGTGAGAAAGGAAACTAAAAAGTAACTTAACTTACATTTGTATGGCTTATTTTTATATATATATTGTAAAATATTATTCTGAAGTAGTATGTGTAAGTGGCAGACACTTTTCATGGGCCAGAACTTTTGGCAGATGCTTTAAAGCTGCACAAAAAATAAATGAACCATACACTTTTTATCGTATTATAAAAAATATATTTTTGAGTGAACAACTGTAGTGAACAAAACGCTCCGACAAAGATGCATTACCCATCGTGTTGCCATTGTTGACAGACAGCGTCACTGCTAGTGATGTGCCGTTCCCGTTCCCCAGATTTCCGGGAATGTTCCCAAAAATGGAAATGTCAGGGAAAGTTGTAATTTTATTTATCAGACATTTTTAATCTCTGTAAATATATTTTACTAATGTAAATGCATCACTTGATATGGTTATATCCAATATTCCGTAACATTCCCTAGAAATACGGAAACTTTCCCAAATTCCCGCTAATTAACGTTCCCGGGGAATTTGGGCACGTTCCCGGGAACGGCACATCACTAGCACTGCTATTTCCTAATGTAGAAAAAGTAAAATCTATTTTTATAAGTATAGTGTACAAACGGCCATAAAATCGAAAAAAAATCTTTTTGTAATCTTTGGATTACTTCCTACAAAATGACGTAAAAATACTTGCTGCGACACGTAGTCACAGAATACAGTAAGAGTAAACAGAAGGGACTCTTCTAAGGTACGCGCAATATACGTCCCCGTTCCCCGCAGCCGCACCTCTCCCCCGGTTCTTGACGGCCAACGTGAGAAATCGAGGCGAAAACGGGGGAGAGGTGCGGGGACGGGGAACGGGGACGCCTGGGTGACGCATATTGCGCGTACCTTAGGAGTGTCCGGCCTGTGACGTAGTGCAACAATGAGGGCCCAAAATGTATGAAGCGATCTAACACATCCTTTAGCACTAGAAAAACATCACTGTATATAATATAGTGTACAATAAAGTTTATAATTCTTATTTGATTTTTCATATTTTAAGATCTTTGATCAGACTTGGTATACAATAATAATAACTAATTCTTACAATTATAACAATTATACTTAATGCTAGCAAAACAATTTAAATGTGCATATCGTTGGGATAATACAAGAGGCCTTACTTTGAAAGTTACATACATACATGAATACTCAAGCAAGTTAGCCGTGTAGTTCCCGGCAGAGTAGAATAGTACGTAAGTACATAGTATCTCGCTGGCTCCAAGTCTTCTTAGGATTAGGAACAAACTCAATGCTGGCGTGGCTGGCAACATACTTAGCCCATCTTAGGTGGGAATTCAGCCTAATACAAAAAAAGTGTTAATACATAATTTTTTATCACAGTGGTGTATCTAAACATTTATATATAAAAAAATATACATTTTGTTTACTTTTTAGGCTTCCTTTGGCAACATTTTCCATATCTTTAGCATATCATAGAAGCTTAAATCTGGTGGTCCGAAAATGAACCTGCCGATTCGTTTCGGTCCTAATTTTATGAGAGTAGCTATTTCAGAACGGGTAAGAATGAGATCAGCTAACGAAATAGGAGTTACCCCAATCTTCTTCGCACATATACCGGTCACTTGAACATCATCAATCCAGAAATATGACATTGACTGGGCTACTTCTAGCAATTGGGGTACGATATCTTGAGAGTAGAGGATTGCCCAACCTGTAATAGAAAAAAGTACTTTTAACTTACTCTTCATGACATGGAACATCTCTGCAGGAGGTAGACTTGTATGTTAGGACCAGTACCTTTATAGATCTTTATCCTTAATGGGGCAGACAGAGCCTAGGGCCGTAAGACCCAAAAGCCAATTTTAGCTTTGATCAACTATCATGATATTCTATGATGCATGATGATGGTAAAAGGAAAAAAACTGACGGGTTCCTAGCTGCATCACCTATCAAAAAGATCAGATTTCCGTTTCCTCAATCACCTTAACAATCTGCATGGGAAGAAAATCAGCTGGAACGTTCTACGTTTTATCTTTTCTTCCAGACCAGCAAGTAATGGGTAGCAAACGTAACGTCAAATCAAAGTCAAAATCATTTATTTTTCGTTGGATGTTTGTATCACTTGATAATTGTCAATTTTATCTTTTGATTAAAACAAGCCTTAAAAAAAATTCAAAAAAAAAAAATCTTTTGATTTTTGGTGCACAGAGGCAAGAAATTATTTAATCATAGTGGCATAGTCACACCTAGTAAACTGAAGCCTCAAAAATTAAAAAAAAAACAAAAAAAAATTGGTTGTCTGTAAAGTCGGTTTACGGACGGTAGTTTGACGTGACAACGTCAAACATTCCGAACTGAGCCGATCGCTCCAGCTGATCATGCCTCTCTCTCGTTCATGCCGCGCTCTCTCTTGAGGAACGCGACAATGGGCATAACGGGACAATGACGTCATCTTTTTTCGTGCATGCAGGCCGTAGTATTGAGTTATAGACTTTGTCACGTCAAAAACTTTCGAATTCATAAAGTTGTTGACATCAGATCATTTTCTTACAGCTAAGTTTAGGCAACAAACTGCACTGCACCATTTTCTCCACATGTTGTATGTGTATAACTTACAATTAAACTGATATTAAAATTAGATATGTAGACAGGGCATACATTGAAATGCCAGACAAATATTTCTAGTAAAATAATAAAAGCTGGTAACAACACATACCTGCACAATAAGTAGGATAATATTGCTCTCTATACTCCTCCATCGAAACTTGCCACTTAGACCCGCTACTTCTCTGTGCCAGGGCTTTCTCATACGTATGACACGTTATCAACCCCTTAGCACCCCACGGCGACAGGTCTTCCCCAAGGAACCTCCTCAGCTCGTGAATATTCACCACAGTATCATCATCAGTTTTCACAACGTATTTAGCCATCGGACAATGATGCTTCACCCATTTCAATCCCATAACATGTTTGTATGTCATGTTACGATACGCATCTGTGAAACTTCCTTTAACTATATCTCCGTATACTTCATTTTCATAATATATATCATGATTCGTAGTAATATTGTCCGTTTCTCCTAACAAAAATACCAATTTAGTGGAATCTTCTGATTGACCCCAAGTGTTTCTTATTACCATTCGATTTGCGAAATTTGAAGGCCGAGATGAGACGATTACCACTAGTAATATCCCTTGCTCATACTCCTGGCAAGGCTGGGGATTCATGTGAAACGAAAAATTATTAATATCCAATAACTGGGTGTAGTTATCATAGTAATTATCAAAAGTCTCGTTGTAAGGCCCGAGTAAGGATGTCTTCGGTTCTAGGCTCGCTGGCTTGGAAATAACATATTGATAAACCAGTAAACAACACAGAAGAAGTATTATCAACTTGTGTATGTTTGATTCGGCTTTTAAGCTTCGCTGGTATTGGTATTCCAACATTGCTTTTCGAGTTCGTTTCTGATCGTCTGTATAATTTAAACACTCACACAGCTGTACTTATTCACATGTTAAAAATCTTTTTCTTGATTTACAGAAAATATTTAGAAAATATCGATCGATCGATTCGACTAAGTCATTTCTTCTGTTCTGTGACTTCTGTCAATGTCAAAACAAACAATGACACTGACCAGTTAAACTGTTGCCTGTTATCACATGCTAAATTATGAGCGATAAAGATTATTTTTACCCAAATGCAAAAAAGACGGTCATTTCGGTCGCGCAATGTAATTTTTTACCTGGTAGTAGTAACAGTTGATCAGGATCAGGAGTGCTATTTTTCATTTAGGGACTCAGCGAAACACAAAACGTGTAGTTTTCCAACTCACCACTCGCGTTGCGAAGCAGTGCATCGTATTTTACGGTATTTTTGAAACCGTCGTGCGTGTCAGCGAAAAGTAATATTGCGTTATAAAAAGAAAATAATTGTACGCAGAAAAAGTCAATGTTTTATAAACATTAAAATAAAAAAAGCAGCGTGAAACGGGAACGGGACTGACTGTCCATGGAACGTTTCTTTGACATTTGTACGCTACAAATGTCAAAATTACGAGTGGTTCAGCCCTGAGGGTTCAGCCACTCGTTGCAAATCCTTCGCATACGATCAATTCACAATTTCACAAATATAGGGATCATGGATCAGACGGACGTGTCGGTACTGGCTCTTTGTATCGTAGCGTTCTCATCGCTGATTCGTTCTCGTAGCTTGTATTACAACCAATCCAGTGACTGATCTCAGAAATTCCCTTTTGACAATTCAACTTTTTAAACTAGAATTTTTGATAAAAAAAAATCTCGGCAAAGAATTCGTTATACCAATCAGCCTTTTAGCAAAAAAAAAAGTGGGTGGGGGAGGGGCCCAAAATAGCGTGGTGGGCACTGTGCAGCTTCCTTTATTGATATTTATAATTAGTAATCTATTTCTAAAATAGGCTCCCTATTTTACTGAAATGTATGAAAGAATAAAGAAATAAGTTTAGTTCATTTATTACATATACAACATACGTGTCAAAGAGATTCTTAAGAAATGCAAACACCATTGTTTTTATTATGTACCTACATTAATCACTTCACGTAATTATTCTTTACAATAGATGAGCACAGAATGTTCTAGGTAAGAGAAGAAGTAGGCGAAGGCTTCGTAAGGTCTTGGGGCACTGTTTTGTGATAGAACAGGTACAGTCCGCGCGGTTCGGTCTCACTGAAGACACACCTGGAACAAAACAAATAACTCATAAAACTTCTGAACAATATCTAGTTACTACTGCAGTGGAGACTAAAAAAGACCTGAGGATGACAGTTTTTAACAATTTTTTTATAGTTATTATATGTAAAAAATATGAACATACACAGAAAAGATAGAATCAATAAATAAATAGCACAATTGAAAATATGTACCTAAGGCTATTTCCACAAATTCCAACTGTGTCGAAAGAGAAGTGGGACGTAGATGCAGCTTTAGCATTCGTTATATCTGAAAAGAAAATTAATAATACAAATAACTGATAAATATATTTCAATGTTAAATTTTGACAAGTCAAGTAAAGTCTAGTGTTTTCTCATATTACATACAGTAGCTAAATCACAATTATTCTTTTTATTATCATCATCGTATCAGCTACATGAATTCCACTGCTGATGATTTTTTTAGTATAGGTACAATCCATAAGACAGATAATGTGCTGATTGAACACATGGAATACTTTCACCATCTATTGCCTTCTCATAAAAATCCCAAAGGTATTTTCTGGTAGAAATGAAATTTATTTTGCATAAGTGTCGTACAATAGATGGAATACATTAAATCAGGATCGTACACTTAGCTGTTTCCAGCATGCATAAAATGGGTAGGTAGGTACTAACATTTTTTGTACAATTTAACAGAGTACTTATTAAACAAATGCCAAAAAATACAGTACAACAGTAGACAGCACTTTGCGCTAAGATTATACCTATTATGCATAAATCTCGTAGATTAAGTACAATAAATTAAATAAATATATAAAAACACATAGACTTTATTTCCAAAATTATTGCTTACTTCCAAGGGATGCCTTCAAGTTAATTTATTTAATTTTTATATGCTAACAATATCAACATTTGAGTTTCATTGACATTTATACAGGGCTACTTATGTTTAGTTGTTGATTGTCAGCGTGTCTTTCTGTGACACAAAACCCTCTTTTATGCGAGCAAGCGCCTCAATTTCGAGACATGAATAAATACAAACAGAAATAAAAATGATTAGGTACCTAATAACACTTAGAGCTCCGGTGAAATATTTAACTTCTGCAATTTTAAGAGTTAATGATTTGTGATCCCAGTGCCTTTTACGTGAAGTATGATTAAAGGTGTTTTTTTTTTCTGAAAAAGAATAATAATAAACATCAACTTCTCCGAAGGGAGACTTCAAAAGGTCCAGGGTTAAAACACCCGTTAGCGTGGATCCAAAGGCTATGAAAATATAATTTATATAATTATTTATCGCACTAAATTGACAAATGAACAGTTTTGCGTTATCATTGTATGAACAAAATAATATTATTTTACTGAATGGAAGGATGGATGAGTATTCTCAATCTACTGGGAAACTGGATCACGGAATGAGGGGACCTTACAAGGCCATGAAGGCTCTAGGTACTTAGCGGGCGCTGTGAATTGAAGTTGTTAAATGGGTCGTACGGAAAGACGACGCTAGCAGTCGCCGAGTACTTGGTGCCTTGGCGAGGAGGGTGGTGTCTAGAGACCTGCGCCGCTTTCTTTGAAAGTAAGTTTTTGCTACTAAATTCGTTGAATGTTAGGTCAAAAGTTGTGATTCAGTTGGTCACAACTTTACATTTCATAGCTTTCTCGTTCCTCATTATTAATTTTACAAGGATCCTATTTTTCAGCCCCTTTTTGACTGACCCTAACTGACATAAAATGACTGACAGACCCTTTGCTGGTTGATAACCAATCGAATCGCAATAACCCTATACGTTTAACGAAGGAACGTAGATTGGAGGAGCTATGCTGATGGATATGCTTGTCCCTTGATGTGTGTGTGAGTGACAGCTTGGAGACATGCGTTTCAGGGATGCCTCTGTCTCGAGACATGCGTTTCAGTGATGCCTCTGTCTCGAGACATGCGATTCAGTTATGCCTCTGTCTCGATACATGCGTTTCAGTGATGCCTCTGTCTCGAGACATGCGATTCAGTGATGCCTCTGTCTCGAGACATGCGTTTCAGTGATGCCTCTGTCTCGAGACATGCGATTCAGTGATGCCTCTGTCTCGAGACATGCGATTCAGTGATGCCTCTGTCTCGAGACATGCGATTCAGTTATGCCTCTGTCTGTTTGCTGCGAGTGTTTGGTACCAACACTAGTGAAGTGTGCTTTTCTATGACAAGCGATTCAGTGAGGCTTCTGCCCAAGATCAGTACGAGGGGGTTGCGAATGTGTTTGCTTCGCATCTTCTTAGGGCAAGCGAGGAAGGGATGCCTCTGCCCAGGTGTGGTCAACACGCGATTCAGTGATGCCTCTGTGGACCAAGATCAATGCATGCGATTCAGTGATGCCTCTGCGTCCAGTTTGAGGAGATTGCTTCACATCTTCCTCGGGCAAGCGAGTAGGGGATGCCTTTGCCAAGGTGTGGTCAACACGCGATTCAGTGATGCGTCTGTGGACCTAGTAGATCAATGCATGCGATTCAGTGATGCCTCTGCGACCAGTTTTCCGAATGTTTTACTAAAAACTTCGAAATAGTTACCTTGAGTGGTTTCTGTCAAGTAAATTAAAAATTGACTACTCGAGAATAGTTTATTTCTCCATGAAAGTTCACTCTGAGCGGTTTCTATTCAAATAACTTATTTGAAAATTGACTGCTCTGTGATAATTTCTTATGAGAATTACCTTTTAGTTAAAGTTTTTTAGACCAAAACTTTTAAATAATTTAAGGAAGTTTCAGTAGCTAAAGGGGTCTTCCGGGTTTTACCCTACATTGATGCTAAATAGGCGGCCACTAACCGACATAATTAAAATAAAGACGACAACGGCCGCAAACCGAAATAAGTATCTATTTAAGTTATTGGATATGCGACCACGTGTGAATTTATAACCTGGAACTATTATAAAAAATTGTAAAATATAGCCAATATGTTTTTATTAACCCATTAACCCATGGGTATGCCTTTTCATGGTTAACCTATGGCATCATTCTCTGGGGAAACAGTACTGATGTAGAAAGACTACTCAGCCTACAAAAGAAATGTATACGAATAATTGTTAATATAAAAGGGACAGAGAGCTAAGCCTTATTTTAAGGATTTAGAAATATTAACTATACCGGCTATTTATATTAAACTCACTGTACCGTTATTCGAAGCCTATATAATGAGAGAGAGCATCCATTTCCGGTTGGAGTACTAGTCATGACTTCCGGTTTAGGTCCACGCCCCTCCATTTCCGCTCCATTCGTTGCGTTTTGTCCTTCTGCCACGCGACACTAGCGCCACCTAGGTAGTTGGGTTTTGTAACCCAGTTTGTTCGTCATTGGCGTTTTTGATTCCGTTCGAGACGGTTATCTAATATGCAACGCATAATTCAAACCGCCTCGCCGGTACTAGCCAAAAACTTCAGGAGGAAAAGTGGTTATATAGGCGGAAAAATACCCGCTGTAATTGTGAATAAAATTTTAAGGTTATTTGAGGTAACAAATTATAATATGTACACGTGTTTAAACCGTAAGTACTTTGAACCATTACTTTTTCTCCAGTTTTATTCCGGTTATTGTTTTTTCTATATTTTAACTGTGTTACAGTTTATAGGTAGTAAATAATTACTCTGCTACCTTAAGAGTCTAAATTTGTTTTTAGATTTGATTACGTCGGAAACATACATAAGTATGTTTTACTTTGTTTGGCAATCAGGTCTATTGCTAATTTTAAAATTTTATTTTTGTTTTTAACGGTTTTCGCAGCTCAGTGTTATTGATACAGGGATGGAAATCTCCTAAGCTTAAACCCTTTCAGTGTGTCATAATCTAGTGATAAAAGCTCGGAAATAGCTTTTTGTTAAAGGAAAATCGACTCAGAAAAGGAAAATCACGTGAGTAACCATATGCTTAAACTTATGTACAAGTGATGTAAACGCCACTACGGCACGGCCTCTACGTGTAGAACGATACACTTGCAATATGGCCATAAGAAAACGATCTTATTCTTGATAAATATGAAGTTTCTCAGCTACCTTAAACTTTTTTAATAATTTTAACGTGCTAGGTAGCTACGCTGCCAAGCACTCCTGATAAGCTCTGATACTAATCTTTTCAATATACTATTAGTTTTTAACAGTTTATCCAAAATACAGACAAGCCTACAGGTTTAACCAGTCTGTAGCATGATAATTCTTGTTGAACATGAATTTGCAGGTACTACTAACGCTTTCTTACAGCAAGGAACCATCGATGTACAAAGTTGCTTATAATTAAAATAAGCGTGTGCGGATAATGACAGTATTGTGTGCAAGTGTAACATTAGCTGGCGAAAAGCCGCTTTCCTGTGTTACTGATTTTTGGAAAATGATGAATTGTGAAAAGGAGCAATCTTGATGTGACAAACGTAAAATCATACTGGAACCCCTGCTCCGCAGAGTTCCTATCTTGTTGATTTATGGCAAAACCTGGAGTCGCACTTCTGCCCTGCACAGCGACGTGACAACGTAAAATCATACTGGAACCCCTGCTCCGCAGAGTTCCTATCGTGTTGATTTACGACAAAAAACTGGAATCTCACTTCTGCTCTGAACAGTGACGTGACAAACGTAAAATCATACTGGAACCCCTGCTCCGCAGAGTTCCTATCGCATTAATTTATGACAAAATCTGGAACAGCTCTACTGCCCTGCTTGACAACGTGACAAATGGGAACTCCTGCTCCGAAGAGTTCCTTTTGTATTGATTTACGACAAAAACTGAAATCTTTTTTCTGCTCCGCAGAGCGTACAACATTGTTTTGTAAACATAGGTGAATATGATGATGTACATGTAGCATTTAATAAAAGCATGGGTCGCATACCTGTTACGCAGCACGATACAGAATATTTTACTGTAAGGAAAGTAACCATGGAGGAACTTCTGCTCCGCAGAATTCCGCGCGTATTAACCAACGACAAATAGTAGGTCGCGCTTATGTCCCGAGCGAGCCGGCTTGCAAAACCTGCTGCTTAAGGACCCAGGAACATTTAGTTTCGAAAAGGTTAACGAAGGTGAACTACTGCATCACATAATTTTCCGAGGAAATCGCATGTGAAAAGGGCAAGTCGCCTTTTCTGCAAATGGATCTGGAAATATCGACTTAAAATAGATCGTACCTCTGCTCCGCAGGACGATTTGAGTGCTTAAATGTATGCCGAGCTAACGTACTGCTACCGTGCATAATGTGAATGTGATATCACAAAATATGGATCGCACCTCTGCTCCGCAGGACGATCCCGGTGCATTCATGTATAGCAAGCCCTAGTACCGCTAGTAGGCAAAAATAAATAAAAATCTTGTACTTTGGTCAACGATCAAAGTAAAAAGGGTAACACTATTGCTTTTTATGAAAGCTTATACATATTAATAAAAATATGTATGTACATAGATCTCGATTCTGCTTCGCAGATCGATCCAAGCACACCAATGTCTGGTTAGGCGTTTTTCACTGTTACCCAGCATAAAAACCTAGGAACGAGGTTGACGGGTACGTCACGACAGTCGTTTTCTCAGCCCGAAAGACGACGAAACTATCGGAAGAATCTCGCGTTATTTTATGGATAAAGGCGCAGTTTTTGTTTACGTGTTATTCCATCGCGGAATCTACTCTTGATAATTTCGAGTCTAGCATCACTCAATGAAATGATGTATGCAGTTTAGTTGTCTCCACAGTTCGGGGAGCGGGGGGGGGGTCATACTAGTGAGACCTACCCACCCAGATTCATCATCAATTCACGTGGATTTTAACAAATCCCTGAATATCAATTGAGCGATAGTTCCTTATTTTACAATCACAATTTCTGATTTTAATACTGTTTATAAAAATGCTTTTACCATGGTAATTACGAGTAGATGCTACGCATCTCAAGCCATACATATTGAGACACGACAAATTGTATACACTTGTACAATGTACGTACTACACCGGTGTCCCTTATCAGATATTACCGTGCTAAAAGGCTATGCGTACCTGGGAACCTTGCCCTCGCTTATTAGAACATTTAATGTCAGTGCATTAGTAATTCGATGTAGTTTTGCCATAAATGACCAGGAGTTTAATTTCCAACTCCATCGAAACGAATTCATGCACGAATGGTGTAAATATCGTCACTATAATTGTCTTTTATTGACATAAAATTAAATGTCAAATGCCAAAACCGCATTTTTACTCATAAAAAATTTGTGTGACAATAAACTTATTCAGAGTTAATATTTAATAAAATATTACTAATAAATTTAAATTAACCACATAAGTGGCACGCATCTTCAGTGGTTAAGATGCAAGAAAATGTGATCACTTGCAATATTTTTTAAACATGTTACATATGAATTCGATTTGAGTGCTGTTCTGACATTCACACAAGTACCCCAGAGGAGCCGAGGAGTTCTATCATCACGCTGATGTAGGTCCACGCCCATCATCATCGTCTGTTAAACTGTAAGAAGGCATTAGGCGACCGAACGGACAAGTGCAGGACGTATTATACAAATGCTATTTGAGTTTGTGAGCCCAAAATGTTTGCATACACGTGCCTTGGTCACATTTATCATCAGCCTACCTAAATATGGCAAGCAAACATTGACAATTATGGTACCCGTAACTCCCACCTGGGTTCACTCGGTACCTGAAGTCAGTAACGCTTAAAGTAGTAGCCGGTAACGCTTGTAGCTACATTCACTCACTTAATGTATGCTTTGGCATAGTTTTATTTCCAACCAGAATAATTTAAAATGAATATCCCTACAGTGAAACATGTGGATACAAATAGTATGATAGTCAGAATACGAATATCAGTATCTCAGCACAAGCATTTACGCTTGCTATCTGACGTATACCACGAAGCATTGCATAATAAGTATAAATGCATGGGATTCGAACTCTCTCTTCCGTACTGTGAGCGCTCAACTAACTGAGCCTTTGTGATTTCGAATCACCCTGGCCAACTTTTTCATGACATATCAACCCTTTACGGGTTCACGCATTCAAGTATACACACTTCGTGAAAGTTGATTAAAGAAAGCTTTAATTAGCGTGACTTAGCATAAACGTCTTTGATTGGATGTAACGTTTCATCTTGAATCGAACACAAGCGCAAAAGTCTTGCGAGTAAGACGTGGTATACATGCGTAATACCGTACATGCATGTAATGTAACTGTGTACTTCGCCTCGTAGTTCTTGTAAAACTGTTGTTCTTGTTTAACAAAACATAGTAAATATTTACACCTAATGTGCATTGTACTACCTAAATGTTTAGTGTAGGCAACATAGAAAACTTTAGCGGATTTTTATTGGGCTCTTACGAACCATCTGCTACGCGCACAATAGTTTAACTATCATGCACCTGTTGTAAATGCTACCAGTTAGATTAATCGCAGTACCTAAGTACTTGCTGGAAAATATCCATGTAGATGACTTTATTTTAATGGAATACTGAAATTCCCGAATATACAGAAAAGTACCATTTGGTATGTCATACCATATGAGAGGCGTGATACCTCTAGCTACTTGTTTTTTTTTATCATCAATATCTGTAAGACTCTTTGTCTATCCACCAGATAAGACATCATTTTACTGTTTGCTTATCACAATATAACAGTATATTTTGTTAAACAATCACTACGTATGGCACATAAATGTATCGATCTACATGTGCTACCTATGGGATAAACTTTTTATCGCAGGTGCTAACCTGCTCACTAAATAAGTAAAATCACATTGACGTAACTAGCACCACCAGGAGATAATAAACACGTCTCTCATTATATAGGCTTCGAATAACGGTACAGTGAGTTTAATAGCAACATTTTACCTGAAAATAAAATGTATATTAAACATACTTACCTTATTCGAAGCCTATAGTTTGTAGTTCTACCTGGTGTCACAAAAGACGATCCAATGACGAACAAACTGGGTTACAAAACCCTACTACCTAGGTGGCGCTAGTGTCGCGTGACAGAAGGACAAAACGCAACGAATGGAGCGGAAATGGAGGGGCGTGGACCTTAACCGGAAGTCATGACTAGTACTCCAACCGGAAATGGATGCTCTCTCTCATTATATAGGCTTCGAATAAGGTAAGTATGTTTAATATACATTTTATTTTCAGGTAAAATGTTGCTATTTTGGACGCCTGTAAGTTTGTCCGTAAATATCCCCAATTCTATACAAAGAAGGAAGACTTGCCGCGACGACACCCCACTCGGAAGAAAAATACATTAGAGACACCCACTTCCAAGCTAGAACTCTTTAAATCTGGCCCACTAGCTATGACGATACAATTTTACAATGCCCTACTTTTTTTTTAAAATAAACATAACCAAATAAACACTGACATTACTTTTTTTTTACTTACATTAATTTACTTTTAATAACGATCTTGCTGACAATAATTTAAAAAAAGAACCTATTTTGTTAACAGTTA
This sequence comes from Acrobasis repandana, assembly GCA_963576875.1. NCBI lineage: Eukaryota > Metazoa > Arthropoda > Insecta > Lepidoptera > Pyralidae > Acrobasis > Acrobasis repandana. The sequence goes on from OY756239.1 coordinate 12,976,972, forward strand.
AGGTATATATTCATAAATTAACTGCATGTCAAAAACTCGCTTGCCGTTCCAATTTTTGTTTTGCGATACCCGACAGGGTTCATAGTGTGCTATTAAACTCACTGTACCGTTATTCGAAGCCTATATAATGAGAGAGAGGATCCATTTCCGGTTGGAATACTAGTCATGACTTCCGGTTTAGGTCCACGCCCCTCCATTTCCGCTCCATTCGTTGCGTTGTGTCCTTCTGCCACGCGACACTAGCGCCACCTAGGTAGTTGGGTTTTGTAACCCAGTTTGTTCGTCATTGGCGTTTTTGATTCGGTTCGAGACGGATATCTAATATGCAACGCATAATTCAAACCGCCTCGCCGGTACTAGCCAAAAACTTCAGGAGGAAAAGTGGTAATATCGGCGGAAAAATACCCGCTGTAATTGTGAATAAAATTTTAAGGTTATTTGAGGTAACAAATTATAATATGTACACGTGTTTAAACCGTAAGTACTTTGAACCGTTACTTTTTCTCCAGTTTATTCCGGTTATTGTTTTTTCTATATTTTTTAACTGTGTTACAGTTTATAGGTAGTAAATAATTACTGCTACCTCAAGAGTCTAAATTTGTTTTTAGATTTGATTACGTCGGAAACATACATAAGTATGTTTTACTTTGTTTGGCAATCAGGTCCATTGCTAATTTTAAAATTTTATTTTTGTTCTTAACGGTTTTCGCAGCTCAGTGTTATTGATATAGAGATGGAAATTTCCTAAGCTTAAACCTTTTCAGTGTGTCATAATCGAGTAATAAAAGCTCGGAAATAACTTTATGGTAAAGGAAAATCGACTCAGAAAAGGAAAATCACGTGAGTAACCATATGCTTAAACTTATGCACAAGTGATGTAAATGCCACTACGGCGTGGCCTCTACGTGTAGAACGATACACTTGCAATATGGCCATAAGAAAACGATCTTATTCTTGATAAATATGAAGTTTTTCAGCTACCTTAAATTTTTTTTTTAATAATTTTAACTTGCTAGGTAGCTATGCTGCCAAGCACTCCTGATAAGCCCAGATACTAATCTTTTCAATGTACTGTTAGTTTTTAACAGTTTACCTAAAATACAGACAAGCCTACAGGTTTAACCAGTCTGTAGCATGATAATTCTTGTTGATAACATGAATTTGCAGGTACTACTAACGCTCTCTTACAGCAAGGAACCATCGATGTACCAAAGTTGCTTATAATTAAAATAAGCGTGTGCGGATAATGACAGTATTGTGTGCAAGTGTAACATTAGCTGGCGAAAAGCCGCTTTCATGTGTTACTGATTTTTGGAAAATGATGAATTGTGAAAAGGAGCAATCTCGATGTGACAAACGTAAAATCATACTGGAACCCCTGCTCCGCAGAGTTCCTATCTTGTTGATTTTTGGCAAAACCTGGAGTCGCGCTTCTGCCCTGCACAGCGACGTGACAACGTAAAATCATACTGGAACCCCTGCTCCGCAGAGTTCCTATCGTGTTGATTTACGACAAAACCTGGAATCGCACTTCTGCTCTGCACAGTGACGTGACAAACGTAAATTCATACTGGAACCCCTGCTCCGCAGAGTTCCTATCGTATAGATTTACGACAAAACCTGGAATCGCTCTTCTGACTTGCACAGCGACATTACAAACGTAAAATCATACTGGAACCCCTGCTCCGCAGAGTTTCTATCGTAGTGATTTACGACAAAACCTGGAACCGCTCTTCTGCCCTGCATAGCGCCGTGACAAACGTAAAATCATACTGGACCCCTGCTCCGCAGAGTTCTTATCGTATTGTTTTACGACAAAACCTAGAATCGCCTTTTTTGCCCTGCACAGGGACGTGATAAACGTAATCATACTGAGACTCCTGTTCCGCAGAGTTTCTACCGTATTTATTTACGACAAAACCTGGAATCGCTCTTCTGCCCTGCACAGCGACGTAACAAATGTAATCATACTGGAACCCCTGCTCCGCAGAGTTCCTATAGCATTGATTTACGACAAAATCTGGAACGGCTCTCCTGCCCTGCTTGACAACGTGACAAATGGGAACTCCTGTTCCGAAGAGTTCCTTTTGTATTGATTTACGACAAAAACTGGAATCTTTTTTTTTTCTGCTCCGCAGAGCGTACAACATTGTTTTGTAAACATCTTGAATATGATGATGTACATGTAGCATTTAATAAAAGCATGGGTCGCATACCTGTTACGCAGCACGATCCAGAAATATTTTACTGTAAGGAAAGTAACCATGGAGGAACTTCTGCTCCGCAGAATTCCGGGCGTGTTGACCAACGACAAATAGTAGGTCGCGCTTATGTCCCGAGCGAGCCGGCTTGCAAAACCTGCTGCTTAAGGACCCAGGAACATTTAGTTTCGAAAAGGTTAACTAAGGTGAACTACTGCATCACATAATTCTCCGAGGAAATCGCATGTGAAAAGGGCAAGTCGCCTTTTCTACAAACGGATCTGGAAATATCGACTTAAAATAGATCGTACCTCTGCTCCGCAGGACGATTTGGGTGTTTAAATGTATGCCGAGCTAACGTACTGCTACCGTGCATAATGTGAATGTGATATCACAAAATAAGGATCGCACCTCTGCTCCGCAGGACGATCCCGGTGCATTCATGTATAGCAAGCCCTAGTACCGCTAGTAGGCAAAAATAAATAAAAATCTTCTACTTTGGTCAACGATCAAAGTAAAAAGGGTAACACTATTGCTTTTCATGAAAGCCTATACATATTATTAAAAATATGTATGTACATAGATCTCGATTCTGCTTCGCAGATCGATCCAAGCACACCAATGTCTGGTTAGGCGTTTTTCACTGTTACCCAGCATAAAAAACCTAGGAACGAGGTTGACGGGTACGTCACGACAGTCGTTTTCTCAGCCCGAAAGACGACGAAACTATCGGAAGAATCTCGCGTTATTTTATGGATGAAGGAGCAGTTTTTGTTTACGTGTTAATGCATCTCGGAATCTACTCTTGATAATTTCGAGTCTAGCATCACTCAATGAAATGATGTATGCAGTTTAGTTGTCTCCACAGTTCGGGGAGCGGGAGGGAGGGGGGTCATACTAGTGAGACCTACCCACCCAGATACATCATCAATTCACGTGGATTTTAACAAATCCCTGAATATCAATTGAGCGATAGTTCCTTATTTTACAATCACAATTTCTGATTTTAATACTGTTTATAAAAATGCTTTTACCATGGTACTTAGATGCTACGCATCTCAAGCCATAAATATTGAGACACGACAAAATGTATACACTTGTACAACACGTACATACTACACCGGTGTCTATTATCAGATATTACCGTGCTAAAGGGCTATGCGTACCTGGGAACCTTGCCCTCGCTTATTAGAACATTTAATGTCAGTGCATTAGTAATTCGATGTAGTTTTGCCATAAACGACCAGGAGTTTAATTTCCAACTCGATCGAAACGAATTCATGCACGAATGGTGTAAATAACGTCACTATAACTGTCTTTTATTGACATAAAATTAAATGTCAAATGCCAAAACCGCATTTTTACTCATAAAAATTTGTGTGACACAATAAACTTATTCAGATTTAATATTTAATAAAATATTACTAATAAATTTAAATTAACCACTGAAGTGGCACGCCACTTCAGTAGTTAAGATGCAAGAAAATGTGATCACTTGCAATATTTTTAAACATGTTACATATGAATTCGATTTGAGTGCTGTTCTGACATTCACACAAGTACCCCAGAGGAGCCGAGGAGTTCTATCATCACGCTGACGTAGGTCCAAGCCCATCATCATCGTCTGTTAAACTGTTAGAAGGAATTAGGCGACCGAACGGACAAGTGCAGGACATATTATACAAATGCTATTTGAGTTTGTGAGCCCAAAATGTTTGCATACACGTGCCTTGGTCACATTTATCATCAGCCTACCTAAATATGGCAAGCAAACATTGACAATTATGGTACCCGTAGCTCCCACCTGGGTTCACTCGGTACCTGAAGTCAGTAACGCTTAAAGTAGTAGCCGGTAACGCTTGTAGCTACATTCGCTCACTTAATGTATGCTTTGGCATAGTTTTATTTCCAACCAGAATAATTTAAAATGAATATCCCTACAGTGCAACAGGTGGATACAAATAGTATGATAGTCAGAATACGAATATCAGTATCTTAGCAGAAGCATTTACGCTTCCTATCAGACGTACACCACGAAGCATTGCATAATAAGTATAAATGCGTGGGATTCGAACTCTCTTCCGTACTGTGAGCGCTCAACTAACTGAGCCTTTGTGATTTCGAATCACCCTGGCCAACTTTTTCATGATATATCTACCCTTTACGGGCTCACGCATTCAAGTATACACACTTCGTGAAAGTTGATTAAAGAAAGCTTTAATTAGCGTGACTTAGCATAAACGTCTTTGATTGGATGTAACGTTTCATGTCGAATCGAACACAAGCGCAAAAGTCTTGCGAGTAAGACGTGATATACATGCGTAATACCGTACATGCATGTAATGTAACTGTGTTCTTCGCCTCGTAGTTCTTGTAAAACTGTTTTTGTTCTTGTTTAACAAAACATAGTAAATACTTACACCTAATGTGCATTGTACTACCTAAATGTTTAGTGTGGGCAACATAGAAAACTTTAGCGGATTTTTATTGGGCTCTTACGAACCATCTACTACGCGCACAATAGTTTAACTATCATGCACCTGTTGTAAATGCTACCAGTTAGATTAATCGCAGTACCTAAGTACTTGCTGGAAAATATCCATGTAGATGACTTTAATTTAATGGAATACTGAAATTCCCGAATATACTGAAAAGTACCATTTGGTATGTCATACCATATGAGAGGCGTGATACCTCTAGCTACTTGTTTTTTTTTATCATCAATATCTGTAAGTCTCTTTGTCTATTCACCAGATAAGACATCATTTTACTGTTTGCTTATCACAATATAACAGTATATTTTGTTAAACAATCACTACGTATGGCACATAAATGTATCGATCTACATGTGCTACCTATGGGATAAACTTTTTATCGCAGGTGCTAACCTGCTCACTAAATAAGTAAAATCACATTGACGTAACTAGCACCACCAGGAGATAATAAACACGTCTCTCATTATATAGGCTTCTGGGTTACAAAACCCAACTACCTAGGTGGCGCTAGTGTCGCGTGGCAGAAGGACACAACGCAACGAATGGAGCGGAAATGGAGGGGCGTGGACCTAAACCGGAAGTCATGACTAGTACTCCAACCGGAAATGGATGCTCTCTCTCATTATATAGGCTTCGAATAAGGTAAGTATGTTTAATATACATTTTATTTTCAGGTAAAATGTTGCTATTTTAAGACAGTGACTTTAAGTTGTTAGAACTGATGTACATTATGAAATGAAATAAATGAATTGAATTGAAATAAAATAACAGTAGAAAAACAAAAAAAAATTTTGACATTCCCAGACATGCCCGAGCGGCTGCACACTTTTCTATGGAAATGCAAAATTTTTTTTTGTTCTTTGGCTGCTATTTTCATTTCATGAAATACCGAAATTTTTTTTTGATTATTGGCTGTTAATTTAATTTTATTATGCTACAATGATTTAGTATAGACCGTGGTACGATTTTTTACGGGTATGTCCCTTGCACGTTGTATATTTTAAAATAAATGTTTTATTGGCATATTTATAATATTAAAATAGTAGTCGTAAACCAGCTCACTGGTGGTCGTAAACTGAAGAAATGGCTATTTTTTCACTTTTTCAGCTTTTTGTAATATTTAATGGGTAAAAGTATTGTATTTAATGTTTTATATCTAAACTATACATGGGACTAATTACCACTAACATATTATACTTATGTCGCGTGTACGTAACATTTTCTTTTACTCATCTGAAGTGAGTAACTCAGCTAACTGGTCCGTTAACCGGCTAACTTACCCTACATTACTTAAAAAGATAATTTTTCCATCTTGACCTGATCGGGGATCGAACCTGGGAACCCGACCTTCGGTGTGACAGCCTGGCATGATGACCACTAGGCCACAGGGGTCGTCAAGTTAACAAAATGAGGGAGCCACTTATGTATGGTATTCGCCACTGCTACTGCTAGCTACTGTGTCAGATTTTTCGAGCCGCCTTAATAATAATAATATAAAAATAATATCTAATTTGTTTATTTCGGTCACACATATAACCATATAATTGTTAGTAACAAAACTTACAGTCCAGTTTAGTAATGAGTGTGTTAGAAATGAAATACCAGGGTGATGGAGGAATAATATAATTTATTTCATATTTCAAACCAATATTTACTATATTTCTTGTTACTTTTCATAGCAAAGCTGAAACTACTTTAATCTGTATTTCATATTAACAGAATTATCGGAAATCGAGGATACATATAGTTACTTGGAAAAATACACTGATAAAACAATAATAAGTACTACTGTACTGTTATATTAGGAACTAACACCAAGATACTCGTATTTGTTATTTCATAGCAGTTCTCCAAAAATAGAATAATCCTTACTGTTATGACAAACACATGACTATTTCAACTGATCTAGGTTATCTTTAATCATTACAATTATATCACACCAATACAACTTATTTACTAATAATCCAGCTATCTATTAATAACACAATTTAAGAGAAACACAGTAACTGCTAGATGCTAGTACGGAAATACAGTAATGAGGAGTGTGACTAACCTTACTCCGCAGCTGAAAAATTATAAGTGAGGACCGTTCGATTATCACAAAATACGTAAGCTTTGTATCCGCCGCACTGGCATTACCCTCTCTTTTTAGATGTCGACCAACCACTGTCAATCTCATGACAAGAAATGTTGCCACATTATATATTACAAACTTAACATTTTAATCTATAAAGTTATTTAAAAGTAACTTATTAATAGTAGACATTTCATATTTATTTATTTTATTATAACATCTAACAAGTGCGTTCATAAAAATTAATTCGTAAAATAATCGAATTTACATTAATTATTCAAAATTCAAAATATCTTTATTATCATAGGATATTTATAATATCTCTTAATAATAGTCACTTTGTTTTGTTTTGCACAAATGTTGACGTCAAATCGTTACTTAAAGCTAAGTTTACGCCGCTTCCTAGGCGCAAGTGCAGAAGAAGCGGCAACAAACTGCACTGCACGTTTTCTCCAAAGACGTCAACTAACAAACTAAAAACTTAAAATTAGTTATATAGATGGACAGAGATTACATTGTTTATTATGTCATAATTAAATTGAATTATAAGAATTACGAAATTTAAAATAATGTCAATTTGTAAATTTAGTATGTACCAATGTACCTAAATTATGACATGTCTAAGTATACAAACCTTTAAGAGGGACCCGCGCCAAGCTCAAGCCAGACCTTTTTGTCTTTAAGATAGTTATCGGTCCTATAATAAGCCTTCTCACAAAGTACTTTCTTTACATAAGCTTTGAATTTTCTGTCTGGCATATCAAGGATCGATTCTGACAATTTATTATAAAAAAGTATACACTTTCCCATAAAAGACTTACTGACTGTATTCAGCCTGTAATACGGGCTAACTAAGTCATTCTTATTACGTAAATTTCTATCTGTAAAATCACTTACTTTATTGAACATGGAAATATTTTTCCTTACCTACATTATATTTTCAAATATGAATTGTGATGCAAAAGTAAGTATACCTATTTCCTTGAATAATTCCCTCAGTGAGTCTCTCGATCCTAAACCGTAAATAGCACGAATTGCTCTTTTTTGTAAAAGAAAAATAGTCTGAATGTCCGCTGCACTCCCCCATAGAAGTATCCCGTAAGACATTAGACTGTGAAAGTAACTAAAGTACACTTGTCTAGCAGTTGCTACATCTGTCAATTGTCTTATTCTCCTAACAGCGTAAGCCGCAGAGCTAAGCCTATTAGAAAGTTTAGTTATATGAGCGCCCCATTGAAGTTTCGAATCAATTGTGATTCCTAAAAAGGTAGTACTTTCAACCAGATCGAGTTTCTGACCATTAATTAGTATGTCAACACAGGCTTGATTCACATTAGGAAGAGAGAATCGAATGCATTGGGTCTTGTTCGCATTTAACATGAGGTTATTGGCCGAAAACCAATCAGAAATTAAAGATAAATTGCTGTTCACCGCGCTAGCATCACTGTTATGTCGATCTATTTTAAATATTAGCGAGGTGTCATCAGCAAACAGCACCATGTCAGCCTCTTTCTCAACCATGTCAGGCAAGTCATTGACATAAACTAAGAAAAGGAACGGTCCTAGAATTGAACCTTGGGGTACGCCCATTTTCACATTAGACCCGTGTGATTTTACGCCGTTTATATCAACAGTTTGAAGCCTATCAGTTAAGTAAGATTCTATTAATTTAATTGACTTATCATCAAAACCGTATTGACGAAATTTGAGCAAAAGTGTTTATTTATTTATTTATTTATTTAATGGGAACAACAAGTGTTGGATAATCAACGCAATCAAATGCTTTAGAAAGATCGCAAAATGATCCAATTGCATCATTTCTGTTTTCCCACGCGTCGTAGATATTAGTAATAAGTGCTACTCCTGCATCGGTGGTCGATTTTCCAGCAGTAAAGCCGTATTGTTAGCTATGGAAAAGATTATTGGTCTTAAAGTGAAGTAGCATTTGATTGAGCATTATCTTTTCGAACACCTTACTCAAAACTGGCAGAATAGAGATAGGTCTGTAGTTGCCCGGGTCTGTTTTTTCTCCTTTTTTGAATAAGGGGATTAGTTTACTACATTTCATTAAGTTAGGAAATATGCCTTCATCAATACATTCGTTAAATATAAAAGCTAAATCGGCAGCAATTATGTGTATAATATGACTTACTACGGCTACTGACATGCTCCAGTGACCTTCTGATTTTTTTAAATTTAACTGTTTAAAAGCATCTATTATATCGCTAGGGCTAACATGCTTAAAATTAAATTTAGAATCACAAGGGCTAACATTACTCTTAAGCAAAGCATCAGCACGCTGGGCGCTAGAACTCACATTAGAAGTGAGTTCCAAAGGAATGTTAGTAAAATAATCATCAAATATATTTACTATTTCTTCAGTTTTTGAAGTATTTTTACCACTACATTTGATTCGGCAAATATTTTCTTTGGTTTTATTTTTACCTGTTTTCTTATTTATGACACTCCATGTTTCTTTAATTTTATTAGGAGCATTATTTATTTTTTTGCTAATACTATTCGACTTGGCTCGTCTACAAACTTTTTTAAATATTTTAGAATAATTTCTAACATATTCTATAAAAGAAGGATTAAAGTTATATTGTTTTTGGGCATATAGATCATATAACCTTTTTCTACTTATGTAGATGCCGGTAGTAGCCCATTCACTAAACTGTGATTTACTATGAACTACTACTCTTTTTTGTTTCAATGTTTTAGAATACTCAGAGTAAACAGTACTAAATAGTTTATTATAATGGTCGTCAGGATTATTTCCTGTATATACCACTGATAATAATTTGTTATCTAAATTATTTTTAAGTTTTTTTATGTTTTTAGAAGTAATCGGTCTACACAAAATCTTATCTTTTCTTAAATTACTGGTGGACTCTTTGACAAAAGCTACATATACACCAGAATGATCTGAAGGCAATTTATTAATAACAGATTTATCACAATATTGAATATTACTAAAAAAAATATTTAGACATGTGCCAGATGTAGCTGTAATTCTGGTTAGCTCAAAAAATAAGTTTTCTAATCCATAACACTTAAAAAGATTTAGGAATTGTGTGCTCTTTGGATTATGTACTAAAATATCAACATTAAAATCACCGCAAATAATTAAATTCTTTTTACTAGTTGAACAGGACTTAAGAACCTGGTCCATTGCTTTTAAAAAACTTTTGAAATTACAATCTGGTGGACTGTATACACAAACAATTATATGATGATCAAGCTCGGCACAGGCCACCTCACAACAGCGCTCAACAGAAAGTCTGACAATATCCTTCCGCTCTTTGCTATGGAAAGAATCTTTTATAAAAATTATAGAACCCCCTCGTTGAGCAGACTTTCTGTTAAAGCAGCTAACAATATTATAGTTGTTTAGGCTGAATATCATCTGACTCTCATGCAGCCAATGTTCAGTCAGACATAAAATGTCCACATCCATTTCTTTTGTAACTAATTCTACTAATAATTCTTTGCCGGAAAGACCTTCTAAATTTTGATGAAGTATTCTTAATTCATGAGGCCTTCCCGTTGTCTGAATGGTCAGTTTAAATCTGCCGTCAAGTCTACAGAATTACCGTTACATAAACTTGGTAAGTCTGTAGGTGTCTTAAAACTAGAATCTTGTTTATAATGTAAACTCGTCCAAAAAAATATTTTTAATTTATATAATATTTAAATAAATAAATTTAAATATTATTTAATTTTCTAATTTAAATATCTGGTGTGCACACCCCCGGGGATCCAAACTACGTCACAATGCATACGCGTCCAGTGCCACTGGATTGGACAATCCGGCTTATTAGTGATGACTTTCAGAATGCTGTTATGGCTCCCGCGAATTATAGTTAAAAGCCGTGAAACCCTATAATGTACAGGTATTTAGCTAAAGTTGCTTTATATGTGAATCTGGTAACTTTGATCCGTCTGCGCCGACGCATTCGCAGGCAAAAGCAATACTGTCAATACTTAAACAATACCTACCAAAACACCTGCTTAGGTTAGTCAACCTTTGAGATCTGTTGCAGTGAAGTAGTGCATAGGGTTGTTTTTTTTAATCATGAGAATTGTTGGACCAGTTGTTAAACAGGTAAGTCAAGTGCAAATAAAGTGTAGTACGTTAGGCTAGTACCTATACAATAATTATTTTTTTAACAAAAACACAACTTCGTTTTCTTTGAAGAGTTTAGACTACAGAAAAAATTATAAATATAATACAAAAAGAATAATAATTAAAACACTGAAATATTCGTTGAGAGCGAAGGAAGGGTCGGAGCCGTGCTCGACGATATTTCGCAGTGTTTTATTAATTTTTTTTTTGTGTTATATTTATATTTTTTTCTGTAGCCAAAACGGATAGATATCTAGATATTAAATTTTTTGGTATAATTTTTGTATATAAATAGGTGATTGTATAAAATAGTAATACGTATTATAAACACAAATTTAGGCAAATTTAGAGGTATGTTTGTGATTTTTTTCTATCGAGCCAAAAATACTCAATTGTGTTTTGGCTATTGTGGATGTCTGTAAAAAATCCTTAAGATTTTTATGTAAATTTTTTGAGGAATAAACTGTAGTAGTTTAATAACAGTGATTTTTCAAAATTACGCACAGTATTGCAAATTGTGAACCCACATCACCTTCGTGTTTTAGTGTCATTTTAATCTAGATTATTAAACATTCCAAGATTAAAAAGCGGTCATCGGCATTTTGCAAATTCACTGTTTCTTGTGAACTTTTGAACTAAGTAAGTATATCTTGGATTGAGACTGTTCTGTGATTGTCTGGATTACAACTGCATGTGCTATTACGATATTCCAAATCTGGACAAGCAGGTTGATGATCCATCTACCTCTATACTGATCTACGATTACAAACCCGAAAGAGTCAGAGGCATCTACTGCCAGTTTTTTAGGGTTCCGTACCCATAGGGTGCAAACGGGACCCTATTACTGTGACTCCGCTGTCTGTCCGTTTGTCTGTCCGTCTGTCTGTCTGTCCGTCAGTCACAGAGCTCTATCTCTTGAACCGTAATAGCTAGACACTTGGAATTTTCACCGATTATGTATTACTGTGGCGGCTATAATAAAAAATATTAAAAATTAAAAATAGTTAAAAATTAAAGGGGGTCGTCATACAAGAAACGTGTTTTTTTCAGCGTTTTTAACTTGATCTTTCTAGATACTTTAAATTTTCACCAATTATGTATTACTATGACCACAATAACAACAAATACTAAAAATAAAATACAGTTAAAAATGAAAGGGGGTCGTCATACAAGAAACTGGTTTCTTCAGCGTTTTAAAACATTGTACGGTGGTACGGAACCCTTCATGTACGAGTCCGACTCGCACTTGCCCGTTTATTGTTACCCATACTTGCCTCCTAAGCAAATATGAGAGGTAGGTAAGTTTCGCACCGGCGCATAAAATTAAAGGCTACTCGTAGTAGCGTTCAAAGGCTGAAGCGTTCCGTCGCTCTCTCTCGCTCTAGCAAATGTCACTTCTGAGTGACAGAAAAGAATAGTAGCATAGGAAAGTGCTGTTCCGTTCTGATAGATGAGATCCAACCCTAAAGTAACCCAAGGCGTAGCAAGATCAAAGTTTGACGTGGGCGCGATAGTTCTGGCGAGGCCTTTTGGCCGCAAAAAAAGGTCATGCATTTCACAAACGAAACCCTATAGACCACGAAGCCGTGGGCGGGGTCCACATCGCCCACGCGCCTAGGAAATGAAAGAGGCCTTACAAAGCTGATGTCACCGACGGCTACATTAATCAAAAGCCGCCACTGACCTATGAATCTTAAGACACCCGTGATATAGGGAATAGGTGGTGACACTGGTGACAAACTGTATATATACTGTTGTCACAACATGGTAAGGTAACGGATACTCATTTGGTTTCAGTCATGGGCGATCTCCAGCATACTGCTCAGCATCCTGGGGCAGGGCATGTTGATGGGCCACGCGTCTTGCCTGTACCCAGCACTGATGGACCCTAAATCAGACATCAGAGCTGATAAAGCTGCTATGACATGGATGGGTAATCATGATTTACAATCACTCTTTTAAATCCTTCGTTTCCTTGCGTTATTGTTAACACGCTAGTTTTTCTTAAATTTGCAAATTCTTTGTTCCACTGTAGGTCGGCACCTACACTGGAATAAAGAATTTGCAAACCCGACCTGGTCGGGTCGGTACAGCATATAAGGCGTTTCCATAACGGCGTTTCCAGACGGAATCCTTCGTAATCTTAATAGTTACATCATTTCTAATATCCAGATTCACACACTCCTTCTCCACCTTTTCTTTGGCCTCCCTCTATTTGTAGGGTAGAATCTCATCTATGCTCTTTTCACTTACATCTTTTTCCTTAATTTCTAGTCACCTAAAGCAGTCAGCAAAACCGGAATGGAAATTATTTTACATTATCAGTATTACACCTACCTTTTTATCAAGCGGCCCCGTAGAGAATGTTAATTTAATGTCTAAAAGTAGTAGGTACTTAACACTTACTAAATAATTCAGAAAGGTTGCCTACACTAGAATTAGTTTTAAAAGAAATGGATGTGGACATTTTATGTTTGACTGAACATTGGCTGCATGAGAGTCAGATGATGTTCAGCCTAAACAACTATATTATTGTTAGCTGCTTTAACAGAAAGTCTGCTCAACGAGGGGGTTCTTTAATTTTTATAAAAGATTCTTTCCGTAGCAAAGAGCGGAAGGATATTGTCAGTCATTCTGTTGAGCGCTGTTGTGAGGTGGCCTGTGCCGAGCTTGATCATCATATAATTGTTTGTGTATACAGTCCACCAGATAGTAATTTCAAAAGTTTTTTAAAAGCAATGGACCAGGTTCTTAAGTCCTGTTCAACTAGTAAAAAGAATTTAATTATTTGCGGTCATTTTAATGTTGATATTTTAGTACATAATCCAAAGAGCACACAATTCCTAAATCTTTTTAAGTGTTATGGATTAGAAAACTTATTTTTTGACCCAACCAGAATTACAGCTACATCTGGCACATGTCTTGATAATTTTTTTAGTAATATTCAATATTGTGATAAATCTGTTATTAATAGATTGCCTTCAGATCATTCTGGTGTATATGTAGCTTTTGTCAAAGAGTCCACCAGTAATTTGAGAAAAGATAAGATCTTGTGTAGACCGATTACTTCTAAAAACATAAAAAAACTTAAAAATAATTTAGATAACAAATTATTATCAGTGGTATATACAGGAAATAATCCTGACGACCATTATAATAAACTATTTAGTACTGTTTCCTCTGAGTATTCTAAAACATTAAAACAAAAAAGAGTAGTAGTTCATAGTAAATTACAGTTTAGTGAATGGGCTACTACCGGCATCTACATAAGTAGAAACAGGTTATATGATCTATATGCCCAAAAACAATATAACTTTAATCCTTCTTTTATAGAATATGTTAGAAATTATTCTAAAATATTTAAAAAAGTTTGTAGACGAGCCAAGTCGAATAGTATTAGCAAAAAAATAAATAATGCTCCTAATAAAATTAAAGAAACATGGAGTGTCATAAATAAGGAAACAGGTAAAAATAAAACCAAAGAAAATATTTGCCGAATCAAATGTAATGGTAAAAATACTTCAAAAACTGAAGAAATAGTAAATATATTTGATGATTATTTTACTAACATTCCTTTGGAACTCACTTCTAATGTGAGTTCTAGCGCCCAGCGTGCTGAGGCTTTGCTTAAGAGTAATGTTAGCCCTTGTGATTCTAAATTTAATTTTAAGCATGTTAGCCCTAGCGATATAATAGATGCTTTTAAACAGTTAAATTTAAAAAAATCAGAAGATCACTGGGGCATGTCAGTAGCCGTAGTAAGTCATATTATACACATAATTGCTGCCGATTTAGCTTTTATATTTAACGAATGTATTGATGAAGGCATATTCCCTAACTTAATGAAATGTAGTAAACTAATCCCCTTATTCGAAAAAGGAGAAAAAACAGACCCTGGCAACTACAGACCTATCTCTATTCTGCCAGTTTTGAGTAAGGTGTTCGAAAAGATAATGCTCAATCCAAGACCAATAATCTTTTCCATAGCCAACAATACGGCTTTACTGCTGGAAAATCGACCACCGATGCAGGAGTAGCACTTATTACTAATATCTACGACGCGTGGGAAAACAGAAATGATGCAATTGGATCATTTTGCGATCTTTCTAAAGCATTTGATTGCGTTGATCATCCAACACTTTTGCTCAAATTTCGTCAATACGGTTTTGATGATAAGTCAATTAAATTAATAGAATCTTACTTAACTGATAGGCTTCAAACTGTTGATATAAACGGCGTAAAATCACACGGGTCTAATGTGAAAATGGGCGTACCCCAAGGTTCAATTCTAGGACCGTTCCTTTTCTTAGTTTATGTCAATGACTTGCCTTACATGGTTGAGAAAGAGGCTGACATGGTGCTGTTTGCTGATGACACCTCGCTAATATTTAAAATAGATCGACATAACAGTGATGCTAGCGCGGTGAACAGCACCTTATCTTTAATTTCTGATTGGTTTTCGGTCAATAACCTCATGTTAAATGCGAACAAGACCCAATGCATTCGATTCTCTCTTCCTAATGTGAATCAAGCCTGTGTTGACATACTAATTAATGGTCAGAAACTCGATCTGGTTGAAAGTACTACCTTTTTAGGAATCACAATTGATTCGAAACTTCAATGGGGCGCTCATATAACTAAACTTTCTAATAGGCTTAGCTCTGCGGCTTACGCTGTTAGGAGAATAAGACAATTGACAGATGTAGCAACTGCTAGACAAGTGTACTTTAGTTACTTTCACAGTCTAATGTCTTACGGGATACTTCTATGGGGGAGTGCAGCGGACATTCAGACTATTTTTCTTTTACAAAAAAGAGCAATTCGTGCTATTTACGGTTTAGGATCGAGAGACTCACTGAGGGAATTATTCAAGGAAATAGGTATACTTACTTTTGCATCACAATTCATATTTGAAAATATAATGTATGTAAGGAAAAATATTTCCATGTTCAATAAAGTAAGTGATTTTACAGATAGAAATTTACGTAATAAGAATGACTTAGTTAGCCCGTATTACAGGCTGAATACAGTCAGTAAGTCTTTTATGGGGAAGTGTATACTTTTTTATAATAAATTGTCAGAATCGGTCCTTAATATGCCAGACAGAAAATTCAAAGCTTATGTAAAGAAAGTACTTTGTGAGAAGGCTTATTATAGGACCGATGACTATCTTAAAGACAAAAAGGTCTGGCTTGAGCTTGGCGCGGGTCCCTCTTAAAGGTTTGTATACTTAGACATGTCATAATTTAGGTACATTGGTACATACTAAATTTACAAATTGACATTATTTTAAATTTCGTAATTCTTATAATTCAATTTAATTATGACATAATAAACAATGTAATCTCTGTCCATCTATATAACTAATTTTAAGTTTTTAGTTTGTTAGTTGACGTCTTTGGAGAAAACGTGCAGTGCAGTTTGTTGCCGCTTCTTCTGCACTTGCGCCTAGGAAGCGGCGTAAACTTAGCTTTAAGTAACGATTTGACGTCAACATTTGTGCAAAACAAAACAAAGTGACTATTATTAAGAGATATTATAAATATCCTATGATAATAAAGATATTTTGAATTGAATTGACACGGACTTTATTTTTATTTTAGTGTCTTCTGTTGGCACACTGGTCATGCTGGGACTCATCGTGGCTTCCCTGCTTATGGAATGGTGCGGAAGAAAAGCTGCCTTTTTGGTCACCAGCGTTCCAGCCATTGTCGGCTGGATAATTACCTACTTCTCCACTACGGTTACCATGCTCACTGTCGGAAGAATCCTTGGAGGAATCACCTGTGGCTCCATCGCTGTGCTTGGAGCCATCATCACTGGCGAATTCACCAGTCCGAAATATAGAGGCACATTTTTAAACCTCAAAACAGCGTCTGTCTGTTTGGGTAGTACCCTGGTACATGGATTAGGAAATTTCTTTCATTGGAGAACCGTTGCTTTGGTCGCGTTAGCGCTAAATGTCATTTCGTTTCTCATTGCCTGTACTTGGCCTGAAAGCCCGGCATGGTTGGCTTCTAAAAAGAAATTCAAGAAATGTGAACAATCCTTCTACTGGCTGAGAAGAACCAGCGAGCATTCTAGATGGGAAGCTGACCAGTTGATCAGATCTCAGAGAGCAAAAGTTATCGAACAAAAGAAATCTGATGTTAGTTGTAGAAACGTATTGAACTATCTCAAAAAATTCACAAAGATTGACTTTCTACAGCCTGTTTTCATTATATTCTTAGGAGGAGTACTTTTAGAAGCTTCTGGGAGGTATATTTTCCCGGCCTATGCTGCTCAAATTCTGGAGCAAATAACAGAGACTAAATCTCAATCATTATTTTATATGCTTTGTATCGATTTGATTATCACAGCAAGCGCCGCATGCTCATCGATACTAGTCAGGATGATGAAACGCAGAACTTTACTATTCTTTACAGCTATACCAGCATTGATAGTTCTTACGACTGTTTGTGTCTATTTATATTTAGTAGATATTAATGTTTTATCAAAAGGTAAATCTTGGATCTCTGTATCATTATTTATTATTTATTTTATATTAGCTAACTTAGGATGTACGCCGATTCCAATTGCGTTATGTGGAGAAGTGTTTCCATTGGCTCACAGAGGATCAGGGTCGGTGGCTGGAGGTATTCTCTTTAACCTTGGTTTAATAGTGTTTTTGAAATACACCCCATATTTATTGCAAAGTGTAAAAGTCCACGGGACTTTTGGTGTGTTCGGTCTGACAATGGCTGTAACTCTTTTGATTATGTATTTTGTCATGCCGGAAACCAAAGATAGGACACTGCAAGAGATCGAAGAATATTTTCAAAATGGTAAATTTAAACACAATAATGCCGAAGCAGATGATGAAGCCAGAGCCAAAATGGTTGAGGAAGAGAACACTGATTTGGTTTGAAATTTTAAAGATCGTATTTGAAGGCATCTTTCATACTTTGAAACTTTTTTAGGTTTAGGTACTTAGATCTAGTTGTCATCATCATCATCATCAATAAGTCCTTTAAATTTGAAGACAGCAATAACTTAATTTGTGTTTATGGTTATTTTATTGACTAGTCCGGTAAAATTATGTGCAAGTAGGTACTGTATTTTGTTGCAGAGTATTGTCGTAGATATTATGGTAATTTTGATTTATCAACTTATTGTTTTTAAGCCATCTAACTTCCTTTTTTGGTACCACTGAAAATCAGCGCTGAGGTTCCTACACCACAGCACGAAGCTGAGCTGGCCGCCTTTTCGGCATTCATTAGGTATAGTCTATTATGTAAGTTATATTCTGTAAAATGCTTTCCGAATACAAATTTTCTTTCTTTTTTCTTTCTTTTTAGTCTCCACTGTAGGAGGACGACCCTCTCTACTATCAGAGCCACACTTGGCTAGAGCAGTCAGTTGATTTGGCCTGTAGAATCTCAACGCTGGCCAGACGCGTTGTAGAGGTCTCATTGATGTTTAGCTTGTATTTCCTAAGCTAAGTCACCTTCTACGACATCCACGAAAAAACTTGGAGTGGTCTTATTCTACTCTGCCGGGAACCACACGCCAAAATGACTGAGGCTGTTTTGTTTGATACGTAAAGGTTTTCAAATACAGTTGTGTCAAGTTTAAAACGGAGTAGGTAACTACGCATGGAGTAATCATACGGTTTTACAGCAGCAGGGCCGGATCTTGAACATTTTGAAAACGCTTGGAAATATCCAAGCGTTTTTAAAATGTTTAAGTTTTACTATTTTTTCAGACTGACTTAAAAAAAGGAGGAGGTTATCAATTCGACTGTATGTGTATATGACTGTGTGTTTTTTATGTATGTTTGTTACGCGATATCTTCGCCAATTGTGAACAGATTTTAATGATTCTTTATTTATTTAAAAGCTTATTTAGCTTTTATTTACTACCAAGTTGGTTCAACTTTAATTTGGTGAAGATATGATGAAGAACTTTGGAGATATAGAAGAAACTCCTAAAAATAATGAAGTCTGTTGCTTTTAGTTGTTAAAAATTAATTATTTGAAATGACATTCCTCTTTACCATAAAAATATCAGATTATTTTGTTATCTTAATTAAATATTATTAAAAAATCATTTTAAATCTTGTAAAATTAACCCATACAGCTGCCGTCACCATTTTTCTTTTGCCCTGACCATCCGACGTATTAAATTTTTTTTCATATATAACAGTTGACAACTTATCTGCCATATTTTGACTACTATCACAGAATACAGTAAGAGTAAACAGAAGGGACTCTTCTAAGGTACGCGCAATATACGTCCCCGTTCCCCGCACCCGCACTTCTCCCCCGGTTCTTGACGGCCAACGTGAGAAATCGAGGCGAAAACGGGGGAGAGGTGCGGGGACGGGGAACGGGGACGCCTGGGTGACGCATATTGCGCGTACCTTAGGAGTTTCCGGCCTGTGTTACTATGACAGTTAAATGACACCTTATTAATCTACAATGTGCCTTCGTACGAGATTTAAAAAAACCGACATAATCATCACATATAGAATTAATATGTAAAAATATTTTTCTGTTGTACCTACGTAGGTACTTGATTATGTATCCGATACCTAAATATGAAAATAAATAAAAATGTTGTTCTGATTTGATATTTGTAGGTAACACAATAAAATACGGGTTAGAAACAGAGGAGGGTAGGGGATCGCGAAAAATTTTTACATAATACCAAAGGGGGGCGCGACATGAAAAAGTTGAAAAACACTGAATTATAAAAACGCAACAAGTTTATTTTAAGTAGGTAGGTATTTCTTTAATTGTCACATCACGCTTACGTGAAGAATTTATTGTTGCTTATATAAGGTAAGTAAGATACATTCATGCATAGTCATAAAATCTGCGGTAAAATCAACGTGCAAGGTTATTTTTACACAAAACAAGATTTACTTTAAATAACCAGGTAGGTAATGTGTGTAAATATACTCGTAATTAGTATAAGTATCAATATTGGCAGTTATATACGTAGATACCATTTGTTGACGTCAAAATTCCATATTGTGGTGCGATAAAGAGTCAGAAGAAGGACAAACTTGAAGAGTTCTAAAAATAAGAATTTTTATTGTGTCTCAAAACTAGGGCCAGTGCTTTAAGAGCCCGTATGACCCTAATAGTACTTAGAGCGATCTTAAATATTATCAATAGTAGGTAACGAAATACCTACTCACTTTGAATCATTGACATGAATATATACTCGGCGTCAACGAGATCTATGTAATGACGTACTAGAGAAGACGCCACATACCACAGTTGTGTTCTGTTCATCATATGCTATCACTGTTAACCTCACATTAGTCACTCGCTAGCAATACGCGCATAAAACACTCCACAATTCATTAAAGAAAACACTGTCAACTTAGTCAAAAATGCCTTGGTGTGTGTTGAGATACTGCACTAGTAATTCAAAGAACAAAGTAAAATATGAAGATATATTCAAAACACTAAAGGTTTTTCCGCTTGCTTGCTTATATATACTTGAAACCGCAAAATTTGTGAAAAGAAATTACGGATTGTTCAGAGAAGCTAAGGATGTCTTTCCTAGAAACACTAGAAACGGCGAAAGATTGGAATCAGACACAATACATAAAAAGTGAACGATTTAAAAAGAACTGTTACTATATGTGCATATGCATATATAACAAGATTCCTCAACAAATAATAAATATGAGATTCACTTTGTTCAAAAAACATTTGTATGACTGGCTAATGGATCATAGTTTTTACACAGTCCAGGAATTTCTAAGCCATAAAAAATCAAAATAAAATATTGTTAGTAATAATAGAATTAATTAATTTACGAATAATATTAGATGTATAAGTAGTACATAATTATAAATATCGAGTGATCTATATATATGAGTAAGTTTGCATGCTATTGACAATGGCTGAGTAGGCGTAATTTATATGACTTGTGATACCATCTTTTGTAAACCCTATTCAAAAGCAAATAAAGATTTCATTCATTCATTCATTAATTTGCTACTCAGTTATTAATGTTTGTAAAACGTTTAAAAATGTTTAAGTTTTATAATTTTTATCTACATATGCTATAAATGCATTACTAAAGTTTTCTAAAATCCTATAAATCCTTATAAAATTAAGTCATATCTCGTATCGTCTCACTAGGACCTCCGAGGGCTCAAAAATTTTGTATGAGGAGGCTGTGCCCCTACAAGTGCCCCGCGCAACTTGAAACTGCCAACAGATTATGGATCCAAGATGGCCGCTTACACATTTTTGATGTTTTATTATGTTTGTCCCTATAATTCTGTTTCCTCGTAACCACTACGCGGCTAAATCAATTTTAATAAATTATTATATAACTATAAGCCGATTACAAATCTTCATATAGGTATGTAATCTAAATAAACATATGTAATTTAGACCCAATACCTACGTATATGATTATATAATACATTAAATACAGAGATAGCTAACAAAGAAAAAAAAACAAAAAGGTATACAAGTACAAGAAATCACTTTCTTCTAGTGCAAAACATTATGTAAAGAAATTAAGTTATAATAATAAAAGGTAACCAAAGAAACAGATATGTGCAGTTTAACTTTTACCTTTATAAATATGATAGTCGTGAGTCTACAATCTAAAAATCTATACAACCATACAACCATCCATACACCCATCCGTACATCCAGCCATACTTACCAACATTAGCATTTATTAAAATATATGTAGGATTTAATTTGAACTACGTACTCGATATGCGTATAAAACTTTAGGATAGACAACCTACATACTTTGAAGCGTAATCCGATGTTTAGTTTAAATGTTGTAGCTAGATGGAGCTACTAGTTCGAAAGAAGGTAGTTTCGTAGTGGTGCCGCTTAATTTCGGAGAGATGGCGGTACAAGCGTTTCATATGGCTAGCTAGCGGGTGCTAGCGGGCAAGATACTGTCACATCTAGAAGGATGTTGGCTTTCTAGCAGTGTACGTTTTTTTGTATGGGGTTGTCAGTACTCTAGTAGGTATTTGTTCGATCTTCGTATATTCTTCTTGAAACACTCTAAATCTATTTAAGTATGAGAACCACATTAAAACCCGTTGCGATACTTACAGAGGGACAGATAGAGTACAGCGACCTCGTTTTATACTACTTACCTACTTTTACCTATGTATTATAATAAAATGCAATGTAACAGTTTTGGGCATGAGGTCGATGGTGGATTTAGCAACAAGCTGGGTAGAGCCTAGGGCGGGAGATTTTAGGGGGCGGCAAACTTGAGACCCCGTGCCTCGCCTGCAGTCAACTTGCAGTTGTTCGAGTGAACGCAAGGCCAGCAAAACAGGTCTACCTATTTAAGTCCGTGTATGTCAATTTATTAGATCGGACATTGAGCTCTCTACTGTCATATCTAAATCTGCCGTTTTGAGCCGTAGAAACTCGTCTAAAAACGTTGGAGGAAGTAATAAAAAAGATTCCTTCCGTTTGTAAGTGAATTTCTTATTAAATATTGTTTATTGAAAATTGGCACGCCATACAGATTGAAGGACTTTCTTTATCTAGTAGTATACAGATCTGTAAATAGCCTACTGGTGGCAAATGTGTGAATCTGTCACTGGGGGCGGCAAACTTGTAAATCCGCCACTGAATGAGGTGACCGTTTCTCGCACTTCACCCTCATTACCGCAATCGTAAACACACAAAAATGAGAAATTTTATTTATTATTTATTTACACAATACATTTAATACATTAATGTTTAGTCCATTTACAATGAAATGAAACATTAATATCTAGCCAGCTGTCGCCTCTACATTTAGTTTATGGCTCACTGTAAATTTAATAGCATGTTCAAGTGATACAATGTTTTTTCAAGAGGCACCTTTAGCAAAGCAGGTAAGAACACAATTTATTTACATATATATATATATATATATTTGTTTTCGTCGTGTTTATATAACAGTATAAATAACACTCAACTGGTGTATATTTTTATTAACTCCCGACAAAAAAGAGGGGTGTTATAAGTTTGATGCATAGTTTGTCGGTCGGTCTGTCTGTGGCATCGTAGCGCTTGAACGGATGAACCGATTTCGATTTGGTGAAGTTGCAGGCCCAATAACTAGTTACCACACCCCTTGCCATCAGGTCGTATCTATATGTAAGCCTGTTTACCAACCTCGTTTTTAGGGTGAAGACAAACGAGCGTAATTTCTGCTGCATTCGGTTTCATACAAGTCATGTTTGTGCTGCACGCCGGGCAGACAATGTGTTGTAAATTTTTTAGAAATGACATTCTGAAACTCATTTTCTGCAGCAGAAATTACGCTCGTTTCGCTTCATCCTAAACAACTAATTTAGTAAACAGGCAGTATTTTTTCGGAAGAACGACCCATGGCTCTGCCATACTCCCTAGCTGCTTTGGCATCTTCTACAATATTCCATCTGTTACGCTCCTTTGCGTCTCTTTTTCAGACATGGGCGGTGTCGAGTTTATTGCTGTACAGCGTGGGCTGTGGAATGATGATTGGTTGTGCTAATTCACCATTTGAAGCCACTTTCTGTAGAGGTAAGTCAAAGCAGGTTAGTGTGAAAATACCTTAAAGCAGGTTTTACCATCGTAGAAGTTGTTCGTTCATTCGTGGTCGGATACAGTAAAAAATCAAAGTTTAAAATATATTTTTCTTAAATTACAGAATCTCCGTCACTTCACATTTCCATCCTCGGGTTATTAAATGCAGCTCTATTAATGCATTGGTACGGACGTCGCATCGCCTTCCTCGTCACCACCTTCTTAGCCATCACAGCTTGGCTTACCAACTTTACAGACAACACTACTGCAACTGCTATAGGAAGAACGTTTGGAGATTTCACAAAGAGCACTGGTGATGTTTTAGTTGCAATTATCATTGGAGAATATACCAGTCCACAATATAGAGGTGTGTTCATAACACTAGCTTCAGGATTCTTAGCTTCTGGACGAATGACTGCATATTTCCTCCACGACTCCAGAACCATCACCATATTTGCGTTACCTCCAAGTATTTTAGCTTTTATAATAGCTTGTACATGGCCTGAAAGTCCTGCTTGGCTGGCGTCGAGACAACGATATGAAAAATGTAGGAAATCCTTCATTTGGTTGAGAGGAACAGTTAATAAAAGAAGGGAACTCGAAAAAGTAATCCAAACACAGAACGAAGATGCAACAAAGGTCAGACCGAAAATGGGAGTGTTATATTTAGTTAATAAATACACTAAAATAAATTTAATAAAACCTACTGTTGTCATTCTCTTTGCAAGTATAGTGTCGCTAGCTTCTGGAAAATCGATTTTTGAAGCACACGGTTCGGAAATTGTCGGCGAAATTTTTGAACAATCTTCATCATCTTTTATTTTGCACATTAATGTTGTATTTACTATTAGTATCATATTTTCATCAGTATTAGTCAAGATTTTGAAAAGAAAAACTTTATTTCTTTTGTCTGGAACTGTTAGTGTAGTTATATTGTTTTTATTAAGTCTTTCTTTATTTTTAAGGAATAATAATGTATCTGTTTCGCCGTGGATACCTATTTCAATGTTAATAGTCTATTTTATATTTATAAATTTAGGTTGTACCGTTATGTTCTTCATATTGTGTGGGGAATTATTCTCTTTTGAACATAAAAGTGGTGGATTGCTAGTATCAGGCTTACTTTTAAACATGAACAGTTATATAGCTTTAAATATAACGCCGTACATTATAATTGGTTTAAAACTTTACGGACTATTTGGTTTATTGGTGATTGTGTTAAGTGTGTCACTTTTAACTTTGTTTTTTATTGCACCGGAAACAAAAGACAAGACGTTGTTAGAAATAGAATATTACTTTGAAAATGGTGATTACAAGAGCGAAGTTGAGGCCGAAGTCTCTATATGTACTCGTATGTATCTGTAGATAAGAAGAATAAATGTTGCGGCCACTTTAGATATAAGTACCTACGTTTTATTTTGAACATTTTTTTATAAACTTTTGTGATTGTTTTTTATGGTGAGGCATTTCAACGCTCGAGGGGAATGAGATGCGGGGTGATCCGCCAGGCGCCCCGCACGCTATTACATAGCGACTGACGGGAAGCGCGGAATGAACGCGTAGGTACCGTCGATTTACCCATGATGTTTTGATTTTTTATTTACTTATGATAATAAACATATAACGTACTCGTACCTACCTAGATATTATTTGATATAACTATTGTAATTTTGTTGATTACCTAGGTATTGCATTTTAGTCAAACTACATTGTTTCAAAGTTTCCTTTAACTACTCTGTTTTGTTGAATATTAAAATAAATTGTTTATTGATGCAGTAATGATTTTTTTTTACACTAAAACACTTAGTAATCGCTGCGGATGGACCAAATACATAGGTATTGCTAAACATCTCATAGTCAATGCCGTAATGTATACCTCGTATACCTACTATGTCTAAGTAGAGGTAAGTAGATAACTATGTAGAGTTTTGACTGCCTGCGTGGTGTAGTCTGAATCATAGATTAATATTGTATATACGTCTGAATCACACAGAGGTCGCGGGTTCAAATCCCACTGGGAAGCATACGAAAAGAGTCTCAGTTTGCACCGTTTGGGTACGGAACCTTAAAAAAATATCCGAGCAAAGTTCAGTCGCCCAGCTATTGTTAAATTATTGTATAAAAACTACGAGTACAACCCGTTCAGAATATCCGCTGGAATGCGGCGCCCCTCCCGCTTCCCCTGTCACCTCTCCGCGCACTCCCCGGTGCGACAGTACGGTTAGCATCTTCGTTACCGATACACGTCCCGATAATTTTGATTAGGTACTTTTTTTCTTACCGTACCCAGACCGCCGATATGACGTCACGAGGTCAGGTGCACAGATATTGTGACCGGGTTGTAGGTAATGACAAATGAATAGTCTTTATTTACCTAATGACAAAATATAAAAGAAACGCGACTATTATTTCAAGTTTTCGGAATTAATTATGATAAGGTGTAGCATGACGTATTTTAAGTATTTCGTGAATGTAACCAACTGGCATTTTATACAGTAGTCTGGCAGTTGAAGACGTTATTTTGGAACCAAGAGATTCGATATTTTAAAGAAAAAAATGTGTTAAGTAGGTACTTATTCGTCGTCACAGCCAAGTAGTTTCGCTCTTATCAGAACAAGTGGAAGGAACATCTTTTTTATAAGGTTTCTCTTCAAAGGATGGGTTTAAGCGATCGACTACCACCCATAGCGAAGCAGGTAGGTAGTCTCTCCTCTCGTTTCAACTATTTACTAAACCGCTTGGCACCACCGCTTCAGCTCTCAACTGATTGAGTTTCTATGAAATAATTACTGATATTTTATTAACTACTTACTCCACCGACAAGAACGTAGTTAGTTCTTAAATTATAAAATAAGTAGATTTTTTCAAAACATTTGACTAACAAAATTTGCATTTCACCAACGGATCCCTTAATCGAAAAATTATGTTTACTTACAATATTTTTCAAAGACCTATTCAACGACACCCCACACCATGGGTAAGTCGAGAAAAAAAAATGATTCATAATACGTATGGGAGCTAACATAAAGAAAAAAAATTTCAAAAATTTATTTTACATCTTGGCGGCGTTATTACCTATATACTTACATATCTATTACATACCCATGCTTTCTAGTACTAACAGTCTCTGAGTAAAACCGCAGACAGACAGACAGACATGGCGAAACTATACCTAAGGGATCCTTGTTTACTACGGAACTCTAAAATGACTAAGAACGTGATTGATGTCAACTAGGTATCCATAATTTTGTAAAACCAACTGTTTTTAGACATGGGTGGTGTCAAGCATCCTGGTTATGGTTACTGAGCAAGGCATGATGATCGGCCACGCGTCCAGTCTGGTGCGGGATCTCAAGCAGCCCAGCTCCTCCATTAAAGCTGATATGGCTACAATAACGTGGATGGGTGAGAAATCCTAACTAATATTATAAATGCGAAAGTGAGTTTGTATATTTGTTTGTTAACTCTTCACGCTTAATCAAGATAGGGTACCTTTCATCCCGGAAAAAAGTAATGTTTCCGTGGGATTTGGGATACGCGACCGAAGCCGCGGGCAAAAGCTAGTTGATAATATTTGAGATCGCTCTAAGTACTATCAGGGTCATACGGGCTCTAAGAACATATATTCTAGTACCCCTACCTCAATACCTGTGACCTTTCTTCGCCCTTGGTGTAGTATAATCTTAAATCTAGTTGCAGAATAAGAAAGATTGTAATGCCACAGTACTTATTTCTTTTTTCAGTATCATCGGTAGTTTTAGGGTTGCTCCTAGGTATGATTTTCTCCTCAACCACGATGGACCGCTGGGGTCGTCGAGCCACTTACATCATCTCCATATTGCCGGCATTGGCCGGTTGGATCTGCGTGTACTTTGCCAATGGGGTTACGGCGCTTGTGGTGGGGAAGATATTAGGGGGGTTCACTGGAGGTGGCATCATTCTTTTAGGTATTCGTTATTGTGCTATTTTTATCATCATCATCAAGTCTTTTTTAGTCTCCACTGCAGGAGCACGACCTTCTCTGTACTACCAGAGCCATACTAGCGAGAGTAGCCAGAAGATTTAGCCTACACTCTTCACGCTGGCCAGACGGGTTTGAGGTCTCATTAATGTTTATAAGCTTTGTTTAGCTTGTGTTTCCTTCTACGACATCCACGGAAGACTTGAAATTCTACTCTGCCGGGAACCACACGGCACAAAGACTGCTACTTATTTTGAGCCAACTTTGCCTATGTTATAACGGGTCAACAGATTCGTTCCAAACAACTCTTACTTCTCCCAAAGAACAAAGGTTAGATCCAGGGCTCTCGTGAGAGGCGACTAAAGAACTAAACTTTACACAGCGGTAACATCACACGCCCTGGGTAGGGTAGGGTACTTACATTATTTTTGGATAATCTAAATAACGGACTAATTAGAATAACACTTCTCTATCTGATTCTGTGAACTTTTATTATTTTTAGGTGCCATCATCATTGGGGAGTTCACCACCCCAAAATATAGAGGCATATTCCTGACGCTCAAAACAGCTGCCATAGCGTTCGGATGCATGCTATCCCATATCCTGGGGAGCTTCTTCCACTGGAGGACCATCGCTCTCTTCGCCTTAACGCCTAACATCGTAGCCCTAAGCATAGCCTTCACCTGGCCAGAAACACCAGCGTGGTTAGCCTCGAAAAAACAGTTCAAAAAATGCGAAAAATCCTTCCTTTGGCTACGAGGAAGCGACGAATACGAAGAACTGGAAAAACTTATCAAATCCCAAAATGTTACGCCAGGAATAAATATCAACATAAAGAAGAATATCACTGACTTCTTCAGAAAGTTTTCGAGGAAGGACTTCGTCAAACCTGTAGTGATCATATTCTTCGCTAGTGTGATTTTAGAATCGTGCGGAAGGCATTACTTCGCTTCCTATGCCTCATTGATAATTGGAGAAATAATCAGCACCAAATACGACCCTTTTTACTCCACTTTATGCATAGATATGATGTCCTCCATTTTGGTAAGAATGATGAATCGGAGAACTTTGTTGTTTTCCACTGGGATATCAGGATTAGTCGTTTTAACTGTAACTGTGATTTATATATATTTGACTTCCAAACGTATGGTTCCGAATCATCCATGGATATTTATTGGGTTGTTGGTAGTTTTCTTTATTTTAGTTAATTTAGGTTGTACCCCAATGATGTACACTTGGATGGGAGAATTGTTCCCTTTGGCGCATAAAAGTTCAGGGTGTTTAGTTTGCGGACTAGTTTCAAACGTTAACGTAGTTATTTCTATGAAAATATCCCCGTATTTAATATACAGTTGTAACGTGTATGGTATGTTTGGTGTGTATGGAGTGCTTATAGCTATATCACTTGTGGTTTTGTATTTCATAGCTCCAGAGACTAAGGACAAGACGTTACAAGAGATAGAAGAGTTCTTTACGTATGGAAAGTATTTGGAAGGTGTAAGAGAAGAGGATGTGAGGATGATTGGAGATAGTGAACGATGAACTCGATCAGAGTAATTCTTTTGGGTTGGCATTAGTAATTTGCATCTTGATTTCGGGGTTGATAGGGGTGGGATGCCCCTTTCAGATGACACCCCGCTCGCCAAGCGGAGACGCGTAGTTTTTTTTAAAATGAGTTTCAAGTTACGTGTAACGGAACGTCATCAGGGAATAGGTATTCCCTATAGGTATAGGTTAGGTTATGTTAGACCTGCGACCAACACACGCTAGGAAAGTTCTATCTATTTTACTAGGTTAGGACAAACATATAGGTTTGGTTATGTTAAAACTGCGACCAACATCTCCACTCCCTCAAAAAAAAACCCCCAAAGCCCTTGCAATTGGTACGTTTAGTCACTTGTGCTACTGACATAACCTCAAACTTTGACCATGAATATCTCGGAAATTATCCATCTCCGCGGGGGGGGGGATGATACCAGGGGGATACCCCCTCCCCCTCCCCACCCAAAAAAAAACATTTTATCTATGCAGTTTTTTGTTTTTTGTTTCAGTATTTTAAGTATGCGAATTTCTAATGCTACCCTTTTTTTTTTACTGTGAAAGACAAAAGACCACCATAACCAAGTGCAACAAACAATACCGTATTGTTTGTTGCATTTGGCTATCATCATTTCAGCCGCATAACGTCCACTGCTGGACATTGGCCTCTCCCAAGGATTTCCAAAATGACCGATCTAGAGCGGCCTGCGTCCAGCGCTTTCCAGCGACCTTGGTCAGATCGTCTGACCACCGCTTCGCTTGCCAGTACGTGGTCGCCATTCGAGAACTTTTCTGCCCCATCGGCACTCTGCTATGGTGGTCTTGAAACTACGTCAAGCGGACGCCCCGGACGGGTTCAGCCCGTTTCTGTTACAAGCCCTTCGTGCGATAGAGATAGCTGAAACCGTCGCGGGTCACGTGTCTCTGTTGCACGTAAGGTTTGTGACAGAGACGGACTGAACCCGTCCGGGGCGTCCGCTTGATGCAGGGCTTGGAATACCGTTAAAAATCTGGTAACGTTAATTCTGTCAAACGGCGTCGTTATCAGCAAAGATAACGTTATGCTGGGTAACAAGGTCATTGTGGGTAACGGTATTTTTCCCACTATTTACCGTTAATCAGATAACGTTACCAATGATATTAACGGTAAAAGGTATTGTTAACACTGTATTTCTTTTCGATATTTGACAGAATAAATTGATGAGAGTTTGTCTAGTAGGCTACTAGAGCTATTTCTATACTAATATTATAAAGAGGAAAGATTTGTACCTATTTTTTTATGTTTGTAATGAATAGGCTCAAAAAGTACTAGGCTGATTTAAAAAATTATTTCACCGTTGGAAAGCTACACTATTCCCGAGTGACATAGGCTATGTGTGTACCATGGGCGAAGCCGGGGTGGACTGCTAGTATATAATATTTTACAAGTATTGAAAAAAAGTATCGTTACTTATATCGTTAATTGATAACGTTATAAATAGTATTATCGATACCCTTTATAACGTTTTCACGAAAATAACGTTACTTAACGTTACTTTTAGTGTGAATTTGGTATCGTTAACCCTTTAGCCGCGAACGTCACGTATATGTGACAAACATTTACGAGCCCATTCCGCGAGCGTCGCATATACGTGACATAAAACCAGTCCTTGTAAAATCCAAATTTTCTGTTTCATTTTGTTGTATTCGGATAAAAAAAATATTCATATTAGATATATAAGTAGTCTAGTAATCATTTACAATAACATTCACTATAATCTTATAGTTAGAAGATTCAAAAATAATTTCAAAAGTTTGACGAATTATCAGATATATTTTTCATAACTTTGTATTAATGTCCACCGCGAACGTCACATATACGTGACACGCGGGATGGGACATTTACGATTTATTTACTGATAAAAATTAAACGTAAATTGAAATATTCTTTCTTATACCGACGACTATATCACCATAAAAAGATCTAAAATATCACATATATTATTAATTTTGATACTAATATTTGTGTATATTTTATTTAATGTCCTTGAAACTTAGTAAATGAACTATCGAAATGTCAGCAATGGATTTGATTTTCCCATCCCTAAGCCTAGATGTTTAGAACATAATGTTGGTAGTTCCCCAGCGCGAACGTCTCATATACGCGACAGCTTGTGACGTCACAGGCGAGCGCCGTCTTCTTTAGTGTTGGGCTTGCGTTCGTGTGGTTAAATTCTCTTTGGTGGTGATGACTACTGCGGAGGAATTGATAAGAATTCTTGAAGGCGACGATAATGAAGAATTCAATACAGATGATTAATTTGATATTGATAATGAGGTAAGTTTTTTAATACATCGTTTTTTTTACCTATTTCAATTGCGAGAGTAGTAAATACCTACGGACTTATAATTTTGTTACCAACTGCTATAAAAGTAGAGTAATTTAAGAAGTTAATGTACATGTATGTTTGCGAATTTCTTTATCACTAAATAGTATAAAACAAAGTCGTTTACCGCTGTCAGTATGTAGGTATGTATGTCGCCGCTGTTATAGCAGCTCGTTCGTACCTACGGTACGCTAGTCGCTCGTCAATATGGAGAACTTCTTGATGTCAATTTTCTTTTTCGAGTTGCCATCATCAGTTCCATGCAAAAAGATTTTCATCTTGATGATCTGATTTGCACGTTTACTAAGTTCTTTCAGCAGTAGAAAGCTTCGTCATTTATTAGTGAGTCATGATTATGATACAATTAAATGTGATTGTTAGTACCTAAGTCAAGTACAAATTAATAAATCATTTTAAACCTTTAAACGCTTTTTGTTTTAATAGCTTACGAAAAATACCTCATAATTATAGTATGGGTAAGGGTATTTAAAGTAAGTACACCATCAATCAGCTTCTGGACAATTCATTTATTTGTATAAAAATTATGGTGAATGGTATAGGTACCTAGGTGAAGTGTACAAACAAGAAAAATTAAAACATAACACAAATCTTTCACAAACTTTGGACTGCGGAGGTCACTCGGCAGTTGCTCTGTGTACCTAAATACCACTGAACTGAATATCTAAATACTAATAATTTCATCAAAAAGTTAGGTAGCCGACCCCGACCTCCAGAGTGCGAATCGGGAGTGCGCTATGATGATATATTATCATCGTTTTCCATTCACGCCTTGATAGATTTCCATTTTTGCCAGTTGAAAGTTGCCTACATTGATTGTTTGACATATGTTTAGGTAGTATCGTTGGGATGGAAACACTTGCACATACTTAGATATTGTAATTTACAACCTATAATATCGCAGCTATACCTGGGAGCTGCGACCGCGGATTATTATGTATTATAAGTACTCAAATAAAACGTATCCGGATAAATGTTCTTAATAGTAAAAACGTCATCAAGATCGCCCAATCATTTCTAAGCCTATATAGACAGCCAGATAAATGGATATACGCGCGGAGACTTAAGTTTATGCTATACTTATACCTATTGTAATCATTATCGATATCTTAATACGTAAGTATTGCACATCCCTATTTTTTGTAGGTACTTATTTTCGATTCACTACGCTTCGCGCTGGGGGCACGACAACTGACATAACGTCTCGCGGTGAAAAGGCAAGCCCTGGCTTGACGTAGTTTCAAGCTAGGTCACCCTCACAAGCGAAAAAGAGATAGCGGTCAAAGTGAGATGTGAAAAGTCTTGGTACAAGACGTATCAGCCGTTATTAGCTGGGCTCATATATCGACACACGAAAATTACATATTCCAAATTGTGAACCGTCTTAATTTATAGGTTATCTTTCGCCCGGGGCGCTGGTAGAGCTAAAACCGGCACTGGTGCTAATTTATAGGTTATCTTACCTTAGAAAGAATGATATCGTACTGCATTAAAGAGTGTTCATGTAATAGATAAAAACACAACCCTTTTAAAGTCACACATAAACTTTACATTTATGGTCACACTTTTTTATGTATGATGAATTTACTTTCAAAAATTTCCACAATATGTAGAAGTCTATTTAGTTCTCAAACTTTACATATTAATCACTAGCCATATTTTTGGAGCAAGTTTAGTCCATGATACTGAACTGCTTTTTATAAAAACAATTACCGAAAAAATTAAAACTCCGCCTTACCATTCAAATCAGCGCTCAGCCAAACGGATTTTGTATGGGAGGACGAAACTTTTTAATCGATTTTTAATAAAAAAAAATTACAGAAAGTAGTTCAGTATCATGGACTGACCTTGCTCCAAAATTAGCTGGTGGTTAAAAAGTCATTCTGTATATCCAAATAAACTTTTTTTATAGGAAAATTACACATTTTGCACTAAATAAAAAGAATCTTCCTGTCATTACACCATTGGCGAAAAACACAAGAGGACTCTGACCACCCCATACAAAAAAGCGTACTCGTACTCTGCTAGAAAGCCAAAATCCTGTATTATTTCTAGATGTCGCTACTATCTCCCCCGCTAGCCATACGAAGAATGCTGGGAACTTAGGCTGACGGTATCCACGAAAAATCAGAGATGGCGCTTGTTTGTTCGCAGAATATGAACACTTACACCGCCATCTCTCCGAAATTAAGCGGCACCACTACGAAACTACCTTCTTTCGAACTAGTAGCTCCATCTAGCTACAACATTTAAACTAAAAGTCGAATAATGCTTCGAAGTATGAAGGTTGACAGTCCTCTTAGTTTATAGTTTCCGTTCATGCGTCATAAACAATACGAATACGAGTGGGTTGGATAAAATAAAACACACAAATGGATACGTCTAGAAAACTCTTCTGTCACAACAATATACAATCGTCATAATTAATTTACAATAAATCTTTACACTACATATATCTCACCTCTCATACAATAATATGACTTTCACTTCCGATATTGAACAAAGATAATACTAAAAGATTTGACTGGAAAAGAAGAGCTTATACACGCTGAATTTTCACTGGTTTTGAAAAAAGTATAGTAAATAAAAAGATAGTTTAAAAACCAATATAGACTCCTCTAAGTACTCCAAATTTGTGTACATAGGATAAAAAGTTGCGAAAATGATTTTCGATCGAGACCACGTAGTTACGGCCGTCTTATCAAAACTGCCGCGTGACCCCGATGAACTCGAATACGAATAACGACTTTGTTACGCTACTAATTGACCTTACGTTTTTACTATCGAGTTTTAGTCAACATTTTTTGTTTCTGAATTTTTACTTCGACTAGCTAATTGGGTCTTACTAAGGATCCTTATGAAGTGGCCTTCGGCTCCAAAACCGATGAAAAATCACCGTATATATTGTGTAAAAAGTCGCCAGCGACGTTTCGCGATATAAAATATACAGTTTTCAGAATTTCTTAATAAGTTTTGCCTTTATTACTCTTTTCAATATTCGACATAATAACTTATGTATTTTAATTTCCCCCAAGGATTTCCTGTGGCTGATATGATGATGATTTTCTTTTAATATTTTGTTAAGTGTAATACTATGCCCTAATAGGAGCCATGTTTTTACATGTGTGATAACTGTCATCTATTCGCTGTGTATGTATGTACATGTGGATTGTTAAGAATAAATAAAAGAAGTGATTATAATATAATATTATGTAGAAACTGGCATCAGAAATAGTAAAAAGCTACTTTATTTTACATTAGAATAAAAAAATACAGAATTTTCATAGGTTATATTTGGTATGTTTTCTGCCTAAGGAAAAGGAGGTGAAGTGAGAACAGGGGGGAGGGAGTCTAAGTAAATATCAGAAGTGACAGTCTACGTTACGTTAAGCCTAGACCTAAGAAAAAGGCGCTTCATGAAACTTTACAACTATTTAGTGCTTCAAACATACAATAAGTTAGTTGTAAGGGCCATTCTCACGTTATTTACAACAATATTTGTTATGTACTATTAAAAAAATATGAAAATATCTATTGCACGTAACAATTGCATACATTTACTTAGCAAAAAGTTATTTGGATTGAGAAAGACACAACTGAGAAAATCTTTATACAGAAAGCCGAAATCTTCGAAGTGCATGCTCAGTTCAGCTCATGATAATCAAATCAAAAATGTTCATAAGAGCACCTGGCCCATCAATCGCCGTCTATAGTCAAACAAAAGTAGACTTTAAGTTTGTACGTTGAGGCGGACAAGCGAACGCGTTTTACATATTAGTAATTTCGCGGCGCAGCAACGACGCGATGTACCCTCACAGAATACAGTAAGAGTAAACAGAAGGGACTCTTCTAAGGTACGCGCAATATACGTCCCCGTTCCCCGCACCCGCACCTCTCCCCCGGTTCTTGACGGCCAACGTGAGAAATCGAGGCGAAAACGGGGGAGAGGTGCGGGGACGGGGAACGGGGACGCCTGGGTGACGCATATTGCGCGTACTTTAGGAGTGTCCGGCCTGTGGTACCGTTACGAGAAACCGGTCTTGGTCGCCGCCGCAGTCTGCGAAACCAATTCAACCCGATCGCATGTCCGTCGCGCGCGCATTTCGCTTGCTGTCAGTGTTACGTATGCCTATGCTATTTTGTATGCAACGCTTTCCTATCAATACACCTTCTTCTTCTTGCAGTTCTTCTTTCTTATTTCTACCTATCCGCTGCTTTATTGGAATAAGGTTTATAACGCAATGGTTTACGTGGCGTATGACGTTCCCTTGGAACCTCTAGTTACCTGAGACTGAGAACCTAGGTAACTATAAGTATTGTATTTACTTTTAGTATCTCTCAATTTATATAAGAGCGAAAATTCAAAAATATTCTGGATATAGTAAACACTTATTATGGTAAAAATAAGATTAAATAATTAAACAAAGCCATCGTATTATGCTCTCTGACGGTACATTTTAAAAATAACACTTGAAATATGAGATCTTTAAATATTATCAATAAATATATGACAATGGCCTTTACTATACATTCAGAGTTATTTCGCCACTGACAGCTCAAAATATACAATCTAAAACAGACTCTATTGCACGAGCTCACAGAGGTATAATTAGTACTAAGTTCACAGAGACTAAATATAGTACCATATGTGTAAATAGCGGGTCAACTTCTTTTACGGGGCATAAAAGTCACCTTCACACTACGAAACGATGATTTACGATTTTAAAACATCTTACCACAAAAAAGATAAACATCTGTTGAGCAAAACTGATAGAAAAGTGTTAAAACGAGTGTGTATTATTTCTGGTATCATTTTTGCTTAAAATCTGTTAAAAAAAATACCTTTTTTGTAGTAAGACATTAACTTTTTTGTACATTTTCTTATCCAAAGATTTATTCATGATCGTTTTCTCCAAAAACGTTCATCCTGTGTTTTCTTCTCTACTTCGCAAGACCGTGTTAAGTGGAGAAGAAAAAGCCGGAATAATTAAAAACGATTTGGCTTGATTTTGACATATTATTAGAAATACATACACGTATTCCTAACGGACAGAGCATTGGGGCCTTGTTGCTCTAAGCAGACAGAGCCCAGGGCCGCAAGACCTAAAGGCCACTTTTAGCGTAATGGTCGGCGAGAAGGTGGAAAAATAATCAAAATAGTGACGGGTTGCTAATCGCATCACCTTTATGCATTTATTCATTCCCATTTCAAATTTTAGTCTCAAATCTAAACTACCTCTGTCACAAACTACGTGCAACAGAGACACGTCATCACGCGACGCATTCTGCTTTTTCTTTCGCACGTAGTTTGTGACTAGATTGAACACGTCGCATTGTGCGCTTAGCGCACGCACGCGCTATGTCAATTAAAATAAGGTACAAATTAGCTTATCAGTGGTAAAATGAATCTAAACGTTACTTTGTGATATCTCGCGTGTGAGTTTCCAAACAATAATGTTACGTACTTACACGGCTAAAATTGCCGTCTTAATAAAAAAAAATGTACACCGTACATGCTTTAAGAACGCCCTTACCCTAAAGTGTTCCATACAAACGTACTGTACTATAACGACATGTCAGATTTCATATAATTTTATTAAGATTCATTTCGAAAAAAAATTAAAATTTAAAAGAAATTGCATATAATCTAGGATTTTCTCTGATTTTATAATAAATATACGTAGAAAATATAGTGTCTCATTAATTGTAGACCATCAACATTGGAAATTTCTACACACTATATTTTGAAATTGAGAAATTCTTTAAATCAAATCAAATGAAATCAAACATTACTACAATTAAATTGTGGATAGTAAATAACATTTATGTTATATCGTATATAAGTATATTCATAAATTAATTGTAATTCTTTATAATATTTATTTTTGCGCCGCAACTGATTTTATCTGTTTATCCCTATGGTTGACTGGGAGAGAACGCTATTAGCGTTAAGTCCGCCAATTGTAAACAATTATTATTGTGGATCAATAAAGTTTTAAAAAATAAACATTATGGGCCTCGTATTATATAGGCGCCGCAATACAAGAGGTCTATAGTCTAGCTAGAGGTCTAATTCCGATATAAATATATCCTTGAAAACTATTAATTGTTTGTTTTATTTAATTAATTAATTAATTTTATTTTTTCGGTTTTTTTCAGTGATACAAACTCCACAACAGATTACGTAGAATTAAAATGTTTAATTTTGCTTTTATGTTTATATTTTGATTGTAGAAAGCCAGTTAAAATCCTAGATATATGCAGTATCTTTAAAATTACAAGATTTTGTCGACATCTGAAATGTCGTTTTCAATTAAAATCGGAAAGTTCTAAGGTAAAGACGTACTCAATTAATGTGATTTTCACACTGAAAATACACCCTGTTTATTGGATAGAAAAAAAATAACGTCAGTGGTGAGGGCGTTAAAGAACGTAATATTGTTAAAATTAACACGAGATAAATTATAAACACCACTAAAAATTCGGATCAATTCTAATCAGGCGGAAAATTAGCACTTTTAAGTGGAAATTAAATATCAACCTTACTGCATATTTAAACAAAGCTGAAAACAGTATGCAACAATAAATCTTCATCCATTTTAATGTTACAATGTTGAATTGACTTTTATCACTCATCCTGATTAAGATCGACTAAAAGTAGTCGACTTTTTAGACTACACTACGTGAGTAAGGGGCCATCTGCACGTTACATCACAGCCTTGGGGGAGGGGGGGGGGGGAGCCATGCCAAACGTGACAGTCCGTGTTAAACGAATCGAACAAATTCGTGACATGGGTGGTTAGGGGGTAGTGTTTTTTTTTTGGGGGGGGGGGAGCATGCGCGGTCCGCGTGTTTAAGAACCGGAAAAAAGCGTCATTATCAAGCGCATATTCTGTGAAAAAAGCATAAGCATTTGGTTTTTTTTTTATACAAATGCGTACTATTTTATTTATCCTTGTTTTCTTTATATTTAAAACATCATTCAACGCCCACCCCACAAATCTATACAACAAAATAACAGAACTTACAGCTATTATCACTAAGGGTCGTTTCTCTCTGAGGCGCAATAATCGCGACAATACAATAAGGAACTTATAAAATAAAACTTTGTTAATTGTAAAATACCGTACACAACATTTTGAATACGGCGAATGACATTTTGAAATCAAGCTAAAATGGGCCCTACCTTAAATACGGAAACTAGTCATTTAAAAAAACGATCTTATTATGCTATGAAAAGAGTGCAATTTCAAACTTATCAGGATAGACGTCCAAAGGGTAACAAGACCCAAAAACCGCGCTTTGCAATATAAGGCTTGTGATGTAAAGAAGGAAACAAAAATTGGGCTATTGTCTATTTTTGGGCTATTGCCTATTTTTGATTCCACTTTAAAATTATTTTTGGGTCTATTTCACGAATCATGTGGGAGGAGTTTCAAGTTTTATTACACGTTTGGTATAGTAAATAAAGGTCATTATTGTATGGCATCGTCACTTTGCGTCTCAGAGTAAGGCCAGTCACACACTGACCCGAATTTAGACTCTTGATTTAATATACACTGTCTGTTTTGTAACACTCAATTTGAATTACATCAATACAAAACAGGCAATGTCATACGAAATGAAACACTGAATGTCAGTGCAAGTCTAGCCTAAGTCGACACTAAAACAATACGCGAACAAGGACCGAAGCTACCCAGCTATACAAGGGCGTCACCAAAGAGGAAGAAGGAAGGGGCGGTTGACTTTTACTGTCTTAATATAAACCGTAGACTATTTTAAGGACTTGGTTTAAACTATTTATTCACTCAAATGAAGTTGAGAGTGACCAAAGAGAAAGTGTCAAAGACTTGAAACTGCGCAAAGCGGAAACCCGCGACGAGAAACCTTCGCAGGTTACGTGTCTCTGTCACTCGTACCCTCTTATTCATAAAAAATATGAAACGTTGCCTAAACCTATTTTAGTTCAAATATGTTTCGTCCTGATCTCTCTTTTAAATATTCGACATAGTAGGAACGAGACAAAAAAAAATTAACTAAAAAAGGTTTAGCAAAAGTTTCATATTTTTTATGAATAGGAGGGGTAAAGTTTGTGAGAGAGACGGACGGAACCCGTCGCGGGCGTCCGCTTAACGTAGTTTCAAGCCAAAGACGGCTAGAGACTAGACCACTTCATAATTAAATTAACTCTGTAGGTACATGTACTTATGCACATTTTTTTTGTAATAAATATCTTTAGTTACATTAATATAGAAACCAGTAATTAGTAATACTGGAACAAAAATGTCCTTTAAAAACTTAGAACCGCGCCCCCCCCCCCCCCCCCTCCTTTTTCCTAGAAAAACTTCTGGCGACGCCTTGCACTTATATAAATCTGTATTTACATTGGTGGGCTTATGTGTAGCGGGAAAATATACTTATAATTTTTTCATGTCTTTTTTTTTTGGTTTTTTTTTTAAATGTCGTTCGTGTAGAAAATTAAGAAATGTCGAATGTGTTATTCGAAATGACAGACGCGATATATTGTTTAAACAATAAATATAATTAAAACAATTTTACTTTAGCAATTAGGTCCAAACTACTAAGTATTACAAAAAATATATATGTATAGTTGATAATTTTTTTCAAGCTAGTTAATGAGTTCATGAGTTACTTTGCGGAAGTCAAAGTTACATGCTATTTATGTTTAAATCATTTATAACGTTTTTTTCATCCCAATTATTGTCCAAAAAACATATATACTTTTTAACTTTTTAAACAAACAAAGTATTCACATTTGTCATTTCAAAATCTTATATAATAATAAAAACATATAAATTTTAATACTAAACACATATCAGATCTTTGTATTCACAATATATTTCTATATTTTTAATGTTTTTCTTTACAATTTTACTTAAAATATAAGAAAATACGTAAAATGAAAATTCGTAACGTGGCAATTAAAAAGAAATACATATAAACATATATATATATTTATTTCGTTATAATGTCTAGTGACAACGATTATGTAAAAGAAGAAAAAAACTAGTAATATTAAGTAAAAAATATTTTAAAAATTTGACAAATATTTTTCACTGGTAGGTATGCATGAAAATAGTGACAGCAAAAAAACTTTGAGATTTTTTTCATTACTTTAATATATAATTTTCTCGAATTTTATAAATTTTAATACCTTTCGATATTTTTTTTATTGATATTTGTACCTCAAATCCAAATTATAATTTAGCTGCCAATCATAATAATAAAAAAAACTAATATCTCAGGGGTGATTTTCAATATATTATGTTTTCACGCATTATAACAAAATATAATTTTATACGAAGCTAATATAAATATAGCTAAAAAAAGAATACAAATGTCGACATGCTATATGTATTAGAAATTGTGATAAAAAAACGTTATTTAAAGTAGATGCTGTCGCCTTGTAGCATTTACCACAGCAAAATACTTGTTTAATGAGTACCTTTAGGTACTGATTTGCTGTGGGAATCGAATATAGAATTACTTTATTGAATACTTTTGATTAAAAGCCCATTTACAAAGTGCAAGTGTCTTGAGTTTCTTGCCTGCAATAGATTCTTCTTGTTCTTTCGAGTCGATTGGTTAAAATATATAAAAATTATAATTTTTTTTTAAATAGTAGGTTTGACCAGTGCTTGGCTACAGTGACCGCCCGATCATTTGCCTCGTTGAGGTCCTGCATTGAGCAGGGTGTAGGGCATTTAAGGCAGGACAATAGATGGGTCATTGACTGGACAGCGCCGCAGTCGCACTGGTCATTCTGGATAGTATGTAAAAGAAAAAAATAAAAAAAAAAATATTTGAGAAACCTATCTGCCTC
Organism: Acrobasis repandana; assembly: GCA_963576875.1. Lineage (NCBI taxonomy): Eukaryota > Metazoa > Arthropoda > Insecta > Lepidoptera > Pyralidae > Acrobasis > Acrobasis repandana. The sequence goes on from OY756239.1 coordinate 13,018,144, forward strand.
CAATAGATGACTTGCATGGTCTAAACAAAACGTAGACGTCAAAAGTCAAAAGTGGCCGTTTTTCGCAAATGTGCGTAGTAAAGCTTAACGTTCTCACTTAAAACTGTAAACAGTACTTCATAAAATACTTTGAAGGGTTATCTAGGACTTGGTAGTTTCAAAATTTAAAATTATGTCTCCATTTTCTTTGAAATGATTTATTTTAAATGGGGGCAGCACTGGACCTCGGAAAATTCAGGTACGGCCTTAATGAAAGAACGCAAAACCTCTCAGATGAAACAGCCCATGAAACTGAACAACTTTTGTTCACCAACTTTCACGAAATCCAAAAGAAAAATTCGGATTTTCATACAAATTGACTCGATCAGCTGATCGGAAAATTCGAATTTCTTTTATAGTTTCGTGACTGTTGTTAAGTTGTTCAGTTACATGGGCTGAGGTACCATCTGAGAGGTTTTGCGTTCTTTCATTAACACGATGTATAGGGACAAAAATCAATTCATCAGAGTTTCTATTCAATATATGTTTCTTAGGGAAAGTTGTTTAGTATCATGGATTGAATTTTCCCTCGAAATAGTATTTTACATCATTAATATATCTAACATCTATATATAAATGTAAAAATATACAAGGCAACAATATCAACTATTACACGGAAACGAATGTAATACACCGAAATATTAAAGAGCCAATATACCCACAACACTTATTGGTCCTGCCTCTAAATACATATATAAAATATATACTTATATTCCGTCCGTCCGCTTAGCCACGACATATACAATATGTTAATCTACTTACATTAATATATCATTTTGTGAATCTTGAGGATTTTACCTAAACGCTGTTTAGCCGTTTTCATACCCTTTTTCAGTCTTAAATCTGTAAATAAAAAACATAAGTCGTAAATTAATAAAGTAGCTGGCCGCCTGTCTGACGTCAACCCTCTTTGGGTATGCATAAAAAAAAAATTTACAACCGGCCGTTACACACCCTCCTTGGGAATGCAATGGTAGCACGAGATATTTGTGCTTAATCCTTTTAGTCCCCTCTTACGACATCCACAGGAAGAAATCGAGTGGTTCTATTCTAGGCCGGAAGCTCATAGTCTATTTTGTATAGATGTACATATATTGATCGGTACTTCATGATCATGACGTATGCGAGGTAGATGAGAACCTCTTGAAGCCCATGCTTTTTAGGGTTCCGTACCCGAAGGGTGCAAACGAGACCCTATTACTGAGACTCCGCTGTCTGTCTGTCTGTCACAGGGCTCTATCTCTTGAACCGTAGTAGCTAGACACTTGAAATTTTCACCAATTATGTATTACTGTGGCCGCTATAACAACAAATACTGAAAATAAAAAAATGTTAAAAATTAAAGGGGGTCGCCATACAAAATACGTGTATTTTCAGCGTTTTTAACTAGATCTTTATAATGGCATTAACTAGATACTTGAAATTTTTACAGATTATGTATTACTATGGCCGCTTTAACAAATACTAAAAATAAAAAAAGTTAAAAATTAAAGGGGGTCGTCATACAAAAAACGTGTTTTTTTTAGCGTTTTAAAACATTGTACGGAGGTACGAAACCCTTCATGTACGGGTACGACTGGAACTTGCCCGTTTATTTTTTGTAATATGGTTGAGTTGGTAAACTTGGTATCTAACAACACAAGTTTAAAATTACCACGTACTGGTAAGCGAAGCGTAGGACACCCACCCACAAGGTGGTCAGACGACCTGACCAAGGTCGCTGGAAAGCGCTGGACGCAGGCCGCTCTAGATCGGTCATTTTGGAAATCCTTGGGAGAGGCCTATGTCCAGCAGTGGACGTTATGCGGCTGAAATGATGACGATGATTTATTTATTTCTTATATATTAACCCCCTTATTCATAAAAAGTTACTAACGTTTTCTAAACCTATTTTAATTAAAATATGTTTTGTCGTCTTGTTGCAATGCCAAATTTTGAAGAGTGATAGGGACAAAACATATTGTAATTTTTTATGAATGAGAGGGTTATACAGGCTGACTTTTAAACCACCAGCCAAATTTTTGGAGCAAGTTCAGTCCATGATACTGAACTACTTTCTATAAAAAAAGTTATTAAAAATCGATGAAAATTTTTCGTCCTCCCATAGAAAATCCGTTTGACTGAGCGCTGATTTGTATGCAAAGGCGAATTTTTATATTAGTTTTTCGTTAATTGTTTTTATGGAAAGTAGTTCAGTATCATGGACTGAACTTGCTCCAGAAATATGGCTGGTGGTTTAAAAGTCAGCCTGTATATAACGTCTAACAAAATATACTTAAACTATTTTAAGGGTGAATTCAGTCTGTGATATTGAACAACTTTCCCTAAGGAACATATGTCGAAATATGAAAAATAATTTTTGGCTTTTCATACAGACTCGGATCAGCTGATCGGTAACTTGTATGGGAGGCCAAACATTATTTTTCATAATTCGATATATGTTCCTTGGGGAAAGTTGTTTAGTATCATGGACTGTATCCACCCTTAAAATAGTTTCAGTATATTTTGTTAGTCCCTGTATATAAGGTAAATAAAAATAGCTCACTCTGTGTTTTTGGCGTATTCTGTACGGGCGGCGGCGGTCGTTTACTCTTCGTGGCGAGCACCGCTCGTTTTGCATTCTGAAACAACACAAAATACAAAACTAGTCAAAAAAAGTATAAAATTAATAAAACAATTTTTTTGAAATTTAAAATTTTAAACCACTTAGTTTAAAAGCATCTCGATCACGTTAACCATTTTTACAAATAAAACAAGACGTAGGCAAGGAGATTACAAAATATTTATTACTTGAAAACGTATTTTTAAGTAAATTATGAGGACACAGATACTTCATTCTTTTTTTTGTAAGGCTTAGGTACGAATCTTTTATGAGGCTCAATTGAAAGTGACCTGTATCATAATGGTTAAAAAAATACTTTATAACACTTCTTCTGGAACAAAATAATGTTATAAAGTGATTTTATTTTTAAATGGTATTGTGATCATAAAGTACGTCAATATAAAATCGTTCTAGTTTAAAATTTGAATTTTACGATATGAGATTAGATACAATGATTTATCAAATACCGTATTGGTTGTTTAAAGTAATAGTGGATGTATTCACCTGCACAGGCTCGTGCGGCGTGTGTTTGTGTGCGGGCGCGGTGGAGGCGGCGTGCAGCGCGGCGCGCACGCACTCGCGCCGCACGTTGGCGCGGGAGGGGCCCCGCGCCCGGGGGACCACGCGGCCCACCCGCGCGCGGGGGGACCACGATTCATCCCTGGGAAAAAAACACAAACTTATTTGCTAGACAAATTAAAAAAAAACCCCGATTGCCAAGAACTTATATATGTATGATATATGAGATATTTATGTATGATCATTTAAAAGTACTTATTATTTCTGGATTGTTTCTATCTATTTTAGACGCCAACTATTCTATCTGTTTCTCTTCTCCTAAAGGTTGACAGGGAGAGAATGCTTTAGCATTAAGTCTACCTATTGTAGCTTTTGGCTTAATAAAAATTAAATAAATAAGAACGCCATCTAGTGATGAGTAGCGGAACTACCGATACGACTTGATATCCGTAGCGCCATCTTTTATTTGCAAGAGAAAGCCCTAACTTTCAAGCGTTAACTCCCAATAACTTTCAAACGGCTGAACCGATTTTCATCAAGCACAGCAGCTAAGAACAACCGCAATGGCATATAAATGCTTTCACGTAAAAAAGAACCGTATGAAAATAGGTCTATCTTTTCGAGCGCTACGATGCCACAGACAGACAGATTAATTCAAACTTATATCACCCCTCTTTTTGTCAGGGGTTAAAAAAGACATATTTTCCTTAAAACATCATAAAAATTGGTTAGTAAAAGAAGCAGCAATTAGCATTTTAAATATTGGTAAAGATAAATGAGATCGTAGGCCCCTAACGAAAAACCTAATGGTAGTGACGTCACATAGCACTACGTGCATCCTTTTTAGGGTTCCGTACCCGAAGGGTGCAAACGGGACCATATTACTGAGACTCCGCTGTCTGTCCGTCTGTCACAGGGCTTTATCTCTTGAATCGTAATAGCTAGACACTTGAAATTTTTACCGATTATGTATTACAGTGACTATAACAACAAATACTGAAAATAGAAAAAAGTTAAAAATTAAAGGGGATCGTCATACAAAAAACGTGTTTTTTAGCGTTTTAAAACATTGTACGGAAGCACGGAACCCTTCATGTACTCGTACGAGTCTCACACTTGCCTGTTTATTTCTATTATTTGAGTGCCCTTTTCTACCAGATTTTAAAGGCTTATAAGATTTTAATACTGTTGGCGGCACAGGTACTATAATACTAGCCGTAGTTGGCCACAAAGAGGTGGTCCTAGGACCATCTCCACCGTAACATAATCTATATTTGTCATACATTTCCATTTAGTTATTTAGGATAAACATGTATACATTTCCTAGGAATTGTATACAATTCCTAAATGTAACACATTTCCGGTAACATTAATGTATATTGTACATTGTGTATATGGGTTTATACCTGAAAATAAAGTAGTCTACTCACTTATCGCTCTTCCCTTTACTGTCGGCTCTGTTCCTGGAATGCCGCCGCCGCGACGTCGTCCACTCCTCGTCCTCATCTGAACTCATCTCTAATGAAGGGTATACTGAAAAAAAAAACATTGAATAATATCCCAAGAATTTCCATGCAAAAGTTCGAAACTTAATGCTGGATTTGCATTCAGTTTCGAAATTTGGCACAGCAAAAGTGGTTTGAAAAAAAAACACAAACAAGTGTGTTGAAAAAGTCGTACGATATCTGTGCCTATATCGGTTAAACATACTCGGCTCTATTACGCTCTCGCCTTCGGCTCGGGCTGAAATTCCGACTCGTGTGTTATAACCACCATAACGCACTTAAGTATATCGTAATGTACTATTAATGTGCAATAAAGAGTTAAACAAAAGTGGGAAATGGGGATGGTGATTGAAAAATGCAAGAATATGATGATCATTCCTCACCATACTCCTCGTCTCGATGCACCTCCTTGATGACGTCCTCTTCGTCCGCGTAGTCCTCGTCGGCGCTGCTGCCCGCGGCGGGTTTCCGGGACCGCTTGCTGCTCGTTGGCGTCGTGTTATCACTGAAACAATACCACAGTTGTAATATTAATTGTGTTTTATATCACAAGTGTTGTAATGATAAAAAAAAAACAAAATATTAGCTTTGAATTTGTTTTTTTATCAACGACTTGCTGGTATCAGATTGGGCTGAAATTTTTCAGACACGCTTTATACGCACATAGAGCTTAGATAATATCACAATAAATAAAAAGCTTGTACAAAGATGTAATCTTTAAAAGCTAAACATTTTTGTTAACCGACTTCAAAAAAAGGAGGAGGTTATCACTTCGCCTGTATGTTTTTTTTATGTACGTTTTTACGCGATATCTTCGCCAATTGACAATCGATTTTGATGATTCTTTTTTTATTTGAAAGCATTTAGTACCAAGTTGGTCCCATTTTAATTTGTTGAAGATATGATGAAGAACTCTGGAGATATGGAAGAAACTCCTAAATAAAAATTGAAGTCAGTTGTTTTTTTTTGTTAAATATTTAATTATTTTACCTCTTGTTCTTTTCGCTACATAATTAACGCGTCACCTTTTCACCATTTGCTTTTTGACAAAATTACCACCAAATAAGAAAAAAAAAGCTATCGACTATTAAACAATGTCTTGTTTTGTTCTCCGTCTAATTAACAAGTCGCTTTTTTTTTAAAGTAGAAAAACTTTGCCGCTTCAATTAGGTAGCGAAACAAAAACTAAAGAATGACCGTTACTGATGTTTCCCCATACTTATGATTTAGGGATTTTCAAGGCAAGAGTAAATAGGCATTTGTTGAGTCTGCGTGTTACACCTTAGACCTCATCTTAGCCTCACATCAGGCTAGATAGAGGTCAAACGCACTCAAATCTCTAATAAAAAAAAAACCATATAATAAATAATACTAACGTACATAAGTCTCACTCAGCAAAGAAATTCAAAGAAATATCTACTCAATGAGGCTAGCGATATGGTTTAAATTAGCTCATGTCAGAACTCAGCACCTTTTCGTATAGATACGTAGACATCCATTGCGAGCCAATTTCATTCTTATTACTCTGGACAAACGATTCGTATAACTGAATTTACCACTCGGAGGGGCCGCCTGCGCTCACAGTAATAATATAGGTACATTTTCGATAACAGGGAGTAACACAGGCCTGCCGATACTGTTATTTTAAACCCTCACCTGTCATGTTTGGCCGCCTCCGGCGCAGTGTCCTCGCCCCGCTGCGTGCGCGCCGCCAGCCCGAAGGCCCCCTGCGGCTGCGCGAACCGCGAGCTGCCGATGCTCAGCATGCCCGCCACGGCCGCGTCCTCACTGCGCAAACACGGAATCATCTTTCCGGATAATCATGTGATTCAAACCTGTAATATCCTAAAGCACGCAAAGCTGTGGGGTCCCGAACGCCATCTCGCGTTTGATTGTACCTATCCTAGGATTGGTTCTGGTCTTCCCTTTAGGTTGGGGAAAACAGACGGCAGTCGCTTTGTGTAACAAGTTTATTTGCTAGGCAAATTTAAAAAAAACCCCGTCTGCCAGAACGCTATCTAGTGTTGAGTATATTTTAGAGTTCCGTACCCGAATGGTGCAAACGGGACCCTATTACTGAGACTCCGCTGTCTGTCCCTCAGTCACAGGGCTCTATCTCTTGAACCGTAATAGCTTGAAATTTTCACCGATTATGTATTACTGTGGCGGATATAACAACATATACAAAAAATAAAAAAAACCGGCCAAGTGCGAGTCGGACTCGCGCACCGAGGGTTCCGTACAAACCTGCAAGGTTTAGTATTTGGTATGAATTTCAATTTAATACCTCTACGCGTTTATGAGGAAATGGGTAGTAAGTTTAAAATTATTAAAAAAAAATATATTATGTGATGTAACTAAAAATTTATGGTTTTCGTAATTTTTCCTTTATCTATGCTATAAGACGTTGCTTCGTACCAAATTTCAAGATTCTGAGTTCACGGGAAGCACCCTGTAGGTTTTGATTCCCTTGCAAGTGTCGAAAATTTGCGGCATAAACGGCTGTATCTTTTGATTGCGTTGGCTTAGAAGTTTGATTTTTTCACAGCTTCAAGGGACAGTAGACCTGAGTAATTGATATAAATTTCAGCTTCATACCTCCACGCGTTCCTGAGAAAAAGGGTCTTGACAGACGGACGGACGGACGGACAGACGGACAACAAAGTGATCCTATAAGGGTTCCGTTTTTTCCTTTTGAGGTACGGAACCCAAAAAATAGTTAAAAATTAAAGGAGGTCGTCATACAAGAAACGTGTTTTTTCAGCGTTTTAAAACATTGTACGGGGGTACGGAACCCTTCATGTACGAGTCCGACTCGCACTTGCCCGTTTATTTATTTTTACTATTACTACTACTGGAACTACCGATACGACTTGATACGGATATCAAGTCGCGCTACAGATAGCGCCATCTATTATTTGTTAGCCTAGAGAAAGCCCTGACTTTCAAACGTTAACCCCCAAAACTTTTAAACGGCTGAACCGACTTTCATCAAACATATCTAAGAACTACCGCAAGGGAACTTGTTTTCAAGTAAATAAACGGGCAAGTGCGAGTCGGACTCGTACATGAAGGGTTCCGTACCTCCGTACAATGTTTTAAAACGCTAAAAAAACACGTTTTTTGTATGACGACCCCTTTAATTTTTAACTTTTTTTAATTTTTAGTATTTGTTACAGCGGCCACAGTAATACATAATCTGTGAAAATTTCAAGTATCTAATTAATGCCATTATAAAGATTTAGTTAATAACGCTGAAAAAACACATTTTTTGTATGGCGACCCCTTTAATACTTTTTATTTTCAGTATTTGTTGTTATAGCGGCCATAGTAATACACAATCGGTGAAAATTTCAGGTGTCTAGCTATTACGGTTCAAGAGATAGAGCCCTGTGACAGATGGACAGACAGCGGAGTCTCAGTAATAGGGTCCCGTTTGCACCCTTTGGGTACGGAACCCTAAAAAGGAAACCCTTGAAGACAAGTGACACTATTATGTTGCAGGAAAACGCTGGACGCAGGCCGCATCCGATCGGTAGTTTTTTTCAAAATCTTCGGGGAGGCTTATGTCCAGCAGTGGACATCCTGAAGTATAGCTACTTACGTGGCACTCGGCTGTTCTTCCTCTGCCAGCACCGACGCCTGTATGAGAGATTCGATTCCATTGGCCGGGGCCCGCGGCGCTCGGTAGTTCGTGTTGTTGTTTGACGTTGCTGCAACAATACAATACAAACTTGATGTGTAAGTATTACAAGTAGAATGAACAAAATATTTTTTAACCCTTTAACCGCGAACGTCGGATTAATCCGACAAACATTTTCGTGTCCATTTCGCGAGCGTCGGATTTATCCGACCAAAAACTATGGATATTCACAACAATTCCTCCCGCGGGAGCACGACAACTGATATAAAGTCTCGCGGTGAAAGGGTTAACAATGTATTTAAATTTTAAGTATGTACATGAAAAATCTATTTAATTTTAATGTTTATGTAATATTTTGAGAATAAAACTAAAACAGTTTTCAGTCTTATTTGAGTCTAGAGTTTTATAATGAAAAACTTTGTTTAGTTATTAAATGTGAAAATTAGTTTTTTTTTTAATGTCATAGGACGGCAAACGAAAAAGCGGGTCACCTGATGGTAAGTGATCACCGCTGCCCATGGACAACTGCACCACCAGGGGTGTAACAAAAGCAGTACCTATGTACGCTATTTTCTTACTTTGTACGTTCCTTTGTTTGTATGTTGTGTACATGAATTTTGTAAATAAATAAATAAAAGCGTATTAGGGGGGAGGGGAAGTGGAAGGGGGGGGATGGGGGGCACACCGGCTCTCCCACTCACCGAACGAAGCATAGAAGCGGTGAAGCTACTAAGATGTCGATTTAATAAATTATTAACTAAGCTCCACTAAATAGTTGTTCGCTGGGGACACTGGCTGATGGAGTTGATAAATCTGCATTCGTAAAAGCTGTGCATCGATTGATGCGGATGCCTGAATAGGCATGACGACTGGAAAAACATTTTAGGCCCGTTGGTTAGATTAATATTGTACACGTACTTATTCTTTTCTCTGAGAAACAAAAATTTATAAAGGTACAGCGCATTTAAATTTAGCATGACGTCACGGCTAAGTAAGATTTCTACATATCAGTAACGTCACAAGCCCCCACTCTGGAACTTAGATGCTTGGTATCTTTGTTATTTTTTACTTTTTTGGTGAACTGAAAAATATGGGTCCATTACCTTAGGTAATCTACAAGACGGACTAATTACAATAATACTTTTCTGACCCCGTCATTACCCCCTATTAATGCGTATGTTCCGCATATGCGGATACGAATATCCGCACTACCCCTGATGAACAGGTGCCGCCAAAAGGGACTGGTCAGCTCGGGCCCCCCCTCCCTTCTTTTAGACTATTCAGTGTTACTTATTTCTGTAAATGGCTCTCGCCTTGTCGCGCGGCGAGAGCGGGCGCACACACGCGCATTGACGTGTGCACGGATGTACAGTTTCGTTTGTAGTAGTGTAGGCATAAATGATACTCCGCTACTATGAAGTGCCATACCTGTGCCTGCGGGCCGGCTGCCGGCGTGGTGCCGGCGCGGCGGGCGGCGCCGGCGCGGCGCGGGCGCGTCGTCGATGTACAGGTCGCCGTCCTCGTAGTCGTACGTGTTGGACACGCGGCGCCGCACGGGCCGCTCCGAGCGCCGCACCGGCTGCGCTCCGATGGGTTTCTGTTCTTCTACCACCTGGGGACAAGTGATAATGATCATTAAAAAGTCTCCACTGCTGAACATGGGTTAGCTTTTTATTTGTATTCTCAACAAAAGTGGCAATTTTTACTTTTTCTTCTTACTTAAGAGCTAAGCGGTGCTTCAGCCCTACAATTTGATAATTGCGCTTGATACGACATGACCCCTCACTTTTCTCTCAGTTGGTGGGTTGTTGGTTTCACTTCTCTTTCTTTGTCTTTCTGGACCTCTTCTTTTTCCTTCTAGTTTTTACTAGGAAACCAAAATAATTCTAGATAAACTAATCACAAACGATAACTGTAATACGTACGAAGATTAACGCGTAACATATCTTAGCAAGATATACACGATAGATTATTTGTTTTGACGTCAAAAATCCACCATCTTTTTTTTCTTAATTTTTTATATACCCAGTGTCACTCAGAATTAAAACAAATCTACCGACACCTCTCAAGCTTCAGTTCATCCATTTAGGCTATAAAGCGTGCCAAAGAAACATAACCCCCCTTGCGCACTCGGGTAAAATTATTCAGCACTTACATAATTAGTCGTAGTGCCGTACTGCTGCGCGATGGCCGCATCGTACGACGGCAGTTGCGTGTGGTAGTTGCCGTTGATTGGCTCCGGCACAACCACCGCGTTGTATGTTGCCGCCTGCAAACAAAACACAGGATATAGGTGTTCTTCTTCTTCTTTGCGGGTCGATGGTCTTTTTAGGGTTCCATAGCCAAATGGCAAAAAACGGAACCCTTATGGATTCGTCGCCTGTCTGTCTGTCTGTCCGTCCGTATGTCACAGCCACTTTTTTTCCGAAACTACAAGAACTATACTGTTGAAACTTGGTAAGTAGATGTATTCTGTGAACCGCGTTAACATTTTCACACAAAAATAGAAAAAAAAAACAATAAATTTTGGGGGTTCCCCATACTTAGAACTGAACCTCAAATTTTTTTTTTCATCAAACCCATACTTGTGGATTATCTATCTATGGATAGGTCTTCAAAAATAATATTGAGGTTTCTAATATAATTTTTTTCTAAACTGAATAGTTTGCGCGAGAGACACTTCCAAAGTGGTAAAATGTGTCTCCCCCATTCCCTTATTTTAGAAGTTACAGGGGGGCCTGTAATTTCGAAAATAAGAGAATGATAAAACTAAAAAAAATATTGATGTACATTACCATGCAAACTTCCACCGAAAATTGGTTTGAACGAGATCTAGTACGTAGTTTTTTTTAATACGTCATAAATCGTAAACCGCAATTTACCTTTAGAACTTTAATATTATGTTACTTGCTGCTACGGAACCCTTCATGGGCGAGTCCGACTCGCACTTGGCCGCTTTTTTTTGTCTATATTTTGTCAGCCCAGTAGAGAGCCACTTCGACGGCGGTATCATTAGCCACACGTACATAAATCCTCCAGGGTGCAGGTGGTAAAGCAGGTGCGCCATAGTCTGTGGGGAGGAACCACACTCGCACACGTTCCGTGAGCTATCAATCATATTCTACCTGGACAAAAGCTCTTTACAACGACCTACTAGGGTTCCTATAGATGGTTTATAAAACTAAAACTCGACTAGAATAAAGCAGACCTTTATCTTAATTCCCATATAGTCACGTGAAATAAAGCCTATTATGGGCAATCAAGGGAAATAATACGTGTAGTTTTAAAAATTGGTACACTTGTACATTGTGATGTCCTGATAAACATATTAAAATTCCTCAAGGGCGGGGGGTGTGCTGAGGGTGTAGGGTTGAAGTTGAAGGTACCTTTTTTCAGATTTTTGCTCATATCTCAAAAATCTGTGCCAATAGCATTATGATTACTTCTGAATAAAGTTTCTACATAACATTTCCTACAAATTTTGTTATATTCATTTCTAATCTACGATCAATACTTTGGGAGCTACAGGGTGTATGAGTTAACAAAGAGGTAAATTACTACAAAAACTCTCATTTTCTTGTTCTATATATATATTATATATATTAACTTCCTACATAGTTTCAGCGGCTGCGACACCACGTCAGCAATTCATTGGATAGGCAAAGTGTCAATTGTTAAGCAATTTGAGAAGAAACCAAAAATCAAGGATATAGCAGCCATTTTCTATGACCCAACATCAACACCGGAAGTAATGGAAAAATCAGGAGAAAAAATGTTTCTCACGATATATCGTGCGTCCACTATACTTTATAACTTATTACTTATACTTTATCCATTATAACTTAATATCCATCGATACTAGCTTTTTGTTAAATCCAGCACCAAGTCCAAAGCTGATCTCTCCTCTCTCCCCCCTACCAAAGGGTCAGCAAAATATCACTCATAACGAGTATTCCATCAAGTACAAGAGTGGCTGGGTAACAAAATGCCTCCTAAAATGTGGGGTTGGAAGCGAGGAGCCGATGGAATCCTTGAGCCGATTACTACCACTGATCCTCCAGCTCCTAACACCGTGCTGACTTCTATTTTGTTATTTCATGCAGTCAAGTATGCATCGGATGCTCGGGTTCTTGTACAAATGGCATACGTATAGATTTCCAAGAAAGAGAAGACGAAGATGTCGATGCAGAAGATGACGATTAAATAGTAAGGACGATCTATATTTGTAAAAAAAAAAAAATCAAACCTTAACTTCGATTTTATTTCTTAAATCGCCTATTAATTTACCTCTTTGTTAACTTATACCACTGGTATGACTCTCCATTGATTCAGAGTAACATATATACCTACTACTACTACAAACGAAACAATTTATCTGTACACACGTCGATGTGTGAGTTTTATACTTAGGGTCGCACCGCAGAATTATTTTAATACTTACCTACTAACGAGTTCGACATATTTACGATTATATTTTTTCATACCGGAAGATTTGCGAACACTATGACGTAAAAAATATTCTGTTTTATATGTATTAAATGTTACAGAAAACTCGGAAACAGCTACGTAATATCACTTCACAAATATTTTTCTTTATGTCCATTGTCCATTTCACCATTAGTTCACTTTACTGATTATTATTGAGTCATTTATAATGTAACGCACTAATTTCACTAATTCACTATTGTCATATAGTACGAGTAATTTGCATATTCGGCGCAAAACTATACGGTAATTATATGAATAAATTCAATAAAAATAAACAAATGTTTATCACGCTTACACGCACAGCATGTCAAGTTGTCATTGTCAACAATGGCATTTAGCACTATAACCCGCGGAAATCTAGTTGGCATCTACGTGTATGTGATTACCTGTGAGCGAGGAGCCTATGTAACATTACCGGATTGCTTATTAGCAATCCGGTAATGTTACAATCTCGCTCTTGTGTATCTCCCGCCAATGCGAGAGAGCGAGAAGGGTATATATATCAAGATGGTTGCTGGGTAATAACGTGAAATTATATTGTTGCTTTGCTTACCTGTTTTCATCATTTGGAAATGTATGAAATATACGTTCTTTAGAGTATTGGGTGGATAAACAATTATTATACGCGCACCTTCTCACCATGATGGTTACTATTGGTTGACAGTTCTCAAGACAACACACGTCGCGTATTGCGTGCGGCTAGTAATTAAACCCTGGTTTGGAGCCGTCAAAGCTCACAAAGTGCAGGGGAGAGGTGCGGGGACGCCAATTTGCGGGAGACGCTGTGAGATACCATTCTGTTTGACTCTTATGTATTCTGTGCTTACACACCTTGTAGCTCCCAAAGTATTGATCGTAGAGTAGAAATGAATACAACAAATTTTGTAGGAAATTTTATGTAGAAACTTAATTCCGAAGTAATCATAATGCTATTCGCACAGATTTTTAAGATATGAACAAAAAACTAATTATTTCCCCTGATTTTCTTAATTTTCCTAAACTAATAATGTTCTTTCGAAGTTTCGACGCCCGCCTTCGGGCAAGATGAAATATTTACGTGGATCAAATGAAGGAATGATGAAAACGCTACGCTATTGAGATTCGCGTTTACAACATTTCGATATCTAATTGCATCGAGATGAGTATCATTCCTTATTGGTGTTCTGTGATGTTGGGGACTAGATTAGCAAGAAGTTGAATTAAGGTTTTATTTCCACGCTACGCGTGATTAAAATAAACGGGCAGGTGCGAGTCGGACTCGTACATGAAGGGTTCGTACAATGTTTTAAAACGCTGAATAAACACGTTTCTTGTATGAGGACTCCCTTTTAATTTTTAACTTTATCTTATTTTTAGTATTTGTTGTTATAGCGACCATAGTAATACATGATCTGTAAATATTTCAAGTATCTAGTTAATGCCTATATAATACATAATCGGTGAAAATTTCAAGTGTCTAGCTATATTACGGTTCAAGAGATAGAGCCCTGTGACAGACAGACAGACAGTGGAGTCTGAGTAATAGGGTCCGGTTTGCACCCTTCGGGTACGGAACCCTAAAAACGTTTATTAATATATGTATATCTACGATTTTTTGTTTGAAATGTAGTTTTCAGTCTTACCTGTTGCACCGTAGGTAGCTGTTCCTCGTATCGCTGGTACTCGTAGGGCACGTCCGTGGCGTACCCGTACTCCGGCTGGTACGAGCCCGCCTTGGCCGTGGCCGCGTACTGGTAGTCCTGCTGGACGTCCTCGGCCGAGTACATGCCTGGGGAGACACGGCATATCAGCCACAGAAAGTCCACTGCTGGACGTAGGCATTTAAACGTAAATTGTTGTATGTTTTAACATTTTATTGCACTTCTTCTCCTTCGTCTAAGCGCGTTCCCGGTTGCATCTTCAGCTGTGCTGTGTGTGAGCTTCTGAGCCCGGGGTGCGCTTTCCTGCTTTTGCTTCTCCAAATATAACATGCATGTCAATGGTCACCCAAGGATGCCAAAGATCTTGCAAAATAGAGAAGAAATATCCGGAACAGTTTAAATGATTTGGCTATAGTTTAACGACCGGCCGTCTGCCTGACGTCAACCGACAATGGGAATGTATTTGTGCGAAAAGTTTTACAACCCGCCTGCCGCCCGACGTTAACCCTCCTTGGGAATGCAATTGTAGCACGAGATGTTTGTGCAAGTTTATTTGCTAGGAAATTAAAGAAACCTCCGACTGCCAAGAACGCCATCTAGTGATGAGTAGCGGAACTACCGATACGACTTGATATCCGTAGCGCCATCTATTATTTGCTAGAGGAAGCCCTGACTTTAAAGCGTTAACCTCCAATAACTTTTAAACGGCTTAACCGATTTTCATCAAACATAGCTGAAGATTTGACGACCTCCTGGTGTCAACACGGTAGTACGCCAATCCGGAGGTTCTGGGTTCGAACCCCAGCCAGGTCAAGTTGGAAAATGGCCTTTTTCAAATTGTCCTGGGTCTTGGGTGTTTATTTATATTTATTATAAAATATAGAATCGTTGAGTTAGTATCCCATAACACAAGTTTAAAACTTACTTTGGGGCTAGCTCAATAAGTCTGATTTGTCCTTACATATTTATTTATAGCAAAGGAACTTGCTTTCACGTAAAACAGGAAATCGCATCGAAATCGGTCCATCAGTTCGAGCGCTACGACGCCACAGAAAAACAGACAGACATTAGCGTCAAACTTATAACTCCTCTTTTTTGTCGGGGGTTAAAAACCAGTAACCTCATCAAATCACCTAGGGTAGGTAGCGGACCCCGAGCTCTGAAGCGTTACCGTTGAGAATGCAACCGGGAACACGTGAGTATCATGATGATGGAGTGTATGTATGTGGCTTAAGGTGAAGGTATATGCAAATGGCCTTGAAGTGGCGCCCTCATTTGAAATAAATTGTTAACTCGTAAATATGGAGATAATTTCCATATTGCTCTTCGTCATGCACTAGATAGCCCTTTAAATTATTTTATGAACCACCGTTGAAAGTATTTACATTAGTCCGTCTAGCTTTAAAACTTGCCTCCGCCAAAAGTAGCCACGGCAAGTTTTAAAGTTAGACGGATCACCAATAATAGTTTCAATGGCAGTTCATAAAATAATTTAAAGGGCTATCTAGTGCATGACGAAGAGCAATATGGAAATTATCACCATATTTACGAGTTAAAAATTTATTTCACACTTCAAGGCCATTTGCCTATATCTTCACCTTAATGGCCATCAGACTTGCAACTCACCAGGTCCATAATTCAGTTCCTGTGTCTCCATCCGTATGCTGGTCTGCAGGTTCTCATTAGTGAACAGTATCTGCTCCTCGTGGTAGTCCCCTATGTCCTTCTTCGAGATCGTCCACTGGTGTATGGGCTTGAGGGTGGGTCGGTCTGTGCGGATGAGGTGGGACTTGAGAATGGAGTGCTCGGGGAGGCTATAGGGGGGAGGGGCCTCTTGAGACGAGGAGGGGGAGTTACTGCGAACAAATTTAATATTTAGTCACAGATTTAATAAGAGTATTTCATACAGTTGAACATGTGATGGCTCAGATGGTAAGAGCATAGTCGTATTGAGACTAAGGTCGCGGGTTAAAGTTCTGCTCAGGTGGTATTTTTTCACCATTTCTTATTTCATATTTAATTTGGTACTGCATCTTGAATGCCTAAAAAATTTTATAAAAGTATGTCATACAGAATGGAATCAGCGGTCCCTTGCAATATGCGTCCACGTTCCCCGTCCCCGTACCTCTCCCCCGTCCTCTCCTTGTCGCAGGGCGAGAGCGGGCGAACACACACGCATTGTCGTGTGCACGGATGTACAGTTTCGTTTATAGTAGTGTAGGCATAAATGATACTCCACTGCTATGAAGTGCCATACCTGTGATTTAATCTTTTTTTCATATTACTAGAACCAGTGGGTGCCAATGTCATACAAACTATTGGAAGGCACGTAAATAGCAAACTTGTAGACTAAATAAATGTACCAGCTGCTCACATAGATGGCAGCACACAAATTACTAGCAAACCTGCGAAAGGTAGGTCATGTATTATGTCATGTACAATTATTAAATAAATATAAATAAATATAAATGTAGGTTCAAATACTACTAAATATTTTATAATACTTAAACAAAAAAAATTTGAATTACCTATCTTTTTCAGATTGGCCTGCTGGGTCTTGGATGTTTATCTATGTATATAAATATTTTTTTAGAAAATATAGTATCGAACTTGTTTTGCGGCTGGCTAATCTGTGTGATTTATATATATTTATTTATTTAAAGACAGGCTCTAAAGGACTTTACTATATAATAATAATAATATAATAATAATAATGCCTTTCTATTGTATTAGGTATAAACCTGTAAAAATAGAATAAGTTAATTGGAGAATAAAAAAAAGTCAGCTACTGGCCGACATGTTTCGACCTAATTTGGAGGCCTTCATCAGGGCGAATGTGATACGCGACCCTCACACGAAGACGTCCCGAACCACACTAATTTATAAGGGCCGTAAAATAATTCACAAAAAAAAATCTCACTTTAACTTAATTTTCAACACATTCTTCTTGTCCTGCCTGTCGATGTACCCGCTCGGCTCCTGGTAACTCTGATCCTCGAAATTCTGGAACGTGTACTTCTCTGGCAACACTATGTCTTTGCTCTCGTATTTGGTTTCTGGCAACCCGTTGTACTTCACTTCTTGTGTCAAGTACCTAGAACCACAGAATAAATAATACTAACGTACAGAAGTCTCACTCAGCACAGATTAGCTCACGTCAGAACTCACCACCTTTTCGCATAGATACCTAGACATCCAATGCAAGCTTTCACTTGACCACTCCAAGTCTTGCCGTGGATGTCGTAGAAGGCGGCTTAGGGAACACAAGCTGAACAAAGTTTGTAAACATCAGTGAGACCTCTCCAACCCGTCTGGCCAGCGTGGAGAGTGTAGGCCAAATCCTCTGACTGCTCTGACTGATATATGGCTCTGGTAGTACAGAGAGGGTCGTGCTCTTGCAGTGGAGACTGGAAAGACCTGATAATGATAATTAAAATTAAAATATGTACCTAGCGTCGTTATAGACTTCTTTCTCCACATAATATTTATCTGCATACAATTTTTCCTCCACGAACTCCCCGTTCTGCCCCATGTGCATTATAGGCCTCGGCAGCGTCAGCTTCAGAGACTTTTGTTTAGTCGGCTGCTGCTTCTTAGCTTGCTTGGTTGGTGATGTGTTGCTTTTGAATTTGTAGTCCTGTGAAATAATATAATAGAACATTGATAATATTGTTATACTAGCTTTTGCCCGCGGCTTCGCTCGCGAATCCCACGGGAACATTACATTTTTCCGGGATGAAAGGTACCCTATGTCCTTCTCAGTATTCCTAACTATGTGTATGCGAATTTTCAAGAAGATTGGTTCAGTAGATAAAGCGTGAAGAGGTAACAAACAAACAAACAAATATACAAACTCACTTTCGCATTTATAATATTAGTTGGGATTGGGATTAGTTGGGATTTTACCCGTGTGGTTCCGGGATAGAATAGGACTACTCCATCTCTTCCAGTGGATGTCGTAAGAGGCGACTAAAGGACTAAGAACTTAGCACAAACATATCGTGCTACAATTGCATTCCCAAGGAGGGTTAACGTCGGGCGGCGGCCGGTTGCAAAACTATAGCCAAATCATTTAATCTGTTCCGGCTATTTCTTCTCCATTTTGCAAGGTCTTTGGCATCCTTGGGTGACCATTGACATGCATGTTATATTTTGAGAAGAAAAAGCGGGAAAACGCACCCCGGGCTCCGAAGCAGCACAGCTGAGGATGTAACCGAGAACGCGCTTAGACGAAGAAGAAGGTGTAATGAGTATTTATTTAAAATTATTTTTTTATACTTTTGTTTGTTATCTCTTTATTGCACAAAAAACATAGCTTTTTTAGCTTTGCCTTTGCGATTCCCGCGAACCCAAGGGGGCCGCGACCTACACACTTGGTTGGTAAACACTAATTTAAAGGATTGCCAGATAACGCCTTTAATCTTGTTCCACTTCTACACGTGCACATATTTTTAAGAGAGAAAACAGTAGTTTACCTTATCTTTATTAGCAGCGCTGGCCGATCGTTTCTCCAGAGTCCGCAGTTCCTTGCACAGCTCTCGAACCAGTTGCCCCGAGTTCAGACACTTCGGGACGTTATCCCGTTTTGCAGAATCCGTCTGTAAGAAAATATACAATACTTAAAGGGATATTATTAATTGCATATCAAATAAATAATCACCCACCAATTTAATCTCATCATTTATAATACTTTTTTACATCTTCTTCTTTGCTGGTCTGGGAGAAAAGAAAAAACATATAATGTATCGGCTGCTTCTCTTCCCGTGCAGATCGTAAAAGCCGATCGAGGGAATGGGCGAGAATCTGAATCATATGAATAGGCGATGCGGTTAGCAACCCATCACTATTATGATTTCCCTTTTTCACCTTCATGCCCACCATTACGCTAAAAGTGGCCTGGGCTTTACCGCCCTTGGCTCTGTCTACCCCGTTAGGGATAAAGACGTGATAGTGTGTTCTGTATTGTATTACATCAAAAAAATCAACAATCTCATATCATAAATACTGACTGCACAGCAAATTTACTAAAGTAGGGCAAACCTATAGGTTAGGTTATGTTAGAATTGCGACCAACTAGCTAGGAAAGTTCTATCCATTTTACTGCGCCACAAATATAAATTGTAGTTTGTTTACTAATATTTTCACTGTGCAATCAGTAATTTTGATTTGCGTTTAAACACTACCCATACATAAATAGACAAGTGGTTGACCGATTTGAATTCTGTTACGAACTCTTTGGCTTTTTATATTTATTTATTTTTATTTTGTTACGTTTCGAATCTTAAAATATACTTTTTATTTGGCATTGATCTATCAGAGTGGTTTCATTTTCTTTCTTCATATTTATTTAAGTATTTTTTATATTATTCAGTCCATCCAAAATCAAATTCTTCTAGAATGGATAAATCATCATTTCCTTGTGATGCTATATCGATTTCAAAAGAATTAGCGAGTAAAGATTTTGAACAAATATAACTCATACATAAAAATTTCATCTTTAAGAGTGGTCACCGGGCTAAATAATAAAATCCAAAAAAAAAACTAATTTTCATACAAATTGACTCGATCAGCTGATCAGTTTGTATGAAAATTCAAACTTTTTTTTTAGTTTCGTGAAAGTTGTTGAACAGAAGTTGTTCAGTTACTCGTATGTAATAATGTAATCATCCACTCTCTATCTAAATATATATGACTCAAAGGTGACTGACTGACTGACTGACATAGTGATCTATCAACGCACAGCCCAAACCACTGGACGGATCGGGCTGAAATTTGGCATGCAGGTAGATGTTATGACGCAGGCATCCGCTAAGAAAGGACGCGAGCGAAGCCGCGGGCAAAAGCTAGTTTATTATATAACGTCCTATCAAAATATGCTGGAACTATTTTAAACGTGAATTCAGTCAAGATTTGATAAGGAATGGAAAGTGAAGACCAAGGATAGGGAATTGTGGAAGAAAAGAGGGGAGGCCCTCGCCCAGCAGTGGGACATAAAGGCTAAAAATAAACGGGCAAGTGCGAGTCGGACTCGTACATGAAGGGTTCCGTAACACCGTACAATGTTTTAAAACGCTGAAGAAACACGATCTTGTATGACCCCCTTTAATTTTCAACTTTTTTTTATTTTTAGTATTTGTTGTTACAGCGGCCACAGTAATACATAATCGGTGAAAATTTCAGGTGTCTAGTCTAGCTATTACGGTTCAAGAGATAGAGCCCTGTGACAGACGGACAGACAGCGGAGTCTCAGTAATAGGGTCCCGTTCTCACCCTTCGGGTACGGAACCCTAAAAAGACCCTGTATATTATGATAAATTATTAATTGGTAATGGTTTTCTAATATATGCCTAAATTATGATAGATAAACTTACGCCTTTGAGTGCGTGCCACTCTTTGAGCGCGTTGGCCAGTATCTTGATCCCGCGGAGCAGCAGGCCCGGCAGCGGCGCGGGCGGCGCGCGGGCGGCCGACTCGCACAGGGTAAAGTCTTCGTCCTTACAACAAATATATTTATTTGTTTAAACTTTATTGCACATAAAAAAAAGTGTACAAATGGCAGACTTAACGCCTTATGGCGTTCTCTGCCAATCAACCATTGGACCAAGTAGAGAAATAATTTGGGTGGTGCGACAGAGTGTGTAAACAAAATTTAAAAGTATGTATAAATACCTACAAGAATAAATCAAGAATATACATAAATATTAATTTTAAAGAAATATATACCAATACAATAACTATAGATAAAATGAATATACAAAATATATAATTATGTAAATATAATACATAAAGAACTAATTATATATGTATGCGGATAGATAAATACATATATGGATGACTACTAATTACCGCGCAGGGACACGACGAGAAGAAGAGACTACTTGGAGAAACCGTTTTTGAACCGCCCGTTTAAAAGCGTGACGACTAGGCGCTCGTCTAATAGAATCAGTAAGAGAATTCCAGAGAAGGATAACTTGAATTAGAAAAGATTTATTCATAAATTCAGTGCGACGATGAGGGATTGATAATGTTAGAAGATTAGAAGTGCGAAGATTTTGCGAATGCGTAGAGCTGAGAAGAGAAAATTAAGATTTGAGATAAGAGATACTCCCCTGGAGTAAGGATTATTGAGGATAGCATAAAGCATGCATAGGATTCTAACATTTCGACGCTGGGGGATAGGGAGCCAGGCCAACTGTGACCGAAATGTACGCATCATCATCATCCCTCCGTATCCCCGGTTGCATCCTCAGCGGTAACGCTTCAGAGCCCGGGGTCCGCTACCTACCCTGGGTGATTCGACGAGGTTACTGGTTTACACAGAGCGACTGCCGTCTGACCTCCGCAACCCAAAGGGGAGACCAGAACCAATCCTACGATAGGTACAAACGCAAGATGGCGTTCGGGACCAACAGCTTTACGTGCCATCCGAAGAACGGAATCATCTTTCTTTTCGGATAATCAGGTGATTCCAGCCTGCAATATCCTAACTAGACTGGAAACAACTTTTCACAAAGTATGCTTCCCAGTGGGATTTGAACCCACGACCTCCGGATGACAAGGCAACCGCCTTGGCCACTGGACCATGGAGGCAGTCATGAACAAATATACCAAATCTTAGTCAATCATCAATAGTTCGTGACCCGAGTGGTACACAAACAATTGGGTACTTGACAATTTTTTTTATTATTCTTATAAAAAAGTGTCAAAATTTGAAAGCGAAAACAAAAAGATTTGTGTTATCCGCTCAAATTATAAGCGTTTAAAATATGGTAGAAAAAGAAACTGTCAAATAACAGAAAAAGTTGCGCGCGTACGAAAGAGATAGCGAGATGCCTCCACTACGCTCCCACTACAAGTTACTTTTAAGTGGATTAAAAAAATATTTTTCACTTCTCATGCTCTTAAAGTTACTCTTTATGTCGAAAGAAGGCTGCATAAAATGGGTTTTTAGGCTTTTGTGCATAAAGTAATTTCTTCTGTTAAGACTAAAGCAATTGGACCTTACAGCCACATACACAATACACCTTCATTTAAGTGATATAGGTTATATCCTAATTTAATTACGACATATGTATTACTATCTAAATACAAATTTACGATTAATACGTGCGTGCATTTACGTAAAAAAAATAAAACGCAAATATTTATAATAACTTGGCATTACGGCTCAGACCATAACAAACGTCACATAGTTGAAAATTTAAAAAAAACTGTTGTATATGCTTAATCCTTGTTTTATTTCTCGGGTATAAAACCCATTTTACCCTCGACGTGACTATCCACCGTCGCCGTACAGGCTCGAGTGGCTATATGCACGTCTTGGGTAAAATGGCTCTTTATATGCTCTTGTTGTACTATCTACTATTTGTTTTCGGTTTAAAATTATCTGAATAAAAAATAAATAAAAGAAAAGACCGAATTATGAAAAATGAGAAATGGAAATGGACTATGTCAAAAATAAATTATTGTAGATATTATGAGAATAAAACGTCACAAATAGTGTCACTTGTATTGATCATATACATTTTCAACTTTTTCTGTTTAGATTTTTTAATGCTGAAAAACTGATATTAAGAGCGCTATTTGACTTCAAATATCTATGACGTCACGGTTTTGTATTTCATACAAAATCCCATCGAAAATGTTTATTTTGACATTCAGAAAAAAGTATCCATTCCATCATTGGACAACACGACGTGGACAGGGATTCCACCCATTTGTGGTTGATATTCCTCCTCATCGTACCTCTCGATTCGCCTCCTCCTTCATTGTGCGAACCGCTAAGGTGTGGAATTCCCTCCCTGCGTCGATGTTTCCCCATACATATGATTTAGGGATTTTCAAGGCAAGAGTGAATAGGCATATTTTGAGTCTGCGTGTTACACCTTAGACCTCATATTAGCTTCCCATCAGGCTAGATAGAGGTCAAACGCACTCAAATCTATACTAATATTATAAAGCGGAAGAGTTTGTTAGTTTGTTCGTTTGTTTGTTTAAACGCGCTAATCTCAGGAACTAATGGACGGTTTGAAAAATTATTTTTTGTTGGGTAGTCCATTTATAGAGGAAGGCTTTAGGCTATATAACATTACGTTCCGACAACCACGCGAACGAAGTCGCGGGCACAGCTGGTCTCTAATAAAAAAAATAATCTGATTTGACTTGTATCTAGTGGAATAAGGGGTATACCTGTGTCTCCTCGTTGTGCCGCCGCAGCATGGTGAGGAGATGCGCGCCCGCGTACCAGTGCATGGCCTCGAACAGCGGGTAGCGGAACATCGTGGGGGTCTCCACGCGGCGCTCGATCTCGTAGATTCTAGAATAAACGGGCAAGTGAGAGTCGGACTCGTACATGAAGGATTCCGTACCACCGTACAATGTGTTAAGACGACCCCCTTTAATTTTTAACTATTTTTAGGGTTCCGTACCTCAAAAGGAAAAAACGGAACCCTTATAGGATCACTTTGTTGTCCGTCTGTCCGTCCGTCCGTCCGTCTGTCAAGACCCTTTTTCTCAGGAACGCGTGGAGGTATGAAGCTGAAATTTATATCAATTACTCAGGTCTACTGTCCCTTGAAGCTGTGAAAAAATCAAACTTCTAAGCCAACGCAATCAAAAGATACAGCCGTTTATGCCGCAAATTTTCGACACTTGCAAGGGAATCAAAACCTACAGGGTGCTTCCTGTGAACTCAGAATCTTGAAATTTGGTACGAAGCACGTCTTATAGCATAGATAAAGGAAAAATTACGAAAACCATAAATTTTTAGTTACATCACATAATATTTTTTTTTTTAATAATTTTAAACTTACTACCCATTTCCTCATAAACGCGTAGAGGTATTAAATTGAAATTCATACCAAATACTAAACCTTGTAGGTTTGTACGGAACCCTCGGTGCGCGAGTCCGACTCGCACTTGGCCGGTTTTTTATTTTTAGTATTTGTTGTTATAGCGGCCACAGTAATACGAGGGCCACGCCGAAAAGATCGGGAATAGAAAAAAGTACAAATATAATATAATAATGTTTACTTTTATTGTTTTTCGAAGTATTCTCCGTGACAGTCAATGCACTTTTGCATTCGATCAAACCAATTATTGAAACAGTAATTCCAGTCTGTAGTGGATACAGTCAAAACAGCTGATTTGTAAGCTTCGACCGCCTCTTCTGGGCCGTGAAACCGTTGACCACGTAGCATATCTTTAATTCTTGGGAATGTAAAATAATCATTGGGGCTCAGGTCAGATCAGGTCAGGTCCGTATAGACGGAGGATGGTCCATCAACTCCACGTTTTCCAGGTTTAAAAACGAGCTTGTTTTGCGTGCGGTATGTGAGCTCGCATTATCGTGGTGAAGGATTATACGACGATTTGGATTAATTTTACGAAGTTCTCTTATGACTTTCGGCAAACAAACTGTTGTGTACCAATCAGCAGTAACCGTCCTTCGTTCTTGTAAAGGAATCGTAGCCACATGACCAGTTTTCGATACAAACGAAGCGACCATTTTTTTCGACACGCTGCGTGAGCGAATAACTTTTGTTGGCTTGACCTCACCCTACATACAAGCGAAGACCCAAACTGCCGATTGATGTTTTCTTTCGGGCTCATATGAATAAATCCACGATTCATCCCCAGAGACGATATTGTAAACTGCATTTGAACTCCCTCTATTGAACCGTTGCAGAGCAAACTGACACCAATTAACACGAGCCGACTTTTGTTTCTCGGTCAAAAGGTGGGGCACCCAGCGTGAAATTAACTTCTTGACACTCAGTTCATCATGTGAAATGGTCTGAATGGCTGTCATACCAATGCTGAGAAACCCGAATTTGCTCGTATGTCACATGTCTATCTGCTTTTATTAATTGGCGTATAGCATCGATGTTATCTTGTGTTACCGCTGTTTTTGGCCGACCAGTAGAAGGGACTGTGGTAAGAGAGGAACGTCCACGACGAAACTCAGAATACAAACGATATATAGTCGTTTTACTAGGTGCTTCAAGTTGATAAATAGAAACAAGCTCGGCGAGACATTGTTCTTGAGATAAACCTCGACGAAAGTTATGAAAAATTATTGCACGGAAATGTTTCCGCGTAAGCTCCATTTTTCTCACCGACTTGTCAAATTCAAATGGTCAATACTCTTTTCTTTTTTACTTTATTTAAAATTCAGAAATGGAATTGTGATCGAAATAATACTACATTTCAAACACCAAAAAGGTTTAACTCTAATTTATTCCTAAGTATTCTATTCCCGATCTTTTCGGTGTGGCCCTCGTACATAATCGGTGTTAATTTCAAGTGTCTAGCTATTACGGTTCAAGAGATAGAGCCCTGTGACAGACGGACAGACAGACGGACAGACAGACGGACAGACGGACAGACAGACGGACAGACGGATAGACAGACAGACAGAAAGACAGCGGAGTCACAGTAATAGGGTCCCGTTTGCACCCTTTAGATTCGGAACCCTAAAAAGGACAGTTTTAATTGATTAAAACGCGAGATGGATGTATTATAACTGTTTAAGACTTTATTATATGATATCACGGGTCTCTCACGAGAAAAATCAGCTACCGGCCGACATGTCTCCACCTCAACCGGACGGTCTCTGACACAGTGAGCTTTTTTCACACACGGGCACCATCACCAGCCACGGATGATGATGAAGATGAAAGTGAGGCTCCCATCACACCCACGGGAGTCGGCGACGCAGAAGTTCAGCGCCCCCGCCCCCCGCCCCCCGCCCCCCACCCCCCGCCGCACTGCGACTGCGGCAAGCCCCGCGCCGCCAGCAGCAGTGTGGCTCGGGACGTCGCCGAGCGGTGTCGCGCGTCACATTCGCCCTGATGACGGCTGAGGAATCCGAATGAGGTCGAAACATGCCGGCCAGTAGCTGATTTTTCACGTAAGTGACCCGTGATGTTATATAATAATGTCTGTGACGCGTTTGTTTAAGACTTATTGTGTCATTCAATCAGCAATAACGGTTTGCATCCCTTTTAAACCTGCTTACATTTTTTTGTACTGATTAGAAAAAGTCACTGCCTCTGTGGGCCAGTAGTCAAAGCGTTTCTATTGTGAAGTCGTGGGTTTAAATCCCACTGGGAAGCATACTTTGAGAAAAGTTGTTTCCAGTCTGGTTAGGATATTGCAGGCTTGAATCACCTGATTATCCAAAGAGGATTCTGTACTTCGGAAGGCACGTAAAGCTGTGGGTCTCGAACAACATCTAGCGTTTGTTTCAAACTATCCTAGGATTGGTTCTGGTCTCCCCTTTGGGTTGCGGAGGTCAGACGGCAGTCGCTCTGTGTAAACCAGTAACCTCGTCATATCACCTAGGGTAGGTAGCGCCCCCGGGCTCTGAAGCGTTACCGCTGTGGATGATGACGATAACATCAAAAACTAAACTACCAACAGTTGTACAACTTACTGTAACTGCATTTCAATAGCGTAGGAATGCAGGAAGTTGCCCCCGAAGACTAAAGAGTCGCACGGCGTGAGCACGGCGTGTATCCATCCCGACGGGATGAACAGAGTCTGGCCCGCCAGCAGTTCTGTTGTACCATACCATTCCACCTAAAAATAAATGGTTTTATATTATGTACTTTTTGAAATATATAAACTAGTGTGATTTCTTGGCTTTGGTTTTTAATTCTTTGGGCACATTAAGCCGTTAGTCCC
This sequence comes from Acrobasis repandana, assembly GCA_963576875.1. Taxonomy (NCBI): domain Eukaryota; kingdom Metazoa; phylum Arthropoda; class Insecta; order Lepidoptera; family Pyralidae; genus Acrobasis; species Acrobasis repandana. Next base: position 13,045,267 of record OY756239.1, read on the forward strand.
GGCTTTATCATTGTATGGCAGTCGCCAAGCTATGTGAGATGCTTTTAGGCAGCTTGAAAAATCTAACGCCAGTGTCGGCCATTTACTGTTTGCTTGTTCCTATGGTTTGTAACCAAAGCAATGCATAGGTCGCCGATTCATATCCGGCTCGAAGGACCATCTACTGTTTGCTTGTTCCCATGCTTTGTAACCAAAGCAATCCATAGGTCGCTGATACATATCCGGCTCGAAGGACCATCTACAATTTGCTTGTTCCTATGCTTTGTAACCAAAGCAATTCATAGGTCGCTGAGACATATCCAGCTCGAAGGACCATCTACAGTTTGCTTGTTCCTATGGTTTGTAACCAAAGCAATGCATAGGTCGCCGATTCATATCCGGCTCGAAGGACCATCTACTGTTTGCTTGTTCCCATGCTTTGTAACCAAAGCAATCCATAGGTCGCTGATACATATCCGGCTCGAAGGACCATCTACAGTTTGCTTGTTCCTATGCTTTGTAACCAAAGCAATTCATAGGTCGCTGAGACATATCCAGCTCGAAGGACCATCTACAGTTTGCTTGTTCCTATGGTTTGTAACCAAAGCAATGCATAGGTCGCCGATTCATATCCGGCTCGAAGGACCATCTACTGTTTGCTTGTTCCCATGCTTTGTAACCAAAGCAATCCATAGGTCGCTGATTCATATCCGGCTCGAAGGACCATGATCGTAAATGTAGTTTGAATGGACTGTGTGTATCAAAATCCAAGAACAGCCGCCGCCCCATTTCTGTACCGGGGTTGCACGGTAGAACAGTGGTGGAAATATTTATACTATTTACACACCACCCAGGGCTTACCCCCCACCCCCCTAGATCCGGGCCTGCAACCCATCATTCTATGACGTTAAGCCAGCGTTTCTTGTGCCAATGAATGTCATTACCGACTCACCATATCGCCGAAGAAGCGTTCATTTTGGTTGTTGGCAGCGCTCCATTGTTGGTACAGCGCGAGGTTGGTGGCCGTTGGCGGGATCAGGTAGAAGATCTGGAGAGAAAGCAAAAATAAAAATAAATATTTATTTATTTAGTGCCGTGTGGTTCCCGGCAGAGAAGAATAGGACCACTCCAAGTCTCCCCGTGGATATCGTAGAAGGCGACTTAGGAAACACAAGCTGAACAAAGCTCATAAACGTCAGTGAGACCTCTCCAACCCACGTCTGGCCAGCGTGGAGAGTGTAGGCCAAATCCTCTAGCTGCTCTGGCTAATATATGGCTTTGGTAGTACAGAGAGGGTCGTGGTCCTGCAGTAGAGACGAAAAAGAAACCTAATAATAAAGATAATAACAACACCTCTCAAGCTAAACTCCATTAAGCCGTTTACACTGCAGATCGTCCTAAATAAATATACAAACATATATACACTCGAAAAACATAACCCTCTTGAAGCAGTCGGGTAACGAACTCACCTTCCTCCCATGCAGCACGTGGTACCACACCGTGGTGCCCCCGAAGTCCACGTGGAAGTCAGTGTAGGAGCCCGCGGCCGACATGAGGCAGTACTTCTGTACTGCGGGCTTGGGCTTCTCGGCCAGCGCGGAGGCCGCGCCGCCCGCCCACGCCCGCTCGGCCCAGTCCAGGCGCCGGGCCAGCGAGGGGGGCTCCACGAGGGGGGACAGGCTGCAACCAAACCACATATTATACTATTCTGGCTGCTCTGGCTAATATATGGCTCTGGCAGTACAATGAGGGTCGTGCTCCTGCAGTGGAGACTAAAAAAGACCTGATCATGTGTGATCAGTGAACCAAAATGGATCTTGTCCTCCGACACCAGAAGACGCCACTGTTCCCTATTCTGCGCCATCTGCAGATTTTCTGGGCTTTAACATCTTTGCAGGCTTCATCTCTCCAGCGGTATCTCGGACAACCCACCGACCTCTTCCCGGTACGCTCTGTTGATGCCACGATCTTGTTCCATCCTCTCCACATATTATATACACTGTGATGTTTCATCTGTTTTGGAGTCGAAGATCACTTATTAAAGATCGTTAGTTCTTGACCCAATTAACTAGTCAAAATAAAAAAAAATGTTGACTAAAGCTCAAAAGTCAACGAAAAGAAGAAAGAAAAAGTCCGCCGTTCACCGCGCGAGTACCTACGTATTAGTATTTGAGTTCATCGGGGTCACCCGGCAGTATAAAGACGGGCGTAACTATAACTACATGGTCTCGATATAAATAATTTTCGCAACTTTTTTGTAATATTACATTTTTTATAATATTAATGTTACAGAACTTGATAGGCCTAAACATGATACCATTATTTGTGAGCTGAGGAGTCAGCATTATCTTGAGAAAGACTACAGTGGATATTATAAAATATACACTGATGCATTAAAGGCAAGCAGTGGAATCGGAGCTGCTCTCTTTGATCCTCAAACAGGCACAAGGAAGAGATAGTGTTTAAACGGAGACATTTGTATCATGAGAGCGGAACTAATTGCTATTGCAGAAGCCCTAAAATATGGAGCAGATTTAATACCTCCTAATTTTAATACGGATGCAAGAAGTGCTCTGCAACACTTGGCTCGGTGCTCCTCGGATAGCCGAGGGATGCCGATAGCCTATCAGATACTGGGTATGGTACTGAACACTCGAAAGAATATAAAGTTACAGTGGATACCATCCCATGTAGGAATCCATGGTAATGAAGTGGCAGACTCTTTGGCAAGGGAAGCAGTAAATGGGGAGGAGGTTTTGTGCCCTCCTTATGCCTCTGAACATTTACCTACCATGAGACAATACTGTATGGATGTTTGGAAAAAACATTTTGATAAATATTCAGAGTCAAAAGGCATCTGGTACAAATCCATTCAAACTCCACCGAATTCAGTTCCTTGGTTTGATTATGCTGGACTCCCGAGGGAATATCTTGTGTGTGCATTAAGGGTGAGTGCTGGTCATATTCCATAGAACAAATTTTTGCTCTTAATGAGAGTGACCCACCCAGACTTATGTAATTATTGTGATAAGATGGAGGACTTAATACATGCCTTGATGGAATGTGACCAGTATACCGCCCTACGTGACCGAGTTTTAGTGGGACTATCGATGTGCAACGGTGAGCTTAACATTATGTTAAGCAACCCTATATATATGTCGCAGTTGAACGGCATAATCCGCTAATTCATTAAACCTCTAGCTGTTTGGCATTCCAGCTCGGTTTCGTAAAACAGGGTTAAATAACTGACACCTCATACGCAGAATGGCATAACGATGTATTCATCAATGCCACGGCGCAAGACGTGAGATTGTTGATTTAGTTCGGAATTCTTCACAGCGTTCCGAGAGTAAGCTGTTTTCATCGAGAGATATCGGAGACATCATTTATGATTTTGGACTGCAAATGGCTGGGAAAAATAAAGCAGATCTTCAGCTTGGTTCCCATATAGTTATTACGACGCCCGCCTTCCGGCAAGATGGAGAATTTACGTGAATCAAATAATCAATACAATCTTACGTCTTGCGCCGCGGCATTGATGAATACATCGTTATGCCATTCTGCGTATGAGGTGTCAGTATTTTAACGATGTTTTACGAAACCGAGCTGTAATGTTAAACAGCTAGAGGTTTAGTGAATCAGCGGATTATACCATTTAACTGCGACATATATATCGCCTTTTCCCCGAACATTCATTTAGATGTCCGATTTTACCGCCCGGCTGTGCCAATTAGGGTTGGATCTCTATCAGCACGGAACAGCACTTTCCTATGCTGCTATCTTTTTCTGTCGCTCAGAACAGCAATTTGCTAGAGCGAGAGAGAACGACGGAACGCTGCAACACGGCCGGTGCTGAAGCGTTTCGTCGCTCTCTCTCGCTGTAGCAAATGACGCTTCTGAGCGACAGAAAAGCATAGGAAAGTGCTGTTCCGTGCTGATAGATGAGATCCAACCCTAAAACCTTACCTAAAGGCCCTGAATAAGTGTGTAGCAACCCACACACACATATAAAGTTATCAAAACATAAACTTACTTAGTCTCCGAAAACTCGAGACTAAGTACATTGAGTACTTTTTCGTCTCGGTGTTCCGGTGGCGTTTCAAAGTAATCCACGAAATCCCCCAGCGGCATGCGCAGGGTACACTGTTTGCGGACATCTATTACTTCAACCTGTAACCAATTAAAACCTATGTGAGCTAAAAGTATAAAATAATCTCTTTCTACTATATATTTTTTTTTATTTTTTTATTTACATCTGCAATGTGTTATTTAGTGTTCTACTGAGACTTCGCTGTCTGTCCGTCTGTCACAGGGCTCTATCTCTTGAACCGTAATAGCTAGACTCTTGAAATTTTTACCGATTATGTATTACTGTGGCTGCTATAACAACAAATAGTAAAAATAAGAAAATGGGGCTGGCCTATGTCCAGCAGTGGACTTCCTGTGGCCGATAAATTATTAACTTACTTCCAACTGAGCGCCACAGAACCTCAGCACAGATCTGACTGTAAAGGTCGCTGCGTTCGGCACCTTCAGCTCCAGCCCTTCTGGTGTGTGGAATATGACTGGCCGGGTAAACCCGTCATCTCTAAAATAAGAAAATATGGAAAATTAAATACCAAAGGAGAGGTAAAATGTTATATATTTCAGGTTAAGGTATATAATAGCAGTTATTTTCTTAGTAACAGAGTGGTCAATAACTGGAATAGACTACCAGAAGTGGTCACTACGCTTTCCATAAATGATTATTCCATAATTACATTTAAAAATAGACTTGACAAGTGGTTAAGGACAAATAAAGTGTCGTTAATAAATCTATGAACTGTGAAAAGACTTTATGGACTCTAAGCAATGTGTGAAATAGACATATCAGCTCTTAGCTACGCAGATTTTTCAAGGTGACAGCTTGATCTGAATAGATCAAGCTGTCACCTTGAAAAATCTGATAGCAGAGTTGGCAATTTCCACACACGAAAATTAGGACATTAACCTGATAAACTCCTCAGTGAAGTGATGTGCTCGTAGTCTCTGCAAGGCTGCCGAAACCGGTCGTAGAGGTCTGGCAGCCAGCGCTCGGACCCACGCTGGGGTTCCAACTTGGGAGGGATGGTTCTCTGCACCAATCTCATATCTGTCAGCTCGGTGGTTATTTGTGGGGATTTTCACTGGAATAAAGAGGTTATCATTTATTTTATGTAGCTATAATATGAAAATTTGTTTCTCAATTCAAGATTTTTTGTACTTGGTTTAAAACGTAACCACTAAAACAAGTTAACACTGCCAAATGATATTGATAGTTAACTCCAAATTGATCAAACATATTAAATTTTCAAACAATAAAATCTGATAACTTATTGAAGTTAGTCCTTTACACTTTGCCGTGTTTCTAAAAGTGTGTTGTAACACACCTAGGCATTTTAAATTATGTTTACCATGTTTTAGTAGGGATTTTGCTTAGAAACTATAGAAAGCACTAGGCGTATCAGAGCTATCAAGCAACTAAGTAGAGTTTGTGCTACAATTAAGCGGGAAAAGACCAGTCCATATGTAATGACTCTTAACGTTTTACATACACATCTTTGGTTATGAATTTTGAATACTTACAAACAGAGGGGCCATATGTCTGTGCACACTTGGGACAGTGATACTTATCAATGTCATCAGAGTGGTAAATTTTAACATCAACGCAGCTGAAATGCAAAAATTATTATGAATAACTTTCGAGCCATTACAACTCAAAACATATCAAAGGTGTACTGGTATACTTGTACTAGCTTTTGCATCCCTTGGAAGCCTCATTCTACAATAACACAGAGCCCTAGAATATTGCCACTAGTTATGCTTCAATTTATTTTTATTTATTTGTTTAAATTATAGACCAGCAGCTTATAGCTGATGTGTCTATTTCAGGCATTGTTAGAATTCGTCTTCACATATACACAAAATGTCCAATGTCTACTAAAATTGTTTTAAATGTAACTTTATTTGAGTGTAGCCAACTGTCCAGCCTATTTTTAAATGAGTTTATGGATGTGGCAGACACTACTTCCTCGGGTAGTTTGTACCAATTATTAACCACTCGGGTTGCTCAAAAAGTGGTGTGCAGTGTTGGTTTTTGCTAGCTCCTGGCTTATTTGGTTGTAATTATAATCATAATAATTGTAATATGTACAGTAGAAATAATTATTTTATCCTCTCAAGTTGTGTACAGTATTCAATAAGTATATTTGGACAATATTTGGACGATAATTAGCTTTAGTTTATCACAATATACCGAAACATCATTATAACTCAATCATCAGGATTGAAGCCCGTGTTGAAAACACTTGTTCTTGCTTGCAGTTTCACAATATTTTTTTTATTCTACCAAAAATTATCTTATATTTTGGGCTCTAAATGTAGCTTTTCGCGGACAAATGCCACTATAACGAAAAGTGTATCCTAAAATTGGATAGAAGAGGTCTTATCAAGAGTATCAAAGTAGAAATTACTACAAAAACAAAGAGTAAAGTCAACACTTGTAGGTTTGTATGCAACGATGTAAACAATGCATTATACGACAAAGGACTTTTTATAAGCCCCAGAATATTTTTGCTACTGTCCATCAAAGCATTAAATGCCTAAAAGACTAACAAATTTTAATTAAAACAAGAATAAATTAACAAAACATTCGGGAGAAAAATTATGGCCGAACGGCAAAGCACTGTCAAATTTCAACACAGGTTTTTTAACACAAGTCACAGTTCCCACACTTAAATTTATATATTTTTCACTGTACCTTCCATGAAACCATTCACGACAGCAGTCACATTCTATCATAAATTGTCCAACATTATATGGTTGACCACACAAACAATAAGTTTCCTTCGATGACGCCATTTTAATGGCGAATAGACAATTTCTTATTTTTTTTCTCCACGTCATATTGAAATTGCCATATTTAAAATTATATCATAGACAATTCATGCCTACACAACGCTATCTAGTAGGACATTTTTGAAACAATAGCACAGACAATAGAAACTATAGCGCCATCTATATTGGATATTCAGAGTATAAATCTGTCCAACAGATTCCTAGAGGGCGCTACTATATCGTACTTCTTCCCTTACACCTTACACCAGTAATTATTTATTATTATTTGCAGGAGTAATATTGTTCTGTGATTATTTGTACTTACACGACTGAAGCCCAGTCTGCTCACAACACAAAGTATTGTTTCTTTTTAGGGTTTGGTATCCAAAGGGTACCAACAAGACCTTATTACTGAGACTCCGCTGTTTGTCCGTCTGTCAGTCCGTCTGTCTACGTCCTCTCTTGAACCGTAGTAGCGAGACACTTGAAATTTTCACCGAATATGTATAACTGTGTGTGGCGTGGCCCCTATAACAACAAATAATAAAAATAAGATTAAGTTAAAAATAGTAGTACCTAGTAATAGAGAACTAGTCCACTCTCCGCCCATGTCATCAAAAAAGGCAAAAAGACTCCCCCATTCCCTTTTGGTGCTTACGGAATACTCGAACGGCCCGTAATTATCTGAAAATCTATCAAACGTTTGATTTCGAGGGCAAATTATTTAAGAATATAGCGCTTGAAATATTTCTGTAGCTATATAGGTAGTCGTGACTTTAAAAATTACTAGGTATTTAATTATTAATAACAGGCAAGGTCATGATCATTATATACTTAGTGCCTAGGTATCAAGTTGGTATGGTAACTATTTAAATAACGTGTAGATAATAAAATAATGTATTATTATTTTACTATATACTAAAAAGTAAGTTAGTAAGTAAATAAAATCTAAGTCAGTCAGTCTCGTGAGTTCACGGTTGGCAATATAGTGTTCCCGAGGACTATAAGCTTTTAGCCCTAAATTTAAGCCTAACGGTCCTTATTTGCGCTATGCTATGACATTTTTAAAAGCCGATGGGCCTAAAGAGCCTTTTTTGCGGCTGTAGATTTTTTCAAGTAAAAAAAAGCGTATGTTTAGACGAAAGGCAGTTTTGAGACTCAGCCTTAGTAAGCCATCATAAAAAAGAATAAAGCATTTATTTAATTTTGCATTTACTTGAAGAAAATTAATATTTTACTTAAGTATCGCCAAAACAACATTGAACCAAAAGCACCAAAAGCCTATAACAACTTGTAGTCCTGTAACAGCCTATTCAACAGAACTAGCCTTAAAGATTAAAAGCCTTCACAGGCTTTTAGCCTGTCAAGCCCCTTAATTAAGAGTCTAGCCTGCTTTAAAATGGCTAAAATTCTGCTTACGTAATACTTGAACAGTCCCTTACTGATGCGGCGTTGCCAGTGGATGTAACTATATGATATGACCAAATAGGTCACTGAAAAAGCGCATGAACGCACAACGAGCACAGCGAAGAACTTTGCGTAGGTTTGTGCAGCCCCGGATCTAGACTTTATTTAGGAGGGGCGAAATGTAACGCCCTTGGCCCATGTCCAGTTATTTCTGGCGTGGCGACGGAGGGGAGGGGTGCAAATAGGAGTCTTTTGTGAACCATTATAACAAAATTCGAATATAGCAAGGTTAGAAAGGTGCAAATATTTGATTTTGCCGCCCGGGGCGTGGGCCCCAGCTAGCCCCTAGATCCAGGGCTGGGTCTGTGAGGAATGACAAGGGATCTGTAGTAGTAGACCTTTTCTTCATAGTGTGTCATTGATAGACGACACAATGTTCCGGCCGCCCAGAATTTGTCAAATTGGCTCTAAGTTGCGTGTCAATAGTCATTTAATAAGGCCTAGCACTCCGCCCAAGGGTGCCCTCATTTGAAATAAACAATAATACCAACCTACTTGCTAAACATGAAAATTATACTTTAATGAAAATTAAGATTGATTTACCTATTCACATCTCAATAAAAATAGTTAAAATATGTTTTTATTTAGTTTAATTTGCATTATTCTATTCTTTAGTTTTTAGTTACGTTTGCGTACCTAGATTGGTTCAAAAAAAAAAATTAGTATAAATTCCTTGAGCTGTAAATTGGTACCTAGTAATGATTAAGAACGAACACCATTGTAAATGAAATGTCAACCCAAGGTCAACCCCATCGATCCCACTTCTGAACAAAATATCATGTTTATAACTATGATGTTATGAACGTAACGTAACGTAACATAACGAGATGAATCTCGATGGTGATGTTTATGTTCATTTTTGGATTTTTTTGCAAAATGGTAATAGTATATTTATCATTGACCGAGTGAGTGAAGAGGACCAAGAAGAGCATTTATAGATCATGTAAAGGAGGAAGTTGACGCCGTGTCGTATAAGAGAGGTCAAAAGGATGGCTCAATAGAGGGAGACATGGAAACTACTCCACCGACAAGAACGTAGTTCTTAAATTATAGATAGATACATTTTTTTTACGGGACCATTCTTGTATAATAAACTTCATGCTACTCTTAATATCCTGTCTCTCCCTAATTACTCATGTAAACGCCTTCTCTCTAAATATCTCCTAACGCTATCCTACGATGACTCTGAACGTTTATTACTTACCCTTCAATAAATTACTTCTTACTTACGATTACTTTCTTATTAATTACAATTACAATTACTTTCTTTACAGCTTTTACTCAGGTTGCAATGTATGAATCCATATTTGTCTGGATTGAAGCTTGTGAGTTAAATTAATTATAGTTATTTCTAGTTATGTTTAGTTAATTTAGATTATATTTTAAACTATGTACCTAATCCAAGGGCGGGGGCACTGGAGAACTGGAACACAGGTTCAGCCTTCATCAGTCTCCAGTCTCCTTCAATCGGTGCTGGTAACTCAAACGGTTATGAAACCGTTTACTGTTTTTGTACGTATTGTAAGATTTTTGGAGGAATAAACGATTTTTTATTATAAATAGAGTGAGCGAAGGAAGCACACGATCTCTCGATCGAAAGAGCGCAAGCACGGATACATAAGAGTACAAAGTTTACCTGTGTGGTTCCGGGTTGGAATAGGACCACTCCATCTCTTCCTGTGGATGTCGTAAGAGGCGACTAAAGGACTACTAAGCACAAACATCTCGTGCTACATTTGCATTCCCAAGGAGGGTTAACGTCGGGCGGCGGCCGGTTGTAAAACTTTTCGCACAAATACATTCCCAAAGAGGGTTGACGTCAGGCAGGCGGCCGGTAGTAAAACTATAGCCAAATCATTTAAACTGTTCCGGCTATTTTTTCTCCATTTCGCAAGGTATTTGGCATCCTATGGTGAGAAGAAAAAGCGGGAAAGCGCACCCCGGGCCCTCAAGAGCACAGCTGAGGATGCAACCGGGAACGCACTTAGGCAAACTATGCTGAAACTATTTTAAGGGTGAATTCAGTCCGTGATACTGAACAACTTTTCCCAAGGAGCACCTATATCAAAATATGAAAAATAATTTTTTGCTGCTTGCCGAATTCCAGTTTTCCGGCTGTTGTCGCCTACAGGCTTCAGGTCAAATTTTGTGAGCAGGTTCGATAATTACTTACCTGTGTAGAATTTTTTTGTCGAGCCGCTCATTTTTTAAAATGGCGGGAATATGGGCGTTTAAAACGTAAAAATTGAAATGATTACAGCCATTTCGAAAAAAAATGTTCAGAAATATCATAAAACTTTTCGTTACCTTTACCTTTAGTAAGATGCTAAGTACTTCATCATCCGATAAACTTCAAGTGGTCAAAGACAGACTCAGGTCTACAAGTCGCATCACAGAGCCATAGTAAAATAGGATAGACAAGAATTGTAAAACCTATACAACTATACCTACCTTTAAGAATTCTTTAACACTTTTTGCCTCAGAATCATCATTTCTAAGAGTCTAGATAAATAAATAAACGGGCAAGTGCGAGTCGGACTCATACATGAAGGGTTCCGTACCTCCGTACAATGTTTTAAAACGCTAAAAAAACACGTTTTTTGTATGACGACCCGCTTTAATTCTTAACTTTTTTTATTTTTAGTATTTGTTGTTATAGCGGCCACAGTAATACATAATCCGTGAAAATTTCAAGGGTCTAGCTATTACGGTTCAAGACATAGAGCCCTGTGACAGACGGACAGACGGACAAACAGACGGACAAACGGACAGACGGACAGACAGCAGAGTCTCAGTAATAGGGTTCCGTTTGCACCCTTTGGGTAAGGAACCCTAAAAATGATTCGGAGGAAAAACACATTTTACAAATTATAAAAATACAGAAGAATAAGAAACCGGCCAAGTGCGAGTTAAACTCGTGTGGAGAGAGTTCCGTACAATTGATTGAATTCTTATAGGTTTTCCAGTAATCTACAAGCAATGAACTATATTTCGTATTGTTTTCAAAATTTTAGGCTTAGAAATTTCGGAGATCAGGGGGGGGGGAATGGTCAATTTTTGTCTTCTTTCATGAATAAAATCAAAACTATTTATTTTATAATTAAAACAAAAATATATTTGAGATCCTCATAACGAGCCCTTTCCTTTGATATATGACACAGTAAGGTTTGCAAAACTTTTTATTTCAATATGTTAATTTATCCCCCGAAAATGACCCTTATTTAAAAAAAAAATATTTATTTACTTTGCACATATGTGTTTGGGACATAGGATTACACCATCCTACCAAATAATGTGTTAGATCGCTTCATACATTTTGGGCCCTCATTGTTGCACTACGTGTCGCAGCAAGTATTTTTACGTCATTTTGTAGGAAAAAATCCTTAGATTACAAAAATATTTTTTTTAGATTTTATGGACGTTTGTACACTATATAAAAAAGGTTTTTTACTTTTTCTACATTGGGAAATAGCAGTGACGCTATCTGGCAACAATGGCAGCAAGATGGGTAATGCATCTTTGACGGAGCGTTTTGTTCACTAGTTGTTCATTGAAATATATTTTTTTACAATACGATAAAAAGTGTATGGTATAAAATCTCATAAAAATATAATAAAAACAAATCAACAACTTCATATCTTGCATCATGCATTTATTTAAAGTGATTTGCTGTCAAGAGGTTTGGTGACAGACAGTAAAACAAAACGTGATTGACAAATGAAATGAATGAACATGAATGATTCATATTGTATAAGAAACTGAAGCTTTATCATAAGTTCTAACCAGTGGCGCCATCTGGTAGCAAGGTTTCGCAACACCAAAGGATTAAAAGAACTTGGACTTAAACTCGCGATCTCGTTTCAAATACGACCACGTTCTAAACAACTGAGCTAGTGATTAGCCTCGCATGTCGAATTTCTCCACCATTTGATATTCCTATTCTATAACACGCATTAAGAGTTAGGTGAGAACTTATTGACTAGATGGCGTTTTATTGATTTTTTTTAATCAAAATTCTGCTATGTTTTAAGTTTCATAGGCATGGAATGATTGATGACATCTCGTTCGTTCAGTAAGTATGGCGGTATAAAAAATGGATTATCATATGGGAAATTATTAAAAACCCAAGTATAGAATACGTAAGGTTTTTGTAGTTTTTTAATCGTAAAATATGTTTTTATTAAATGTTATTAACAATTATAGTGCTATGCTTGTGGGGCTTGAGGGGGCCCAAATGAGAACAGATTATTTCACCTGATTCAGTCCAGTAGATTCGGAGCAAATTGGCTGTGACAGACGGACGGACAGACAGACGCACGAGTGATCCTATAAAGGTTCCGTTTTGTCATTTTTTGTACGGAACCCTAAAAAATAAAAATAAATGTGATTTGTCCCCCAAAATACCTAGCGGTTCCACAGAAAATAGTTGAAGATATTGCATACATTTTTCCTGAATCCATTCGAACTGCTCCTAGTCGCGCTAGCTTTAAGATACAGGTATTTAAACACTTTTTGGCCAAGTTATAAAAGTTGATTTAACCCCCGACGTTAAGAATTGCTGCATTTATCTATTTATTTATATGTATAGTATATGTAGCGTATATATATGTATAGGGTATATATATATATATGTATATATATACATATATATACATATATAAATAATATATATATATATATATATATGTAACAATGTACATTGTGTATTTTATGTATACTACACTTTATCTTGCAACCCACATTTAGACTTTCTGTATAACCCAAAGGTTGACTGGTAGACAACGCTTTTAGCGTTAAGTTCGCCTATTGTTCTGTACAATTTGTATTTGATGGACAATAAAGATTAAATAAAATAAATAAATAATTGCATTCCACTCTCCACGCGTCTAATGACTATGCTTTGTGCAATTACACATCATGCAGGTGGCTTGTAACTCAAAACTCTTATGACACAGTTGTGCAAAATATGACGAACGTGCAGTTGCGTAAGCGTATTATGCTGGTCACGTGACGGGCACTATTTTAGGGAAGGGATAAGGGTTTATCGATACACGTTGTACTTAAGTACATTGGGCCCACATCATCAGGTTCTTTTTCAGTCTCCACTGCAGGAGCACGACCCTCTCTGCACTATCAGAGCTTTACAAGGCAGAGCAGTCAGAGGATTTGGCCTACACTCTCCACGCTGGCCAGGACGGGTTGGAGAGGTCTCATTGATTTTTATATGTTTTGTTTAGCTTGTGTTTCCTAGTCGCCTTCTAAGACATCCACGGGAAGACTTGGAGTGGTCCTATTCTACTATGCCGGGAACCACACGGCTAGGGCTATCAATAGAGAGTATGCATGCATTTTTTTATATTTTTAATCGATAGTCCTCGTCGAGAAATAGCCGCAAAAAATAAATAAGTGCCAAAAAACATGTATATGGTATAGAAAATAAATATTAAAAATAGCAAGTAGATTATAACAACTAAAACACGCCATTTTAAAATATGACGTCAAAGTCTGCAATATCCGCTAGAGACAGAAGCTGTCAACGCATGTTTTTCTTTTTTGGGTACTTTTGATATTATCAGCCAGTGATTTTTATTAAACCTCTATATAAAAGTACATACATTTCGAATGTCTTCGATAGTTAAACTACATGGACGGACAGTCCTACCGAACGCACCCGAACTTGTCATTTTTGTGAAGTTTGTCGTCATTTCCCTTTAGTTTGTCAAAAGTTCCCGCGCAATATTTGCATATTTTCAATAATTTATTTCTAGTCCAAATAAGAGTCAATAAGAAAAATAAGTAACTAGGCGTGGTAACGTGTTAATAGAAATTGTAAAATAAAAATATGAGCCGGATTGGTATTACATGCATATTCCTTATTCCCAAGTATTATTTTTTAAGTTAAGGACATGGTTATGTTTCTTGTATTAGTATTGTCTTACAGCCCTGGACTCTGTCTGCCCGTTAGGGATAAAGACGTGATAATGTACCTATCTATATTTATGTGTGTTGGATTCATGACAATGATAAGTATTCAAGTAAAAGGTAGACGTAACGCATGAACTCTCTACCATAGTTAGCTAGCCGTTACTTTTAAGAAATACTTTTTATTTCAGCTTTAAGGCCGTACCAAAATTTTCCGGGGTCCAGTGCTGCCCCCATTTAAAATAAATAATTTCAAAGAAAACGGAGACATTATTTAAAATTTTGCTACTACTAAGTCCTAGATAACCCTTCAAAGTATTTTATAAACTACTGTTTACAGTTTAAAGTGAGAACGTTACTATGCATATTGCGAAAAACGGCCACTTTTGGCAAGTGTAAAGTAAAGTAAAGCTTAACGTTCTCATTATAAACTGTAAACAGTAGTTCACAAAATAGTTTGAAGGGTTATCTAGGACTTGGTAGTAGCAAAATTTTTAATTGATGTCTCCGTTTTCTTTAAAATGATTTATTTTAAATGGGGGCAGCACTGGACCCCGGAAAATTCAGGTACGGCCTCAAATGAAGTCACTGGCAAAAACTAGCCTAACATACCTAAATATTTTTGTTTATAAGTAATTAATAAAAAAGAAACGACCGAGCCTTACAGTAGGTAGTCGCATATGATGTGTAAGTGATGTGCCGTTCCCGTTCCCCAAATTTCCGGGAACATTCCCGGGAATGATCTCAAAAAATCGAACATTATTATTTATCAGACCTATTTTTTATCACTGTGAATATATTTCACTAACGTAAATGCATCACTTGATATGGTTATAATAGAAATACTTGTATCATATATTCCGTAACATTCCCTAGAATACGGGAGGAACGTTCCCAGATTCCCCGGGAACGGCACATTAATGAAATAACATCTTACTCGTACATCTCACAATGATAGGTAATGAATGGAAATGACTAACATGCTGTGCCGAGCCGAGCCGACCCCAGTTATCTAGAGTGAGTGGGTTAAGGGCAGGAAGAAAAAGAAGAACAATAGGTAATTTAAATATCCAGAACATATTAAGGTAGCAGGTAAGCTATATGGTTATAATAATCAGTTGTAACTTCTTACACTGCAGGTTTACCTTTCAAAGATTATATAAAGATACCACGTGCGGCTGTGATTAAACAATTGCATTGCAGATGATAGCAACAGCTGCCTACAACACTATGTCAGTGTCGTAACCGATTCTCGATGCCAGTCGGTTAGTAAGCAGTGAAATCTTAGGTCTCGAGTGCCGCTTTCCCCGCACTACTGCGGCGAAATGATCAATATTAAATAATTAAATAATAGGTACTAAATAAATATCTTATAAAAGTGTCGCGTTGGATATTGTACTGTGTTGTTTGTAATAATGTGAAAGTGGAAAGTTCGAAGGTAAAAAGAAAGTTGTTTTTAAATGTTCTTACCAACTTCAGTTAATATAGGTTTCAAAAATAAGTTTGCATGTAAGTATGTATACATTAATGTATTTATATCACATAAAAAAATGTGGGATTAAGTAAGTATTACACGTTAGTAATTTAATTCTTATACTAACACAATATTTTCAAATTTTATTTCGATAAAATAAAAATAAAATTTACCTACTTATCTACTTCAATATATAATTAAAAAAAAAAATTTTTCATCGTGCTTGCAAAATGGAACTTATTTGTACTTTAAATCGTATCGATAAAAAAAAATCGACATATGGCCGACTCTAGTTTGGCACCACTAGGGTCCTAATTAAGTTCCAACTTTCTAAGAACTAATAAAAAAATCAGCTACTAAAAAAATTATTTTATGTAAATGCTTTTTTCTGTTTGTTCATATATACTTACATTTTTAAGTGTTTGTCTGTCTGTGGTATCGTAATTCCTTAACAAATAGATCGATTTCGACAGGTTTTTTTAACGAAAGCCTTAAGGTGAAGATGTAGGCAAATGGCCTTGAAGTGTGAAATAAATTGTTAACTCGTAAATATGGTGATAATTTCCATATTGCTCTTCGTCATGCACTAGATAACCCTTTAAATTATTTTATGAACTGCCGTTGAAACTATTATTGGTGATCCATCTAGCTTTAAAACTTGCCGTGGTCACTTTTGGCGGAGGCAAGTTTTAAAGCTAGACGGACTAATGTAAATACTTTCAACGGTGGTTTATAAAATAATTTAAAGGACTATCTAGTGCATGACGAAGAGTAATATGGAAATTATCTCCATATTTACGAGTTAACAATTTATTTCAAATGAGGGCGCCACTTCAAGGCCATTTGCCTATACCTCCACCTTAAATTGTCTGTCGAGATGGTTCTTAGCTATTTACACATACACTAATTATGCAATAATGGAAACTTTCCCCTTTAGCAAAGCCATTTCAGTGAAATCCGTCCTAATACAACTGATACAACGTTACAGCAAATCTCCCCCTTTTTAACCGACTTCAAAAAAGGAGGAGGTAAATTTGACTGTATGTTTTTTAATGTATGTTTGTTACGCGATATCTTCGCCAATTGTCATTCATCTCGAACTTCTCGGTATCGATCTCTCATCAAATCTTAACTTCGGTAGCTATATTGAGTCCAGGGCTAAGACGGCTTCTAATAAACTGGGCATCCTCTCCAAGGTCCAACGGTATTTTACCCCTGACCAACTGTTGAGCCTTTACACAGCTCAAGTCCGCTCATGTATGGAGTATTGCTCCCACCTATGGGATGGATCTGCCCGCTATCAGCACGAAGCCCTGGAAGCTATCGACAGACGTGCCAGAAGACTCGTTGGTGATGAGTTGCTTACGGCAGGACGGCTCCAGAGCCTCGAACATCACCGACTAGTAGCAAGTCTGTGTGTCTTCTACAGGCTGCACTTCGGGGAGTGTGCGCAGGAATTGCATAATTTAATTCCCCCAGTACCATTCCACCATCGGACAACACGATGTGGACAGGGATTCCACCCATTTGTGGTCGATATTCCTCTTCATCGTACCTCTCGATTCGCCTCCTCCTTCATTGTACGAACCGCTAAGGTGTGGAATTCCCTCCCTGCGTCGATGTTTCCCCATACATATGATTTAGGGATTTTCAAGGCAAGAGTGAATAGGCACTTTTTGAGTCTGCGTGATACACCTTAGACCTCATCTTAGCTTCTCATCAGGCTTGATAGAGGTCAAACGCACTCAAATTTCTAATAATAAAAAAAAAATGTTTTTTTTTTATTCTTTTTTTATTTGAAAGCCTTTACTACCAAGTTGGTCCCATTTTAATTTGGTGAAGATATGATGACGAACTTTGGAGATATGGAAGAACTCCTAAAAAAAATTGAAGTCGGTAGTTTTTTTTTGTTAAAATTTTTATTATTTCCTCTCCAATTGGGCCTTTTGAATGTTTGGTGCAAGGCAAACAGAGAGCTGTG
The DNA here is from genome assembly GCA_963576875.1 of Acrobasis repandana. Taxonomy (NCBI): domain Eukaryota; kingdom Metazoa; phylum Arthropoda; class Insecta; order Lepidoptera; family Pyralidae; genus Acrobasis; species Acrobasis repandana. The sequence continues at coordinate 13,062,945 of OY756239.1, forward strand.
TTCCTTATTTCAAAAAACTTAATATATTAACTTTATACAGTTTATATATTATGGAAGCATGTTTATATGTAAAACAAAATTTGGATAAATTCAAACAGATTACTAATAGGCACCCCAGAGCCTGTAGAAACAAAATACAAATACACCCACAGCAAAATTCCAACATGGCTGCATATGACAAAACAGTGTATATTTTAGGACCTAAATTATATAACAAATTACCTGACTGTTTGAAAGAACTTAATACTAGACTATTTAAATTTAAATTGAAACAATTAATAGTACAATAATGTTATTATAGTATAGAGGAATTTATATGTGACAAATTATATGATATTGAATGATTTATAATTAAGTAATTATTTTTGCAACACCCGAGAGGGTAAGTAAGGAGAACTGTATATAGTTATAAGACCTTGTGAACTCTTACTATGCAAATAAGGATTGATTGATTGATTGATTGATTGATTTTTCGCAACATCTTGTGTAGAATGAAGTCTTTAGTGTGCCTCTCTTTGATTAAAATCCGTCAATAAATAACGCTAAGTAAAGTTCCATTTTTGGCCAATCTCGAAATTGAGACACTTCGACCGCTCGTCCAAAGAAATATAAAGTTGAGTAGGTACCTACTTACTTAAGTATCTACAAAAATCAAAATCAAAATAACTTTATCATCATAGGATATTTATAATATCTCTTAATAATAGTCACTTTCTTTTGTTTTGCACAAATGTTGACGTGAAATCGTTACAGCTAAGTTTATGCCGCTTCCTAGGCGCAAGTGCAAACAAAATGCACTGCACTTTTTCTCTAAAGACGTCAACTAACAAACTTTAAACTTAAAATAATGGACTGAGAATACATTAAATAAATAAATTGGTAAATTGTGTAACAAGTACAATAATTAGGTGTTGTTATAAAATACTTGTACCAGTAGGTCCCGTTCTTCCGTATCTATTCATTTTTTAATCTACCTACATTGTTTGGTCATAATTGAAATTAAACTATAAGAAAGAATTACGAAATTTTAAATAATGTCAATTTGTAAATGTTGTATGTACCAATGTACCTACCTAAATTATGACATGTCTAAGTATACAAACCTTTAAGAGGGACCCGCGCCGAGCTCAAGCCAGTCTTTTTTGTCTTTAAGATAGTCCTTACGGGTTAGTACAAAGTAAAAAAAAAACTTAACGCCTTACTTACTGGATCTCTGCTGCCTATTTCTGTCCATGTAAGGTATTTGAACCGAACAGGCTTTGGCCACTCACTTAGCAAGTACATCGTATGAATAAATTATTACTTACTTTTTATGCACGATTATCCTAGTAGACAATGGAAAACTTAATTACATACAAAATTACATTATCACGTCTTTATCTCAACCGGGGCAGACAAGACCTCTACACTTAAAAATTATGTAATTTTACATGCAAAAAATTACATAAACCTGTGAAATTCCCGAAAAATCTGGGAAATTTACGGAAAAATATGTAAAAATGACAAAAATTATGTAAAATTTCATATTTTTAAAATAAAATAAAATTAGTATATATGATATATATATAATAGTAAAAAGTTTATATGAACTACAAAGTTCGTATCTGGTCTAGGATTAAGGCCATACTTATATGAATTTTCCGGGGTCCAGTGCTGCCCCCATTTAAAATAAATCATTTCAAAGAAAACGGAGACATTATTTAAAATTTTGCAACTACCAAGTCCTAGATAATCCTTTAAAGTATTTTATGAACTACTGTTTACAGTTTATAATGAGAACGTTAAGCTTTACTACGCACATTAGCCAAAAGTGGCCGTTTTTCGCAATTGTGCGTAGTAAAGCTTAACGTTCTCACTTTAAATTGTAAACAGTAGTTCACAGAATACTTTGAAGGGTTATCTAGGACTTGGTGGTTGCAAAATTTTAAATAATGTCTCCGTTTTCTTTTAAATGATTTATTTAAAATGGGGGCAGCACTGGACCCCGGAAAATTTAGGTACGGCCTTAAACTGTAATGTAAACAGTGGTTCATAAAATAGTTTAAAGGGCTATCTAAGGCTTCACAAAGACATTTAAAATGATATCTCCGTTTTCTTTCAAATAATTTATTTCAAATGGGGGCTGGGCCCCGGTAAATTCATGTATGGCCTTAAGGAAAAAACAGAATGTACCAGCTTGCTTCTCTTCGAGGATCAGACAGATAAAAACCGATCAAGGGAATGGGTGAGAACCTGAATGTGGCCCATCACTTTTTTGACTCCTAATCTTTCTCCACCGTCTCGCCCACCATAATCACACTAAAATTGGTCTTTGGGTTTTGTGGTCCTGGGATCTGTCTGATTACCACAAGACCCAAAATTCTCTGTCTGCTGCATTAGGGATAAATACGTAATAATGTATGTACACTGTTAAAAATTAAGTAATTTTACATGCAAATCAACCGGCCAAGTGCGAGTTCAACTCGCGTGGAGAGGGTTCTGTACAATTGATTAAATTTTTATAGGTTTTCCTGCAATCTACAAGCAATGAACTATATTTAGTATTTTTTTCAAAATTTTAGCCTCAGTAGTTTCGGAGATCAGGGGGGGGGAATGGTCAATTTTCGTCTTCTTTCGTGAATAAAATCATTACTATTCATTTTACAATATTAACAAAAATATATTTGAGATCCTCATAACGAGCCCTTTCATTTGATATATGACACAGTAAGGTTTGCAAAAATTTTTTTTTTAATTTCCTAATCTGTCCCCCGAAAATGACCCTTATTTTAAAAAAATATTTATTTACTTTGCACATATCGAGTTGCAAAATTTTAAATGTCTCCGTTTTCTTTGAAATGATTTATTTTAAATGGGGCAGCACTGGACCCCGGAAAATTTAGGTACTGCCTTAAGTAGACTTTATAATACTAAAGTGTTTATGTCATAGGATTACAACATTTTTCAAAATTTCACTTGATTCGGTCCACTAGATTCGGAGCAAATTTGCTGTGACAGACGGACGGACAGACAGACGCACGAGTGATCCTATAAGGGTTCCGTTTTTCCATTTGTTGTACGGAACCCTAAAAATTAAATAAAGTTTACATAATTTTTGTCATTTGTACATATTTTTCCGTAAATTTCCCAGATTTTTCGGCATGTATAATTTTTTTGCATGTAAAACTACATAATTTTTAACAGTGTATGTAGGTAGGTAGGTATTTTTCGAAATTAGACAGACAGTTCCTTTACAGACAGAAAGATTTAAAATCTTTGTTATATTATTCTATAGGCCTTTGCCCAGCAGTGGAACATGTATGGCTAGAATTTTTTTTTACAGTTAACCCGCAAATCGATGTATAGGATGTACATCCATTTGGTACACGGGTACTGTACCTATGTAGGTTTAAACAATCATTTTGAGCGGTAGTTCTTAAAAATATTCCCATAGCGGGCAGTAATGACGCCATCAATTTTATGCATGGGAACTGAAAAATTTTTTTTAGAAGCCTATCTTGTGCGGTATCAAATGAAAGGGTTTTATGAGCCGATTCTAAAAATATACTACACTATGACCTTTCTGCCACCTGTTTTCTACACATCTAAGAAATATTTTCGAAATATACTATATTTGGGCTCTTCCAAGTAGGAGACGGCTTTGTAAATTTTTGTATAACATACGCCAAATATCAAACCTCAAAAAGGCGATTTTAAAAAATAAAACATTTACAATACAATACAATACCCTTTATTGCACAAAAGTAAAAAACAGGACATAATTATCTTAAAAACTAGGAAATGCGCAAAAGGCTGCCTTATCGCTAAGCAATTTCTTCCAGGCAACCTCGTTTATATAGAAAAAGATGATGGGAAATTAATTAATAAATTGGAACATTTACTATTTTTTTTATTTGTTTTCTTTTTAAACCTACAGTACACGGGTACTTTAGGTTTAAAAAATCATTTTTAGCGGTAGTTGAGTGTTACATGGGTACCAAATGGCTATCTTGTACATCGATTTGCGGTTTTTTTTTACGTAGCTCGACCACTACGAGTACATTGAAAATCTCGAATAGCCATGTCAATAGGCAACGTGGCTAGAAACCCGATTAGTAGATAGGTACTACCTACTTAAATACCATCGGTAAGTACCGGTACATAAGTATTTATGTAAAAAAACCGGTCAAGTGCGAGTCGCACTCGTACATGAAGGGTTTCCTACCTCCGTACACTGTTTATAAACATATAAAAAAATCACTTTCTTGCACGACTACTTTTACTTACTCGCATCTTATTTTTTGTAAGTAGGTTTTCCTATTTGTTGATGGCCACAGTAATGCATAATCGATAATTTCAAGAGTCTAGCTATACGGTTCAAGAGATAGAGCCCTGTGACTGACGGGCAGACAGCGAAGTCTCAGTAATAGGGTCCCATTGGCACCTTTTATATACGGATCCCTAAAAAAGTATATATGATGCTTAACATATGCCGTCAGAACTTAAAGTGGCCCTTTACATAATTAGGTGTACCTCAATCGTTAAAAAAAATGCCAATATGTAAACCTTTGACTAACACTCAGAACACGTTGATTTCGGTATTTACCTACCATGCCCGGTCAAAACTATGAGTGCATTAAATCCTCTGGATCCGTCATCCTTCTCTAAACCTGATCTGGCTGTGATAAAACACATTTCTTTATCATTCAATGTGGACTTTGAGAAGAAAGTATTAGATGGACAAGCCGTCTATAATATTGATGTTATCGAGGATATAAATGAAGTGATTTTGGATGTTAGAAATCTAACAATAAATAACATAGAGCTTGTACATAACAATACCTTCCTATCTATTTAAACAAAAGAGTTTGTAATTATAAAAACGAATCATATTTATAAACAAAGGTCAATGACCTTCCATACACAAAAGTCATTGATAAAAGTCAAGCTCACATACAAAATATCCGACAAAGCCGCGTTTACTCTCGCTACATCTGAATCAATATCGTCGATTGACGACTGAGCATATATTTGGAAGTCGTCTGCATAAAAATGGTAAGACCAGCCAAAGTAAGGAGATAGAAAGTTTATATACTTAATGGGAGAATGCATAAGATGGATGGTTTATAAAAAGGGCGAAAAGTAAAGGCCCTATTCGTCAACGTAGACCTAAAGACGTTGACAGCTGAGACTGCTCTGCATACTTTTCTCCATTCCGAAAAACCTTTTTTCTCCTGATTTCTGTATCAGTCCGAGTCCCACAGCTGAGAACTTGAAATTTTTGAGGTTTTTGAAAATCTATTGAATATTTTTTATACGCCTACCACGAGAGATTTTCTTATATTTATCCCGAACCCGAAGGTTGACTGGTAGATAATGCTATTAGCATTTAGTCTGCCTTATGTAGCATTTTTTTTTTTGGTAAATAAAGTTTTAATAATTTAAAAAAAAATAAAGGAGACAAAATACCACCTTGAGGTACACCATTGGACAGATCATTCCAGTCCGACTGTACGCGGTCCATACGAACCGCTTGTTGTCGGTTACGTGGATATTATGAAAACCAATCTAAGACTGAAGACGAGAATTCAAGATGTTCAAGGATAGTAAGCAAGATACCGTGGTTCACCATACTGAAAGCATTGGAAAAGTCAATGAGAACTAAAACGGTGACCAATGTATTTTCCATGCCCAACTGAATATCCTTGATGACTTTCAGAAGATCAGTAGCAGTACTGTGACGGGGACGAAAACTAGATTGGAAGGGAGTAAAGAGGGAGTTGGTAAAGATATATCTAGGAGGACACTTGAGCGTGAACTACAGCTTCAAGTATTTTTGACAGAAAAGTAAGTAGGAAGTATCGATATTAGGCCTAGAATTTTTCAAGAGAGAATGGGTGGACACTAGAAAGATGAATTACAAACGCTTTCTTCCATAGCCAAGGAAAGGTTTTAGCAGCAGACGAGAAATTTATGAGTAACTAGCTTTTGCCCGCGGCTTCGCTCGCGTAGATTTATACAAACTTTCATCACCTATTTTATCCCGTCTGGGGTGGAATTTATCAAAATCTTTACTTAGGGGATGCCTACGTCATAGTAGCTTTACGCATGCAAAGTCTCAGCTCGATCAGTTTAAAATTAACAAAGTTTCATACGAACTTTCATCCCCTATTTTATCCCCTTGGGGGTAGAATTGATCAAAATCCTTTCTTAGCGGATGCCTACGTCATAACATCTACCTGCATGCCAAATTTCAGCCCGATCCGTCCAGTGGTTTGGGCTGTGCGTTGATAGATCACTATGTCAGTCAGTCAGTCAGTCACCTTTGAGTCATATATATTTAGATTAGATTTATCTTAATGCCATACAACGCACGCTGTTAGTAAGTACATAGATAGTGTAGGTACTCTACTCAATGAACTCGCTGGGAGAATGTTATGGCAACTTACAAAAAATTATAAACAGATCTGGAGTACTATTTTTCAACGAGGAAGTCAGCGAAACACAATACCTAGGTGTAGTTTCCCAACTCACCGCTCGCGTTGCAACGCAGGCATCGTATTTTTGAAACCGTCTCGTGTCGGCGCTTTAAACTGTAAACAGTAGTTCATAAAATAGTTTGAAGGGTTATCTAGGGCTTGGTAGAAACAAAATTTGAAATTATATCTCCATTTCCTTTGAAATTATTTATTTAAAATGGACCCCGGACAATTCAGGTACGGCTTTAATATTGCTTTTCGTAGAAAATATAAAGTTGTCAATTGTTTTCTAAAAATTTCAACATGCGTGAAAAAGAACGACCAACAACACGAAGGAATTTAAGGCCGTACCTGAATTTTCCAGGGTCCAGTGCTGCCCCCATTTAAAATAAATCATTTAAAAGAAAACGGAGACATTATTTAAAATTTTGCAACAACCAAGTCCTAGATTACCCTTCAAAGCATTTTATTAACTACTGTTTACAGTTTATAATGAGAACGTTAAGCTTTACTGCGCACATTAGCCAAAAGTGGCCGTTTTTCGCAATTGTGCGTAGTAAAGCTTAACGTTCTCACTTTAAATTGTAAACAGTAGTTCATAGAATACTTTGAAGGGTTATCTAGGACTTGGTAGTAGCAAAATTTTAAATGATGTCTCCGTTTTCTTTGAAATGATTTATTTTAAATGGGGGCAGCACTGGACCCCGGAAAATTCAGGTACAGCCTTAAGGCGACGTGGGTTCACAATTTGCAATACCGTGCGTGTTTTTGAAAAATCACTGTTAATAAACTACCACAGTTTATTCCTCTAAAAATTTACATAAAAAATTTAAGGATTTTTTACAAACACCCACAATAGCTAAAACACGATAACGCATTTTTGGCTCGATAGAAAAAAATCACAAACATACCTCTAAATTTGCCTAAATTTGCCTTTATAATACATATTACTATTTATACAATCACCTTTTTATATGAAAATTATACCAAAAAATGTATTATCTAAATATCTATCCGTTTTGGCTACAGAAAAATTAATAAATATAATACAAAAAAAATTATAAATAAAACACTGCGAACTATCGTCGAGCACGGGCCTTTCTTCGCGCTTGACGAAGATTTCACTGTGTTTTATTTATTACTAGCGGCCCGCCCCGGCTTCGCACGGGTATGTATTATACATATAAACCATTCTCATGAATCACTTTATCTATTAAAAAAAACCGCATCAAAATCCGTTGCGTAGTTTTAAAGATCTAAGCATACATAGGGACAGACAGCGGGAAGCGACTTTGTTTTATACAACCTACACTTTCGGTGGAAGTTTGTTCTATTCAGTTTAGAAAAAAAAAATATTAAAAACCTCAATATTATTTTTAAGTCCTATCCATAGATATCTCACACGTATGGGTTTGATGAAAAAAAAAATTGAGTTTCAGTTCTAAGTATGGGGAACCCCCAAAATTTATTGTTTTTTTTTCTATTTTTGTGTGAAAATCTTAATGCGGTTCACATAATACATCTTCTTACCAAGTTTCAACAGTATAATTCTTATAGTTTCGGAAAAAAGTGGCTGTGACATACGGATGGATAGACAGATATGACGAATCTGGGTTCCGTTTTTTGCCATTTAGCTACCCTAAAAATGGAACCGAAATCGCCACCTTACTATTTATATTCTGTCATATACCTAGTATCTTGTTTCATTATAAAAATATAAATCGAAAATGGATATGATCAATGATGCTTACATTACCTATTTTGTGACGTTTTATTCTCTTGGCAGTACCCACAGACCTACCACTACTAGACCTGCATAGTGCGTGGCCACTTCAGTGCATCTCTTTGTATCTTTGATTGTTGTCTCCACCCATATTCTGCACACGTCACAGAACACACTATGGTTACTAACTTATAATAAGCTCAAATAAAACCCTAAATCACCTTTTAAATGATAAAATACCTAAAATTAATAACTTTCTTCGATCGTTTTGTGGTTTGTTTGGCCCAGATTTTGACAGTCGGCCAGCTTATAGCAGCCACGCCGATAGAGACAAAAAACATATCAGCGTTTCTTTCACACTCACGTTGTACTGTATTTGACAGTCTCTTTCTAGCAATATCGTTGCAAGTCTAGTAGTGATGTATGTGGCAGTACCAAATAATTTACTTTTGACCCAGCATTTACCGTTACCTGAGAGTCATCGAAGAGAGTATTATCATTTTTCTCTCCCTTTCATTTTTATTAGGGTTCCGTACCCAAAGGGTGCCCATGTGTCCCTATATTACTGAGACTCCGCTGTCCGTCCGTCCGTCTGTTCTATCTCTTGAACCGTAATAGCGAGACAATTTTTTTTTTTCTTATCTCTCTTAAAAATCAGCGTTTTAAAACATTGTACGGAGGTACGGAACCGGAAGTATCAACTCTATGACTCTTTGTAGCATAGTTTTTATAGAGCGCACCAACCAATCGTGACCGTCATAATATAATTTGTTTGACGCCCGAAACGCGACTATTCGGTAAAGGCGTTTTTATATAATTTTCATGTACGCCCGAACCGCGACTAACGTTTTTTTTGAGGAGCGCACGAAACGCGACTTTACAATGAAGGCATTTTTTTTTAATTTACGGAAACACCCGAATCGCGCCAAATTTATATAGATAAATAGATACGGACAAGTAAGATTAAACTTGTATTATGGGATACTAACTCAACGATACTATATTTATAATAAATACATATATAGATAAACACCCAAGAACCAGGACAATTTGAAAAAGGCCATTTTCCAACTTGCCCTGGCTGGGGATCGAACCCAGAACCTCCGGATTGGCGGACTAGCGTGTTAACCATTACACCACGGAGGTAGTCAATTTACTTGCTTACAAATACAATCTACGATGCACGAAACGCGTCCAGAACTTCAGACCGAAGTCGCGCACAAAAGCTAAGTGGTTTTATAAATTCTTAGGAAACCATATAAAATTAATTAAAATGCAAATACTGGCCCATAAAATCACACGCACTCACGTTTTAAAAGTCAGTGTAAATAACTTTTTATCAATAAGTACCTACGTAGGTATTAATCAATTGGAGACGTAAAGAATGATTTTAATAATTGGATAATAAATATTTTAGTATCAATTATGCTGAGCGTGGATTTTAATCAAGACAGTTTTAAGACAGACTATAATTTAAATAAACCGGCCAAGTGCGAGTTAAACTCGCGTGGACAGGGTTCCGTACAATTGATTGAATTCTTATAGGTTTTCCTGTAATCTACAAGCAATGAACTATATTTTGTATCTTTTTCAATTTTTTTGTGAATAAAATCAAAACCATTTATTTTACGAGTACAATGATAACAATAATATATTTGAGATCCTCATAACGAGCCCTTTCATTTGGTTTATGACACAGTAAGGTTTGCAAAACGTTTTTTTTTATTTCCTAATTTGTCCCCAGAAAATTACCCTTATTTAAAAAAAAAAAAATTATTTACTTTGCACTTAAGTGTTTGGGTCATAGGATTACATCATCCTACCAAATTTCACCTGATTCGGTCCAGTAGATTCGGAGCAAATTGACTGTGAACAGACGGACGGACAGACAGACGCACGAGTGATCCTATAAGGGTTCCGATTTTTAATTTTTTATACGGAACCCTAAAAAAACATTTTTTCATACAATTTTTATTGTGAGGCTTAAGAAGATACTTACATATCAAGATAAATGTAATAAGCCCAAACTCGATGGGCTTGCATCGTTTTTTTACAGGGTTCCATAGGAACCTTTCGACTCCATCTTAAGATCCGATTCTTGTTGTAATATGCATTGTGATTTTATTTATTTAAAAAAAAAATAGGCGGACTTAAGGCCTATAGGGCCTTTTCTACCAGTCAACCTACATAGTGGTGCTGATAAGAGCAAATTTTTGGACGGTTAGTACTTACCTACATTCAAATTAACTGTTTTGATCTGTGATTTTGACCATTATTAAACATTTACTTAAAACATATACCTAAGTATTCAAATCATTACATAAGCATAAAAAATTGCATCTCAACCGGAAACCGGGAAGGGCCAAGACTTGGCCCAAAAAACAAATAACAACAAAAGCAAGCTATAAGCTTGTAAAAAGGGCAATGCGCACACTTGAACTAAGACGTCTAATAGACAGAGTTGACTAAATGCCGACAAAACCTGCATTACGATAAGTTTATGATGTGAGGTTCCGGAAATTGTGGGAATATTCCAGTAAACATTCCCAGCAATATTCCTAAAAAAACCGGCCAAATGCGAGTCGGTCTCGCGCACCGAGGGTTCCGTACAAACCTGTAGGTATATTTAATAAGTACCTACCTAAGTTTAAAATATTAAAAATATTTTTAATGATGTAACTAATATTTAAATTTTTAACAAAAAAAAACAACCGACTTCAATTTTTTTAAGCAGTTTCTTCCATATCTCCAAAGTTCTTTATCATTTCTTCACCAAATTAAAATGGGACCAATTTGGTAGTTAACGCTTTCAAATAAAAGAAGAATCATCAAAATCGGTTCACAATTGGCGAAGATATCGCGTAACAAACATACATAAAAAAAACATACAGTCGAATTGATAACCTCCTCCTTTTTTGAAGTCGGTTAAAAATGTATGCTTTTCGCAATTTTTCCTTTATCTGTGCTATTATAATAAGACGTTGCTTCGTACCAAATTTCAAGATTCTGAGTTCACGGGAGGTACCCTGTAGGTTTTGATTCCCTTGCGAGTGTGTATCTTTTGATTGCGTTGACTTAGAAGTTTTTTCACAGCTTCAAGGGACAGTAGGCTTGAGTACCTATTTGATATGAATTCTGCTTGGTACCTACACGCATTCCTGAGAAAAAGGGTCTTGACAGACAGACAGACAGACGGACAAAAAAGTGATCCTTTAAGGGTTCCGATTTTTCCTTTTGAGGTACGGAACCCTAAAAATGGAAATTTGAATATTTACGGAAATATTGGAAATATTCCCGTAAATTTGCAAAGGAAAAATTACCCGTTTTGAAATATATCCAGCGGTACATCACTAAAACTAAACGGAATCCCTAATGTATGAGAGCGCGCACAAACTGACTAGGTAGGAAGTTTTCATTTTAGTTTTAGGACCATCCTAGATTGTAGGTGAGCAGATTGGTTAGAATACACCAGCAGCTTCTCTGCTGGAGCAGAACGTCAAGCCCGATCAAGGGAATAAGCGATAATCTCAAGGAATAGTAAAAATCGCGTCGCTTTTGCTATTCTGAACTAGGCTCTGTATATTTATATTTTGTAAACAAAGCCTCAGATTAAATATAGAAAAAAGCATATAAGTACTTAAACATCAGTGAGACTTCTAATGAGTTCTCCAATCATAAGTACAAAGAATAGACTGAACTAGCTCTCAGTCTCTCTGTCTATACAATAACACAGGTATGTTTTTGGCTAGATGATAGATCGAAAATCGAAAAAAAATATCACTTTCCATACACATTGAAGTAAACACGTGATCTAGTTGCTATGGGAAGTGATTTTTTTTTTCGTATTTCGATCTTTTGATATACATTTATTGCGAAAAGTTGTTCAAAATGAAGTAAATTACTCCTTGAAATATTAGTACTTCATTAAAAATAAGCTTGTATAACGAATGAGTACCTATACTGACGTAAAATAGTGAAGGCTTAATTTATCAACAAATCGTTTATTCGATTTTGTAATCGAATGTGTAATTTAATTTTTAACAAAAAAAAAAAACAAACGACTTCATTTTTTTTAGGAGTTTCTTGCATATCTCCAAAGTTCTTCATAATATCTTCACCAAATTAAAATGGGACTAACTTAGAAATAAATGCTTTCAAATAAAAAAAGAATCATCAAAATCGGTTCACAATTGGCGAAGATATCGCGTAACAAACATACATAAAAAAAAAACATAAAGTTCTAATTGATAACCTCCTCCTTTTTTGAAGTCGTTTAAAAAACATAGACTGCGTCATATGACAGCAGTATCAGATGAATTATAAAAAGTTACGCCACGACGCAGCTACTAGTGGACAGAAAACAATGCATTGAGCAAGTTTACATGCATTGGCATGATTGGAGCATAATAGATTATTGTTTCCGTGTTGGAAAAACATCTTTTGAAAGAGATCACCCCGCATTTTTTATTCATATCAAACATTGGCCCCTGTTCCATTTTTGAATTATGGCGGCCAGAATTTTATCATAGCTAATACGCTATTTTGCAACAAGTCAAATTAGATACTTTTTTCTTAACGTCAAAAACAAACATTTTCTATGCGATTTGTATGACAAGTGGCATTATTTTGTGACGTTTTATTCTATTAACAGTACCAAATAATCTGGAAACCTGTGCGCCAAAGAGGACTACTTATAATAAAGATGCGAAAAAATAAATGTACTTACGTATTTATTTAAACTAAATTAGTAGGTACAGACGTTCTAAATGACTTCTAAGTAATAAAAAATAAAAATAAAATAATAATAAAATCATTTATTTCGGACAACTAAGATCCATATTTGAACAAATTTAAAACATGTCATTACTGATTAGGAAACAATAAATTGAATTAGATTGGTAATATTAGACTTTGTAATATTATACTTTGTAATATTGTAATGTATTAATTATAATTTAAATTGACAATTGAATTGAATACTAATATTGACATGCATAATTATGAATCGGACGTTTCGCTGCATAATCAACCCGCTAGTTTCCAACAATCAAATCAGACACTTTTTCTAAACGTCATGTGACGTACTGCAACGTCACGGCAAGGTAAAGTAACACTGGCAACGGGGCACGTCCGTACACAGTGTGGTTTGATAATGATTATTGAAGTGTCGTCTGTCAGTCGGCGCCTGCCATATTATATACCAAACGCCGCCCACCAGTGTTGCCAGTACGTCACACGTCAAAACAAACATTTTCTATGAGATTTTGTATGAAATATCGGATTGTGACGTCATAGATCTTTTGAGTCAAATAGCACTTTTTCTGCAATAATAAATCTAAAATCTCGTTCAAAATGGATGTGATCAATGACAAGTGACATTATTTTGTGACGTTTTATTCTTTTAAGGGCCCAGTCCTTTTTTTTATGATTTTGACTGCTTTTTCGGAGCTGATTGGAGCCAAACGAGATCTATGTAGGTACTTACGTACTAGAGAAGACGCCACATACAACAGTTGTGTTCTGTTCATCATATGCTATCACTGTTAACCTCACATTAGTCACTCGCTAGCAATACGCGCATAAAACACTCCACATTATCATTAAAGAAAACACTGTCAACTTAGTCAAAAATGCCTTGGTGTGTGTTGAGATACTGCACTAGTAATTCAAAGAACAAAGCAAAATATGAAGGAATAACTTTCCATCGGTAAGTAACTAGATTTCATTGATTGAAAATTAAATACGGATTGCAAAATTTCGGCTGCCATAATGAATGTTATGAGTGAATGATCTGTCAACCGATGGAATGATTCGTCATAGACTAACAAAACAGAAGTGAAATGTAGACATCATAAATATGCCTACATTTCACTTTTTTCATGGAAGCATCGAAAAACTATTTGTTTGCTACTCAGTTACTAATGTTTGTAAAACGTTTAGAAATGTTTAAGTTTTATAATTTTTATCTACATATGCTATAAATGCCTTACAAAAGTTTCCTAAAATCCTATAAATCCTTTATAAAATTAAGTCATATCTCGTAACGTATCACTAGGACCCCCGATCCGAGGGCTCAAAAATTTTGTATGTGGGGGCTGTACCCTTACAAGTGCCCCGCGCAACTCGAAACTGCTATCAGATTTTGGATCCAAGATGGCCGCTTACACATTTTTTTGATGTTTTATTATGTTTGTCCATAGGGACAAAATTCTGTTTCCTCGTAACTGCTACGCGGCTAAATCGATTTTGATAAATTATTATATAACTATAAGCCGATTACAAATCTTCATATATGTAATCTAAATAAACATATGTAATTTAGACCCAATACCTACGTATATGATTATATAATACATTAAATACAGAGATAGCTAACAAAGAAAAAAAAACAAAAAGGTATACAAGTACAAGAAATCACTTTCTTCTAGTGCAAAACATTATGTTAAGAAATTAAGTAAGAATAATAAAAGGTTACCAAAGAAACAGATATGTGCAGTTTAACTTTTACCTTTATAAATATGATAGTCGTGAGTCTACAATCTAAAAATCTATACAACCATCCATACACCCATCCGTACATCCAGCCATACTTATCAACATCCACATTTATTAAAATATATGTAGGATTTAATTTGAACCACGTACTCGTAGGTATGTAAAAATATATTGACCTTTCTGTACTAATCTCGTGTTTAGTCTATATTACCAAAAAGGACATGGCCGTGTTTGAAGATGCTTAATCTATATATTCATGTCAATGTTGGAGCCAAACTATCTTAGTAACAATATGTTAAGATATGTTAAATTGAAGAGTGAATTAGACAATTTATCGATTTTCATTGTAATAGTTTGTTTAATTCCAAATAACCTGAGACGTGTTTCGATTTTTTGCGGTGTGCGGCTTTCATGTCATTGTTGTTTACACGGAATTTAAAACATGAAGTTGAGTTTAAATTACAGAGAAATAAAGACAAAGGAAAATCCTAAAAAGCGAATGGATGATTTTAATAAAAAAAAAACTTAGTCATTCAAAAACTTAGTTAAAAAGGATAAACTTTGAAGAAAATATAAGCGAATACGTCGTCGGATTTCTTGCGCATACGACTGAGTTAAAAAATAAAAAATACACATATATGAAGATTGATTCATGCTTAAGGTGAAGATATAGGCAAATGGCCTTAAAGTGTGAAATAAATTGTTAACTCGTGAATATGGTGATAATTTCCTTATTGCTCTTCGTCATGCACTAGATAGCCCTTTAAATTATTTTATGAACTGCCGTTGAAACTATTATTGGTGATCCGTCTAGCTTTAAAACTTGCCGTGGCCACTTTTGGCGGAGGCAAGTTTTAAAGCTAGACGGACTAATGTAAATACTTTCAACGGTGGTGGTTTATAAAATAATTTAAAGGGCTATCAAGTGCATGACGAAGAGCAATATGGAAATTATCTCCATATTTACGAGTTAACATTTTATTTCAAATGATGGAGCCACTTCAAGGCCATTTGCCTATACCTTCACCTTAAACACGTACAATAAACAAATAAAAATAATTTGTCTTTTGTAAAAAGATAGACAAATTTAAAGTTCTCCGAAATCCTCAAATAAATATGGGGACGAAAACGCTGATAAGGCAATCCGCTCGCTGCGCTTCTGAATTCGTCTAAATTCGTCTCCATGGTGCATGTACAATACAGCGCATTGCGTATATGTACTTAGATAGAAAATATAGATTCGGGTGTTTAATAAAAAAATCCCACGGTCGAAGACTACAGTCTTAACAGTACCAACTAATTTATTTTTGACCCAGGAAAGTACCCAATTGTATTAAGGGTATACTTGAATTTTCCGGGGTCTAGTGCTGCCCCCATTTTAAATAAATCATTTCAAAGAAAACGGAGACATCATTTAAAATTTTGCTACCACTAAGTCCTAGAAAACCCTTCAAAGTATTTTATGAACTACTGTTTACAATTTAAAGTGAGAATGTTAAGCTTTACTACGCACATTTGCGAAAAACGGCCACTTTTGGCAAATGTGCGTAGCAAAGCTTAACGTTTTTTTATAAACTGTAAACAGTAGTTTATAAAATACTTTGAAGGGTTATCTAGGACTTGATAGTAGCAAAATTTTAAATGATGTCTCCGTTTTCTTTGAAATGATTTATTTCAAATGGGGGCAGCACTGGATCCCGGAAAATTCAGGTACGGCCTTAATTACTTACACAATTGAAATCTAGTTACCTACTTACAGATGGAAAGTTATTTCAAATGTCAAGAGTAAGTACCTATATTAAAAGCTTACGGAAACCCAAAGTACCTTCTTGAAATAATATTTTTTTTTATTTTTTATTGGCTCATTAGTTAGATTATTAAAAACATATTTTTGTATTTGATGGACAATAAAGATTAAATAAATACAATAAATATTTTTTCTTCTAATCTTTCTGATTAGCAAATCATTTACTTTGCTAATCAGAAAAAAATATTTATTGGACCTAGTCACATCCCAAGATGGCCTGTATAAATTGTACCAATGCGTTGCAATGGTACTAAAGATCAGCTGCTGATGCAAGCTGATGATCCGTTTGTATTATGTCGATGTTGATCTAAAAATTTCCGTATTACCCTGCGGTAAGGTTGTAAAGCAATTTAAGTAAAACTTACTAGGTTCTATACACGCCCCGCCAATTTACATAAATTTATATTTTATATTCCTACAAAAACATAATCTGTACCACTTTACGACTGAAATCCACACCAATATCCGATTGAGCAATCCCAATTCGCAAAAACCACGGAATAACTCCCAATAAAAATGTTAAAAAAACATAATCGATAAAAAAAAAAAGATAAATGAATCCGCAAGTTATCGAGTCATAGCGCATTAATAAGGAAGCAAAAACTTTAATTTGTTCTATTCTTATCGGCGTTTCCTTATAAAATATAGGGACAATCCATTATAATGAATTTTCACCGATTATGTACGCGTAGGCATGTAGATCACCTACAATATTATATAGATCTCTCTATATGAACAGATAACTAAGTAGCAAAGTTCTTTTGTAGCTGGCAGTTTACATTTCAATGCCAAGGTTTAAGATGGAAGAAAAAAAATGATGCATAAAAGTATGGTCTCTATTGGGAAGTGGTTTAGTTTGTGCTTGGTGCTAGCTGGTACTGGTACCTATATTGTGCAGGTGGACTGTGGAGCTACCTAGATACAGCTGGTGAATGGATAATCATAGGCAAGTGTTTATAATATGCTGGATGGTTATTTGTTACGTTATGACAAGAGACACGCCTCTCAGATACCCTTGCTCATCGTTTATTATTATGTTTGTATTATTTATTATATGTAAAGCTTCCCGGGAATATCCTTTATATGAAAGCTGGATCAAAATCGGCCCAATAGTATCAGTTTGTGGAGTACCGACTGACTGACAGAAGATATACGCGCCGGGGGACTTCTTTTTCTATGGATATGGATCGATGAGGTCTGGTTAAATAATACAACGTGGAAGGGACATACCCGTAATAAATCGAACCAAGGTCTATACTAGATCATTATAGTATAATTAAATTAAAATAACAGCCAGAAAACAAAAAAAAATTGGCATTTCCATACAAAAGCCCCCCGGGTGATTTGAATGTCAAATCACAGTCAAATTTATTTTTTGTATTATATTTGGCAGTTATTTTAATTTCATTATACTAAAATTATCTAGTATACAAAGTGGAAGGGACATACCCGTAATAAATTGAACCACGGGCTATACTAGATCACTAAACTAATGAAATTGAAATAACAGTCAAAAAACCAAAAAAAATTTCGACATTCCCATACAAATCGCCCGGGCGGCCGCGCACTTTTGTATGAAAATGCCGATTTTTTTTGTTCTTTGGCTGTTATTTTAATTTCATTATACTATAATGATCTAGTATAGACCGCGGTTCAATTTATTACGGGTATGTCCCTTCCACGTTGTATACTTACTAAGATATTATTTTAGCAACTTTCTTCAAGAAGTATAAATATTGGGAAATTATAAGAAAAATAAGGTTAATGAAAACAAAATCATTTTTAAGCCTAAACTCGATGGGGTTGTGTGGTTTTATTATACAGGGTTCATAAATAGCCACCTTCCGGCCCCATCATTAAGCCATCATTAGATCAGCTTAGATAATAATATTGATATGTCATCTGATTTATACATACAGGGTGAGTTTTAATTAACTGGCAACATTTTTGGAGCAAGTTCAGTCCATGATACTGAACTACTTTCTATAAAAAAAGTTATTAAAAATCGATAAAAAATGGAAACTTTTCTTACTAATTTAAGTTCGTTGGGCAATTTATTAAACTCGTACATGAAGGGTTCCGTACCTCCGTACAATGTTTTAAAACGCTAAAAAACACGTTTCTGGTATGACGACCCCCTTTAATTTTTTACTTTATCTTATTTTTAGTATTTGTTGTTATAGCGGCCATAGTAATACGAGTACATAATCTGTAAAAATTTCAAGTATCTAGTTAATGTTATTATAAAGATCTAGTTTAAAACGCTGAAAAACACGTTTTTTGTATGACGACCCCCTTTAATTTTTACTTTTTTATTTTTAGTATTTGTTGTTATAGCGGCTACAGTAATACATAATCGGTGAAAATTTCAAGTGTCTAGCTATTACGGTTCAAGAGATAGAGCCCTGTGACAGACAGACAGACCGCGGAGTCTCAGTAATAGGGTCCCGTTTGAACCCTTTGGGTACGGAACCCTAAAAAAGACCTGATGATAAAAAAAAGGAAATGTTTATTTACATAATTGTTGGATGACTACAACTACGTCATAATCATGATTGGTGTATGTGACAAGACAATGGTCACAGTAGTTCTCTCGTCATATTTACCCGACTGCGCTAGGACGGTTATGTTTCTAGGGTTCCGTACCCGAAGGGTGCAAACGGGACCCTATTACTGAGACTCCGCTGTCTGTCGGTCTGTCACAGTGCTCTATCTCTTAAACCGTTATAGCTAGACACCTGAAATTTTCACCAATTATGTATTACTATAGCCGCTATAACAACAAATACTAAAAATAAAAAATAGTTAATCATAGGGTCGTCATACAAAAAACGAGTTTTTTCTGCGTTTTTAACTAGATCTTTATAATGGCAGTAACTAAATACTTGAAATTTTCACCAATTATGTATTAGGTACATGACCACTATAACAACAAATACTAAAAATAAGATAAAGTTAAAAATTAAAGGGGGTCGTCATATAAGATACGTGTTTCTTCAGGGTTTTAAAACATTGTACGGTGGTACGGAACCCTTCATGTACGAATCCGACTCGCACTTGCCCGTTTATTTTATTATATAATACAACGTGTAATTAACATATGCGTAATTAATTGAATCACGGGCTCATTATACATACAATAGATCAGTATAGTACCTATATGATAAATACTGATCCGTGTTTGTATGGAAAGTCAAAAATTGTATGTTCCTTGTGTTCAGTATCATGGACTGAATTAAAATAGTTTCAATATATTTTAATACACGTTTTATACTGATCAGCTGATCGAGTCAATTTGTATGAAAATCCGATTATTTTTTTTTGATTTCGTAAAAGTTGTTGAACAAAAGTTGTTTAGTTACATGGGCTGAGGTACCATCTGAGAGGTTCTTTCATTAACTAATTGTATAAAAAAAAATGTACAGTGCAATTGACATGTGCTTGTTATTGCAGCAATGTCATTAGTTTGTATTTTTTTTTATTTACTCTGTCATTTATAAAACAAATTAAAAAAAGCATTATTTCGTTAACAATAATATACAACATGTAATTGTCATATCCGTAATCAATCAAACCACGAGCTATTCTAGATCATTAAAGGATCATCATCATCCCAGCCCACTGCTGAGCATAGGCTTCTCTTCGTCGACGCCACCCATCTCGGTCCAGTGCTGCTCACATCCAGGCGCGACCCGCGACTTTGATTATATCGTCAATTAAATTAAAATAAAAGTAAAAAAACAAAAACGGATGCACACTTTTGTAGAGATGCGGATTTTTTTAAATTTTAACCGACTTCAAAAAAGGAGGAGGTCATCAATTCGACTGTATGTGTTTTTTTTATGTATGTTTGTTACGCGATATCTTCGCCAATTGTGAATCGATTTTGATAATTCTTTTTTTATTTGAAAACCTTTACTACCAAGTCCCATTTTAATTTGGTGAAGATATGATGAAGAACTTTGGAGATATGAAAAAAAATCCTAGAAAAAATTTAAGTCGGTAGTTTTTTTTGTTAAAAATTTAATTATTTGTCTGTTATTTGACAGAGCAAGCGAAGCGAGCGAGGGCTATAATTCAAGTTGGGGCGAAAACACATTGTTTTTATGTATGTATGTATGTTTGTTCCGCGATAACTGCCGAACCGATGGTCCGATTTTGATGAAATTTGGTAGGCATGTAGGAAATATCAATAGAATTTTCAAGTTCGTTGGGCATCAAAATCGGTTTAGTAGTATTTGAAATATTAATAAAAAATCGCGAGGTCTAAGTTCGCGGCGAACTACTAGTATATCTATTATAGTGATTTAGTTTAGTATAGCCCGCGGTTCGATTTATTACGCAAATGTCTCTTAGATGTTGTATTATGTCTCTTACATATTGTTGTATACTTCTAGATTGATTAAATACAAGTTTTATCAAAATCGGTTCAGTAGTTTAGATTTTAAAACAAAATAACTGGAAAAATTTGTCATCTAAGTTAACATTTTAGGACTCAATGAAGGTAAAATCATTGAACTTGGCGTGCTAGGTACGTCCATTGTTCCTAGAGATAATTATCTTCGCTAATTAGTCTTGGCCAGCCCTGACACGAGCAAACGTAACTGTGACAACCCTAAGTTATGAAACCATAATAAATAATGGATATATTACAACGTCTGACTGAAGATGGGTGTGCACATAAACTTAACATTAGCCGGCTAAACTTTAGTTTATCCAGGCCTGTGCCACTCTTCGTTAGGTATCGAAAATGTACCTACATTTTTATTAAGCGCAGGCGGCCCCTCCGGGTGGTAAATTCAGTTATACGAATCGTTTGTCCAGAGTAATAAGAATGAAATTGGCTTGCAATGGATGTCTAGGTATAATATACGAAAAGGTGCTGAGTTCTGAAGACGTGAGCTAAATTAAACCATATCACTAGCCACATTGAGTAGATATTTCTTTGAATTTCTTTGCTGAGTGAGACTTCTGTAAGTTAGTATTATTTATTCTGTGGTTTATCTTTCAGAAGAGGTTAATGTTAGTTTCTTCCATCTTTAGCCGGCTAAACTCAAGTGTAACCGTAGCCCACTGGCTAAAAATGTAGAAGCGAACAAAAAAGATAAATACAGTGTATATTCTATCACGAATTTTTTATTAAAGAAATACAAGAATACAGGGTATTGTATTGTACAATCATTTATTCGAAATTAAAAAATTAAACTCTTACAGTAATTCATTAATTGACCGAGCGAGCGAAGCGAGCCAGGTCTACTGGTTACTACGTTTGTATGTATGTATGTATGTATGTATGTATGTATGTATGTATGTATGTATGTATGTATGTATGTATGTATGTATGTATGTATTTATTTATTTATTTATGTATGTTTGTTCCGCGATAACTGCCGAACCGATGGTCCGATTTTGATGAAATTTGGTAGGCATGTAGGAAATATCATTAGAACTTTCAAGTTCGTTGGGCATCAAAATCGGTTCAGTAGCTTTTGAAATATTAATAAAAATTCGCGAGGTCTAAGTCCGCTGCGAACTACTAGTTTAATTTGCCTAGCACATTAACTTGTTACACATAGCGACTGCCGTTTGACCTCCGCAACCCAAAGGGTAGACCAGAACCAATCCCAGGTTAACAAAACGCTGGATGGCGTTCCCACAGCTTTACGTGCCTTCCGAAGCACGAAATCATCTTTTATTTTGGTTAATCTGGTGATTTAAAAGCCTTTAATGTCCTAACCAGACTGGAAACAACTTTTCACGAAGTATGCTTCCCAGAGGTATTTGTACCCACGACCTTCAAATCACAACGCCTTGACCACTGGACCACGGAGGCAGTCAACATTAGGTAGTATTAGCTATTTACATACTCTTGAAAGAGACGTAGAGGTCCTAATCTAGGCCGGAACAACACGGCTCAATAAACATTGGAACTACTTGGAAATCTTGCAATGGGTAATTTTTCTCCAATCCTCAAGGTTTGCATTCACCTGTGACTAATTAGTGGATTACGCAATCGATTATTTCATCTTGGTTTCCGCTCACAGCTTCCTTGAGATAAGGGTAGGGTTAGATCTATTCATATAATACAGGGTGATTTTACACCCCCTCGCTATAGAGGATCTAGAAAAATATTCTGAAACTATTTTAAGGGTGAATTATATTATATAAAGAAAAGGAAACAAACAAAAAAATTGACATTTCCATATAAAAATGCGTGCTATTTTAATATACCTAATTATTTAATAGTGATATACAGGATGTAGAAAAATATTCTGAAACTATTTTAAGGGTGAATTCAGTCCATGACACTTAACAACTTTCCCCAAGGAACATACAGGCTGACTTTTTATCCACCTGCTAAATTGGAGCAATAAAAAAGTTATTAAATATAGATTAAAATTTTTCGTCCTCCATACAAAATTTTGCTGAGTGCTGATTTGTAATTTTGTATGGGAGGACGAAAAATCTTTATCGATTTTTGATAACTTTTTTTTATAGAAAGTTGTTCAGTATCATGGACTGATGCACCCTTAAAATAGTTTTAGTAGGTATATTTATTTAGAACTTGTATAATAAAATCTTGGAATCAGAATAATTAACCGTAACAAAAAAAAACTTAATTATTCTTCGCTGGTCCAGGAGAAAAAAAAATGTAGAATGTACCAGCTGCTTCTTCTTCCGTGCAGATCGTTAAAGCCGATCGAGGGAATGGGCGAGAATCTAGATCATATGAATAGGCGATGCGGTTAGCAACCCATCACTATTATGATTTCCCTTTTTACCTTCATGCCCACCATCACGCTCAACGTGCCCTGGGCCTTACCGCCCTAGGCTCTGTCTGCCCCGTAAGACTTTAGGAGTATGAATTTTTCAAAAGTACATGTCGCATTTTTTTTTGCAATGCCCGCCTGGACGATGGCTAAGACGTTTATTTATTTATACTTTATTGTACACACATATACATGTTTAAAGTACAACAGGCGGACTCGACGACGACGACGACCACGTTAATCGTCGATCATCATCGATCGTCAAACGTTAATCCTAAATAAAGCTAAAGTACCTATACCTTATATTTTTTTTTTTTGCAGGTCACTACACCTGCATGAAGAAACGTGGAAATGAAGCCATTTTTAAAACAGGTAAGAAAACGAACAAGAAATAATCAAAAGAATCTTAGCCTTGACATTCATAGTGTATTGGCCTTGTCCGGCTCGAAGGACCAACGAGTACGTGGTACAGTCGGCTGTAATAATTGGCATTGTAATTTGCATTTTTTTTTCGAAATCGTTATTTTGAAATCCATTTCGAGATACAGAGATATTGAACAGTTGTGGGTCATTTTTTTGCCAAAATAATCAATGCTTTTGATATTTCTACAAAGAAACGTATGACCTTCCTCCGCGGCTGTATCGGTTTAAGCTCTGAGTCCTTTCATTAAAAAATACGAGTAGCCTTTATGGTATTTATCCGTCACTGACAAAGAAAAGAAAATTTTCTACCAATCATAAGCAACTGAATTCACCGAATGACACTGACAAAGACAATCATGGCACTAGCGTGTTTTTTTGAATTTATTGTAATGGCCTTGGCCGTTTGTTTTTTAAAGCCGACGGTACGGCCGACACTACTTTGTCTTTGACATGATTTTTATAATAATTTATAAAAAAAATAACTTAATATGAAATATACCGTAATATATAAAAATATTCAAATTAGTTTTTTGAAATATGCTATATTTTGATATAAAAAAATAAAAATAAGGGGTTAAAAAATGAACAATGCCCATTCTTAGATAGGTACTTTCGCAGATACACAAACACATAGACACGTCAAACTATAACACCCCTCTTTTTTGTCGGGGGTTAAAAACAACAGTATAATTCTTTCTTTATTTATTCAGGCGTTCGTGGTGAGCGGCGCCGCTCTGAACATTATGGGGCATGGTTGTGCGCACGGTTTTCCGTCAGTCCTCTTCTCGCAGCTTGCCGTCACCAGGGAAGTGGAACTAACGAAACATGACACATCTTGGATCGGTAAGACCGTAGTTCGATTTATTACGGGTATGCCCCTTCCACGTTGTATATCGAAATAAGAAAAATAATTTTTGATCTCAGAAGTTGACCGATCAGCAGATCCGAGTTTGTATGGAAAGCCAAAAAATATGAATTTATATTTTGATATAATAGACAATATGCATGTGATTCAGAAACGAACAAAAAAAATTATGTGTATACTTCATTGCTAAAGAAAAATACCCATATATATATCTTTCCAATTTAACGTGTTTCCATTGAGAAATTAATTATTTAAAAGATGTATTTTTAAAATTCCCTCGCAAATTTTCGAAACGCCACGTGACGTCACGAAACACTGTCAAACTTAATTTTCTAAATAGTCTGTGCTGTCAATCACAAATTAAAAAGAAGAAGACTATCTGTCACTGTCAATAAGTCATTTGTAATTTGCAGTGTTACCAGATTGGGTATTTTTTTCGCTATTCTGGGTAAAAATGAGAAATTTTAGAGAAAAAAAATTAATCTTTTGGAGAATTTTGGGTTAAAAAGATTTATTTTTTTTCTCTAAAATTTCCCATTTTTACCCAGAATAAAATACTATACTTAAATAATATACATTTGTTTAATTAATTACGGTAGGTAAGTACATTATCTTATAGCTTATAGTAGCAGGCAGCTAGTCTACTACCTATTAAATTATAAATAATTGAAGTAGGTACTTACAATACTACTGTGTAGTTTTGCAAAGGATGACACTACTCATTTTGCTCACAATATGTATTTTTTGTTCACAATAGGTATGTACATGTCGCAGTTAAATGGTATAATCCGCTAATTCACTAAACCTCTAGCTGTTTGGCATTACAGCTCGGTTTTGTAAAACAGCGAACCCCAATACGCGGAATGGAATGAACGACTTGTATTCATCCATGCGGCTAGAGAAGTTGTTGAACATTCTATATAAAACAACAGTATAAACTACTTAAACACGATACATCGTCTCTTCTCATCGCCTTACACCACGTTTTCCTTACATTTGCATCTTTGGGCATATGAAAATATATTTTGTCAGGTGCAGTTACGATGTTATTTTTGCACATAAGAACCATACAATATTTATAATAAGATTTTGTGCGCCCTTCCATTTGTAATGAATTGATATTAAAAGCTTTAATCACTCACTTATAATCACAAATTAGATAGTATTACTTATAAAATAAAACTGTGAATCCAACACTTCGTTGTTTTGTTGATAATATTTTGAATTTGTAATTTGCACTCGACTGACACTGACATATAAGTGTATCTATGACATTGACAATGCACGGTGACGTCACAGAATAAAAGCGCAAAATGGCACCGCGTTTATAGTCGTCCAAAAATAATAGTAGTTTTAATTATTTTTTTAAGCTTATTTAATAATATTCTGTAAGTGTTATATTTTTTTCCGGTTATATAATAACTTATAGAATCGTTTAAAAAAATAAAAAAATAACATGAATATACCCTATTATGTTCCTTGGAGAAAGTTGTTCAGTATGACTGCCTCCGCGGTCCAGTGGTCAAGGCGTTTGCCTTGTGATCCGGAGGTCATGGGTTCAAATCCCACTGGGAAGCATACTTTGTGAAAAAGTTGTTTCCAGTCTGTTTAGGATATTGCAGGCTTGAATCACCTGATTATCGAACGCCCTCCGATTATCGAACGTCCCGAACGCCATCTAGCGTTTGTACTTATCCTAGGATTTGTTCTGGTCTACCCTTTGGGTTGCGAAGGTCAGACGGCAGTCGCTCTGTGTAAAAAACCAGTAACCTCGTCAAATCACCTGGGTAAGGTAGCGGATCTGAATTTGAAGCGTAACCGCTGACGATGCAACCGGGAAAATACGCTTGGATGATGATGATGGAGAAAGTTGTTCAGTACTGTGGACCCTACCCTAAAAATAGTTTCAGTATATTTTGTTAGACGGTACGTATAGAAAATTCTGGTGCGCCAAAATCAAGCATTTCTCTTTTTAACCACCCCACCCAGGTGCTGCCCTCCTCTCCCTAGAATAATAAAATTTTTAACAAAAAAAAAACAACCGACTTCAATTTTTTTTGGAGTTTCTTCCATATCTCCAAAGTTCTTCATTATATCTTCACCAAATTAAAATGGGACCAACTTGGTAGTAAAGGCTTTCAAATAAAAAAAGAATTGTCAAAATCGGTTCACAATTCGCGAAGATATCGCGTAACCAACATACATAAAAAATAAATTAAAAAAAACATACAGTCGAATTGATAACCTCCTCCTTTTTTGAAGTCGGTTAAAAATGTCTAGATCCGGGACCGTTCATGATAACCCATCCCATAATGATGGCAATAGAAGGAAGCAGATGAAATATAATGGGAGAGACCTTTGCTCATTTATCATGATCCTCGCCTCGTATGCCCGTTAGCGCTAAAAATCATTGGTCAAAGGTTCGATCCCCGGCCGGTCTGCCTGACTTGTACCTCTGAGTTTCTAATACAATATGACTTAAGGCCGTACCTAAATTTTCCGGGGTCCAGTGCTGCCCCCATTTAAAATAAATCATTTCAAAGAAAACGGAGACATTATTTAAAATTTTGCTACTACCAAGTCCTAGATAACCCTTCAAACTATTTTGTGAACTACTGTTTACAGTTTATAATGAGAATGTTAAGCTTTACTACGCACATTTGCTAAAAGTGGCCGTTTTTCGCAAATGTGCGTAGTAAAGCTACGGGGTCCAGTGCTGTCCCCACAGCACTGGACCCCGGAAAATTTAGGTACGGCCTTAAGAGGGCGCCTGATGGTCGTAATCTAGTTCATTATAGTGTGTTAAATGACTGTGTCACTAGATAAAAGTGATTGTGAGACCAAGTTAAAACGCTGAAAAAATCACGTTTCTTGTATGACGACCCCTTTTTTAACTTCATTTTATTTTTAGTCATAATCATCCGAGCATATTCCCGGTTGCGTCGTCAGCGGTTACGCTTCAGAGCCCGGGGTCCGCTACCTAACCTAGGTGATTTGACGAGGTTACTGGTTTTTACACAGAGCGACTGCAGTCTGACCTCAGCAACCTAAAGGATAGACCAGAACCAATTCTAGGATATATTTTAACAAACGCTAGATGGCGTTCGGGACCCACAGCTTTACGTGCCTTACGAAACACGGAATCATATTTCTTTTTGGATAATGAGGGAAACGGTCGTTAAAGCAAATTAACATCGTTTTTTTTGTTTTGAATTTTCACTTGGAGAAGAAAACGCCAGTAAGCAAATCCCGAACTCATAACTAAAGAATATCTACGGATTTCTATATCAATGATTCCAGATCACCCAATATCATTTAAAACAATTTCACCCCCCTGCCACCCGTTATCTTATTGTACAGGGTGGTCAGACAGAATTGCCAATGGATTTTTCGTTAAATGGGGTTTTATTTCGAAATACGTTTTCATAATCTTTTCTGATTTTTCATTGGCATTTTATATTTAAAGGTAATACAGTATATATGAAATATATGTAGTACACATTTCCATACAAACTAGCGCTCAGTAAACGGATTTTGTGTGGGAGGACTAAAGGACGAAAATTTTTTTACCGACTTTCAATAAAATGCTCAATCGTGTTTTGGATATTGTGGGTGTCTGTAGAAAAGCCTTATTCTTATGTAAAATTTTTGAGGAATAAACTATATATATAAAAAAAGAGAAAATTCCAAATCGGTTCAGGCGTCTTTGAGTAATCGGGCAACAAACTTTAAAAAGATTTCGACGAAACGAAATGAACCGAAATTACTATCACGCAAGTTCAACTTACACTTGACGATTTTATATAAATGTTGTTTATTTTTTTTACAGCGTCAGTAGTCGGTGCCATGGGCATCGTCGGCAACTTCATATCTCCGATCCTGATGACCCGCTTCGGTCGCCAGAAAGCCCATCTCATCACCACACTACCAGCCCTTCTAGGCTGGATCACCTTCATCCTAGGAAACTCGGTTCCTGCCTTCATCGTAGCCAGGCTCTTCCACGGCCTCGCTTTAGGATTAAGAACTCCTTTAGCCGCCATCTTGGTCGCAGAATACACTGATCCTAAATACAGAGGAGCATTTCTAGGAACCTTTGCCATATCTTTAGGATTGGGTATACTTATGGCACATTTATTTGGAGCATACCTGACATGGAAGAACACTGCTATTGTTTGCTCAATGCTACCTTTAATATCCATGGTCATTATCAGCCTTTCACCTGAATCCCCAAGTTGGTTGGTCTCGAAAGGAAAATTCGCTGATGCTGCCAAAGCATTCCGATGGGTTAGAGGTGATGGGAGAGAACAGAAGGAAGAATTAAGCGCCATGATCGAAGCACAGACAGAAGATATGAAAGCAGAAGAAAGAAGAAGAGGAGATGTCGTGAAAAAGTCTTCTTTGAAAGGCATATTTAAGTCCTTATCTGATTCAGTGAAAGAAGTCTTGAGAATCTTCAAGAAAAAGGAGTTTTATAAGCCTGCTATTATAGCTATTAGTATGCTGGTCGTGTTCGAATTCGGTGGTGCGCATATGGTGGCGGCTTATGGAACCATAATGCTGCAATCGATTTTGGACAAGAAAACACCTGATGAGGTTACTTGGCAATTGACTGTGGTAGATTTACTAAGGACAGTGTGCGCTTTCGTAGCGATATTTTTGTTAAAATACTTCAAAAGAAGGACTATATTGTTTACCAGTGGTGCATTGACAGTTTTCTTTTTATCTTCAATATCAGTTTTTGTGTACATGCGGAAAGCTGGAATATTTTCCGAAGGTTGGGTTTTGAATATGGTGCCTATGGCGTTAATGATATTATATACAGTGTCATTTTGTTTAGGATTAGTTCCATTGAATTGGGTGATATGTGGGGAAGTATTTCCTTTAGCTTATAGAAGTTTAGGATCTACTTTATCAACATCATTCTTGACGCCGTCATTTATGATATCCATGAAGACTGCGCCTCATTTGTATTCATCAGTAGGGGTCGAAGGTGCATTCCTAGTCTATTCAGCTACACTTACAGTATTTTTACTGGTCATGTTTGCATTATTGCCGGAGACGAAAGATAGGACTTTGCAGGATATTGAAGATAGTTTTAGGGGAAAGAAGACAGTTGATCCTGAAGTACAAATGACATTAATTAACAAAGAAGAAGTGGTTGTAAAATGAATACTTTTAATAAAATCTAATGATATTGTACAAGAATGTATTCTAATTCCGCTGTTGGTGAAGCGACTAATAATAAAGTCGATGTGATAGCCGGAAATTTTAGAATGTTTAAGTTTTAAAGCAGGGCTTGGAATACCGATAAAAATCTGGTAACGTTATTTCTGTCAAACGGCGTTGACGTTATCAGCAAAGATAACGTTTTGCTGGGTAACGGTATTTTTCCCACTATTTACCGTTAAACAGATAACGTTACCAATGATATTAACGGTAAAAGGTATTGTTAACACTGTATTTCTTTTCGATATTTGACAGAATAAATTGATAAGAGTTTGTCTAGTAGGCTACTAGAGCTATTTATATAATATTTTACAAGTATTGAAAAAAGTATCGTTACTTATATCGTTAATTGATAACGTTATAAACTGTATTATCGATATCCTTTATAACGTTACCACTACTACTGGTACCTATGAAAATAACGTTAATTAACGTTACTTTTAGTTGAATTTGGTATCGTTAACAAGCCCTGTTTTAAAGATTTGTAGACACTATGTGCTATCTCTCTATAGTTCTGACTCCAAAGTTATTACGGAATTTGCTGTATCTATTTCCTAGCTATGTGTATGTATTCAGAGAGTGTACGGGTGCCTAAGCTATGTGATTCAGGTAAAGTTCAACACTCGGTAAATAAGTTCTGGTATATTTCTCACAAGTACACACAAGTTACAGTTCTCGATATATGCACAACAAACAGATCGACACGGGGCGCTATCTACGGACACACGCGAGACTCTAAACAAAGCTGGCAAACGACTGGCGATCTATGGTAACGCGACGTGGAACGAAATAATAAACGCTTACTTAACGTATTGTGTCCCTACAGATTCATGGGAAAAAATGGTTGCCTGTAAAGTCGGTTTTACGGGCGAAGATTTTACGTGACAACGCGCGCGGCAGACCGATCATAGTTGAGTGGGAGAGAGACGCAAGGCATTCGGCGGGCCTCTCTCTCGTTCGGTGACTCATCGTAACGTTACCGAGCGTTACACTTTTTCATAAGTGACTCCCAGCCGCAACCTAATTTAAGACGTTGTCACGTCGAAAGAAATATGATTTTATATATACTTAAGTGTAATTAAGAAGTACAGTAAATGGTAAAAGAAAACTGAGTTATGTGATGTTATAACTATGCGATATACAGGTAACTCTCGTTACCTGAATATCGCATATATAGCCTGTATGTAGCCTAGTTTCGCTTGCACCATTATGATTTATTGATTTACAGATTGACCTGGCAGGTAGAAAGTCCCATCAAAATGACCTGTCTTTTTGAGAATCTTTTTTTGACGTGACAACGTCTTAAATTAGGTTGCGGCTGGGAGTCACTTATGAAAAAGTGTAACGCTCGGTAACGTTACGATGAGTCACCGAACGAGAGAGAGGCCCGCCGAATGCCTTGCGTCTCTCTCCCACTCAACTATGATCGGTCTGCCGCCGTTGTCACGTAAAATCTTCGCCCGTAAAACCGACTTTACAGGCAACCATTTTTTTTTTAGTTATAAGTAATACCCTATTAAAATTTCAAGTCGCCTCAAATACCTGTTTCATATTTTTTTGAAAAATACTTTTGCACGCGCCTGGCCATATCAAAGCCCCGACCAAATCGTCTGGCTTATTGATTTTTTTATTCTTTAAACACTAAACTACAACATATGAAAAATGCATATTGCCTCAAATACCTTTTTTAAAAACTTTTAAAAATTCATAGATTGCTTTAGCCCGGCTACTCACCAGCCAGGTCTGCAGTTCCGTGTTGGGGTATAATAGGAGATGTATGTAACAAGTTTTCGACTTGCCTCAAACACCTACCCAAAATTCGCGTCAGCTCTTAATCTATTAATTTTAACCAAAATAAAAGTTAAGATACTCGTAGGAAGGTACTGAAAATATTTGTGTCAATCCTAAGCACGTTGACTGTTGAGTTATTTGTAATTAAGATAATGTTGGCATCAAAGAAATTAAATACAATACTTCAAGTATCAATCTAAAAAAACAACCTTTAAAAATGAAACTTAATGTCACTCACAGAAAGTTTATATTTCTATAATGCTTATGTTTAAATACCTAACGTTTTCAAAAATCGTACCTAAAGTTGTTGGCGTCCCTTTCCCGCAAAACTGCTAGTGCAATAAAATAGAAAGGGACACCTACAACTTTAGGTATGTATCTTTTTTGGGAACGGCTTTACCTTTTCGTAGGCATTCTAGATTGTCATCTCATGGTGAATCTCCACTGACTAAGTTAGTAGTAATGTTTTCCTTGTAGTTCCGACCTTATCCAACATCTCAAGTTACTAATTGATTTACATTGTTCTCTTGTCTGTGTTAAACATGTTAATTACGCAGTTAGTAATAGGAGCATCGTACTCCAGGCCATGGAATAAAGGCCGTAAACAGGAAGTTTTTTCCATGTTATAAAAATATACTGAATGCATACCTATTACAGCCACATCTAGGAGGGGGGAGCGGGGCAAGCCGAGCCCATACCTCGAAAAGCAAGTAGGGGCGGCAAAAAGCGAGTTCTCAGCGAGAAAATGTAGCTAAATACGAAAAAAGAAATGTTGTAAAATCGCGCATTGGACAAAAAATCTGAGGATTACATTCGGGCATTTTCCGTGAAGAAACCCGTGAGGAAACGCCCCAGTAGCATGGCACCAGTGACAGCCTAGCGTTTATCGACCTCTATTAACTATCACCATCTTGCTCTACATAATAAAAACGAGCGAGATGGCACTAGCTCGTCGCGCGATATAAACTTTATGTGGGCTCTGACTTAAAATTGTATAAACATTCTCAAATTTAGGTTCAAAATGGTATTTGTTTATAGTAATATGTGCTAAAGCGGTGTTTAAAAGACGATAATTTCACAACTGACTCATTTAATCAGTTGAATAATTGTAGTTTTATGTTTTTCTTTGTTTACCCGAATAAAGAGAAGAAAATGTCTGCCAAAATGTAATTATGTGCTCTTTCCATTCCACATAATGACACCAACAAGAGCCTGGCTCTTCCTCTCTTCCAAGGTATTTTTTTTGTTAAGGGACATATTTATATGAGCGGCCCGATCGGGCCGCTTCGGAGTGACTAGTGAGAGGGATAAAGCATTTATATTGTTATGAATATTATTATTGCTGTCTGTTTTTCTTTTCCTAAAGGTTGACAGGGAGAGAATGCTTTAGCATTAAGTCTACCTATTGTAGCTTTTTTTGGCAAATAAATGATTTAAATTAATAATTACGGTTTTGCTTATATACCTACCTACTTAAGTAGGTAGTGTCAAAAAAGAGCTACGCACAAATATCACATTTCCATACAAACCAGCGCTCAGCTAGACGGATTTTGTATGGGAGGACGAAAGGACAAACATTTTTTACCGATTTTCAATAAAACCATGGTATCATAAAATGGTATTCTCTTTCCGCGATAGCCAAAGACAACGTGACCACTCACCAGTCACGAAAACAGCTTCTTTTTAGTACTTTTAATTTGAGGACTATCTCAATTAGGTATTGTTATGAATATAAAATACTTACCAACTTAACTATTTCGTTTATCGTATTCATCTGTTTCATTTTTAATAAATTTATTTTTTGCATTATTAGTTCATGATTTGCTTAAGGTGAAGGTATAGGCAAATGGCCTTGAAGTGGCGCCCTCATTTGAAATAAATTGTTAACTCGTAAATATGGAGATAATTTCCATATTGCTCTGCGTCATGCACTAGATAGCCCTTTAAATTATTTTATGAACCACCGTGGAAAGTATTAACATTAGTCCGTCTAGCTTTAAATTTTGCCTCTGCCAAAATTGGCCACGGCAAGTTTTAAAGCTAGACGGATCACTAATAATAGTTTCAACGGCAGTTCATAAAATAATTTAAAGGGCTATCTAGTGCATGACGAAGATAAATATGGAAATTATCACCATACATACGAGTTAACAATTTATTTCACACTTCAAGGCTATTTGCCTATATCTTCACCTTAACACATTGTAGGACACACTACGTCTATAGACGTAAATCAATTGTTATTTCTATTGTGTCTGGCTTAGTGTCCAGCAATGTGTTAAGTAAAAAAATGACCAGCTGTCGTGGAAAGAGAATACCATTTTTTGAAGTAGGTCACGTAGGTAGGTACCTAGGTAAGGGGGGGACTGTCGATTCGAGATGTTGTATACGAGTAGCTAGGTGATTGAATAAATAAAAATTAAATTTTTAACAAAAAAAACAACAGTTCTTTTTTTTAGGCGTTTCTTCCATATCTCTAAAGTTCTTCATCATATTTTCACCAAATAAAAATTACTACTACGGACTAACTTGGTAGTAAAGGCTTTCAAATAAAAGAAGAATCATCAAAATCGGTACACAATTGGCGAAGATATCGCGTATCAAACATACAATAAAAAAAATAAAAACATACAGTCGATCGAATTGATAACCTCCTCCTTTTTTGAAGTCGGTTAAAAATAGATGACCATTTAAGTGTTGCAAAAAAATATTTTTACGAAAAGGTCTATTGCTTAACAATGAGTAGACATTCTTGTAATAAGTATTTTTTACCTGTAGGTTTTTATTGTGGTTTTTGTCATTAGCTGGATTTTTAGTTAGGTAAGTTTCTCCAGAGTAAGTATACAGGGTATACTTACTAAAGTTACAATATATGCTGTTGAATAGGTCTATTCAATAGCATATATAGTAGCTTTTAAATATGCGATGTATTTAAAAGAAATCTGCTTGTCTAACAGGCAGGGTTCCTAGGTAGGTGTTTATTTAAAAAAAAATTGAAAACATATATACTCGTAGTTACTACTTCTCATTGTAACACAGTACGATAGCTACATTGCTCAATTAATATGGGAACTGGAAAGTTAAAAAAAAGCTAAAACTCATATTATTTCATGTATTTCCTCCATTCTCTTGCCACCATCAATATCCCCGCAACTCTAGAACCCAATTGTCTGGCTAGAGATGATGGCAAAAGGCCGGACGGGATAACCTTGGTGCCTTGGAGATTGGGGCGGCCCTTAGTATGGGATGCCACTTGTGTGGATACCCTCGCACCGTCGCATCTTCAGGTCACCAAGTCAAAGGCCGGCGCAGCAGCTGCCACAGCAGAGAGCCTCAAAAGGCGCAAATATGTAGACATCGGAGTAAACTACATATTTGAACCTTTTAGGGTAGAAACTTTTGGTCCGTGGGGTCCTTCAGCCCATAAGTTATTTAAATACTTGTTCACAACATTATTCGAAGTATCCCGTGACCAAAGGGCTGGAAATTATCTGGCACAAAGAATCAGCATTGCCATACAACGTGGCAATGCTGCCAGCCTTTTGGCCACGGTGCCGAGGGGTAATATTTTAGTGGGATTACATAATTTGTAACATTTTTAATTTTAGTCCTTAGAGATACTTATTAGTTTTAATTTATAAAAGAAATATATATTAATTATTTAAACTGTATTATATTTCAAATAAATATTTCATGTATTATTTTACAATAAATTTTATGTGAAATAAAAAATCTGTGCTCATGATTTTACGATAAGCAGCTGGTATATTCTGTTTTTTTCTTCTCTCTCAAACTAAGATGAAAGAAATTAATGCAAAAATACCTATACAAGCTGACTTTTTATCCACCTGTTAAATTTTTGGAGCAAGTTCAGTCCATGATACTGAACAACTTTCTATAATATTTTTTATTAAAAATCGATAAAAATTTGTCGTCCTCCCATACAAATTAGCGCTCAGCCAAACAGATTTTGTATGGGAGGACGACAAATTTTTATCTATTTTTAATAACTTTTTTTATAAAAAGTAGTTCAGTATCATGGACTGAACTTGCTCCAAAAATTTAGCAGGTGGATAAAAAGTCAGCCTGTATATAAGTAAAAAAATTTAAATGTTACGTTACGATTTTTGCAGCATTTGTGATATAATTAGCAAAACAGATTTTTTTTTGATAACAAATTAGTATAAATTTATCCCTTTTAATATGATTTATGAAGTGGCGCGGCGGCACGCTAACTTCCCAGCCACGCCACCAATTATGATTTAGGTATCTCTTAAACTTTTGGAAGACTATTCTTTTTTTACTGTGAACTAAAATACTCGTAGATTATAGGAGTAATATTCCATTGAAATTGCTTTTGTGGCGTGGCCAGGAAATATGAACACAAATTTTGACGTGACAACGTCTTATAAATTGGTTAGCCGGGTGACACTTCAAGAAACTGCGTTACGCTCCGCTCACGTTATGCGCTCACAATGAGAGCGAGTGAGAGGCACGCGTGCCTTTCACTTTTTATGTCTGTCTTTCTCGCTCTTAGGCGGGCTAACCATGCCCGAGTGGAAGTCAAGTTTGAAGTGAAGTGAAGTCGTTGTCACGTAAAACTTTCGCCCGTATACCGACTTTACAGGCAACCAATTTTTTGAAGCAAGTCCAGTCCATGATACTAAACTACTTTCAATAAAAATAAAAATGATAAAAATGTTCGTCCTCTAATCCTCCAAAATCCGTTTAGCTCAGCGCTGATTTATATGGGAAGGCAAATTTTACTTTTCGATTTTCGTTACCTACTTGCTTAGGAAGGATTATGTGATACCATTATAAAAGAAATCACAATATTTAGATTCAGTTAAGTACCTAAGTCATTTTTAAGTTTTTCATCAATATGTAAGTACTAGATCACAATATTTAGATTCAGTTAAGTACCTAAGTCATTTTTAAGTTTTTCATCAATATGTAAGTACTAGTTTAGTCATACAACGTGTAAAGAAAACAAACAAAAAAAATGGCATTTCCATACAAAAATGCGCTGGAATGTCGATCTTTTTGTTTTTTTTACTGTTATTTTAATATACCTAATTATTAAATAGTGATATACAACGATAATATAAATAGATATATATATATAGATACTAGCTTTTTCCCGCGGCTTCGCTCGCGTATCACACGGGAACATTACTTTTTTCCGGGATGAAAGGTACCCTATGTTACTTCTAGTACCTCCCAGGATATGTGTACAAAGTTTCATGATGATTCGTCAAGTAGTTTTTGCGTGAAAAGGTAACAAACATCCACGCTTTCACATTTATAATATTAGTAAGGATGTCGCAGTTGAATGGTATAATCCGCTAATTCACTAAACCTCTAGCTGTTTGGTATTACAGCTCGGTTTCGTAAAACAGCGTTAAATAACTGACACCTTATACGATTTTGGACTGCAGATGGTTAGTAAAAATAAAGCAGATCTTCAGGTTGGTTCCCATATAGTTATTTCGACGCCCGCCTTCCGGCAAGTTGGAGAATTTACGTGAATCAAATGAAGGCAGAGAGAAACCGCTACACCGCCATTGAGATTAGGTATGTCGCGTTAACAAACTTTTCTGTATTCACTTGCATCGAACTTTGTATAATTCTTTATTGGTATTCTATGATGTTGGAGACTATATTACTCGTGCATAGTAAGAAGTTGAATTAAGGTTTTATTTTAATGCCCCGTCATAAATAAATAAATAAAAATTGGTTGCCTGTAAAGTCGGTATACGGGCGAAAGTTTTACGTGACAACGACTTCACTCCACTTCACTCCAAACTTGACTTCCACTCGGGCATGGTTAGCCGGCCTAAGAGCGAGAGAGACAGACATAAAAAGTGAAAGGCACGCGTGCCTCTCACTCGCTCTCATTGTGAGCGCATAACGTGAGCGGAGCGTAACGCAGTTTCTTGAAGTGTCACCCGGCTAACCAATTTATAAGACGTTGTCACGTACGGACAAATCACACTGATTAAGCTAGCCCCAAAGTAAGTTTTAAACTTGTGTTATGGGATACTAACTCAACGATACTATATTTTATGATAAATACATATATAAGTAGATAAACACCCAAGACCCAGGACAATTTGAAAAAGGCCATTTTCCAACTTGCCCTGGTTGGGAATCGAACCCAGAACCTCCGATTAGCGTATAACCTCCATCATAAATTTGTATGTTTATGACATGCCTGCAAATAACCTATTCTGCGGTCTAAACGTGGTTAGCTTGTTTTTTAAACGTAACACATTGACAATCCAGATGAACGATATTTAGTTGTTTAACAAAACCGAGCTGTAATGCCATACAGCTAGAGGTTTAGTTAATTAGCGGTTTATACCATCCAACTGCGATAGATATACAGTGATATAGCCCGTGGTTCGATTTATTACGCATATATGCCAATTAGGTAGGTACACGTTGTAATTGTAAGTATAATGTTGTAAGTATAATATATTATTAAGCGACAGAAAAGGATATTAGAATAGAATAGAATAGAATAGAAAAACTCTTTATTGTACACCAAAAGAAAAAACAATATAAACAAATAACTTAAAATAACATTAGTACAATGGGCGGTCTTATCGCTTAAAGCGATCTCTTCCAGACAACCAGTGGATGGAGATATTAGCAGCATAGGAAAGTACTGTGCTGCCAGATGTATCCCAACCCAACCCTTAGTTGCCGCCTTTAAGGCCAGACATAAATTGTCCGGGGTCCAGTGCTGCCCCCATTTGAAATAAATTATTTGAAAGGAAACGGAGATATCATTTAAATAGTCTTTGTCAAGCCCTAGATAACCCTTCAAACTATTTTATGAACTACTGTTTACAGTTTAAAGTGAAAACGAATCGAAAATCAAATGGCCATATTATGAATCGGATAGCGAGGTTGGAAACGCCTCTGCGACCTTGCCGCCAGAAGCATGGGCCCCGGCTAGCCCCCCCTATCCGGGGCTGCAGTCTCGGGGAGCCGATCTACAAAAAAAAAAGACGAGTTGCACTCCGGGAGTGCCGGCAGAAGTGAATACTTAAATATTAACATTGTGCATTTTTGATATTTTGGAATGGTAAGGGAATAATTTTGCACGAATTGCTTTAATTATCAGTAAAAAAGTACTATCATTTATGTGGTAGAATACAATATTTATTTATTGCGCTATCGTACACAAACATGACAATTTATATTACATTAAAAAGTTTATCTTTTAGCTAAACGAAACAGCAGGCGCAGGCATACATTTTCGCCGCGCCGTAGAAAGAGAGGGGGATACTTCCTCTCCTACGCCGCGCCGGCTGTCTACTCTCCATCCGTCTTACGAATTTTCGATCAGGACACGTTCGTTTCGTCCTGACGCGAGTTTAACATTTTTTACTCATTACAAAAAAGTGCACAACGCCGCTAAAGAAGTTTTCACTTCAAAAACTGCCAGCTGGTCTGCTCGCCAGTCTGTCTGAATCGTAAATACAATTAAGGCGACGTGGGTTCACAATGTGCAATACTGTGCGTGTTTTTGAAAAATCACTGTTATTAAACTACTACAGTTTATTTCTTTAAAAAAATTTACATAAATCTCTTAAGGATTTTCTACAGACACCCACAATATCCAAAACACGCTTATGCATTATTGGCTCGATAGAAAAAATCACAAACATACCTCTAAATTGGCCTTAATAATACGTATTACTATTTTATACAATCACCTTTTTATATGAAAATTATACCAAAAAATTTAATATCTAAGTAAATATCTATCCGTTTTGGCTACAGAAAAAATTATAAATATAATACAAAAAAAAAAAATAGGCAAAACATAGTGAAATATTCGTCGAGAGCGAAGGAAGGGTCGGAGCCGTGCTCGACGATATTTCGCAGTGTTTTATTTACTATTTCTTTTGTATTACATTTATATTTTTTTCTGTAGCCAAAACGGATAGATATTTAGATAATACATTTTTTGGTATAATTTTCGTATAAAAAGGTGATTGTATGAAATAGTAATACGTATTATAAAGGCAAATTTAGAGGTATGTTTGTGATTTTTTTCTATCGAGCCAAAAATGCATAATCGTGTTTTGGCTATTGTGGGTGTCTTTAGAAAATCCTTAAAATTTTTATGTAAATTTTTTGAGGAATAAACTGTAGTAGTTTAATGATGTGAAAACAGTGATTTTTCAAAAACACGCACAGTTTTGCAAATTGTGAACCCACGTCACCTTAAAGCCATTTGCGTTCTGTCTCCCCAACTTCGGTATACCTACATAAGTACCTACTTCAGAAACAACGCAATAGATTTATAGGTAAACTGTATACACTTAACTATATTATGTTTTTATTTGCATAAAAATAAAACCAATACTTACAATAACTTTATCAATAAAAAATATCAATTGTTCGAGCAATCACGGTAATCACGATTTTCCGTTGTCACGATCATAGCTTTATAACGATTGAATAATAAAAGCTGCAAGTAATGCTAATCGATTATAAGTAGAATATTTTTAGGGTTCCGTACAAAAAATGAAAAAACGGAAGGAACCCTTATAGGATCACTCGTGCGTCTGTCTGTCCGTCCGTCTGTCACAGTCAATTTGCTACGAATCTACTGGACCGAATCAGGTGTAATTTGGTAAAATGTTGTAATCCTATGACCCAAACACATATGTGCAAAGTAATTTTTTTTTTTTTAAATAAGAGTCATTTAGGAAATTAAAAAAAAAAGTTTTGCAAACCTTACTGTGTCATATATCAAATTAAAGGGCTCGTTATGAGGATCTCAAATATATTTGTTATTATTATAAAATAAATAGTTTTGATTTTATTCATGAAAGATGACGAAAATTGACCATCCCCCCCCCCCGCGCTCTCCGAAACTACTGAGCCTAAAATTTTGAAAAAAAATACGAAATATAGTTCATTGCTTGTAAATTACAGGAAAATCTATAAGAATTCAATCAATTGTACGGAACCCTTCCTACGCGAGTTTAACTCGCACTTGGCCGGTGTATTTACTAAATAAGTAGGTACTTAGTTGCCTAGACACCTATAACGGCTGTAACACATACCTATTGTAGAAGTTGCATGTAATACCAATACTGAACCGATTTTGATGCCCAACGAACTTGAAAATTCTATTGATATTTCCTACATGCCTACCAAATTTCATCAAAATCGGACCATCGGTTCGGCAGTTATCGCACAAACATACATACATACACACAAACAATGTGTTGCCTAGACACCTATAACGCCTGTAACACATACCTATTGTAGAAGTTGCATGTAATACCAATACTGAACCGATTTTGATGCCCAACGAACTTGAAAATTCTATTGATATTTCCTACATGCCTACCAAATTTCATCAAAATCGGACCATCGGTTCGGCAGTTATCGCACAAACATACATACATACACACAAACAATGTGTTGCCTAGACACCTATAACGGCTGTAACACATACCTATTGTAGAAGTTGCATGTAATACCAATACTGAACCGATTTTGATGCCCAACGAACTTGAAAATTCTATTGATATATCCTACATGCCTACCAAATTTCATCAAAATCGGACCATCGGTTCGGCAGTTATCGCACAAACATACATACATACACACAAACAATGTGTTGCCTAGACACCTATAACGGCTGTAACACATACCTATTGTAGAAGTTGCATGTAATACCAATACTGAACCGATTTTGATGCCCAACGAACTTGAAAATTCTATTGATATTTCCTACATGCCTACCAAATTTCATCAAAATCGGACCATCGGTTCGGCAGTTATCGCGAAACAAACATACATACATACACACAAACATACAAACAATGTGTTTTCGCATCTCGTCATCTTGAATTATAGACCTTGCTCGGTCAATAAATACAACCCCTTCAAATTTTATTTTAAGGAACTTTATCTCAGTCTTTGTGATGTGATGTGAAAACACATCACCTTAGAACCAACCAAGTTACGATTGGTTTTTTTTTTTAAACTTATCTAGAGGTAAGTAGGTAGTTAAATAAAAATAATCTGTTGATAAAATTTATTCATTATAATTATGACGTTACTCGAAAGTCTAAATTACCAATCCGCTAGATGACAACAAGTCAAATCAGACACTTTTTTCTAAACGTCAAAACAAATATTTTCCTATGGGATTTGTTTGAAATACAAAACCGTGACGTCATAGATTTTTCGAGTCAAATAGCGCTCTTAATATCAGTTTTTTTGTATTAATAAATCTAAAATCATGTTGAAAATGGATATGATCAATGACCAGTGACACTATTTTGTGACGTTTTATTCTCTTAAGGTGTATATCCTATATCTTCACCTTAACAGCACCAAATAATTTTTTTTGACCCAGTCATCTACCCAATAAATACACTATTGAGTATATATATATAACATCCAGTTTAAATAAAGTAGAATTAGGTACAGCGTTTACACACGGTGCCGAAATGGCTGTGGCGAGAACCGCTGCGTAATGTGTATAGTCTATCCGTTCAATTGGTTGGCATGCTGTCGGCGCGCTACAAAAGCGGCAGCGGCTTTAACAAAGACGCGGCCTGTGTGGCGCGCCGACAGAACACAAGTAGATTCAGCAAATGAACTAAAACCGTTCTTACAAGCAAGACATTTCATCAAACTAGTAATACGAGTACGATTAGGCTAGTAACATTGAAAATAAATAAATGGAAATACAATCTGAATCATCATCTTCCTCACCTTCTCCCTATTTGGGGTCGGCTCTGAATGTCAACTCTCTCCATCGTTTTCTATCATTTATTATATCTGTACTAACCCCCCTGTCCATCATGTCCCGCTTAACACATTCCCCCCACGTCTTTTTAGGTCGTCCTCTATCTCTATGGCCATCCACCTTCAAGTTAACCATTTTGTTAGCCAGATGTTCGGCATCCC
Organism: Acrobasis repandana; assembly: GCA_963576875.1. Lineage (NCBI taxonomy): Eukaryota > Metazoa > Arthropoda > Insecta > Lepidoptera > Pyralidae > Acrobasis > Acrobasis repandana. Next base: position 13,105,456 of record OY756239.1, read on the forward strand.
GCCTCTTGATATGACCGTACCATGTCAAACGGTGGCTTTTTAACTTTTCTACAATTGGTGCCACCTTTAAACTCCCTCTTATATATTCATTCCTGATCTTATCCATCTTCGTCACCCCACACATCCACCTAAGCATCCGCATTTCTGCTACATGTAACTTATGTTCTTCTTTCTTCTTCGTAGCCCAACATTCCCCTCCATACAGCAATGTAGGTCTTAGAAATACAATCTGAATATACGGTATTTATTTATTATTCCTAGTGTGCAGTAATTTGCTAGAGCGAGAGAGCGCTCGCTATGCTCCGTGCTGATAGATGAGATCCAACCCTAACATTATTTGATTTAAACGGGATTAAAAAATCTAGTTAATATAAACATAGGTATAAACGTAACACTGGGTTGACTGGTAGATAAAGCCTATGGCGGTAAGTCCGTCTATTACATTTGTAATAAACAAAGTTACATTCTATTGCTATATGTTCTAAACAATTAACTCATGTGAAAAGTCAGCTACTTGCCGACAGGGTCGACCATCCGGAGGCCTTCATCAGGGCGAATGTTTAGAACATATAGCAATGTCAGTCTCACGTTAGTTTTAACCAAAATAAAGTTACATTTTGTTTCAATTCATTCACAATTTAAAGCTGTAAAGATTTACTCGGTTGTTGGAGATTAATCAGCTTCGCACTTAGTTTGCCGGTCCGTGTTATGCGCGTCTCCTCCTGTCAGCGGCAAACTTATATAATGGTACTTAGGTACTTATATAACGGTAGTATGCAGTCATGTCAGGATGGTGACATTAGAACAATATAACGATCAACGAGCAATAATGTACCTTATGTAAATTCCCCAATATCTTTGATAACGATAAGAACATTAAAGGTAATATTTGGCGGTACACCAAACTACATCTATTTAATATTATAAAGTCTACTAAAATCAATTTGCAATATAATTTAAAGTAAACCCTTTGACTTCCCGCCAAAAACTCCGGGAGCCTTTTAGTTGAATATACTTTTTACTCTACATATATTTTATTAATATCACACTTTATTTTAACTTATATTCTATTAGAAATATCACGATTAGTTATTATTAGATTAGATATTTTTTTATTTTTAAAACCTATTTCTTTTTTCCTTGAGGAAATCCTTCCATATCTCCAAAGTGCTTCACTATGTCTTCACCAGATTAAAATGGGACCAACTTGGTAGTAAAGGCTTCCAAATAAAAAAAGAATCATCAAAATCGGTTCACAATTGGCGAAGATATCGCGTAAAAAACATACAAAATAAAAATATACGGCTCGATCGAATTGATAACCTTCTTTTTTAAAGTCGGTTAATAATAATAATTTATACACCTAGGACGGTAAAATAAAGAATGTCTCCAGTTCGCAGGTATGAGCTGCGAGCGAAAGGCGAAGGTAATAAATATGTGATCCGAGGTTCTCTTTACCCCCTTCCGTGATTAACGAATTGGAAACCTCTTTTTTAAGTTGTTTAAATAAAATAATACTTATTATTCAGGTCAATATAACTTCTAACAAAATATACTGAAACTATTTTAAGAGTGAACTCAGTCCATGATACTGGACAACTTTCCCCAAGGAATATATATCGAAATGTGAAAAATATATTTTGTATTTCTTTCCATACAAACTCGGATCAGTTGTTGTCGGTCAATTTGTATGGGAGGTCAAAAAATATTTTTCATACAGATACACTATCACGTCTTTATCCCTAACGGGGTAGACAGAGCCAAGGGCGGTAAAGCCCAGGCCACTTTTAGCGTAATGGTGGGCATGAAGGTGGAAAAGGGAAATCATAATAGTGATGGGTTGCTAACCGCATCGCCTATTCATATGATTCAGATTCCGCCCATTCCCTCGATCGGCTTTTACGAATAAAGCGAAAGGGAAGAGAAGCAGCTGGTACATTCTATGTTTTTTCTTTTCTCCCAGACCAGCAAAAAATATTTTTCATATTTCGATATACTAGGGTAAAGATATGTTATGATATGATACTTTTATTAAGTATCAGTCCATGATACTTAATAAAAGAATCATGGACTGAATTCACCCTTAAAATTTTCTATATATTTTGTCAGTGTATTAATTAATAAATTTTATGATTAATAAATCTCAAATCGTGACTGAATAATCCTGACGAATTACCTCATCCATCACATACGAGTATTACTTACATACCTACGTATTTGAATTTAGTTATTGTTTCGAGCATTTCAATGCTATTTCAGAGTTAACACATATCGTCGCCGCGGCGTCATATGTAAAGGACAACGAATACATACAAAATCCGGCGGCGCAGCGACGAAAATCGCTGCCGCGGAGACGTGATGTATAAACGCTCTATATTAATAATTAACTACTCAGGTATTGCTTTACAAACATATGTATAAGATTCTAATTAAGTCTATTTACGTAGTCTTTTGAACAAAAAAGTTACAAATTTGTACAAACAAAAAAGGCAACAGAATAATCACTGCCTTTACGTCGCATAGGGTGAGAAGCCAATGCTATTATGACACAAACAAAGATGCGTTCATGAATTTTTTGGGGTCCAGTGCTGCCCCCATTTGAAAAAAATAGTTGAAAGGAAACGGAGATAACCCTCCAAAGTATTTTATGAACTCCTGTTTACGGTTTAAAGTGAGAACGTGAAGCTTTTCTTCGCACATTTGCGAAAAACGGCAAATAATTTGAAGGATTATCTAGGGCTTACTATAAAAATTTTTTATTGATATCTCTGTTTCCTTTCAAATAATTTATTTCAAATGGGGGCAGCACTGAACCCCTAAAAATTCATGTTCCCGCTTAATACAGCGACCGCTTTAATTTGGTATAGCGACATAGGGGGCTGAGGTAGGTGAGGGCGGCGGCGGCGGGTGTGAATAGCATGATATACGTCCGCACCTCTCTGTCCCATCATACCCCCCCGCCCCTGTACCCCGCAGGCCAGAAATCATTAAATCGCGGGGTCCGCTTTCCCGCTTCTGTATAAGACAAGGGGCAGGCTCCGAAGCAGCACAGCTTAGTATACAACTGGGAATGAGCTAAAGTTAAAAACAGATAATTATAATACTATATGGAAGAGTAAGTCCAAATAAATTGACAATCCTCTACTTTTTTTTAAAGTAGGTTAAATAGATCTATCAATTTCTATCTACTCAGGAATCGCTTTCCAAATCTTCGAGATTCTATTCGATGGCAAATCTGGTGGGCCAAATATAAACGGTCCAACGTATTTGGAGCCTAAGGAAGTGAGGACATTGGCCCGTGTCCAAGATAGGGCAAGACTTGCTAACGGAGTCCGTGTGATGCCGAGCCTCTGTGCGCAGGTGCCGGTGATGTGGACGTCGTCGATCCAGAAGTATGGCATGGACTGGGCCGCATTGAGCAGTTGCTGGACTACGTCTTGAGAGTACAGGATCGCCCAACCTGGAAGGGACAATAATAAAATTAAATTTGGTATACACACTTACTCTGCGCGGTGCGACAAATATAGTTTATATGAGTTTGTTGTGCCTGTAGGCCTTTACTCTGAAGGGGCTTTATTGTCTTTTTCGTCTTCTATTTTTATTTGCGATCAGCGGTGTTTCGCTTTAAGCAAATTAGTTGTGTCTGTTGTGGCTTTTTGAGTGGGTCCTCCAGCGAGAGCCTCTCCTCATCATTCTCTCTCGAACAATACTTTTTTAAATTATACCCCTGTGTGGGGAACCACACAGGGTAACCCGGAAGGGTTAGAATAGGACCATTCCATCTCTTCCTGTCTATGTCGTAAGAGGCGACTAACGGATTAAGCACAAACATCTCGTGCTACAATTGCATTCCCAAGGAGGGTTGACGTCGGGCGGCGGCAGGTTGTAAAACTTTTCGCACAAATACATTCCCAAAGAGGGTTAACGTCAGTCAGGCGGCCGGTCGTAAAACGATAGCCAAACCGTTTTTAACTGTACCGGAAATTTCTTCTCCACTTCGCAAGGTCTTTGGCGGATACTTGGAGAATACTTTTTTTTAATTATGTAATTTTATACATATTTTAATCATGCCAGCCACACATATTTTCTGCTTGGTCTAATAGTTGACCGGTAGAGAATGCTATATGGCATTAGGTCCACCACTTGTACAATATTAATAAACATCTCTCACAGGCACAGGCCTACTTGAAGTAGCGCAAAAACATGATAAATATAAACACAAACCTGCACAATAAGTGGGGTAATAGTGATGCGAGAATTCCTCAGTTGAGACATACCACTTAGACCGGTGAGACCTCTGTACGCGCGCATGTTCCAGCACCTGGCACGTGATCAGCCCATTGGCTCCCCACGGAGACAGCTCCCGAGCCAGAAACCGTCTCAACTCATGAGAATTAACTACAATATCATCATCAGTCTTCAAAACATACTTCGCTACATCACAATGATGCGTAACCCACTTCAAACCCATCACATGCTTATAGGTCATATTTCGATACGCATCTATAAAGTTTCCTAATATAATATCACCATATATCCCACTTTCATTATAAATATCATGACCAGTTTTGTCTAGGTTTCCTATGAGAAATAAAACTTTGGTTGAGTCTACATTACGGCCCCATGTATTCCGGATTACCATTCGGTTTTTATAATTACTCGGCCTTGAAGATACTAGGATGACGAGGAGTAGACCTGCTGAGTATTCGTTACACGGCTGAGGATTCACGAGAAAAGAAAAGTTTTTAATGTCAATCAGTTGTTTATAAACATCGTTGGTGGGAGGTAACGTAGCATTGTATGGGCCTAGTAATGAGAATTTGGGGTCTGAAATACGGACCAAGACGGGTTCGGAAGGGTGGTAGTATTCGTAAATCAGTAACAAACTGAAGAACGAGATGAGGCACTTGTGTAAGGTTTTCATTTCGGCTTTTTCACCGCGGTGGAGCTTCAACATCAAAGTTTTGACAGTTTCTGTGGTATTCACATAGTTATCACAAGTAACACGGCACAGTTTGTCACATAATTTGCAGTTAGTGCATAAATATATTTTTTTGATTGCGAGAGAAAAACAGATCGTAAAATTCTTTCGCACAAATTTCTTCTCGTCTCGTCTCGACAAAATATTAATTTATATAAGTATCCAGTCATATCTAGAGATACATATCTATCTAATTTGTGGCAGAGAATATTCAGCCACAGCCCCAGCTGAAAATTTTGACACTTAATCTGACACTTCTGACAGTCTGACAGTTCGTATCATAGGAAGTGTTGCCAGTCGTCAAAACTCTGTCTATAGCCAAATGTTTCGCTAAAATGACTGGTGTGGTGTGGTGGGTCCGTGGGAGGGTGTACTTTCTATAGGTACTACATTTAAATAAGATATTATCAATTGCACATCAAATAAATAATCAAACCATTAATCTCATTATATATATACTTTTTTAAATCAAATAAATTACCAATCTCATCATCATAAATACTGACTGAGTGACTGTACATTCAATCTGTTCTCATTTGGGCCCTCTTTGTTGCAGTGTTATGTCGCTATATGTGTACACTTACCTCTGGTACACTTATCCAGCGGCCTAAAATTAATTTAAACAAGCAGAGCACTATAATTGTTAATAACATTTTATAAAAACATATTTTACGATTAAAAAACTACAAAAACATTATAATTTCCCATATGATAATTCATTTATTATACCGCCATACTTACTGAACGAACGAGATGTCATTAATCATTCAATGCCTAGCCTATGAAACTTAGAAGATTGCAGAATTTTGATTAAAAAAATCAATAAAACGCCATCTAGTCAACAAGTTCTGACCTAACTCTTAATGCGTTTTATAGAATAGGAATATCAAATGGTGGAGAAGTTCGCCATACGAAGTAGAACACATGATAGCTTAGTTGATTAGAGCATGGTTAAGGTGAAATAGTAGCATAAGTGGCGCCCTCATTTGAAATAAATTGTTAAAAACTAAATGTGGTGATATTTAAAAATTTTATTTGGATCAATGTCTAAAAAGACCTTCAAACTATTTTATGAATAACCTTTGAAAGTAATATTGGTAGTCCATCATCATCATATTTAGTTTTTAACAATTTATTTCAAATGAGGGCGCCACTTATGCTTCCATTTCACCTTAAAATTAGAGCTACGTTGCGAGTTCAAGTCCCACTCGCGCAGTGTATTTTTTACACCATTTTTTATTTCATATTTTAAATAGGAATATTAAATGATGGAGTCAAAGTCAAAGTCAAAATTATTTATTGCTGAACTGTGTATAAATTCGACATACGAGTTTAATCACGTAATAGCTCAGTTGTTTATAACGTGGTCGTAAAATTAGAGCTACGTTGCGAGTTCAAGTCCCACTCGCGCATTGTATTTTTTACACCATTTTTTTATTTCATATTTTAAATAGGAATATTAAATGATGGAGTCAAAGTCAAAGTCAAAGTCAAAATTATTTATTGCTTAACTGTGTATAAATTCGACATACGAGGTTAATCATAAAGTGGTCGTAAAATTAGAGTTACGTTGCGAGTTCAAGTCCCACTCGCGCGAATGATTAATGACATCTCGTTCGTTCAGTAAGTATGGCGGTAAAAATACTTGCTGCGACACGTAGTGCAACAATTAGGGCCCAAAATGTATGAAGCGATCTAACACCTTATGTTAGAACTGCCAACTGCGACCAACAAGTTGTGCAATTCAGTATTTTTGGTGAAACTTTAAAATATTTTGTTCGAAAAAAGGGAATATACAGATATCGATTTAAATACATGTCCATTTAAATTATGCCTCACAGAAAGCTGAGAAAGGCATGCCTGCGTGGATCCCCAGTCCCCACCCTTATAGCAAGCTTCTCCTTGGGGCCTATGTATGTACCTTACATAGGTACATTATACCTCTTTGAAGTATTAGTACCTATTATTTATTTTCTTATTATTCGAAAAGACATTCATAGTTACAACATATTTTAAATATTTACATTTATATATTTTTTTTAATGATGCATATACCTACCTACCTATATGTAGGTAACTTGTTTTTGTTTAAATGTGCAATAAAGTGTTTAAACAAACATACTATCACGTATTTATCCCTACTGGGACAGAGAGCATTTTGGGTCTTGCTGCTCCCACTTTATATATTTTATAGTTGTGCTCGTGTTACTGCACTTGCTGCTGCCAATTAAAATCTCCAGTGAAGATTTACATAACTTTTATTCACTTTTTCACAAACATTCAAGTTGCAACATGAAACATAGAAGCGGCAAAAATCCCTGTCACAGTGAAAAATTTGTGTTGCTCTCTACAAAAATAGTGACGCTCGGATACGAACACGCCACGGCCCATTCCCTCCATCGGCTTCTATGATCTGCGCAGGAAGAGAAGCAGCTGGTACATTCAAAGTTTTTTCTTTTTACCCAGACCAGCATACAAATTTAGTCTAGCCGAAGCGAGACAGCGAGCGGGGAGGGAAGAAACGCGGTGGGTCAATGAGGCTGGTTTACGCGTTTCTGGTTTTTGAGGATTTTTTCGTTTTACAAAGAATAATTAAGTGTTTATTAAAAAATAAGAAATATTATGATGACTGCTTTATGTTTAATATAATTATAATCCAAAGTTACAAGGGGATTTTTTTTTGTATTTTTTGAATACTAGCCGTTTTAATATAATACGGACGGAGGTGATTCAGAGGCAACTTCGCAATTTTTTTCTATACAGAAAATTTTAAGCAATCGTGTTTTCTATATATACTTATATACATATATAGGACATATTCTCACCGATGATTTGTCTGATGATGAGGATATCGAGAGAGAACGAAGGGCGTTGTCGGTCCGATGTAATATGTTGGCCCGCAGGTTTTCAAAATGTACAAAAGAGGTAAAAATTACTCTTTTTAAGGCATATTGCCAGTCTTTTTATACCTGCAGCCTGTGGGTTAGATATACGCAGAGGGCCTACAACGTACTCCGTATACAATATAATGATGCTTTTAGGATGCTGATGGGCTCCCGCGATTCTGTAGCGCGTCAGGAATGTTTGCTGAGGCGCGTACCGACGATTTTTTTGCCATATTACGGAAAAGAACTGCTTCCTTGAGGCGCAGAATGCGCGGGAGCCATAATAGCATTCTGAAAGTCATCACTGATAAGCCGGAGTGTCCAATCCAATGGCATTGGACGCGTCTGCATTGTGACGTAGTTGGGATCCCCGGGGGTGTGCACACCAGATATTTAAATTAGAAAATTAAATATTAATATAAGTATTAATTAATGTGAATTATTTATTTATTATGAAATATTTTATTATGAATTATTTGTATGAACGCACTCATTACTAACACTAGACTGTAAGCTTTGTTACTAACAATGATATGGTTGTATGTGTGACCGAAATAAACGAATATTATTATTATTATTATACTAATATTATAAAGAGGAAAGATTTGTACCTATTTTTGTATGTTTGTATGTTTGTAATGAATAGGCTCAAAAAGTACTGGGCCGATTTAAAAAAATCTTTCACCGTTGGAAAGCTACACTATTCCCGAGTGACATAGGCTATGTGTGTACCACGGGCGAAGCCGGGGTGGACTGCTAGTTGAAACATATAATGACTAAAGTTAGTCCTGAAGTTTGCTGTGAAAGTGATTATTTGGTTTATATTAAAAATATTTATATTTATATATGTATTTATCATAAAATATAGTGTCGTTGAGTAAGTATCCCATGACACAAGTTTAAAATTTACTTTGGGGCTAGCTTAATCAGTGTGATTTGTCCTTATGTATTTATTTATTTATATTTGAGATCGCTCTAAGTACTATCAGGGTCATATGCGCTCTTAAGCGCATAGAAGGGCTAAAGGCATCTGACAAAGTTTAACGACTGTGGCTATACCGACGACAGCCAAGGCAAAGGCTTAACAAGATTTTATACCATTTGTGGTCAGTGTGGTCACCACAGATATTGTAGCTATATCTGAGGTGGTCACTCTCCAAGTACGGACCTCGCCCGGCCTAAAGTGCTAGCAAATAGCTATTGGAGCAAAGGTTTTGGAGCAAGGCTGTGGCAAAGGCAAACCAAGGGCAAGATGAAGGTGAGAGCAAAATAGGTAGGTTCTCTATTAATACTATTTTTTTTTTATTTTTTTTATTTCGGCATTTATGCATTGCGCCCAAAATGCCCGGGCGTAACGCATCCCTGTTAAAAACAGAATAAATGCATTATTCTTCAGTTGCAGGTTATAAACACAAACATAATGATATGTCTACGAGTTAGTACCTATACAACGTGGAAGGGACATACCCGCAATAAATCGAACCACGGGCTATACTAGATCTCTAAAGTATAATGAAAAATAACAGTTAAAACAAACAAAAATTAATTCGACATTCCTATACAAATCGCTTGGGCGGCTGCACACTGTTTTTGGCTGTTATTTTAATTTCACAGATTCATGTCCCTTTCACATTGTAGGTACAACGTCACAGGCCGGAATCTCCTAAGGTACGCAATATGCATCACCCAGGCGTCCCCGTTCCCCGTCCCCGCACCTCTCCCCCGTTTTCGCCTCGATGACTCACGTTGGCCGTCAAGAACCGGGGGAGAGGTGCGGGTGCGGGGAACGGGGACGCATATTGCGCGTACCTTAGGAGATTCCCTTCTGTTTACTCTTACTGTATTCTGTGACAACGTGGAAAAGACATCAGCATAATAAATCATAGCCCAGGCTTATACTAGACCACTACCTTAATCTTACATAACTTAACTATCGGAGTTGCATTCCACTTGCACTGTAACTTTTTTAACCGACTTCAAAAAAGGAGGAGGTTATCAATTCGACTGTATGTTTTTTTTTTTTTTTTTTTCATGTTTTTTATGCGATATCTTCGCCAATTGTGAACCGATTTTGATGATTCTTTCTTTATTTGAAAGCATTTACTTCCAAGTTGGTCCCATTTTAATTTGGTGAAGATATGATAAAGAACTTTGGAGAAATGGAAGAAACTCCTTAAAAAAATTGAAGTCGGTTGTTTTTTTTTTGTTAAAAATTTAATTATTTTATTAGAGATTTGAGTGCGTTTGACCTTTTAACTAAACATTCGTCGTGAAGACTACGCAATGAAAAACGATGGTGTGAACAACATAAAAACCCTCATTTTTGCTTCGCCGCTGTCGGGTAAATATATGCTGAGCACATATCAGTCTCTGCCTTAACTGTGTGGTAGGTAGAGATGTTTATTTCCATGTGAAAAATTAATAAAATTTGTTAATAATCTTGTTATATTTTTTTTTACTTAAAAAAATAATAAAAACATGACCATATAGGCACATAGTCTATTCAATTTTATAGGTAAAAGGTTGGTCGAGGTATCAGGTGACCAGAGGGCTGGCAATTTCTTAGCACAAAGATTATGCATTGCCATCCAATGTGGCAATGCTGCCAGTCTTCTGGGCATTCTTCCGCAGGGGCAGAATTTGCGGGATATTTTTTATTTATAATAGTTTATATAATATTTATAAGTAATTTATTTTTAGTATTACAGTTGTATTAAGTTTTTGTTAGTTATACTTAGTTTTAGTTTAGTTATTATTTATTCTAAGTTGTTATTGTTGTTCATGGTCTTACTGTGTGTAAAATAGATAATTTGGTTCTGTTTTGCTTAGTATAAAATTATTTTCAGAATCCGAAGATTGACACGCACGAGACACCACTATCAATGCTGATATCGTAATTTGAATTGTGATCGCCTCATAAGTTCAATTGTCACTTATCACAATAATATCAGGGTTAAATTGTCACTTTAATCAGAGATGACTTGGACGCAGTCGTCACTATTTATTTCGATATATGTATAGGTATCTGCTTCACGATTGGAGATTTTCGTAACGATATTGAACGTATCAAGAGTACGAACACACGAAACACAAGCTACACAAAGTCAGTACAAACTAACTCTTTAATAAAAACGCCCGTCTCATAATTAAATAATTTAAATGCAAATAACGTTAGTGATAACACAGTGTAAAAATGACGAGGTGTTAGTTCTTTAGTTTAGACTAATAAAATAATAATGGAGTATAAAAATAGACGCGTGACCCCGTTTATAATACAAGTAAGTACCTACCTACTGTTTATAATGGTTGAGTTTTTTGACTCCCCTTCTCACGCTCTTAGTTTGTGTGAAAGAGAGTAGTCTACTTGTGTGAGTAGAGTGTGTTTTGCCGGTTAGGTTAAAGGGTTCTACAAATCCATCATTTATCATTATTATCAGGTCTTTTTTTAAGTCTCTACTGCAGGAGCACGCCCCTTTCTATATACTACCAGAGCCATATATTAGCCAGAGCAGTCAGATGATTTGGCCTACACTCTCCTTGCTGGTCAGACGGGTTGGAGAGGTGTCTTTGATGTTTATTTGACGATGTAAGATTTGTTTAGGTTGTGTTTCCCCCTTTAAATTTTCCCCGCCGCTCGTCCTAAACTGTAAAAAGTATAATGCTAATTCCTTCTGATTGCCCGCAATACAAGGCTTTTGCCTAGTGCGGGAGTCGTTTGTTAAGCTCATTATAGGTATGTATTGACTTTTCGGTAAATAAATGATTTTGTATTTTTGTACTTTGTATTTTGTTTCCTAACTCACCTTTTACGACATCCACGGGAAGACTTGGAGTGTTTTTCTGTTTAACATTAGACCTGTCCTTATTATGGCAGTGAAGAAGTAAAGTGAACCCGGATAGGTGAGCTAGAATAACCACAGAGTCCCTGCAGGCTGGCGTCGAAAAGAGGCCGCCCTCGAACTCGGTGGGCATACGAAAAGAGCTGGCAAACTATCGCCACTGTTCGTGGAAATCTAGAGGGGAGACTTTGGCCCAACTATGGGACCACATATCTATACTACTAGATAAAGAAAGTCCTTCAATAAGAATTGAAGTACGTTCCGTTTTTTCATTTTTTGTAGGGAACCCTAAAAAAGGAACAAAAATATCTAAGTACTTATATAAATTATAATCATACGTAAGTTTAACATGTATAAACTATTGCAGCATAGTTTTTTCGCGATAATGTCAAATTAAGAGATCCCTTGATTGTGCTCTCATGTTATCGGGCAGGGCATTCCAAAGACGTACAGCCGTGATAGCTAAAGAATTTAAGCGAAATCCAGTACGGTGAGAAGGGATATTTAAGAGCGCATTACTCTGTTGTGGTTAGAGTATAAAATCTGAAATAAGGACGTTAAATAGTTAGAGGCAAAAGATTATTTAATAGGTTCACAGTCCCGTCCCGAAGCAAGTTGCGATCTTCTTTGTACACGTCCTCGTAGTAAAAATAACACTGGCCATGAGGCACATATGCCTCATGGACGTACCAGTGAAGTCACCCATGAGGCACATGTGTCTCATCGGACTGCGAACCTGTTAATATACTAGGGAGATTACATAAAATACCTATGAATGTTTCTGCGCTGTCAGTTTATAAGCCATTTAAGCTCATAACGATAAGATGAGATATAGGTAGTCATATTTGCGGAGGCAAAATATGGATCTAATACAACCTACTTATTTAAAAGGCGGTCTAGTTTATTGAGATGTTCTTCGGTTATGTCCAGATAACACACATCAGTATAATCAGTGATAGGAAGAATGAGAGACTGGATCAGCATTAGTTTGGATTTGAAAGAAAGAATTTTCAGAAGGTTCAGAATATACAACGTGGAAGGGACATACCCATAATAAGTCGAACCACAGTCTTTAACAGATCATTATAGTATAATGAAATAAAAATTACAGCCAAAATACAAAAAGAAATCGGCATTTCTATACAAAAGTGTGCAGCCGCTCGAGCGATTTGTATGGGAATGTTGATTTTTTTTTTTGTTTTGGCACGTAAAGGCTATTGGTCCCGAACGCCATCTACCGTTTGTACCTATCCCTAGGATTGATTCTGTTCCCTTTCGGTTGCGGAGGTCAGACGGCAGTCGCTCCGTGTAAAACCAGTAACCTCTTTAAATCACCTAGGTAAGGTAGCGGACCCCGGGCTCTGAAGCGTTACCGCTGAGGATGCAACCAGGAATACGGGATGATGATGATGATGATGAATAATTAGTTGCATCCTCAGCTGTGCTGCATCGGAGCCCAGGGTGCGCTTTCCCGCTTTTTCTTCTCCAAATATAACATGCATGTCAATGGTCACCCAAGGATGCCAAAGACCCTGCAAAATGGAGAAGAAATAGCCGGAACAGTTTAATGATTTGGCTATAGTTTTACGACTGGCCGCCTGCCTGACGTCAACCCTCTTTGGGAATGTATTTGTGCGAAAAGTTTTACAACCGGCCGCCGCCCGACTTTAACCCTTCTTGGGAAAGCAATTGTAGCACGAGATGTTTGTGCTTAGTCCTTTAGTCGCCTCTTACGACATCCACAGGAAGAGATGGAGTGGTCCTATTCTAACCCGGAACCACACTGATAATTAATGATGCATTAGATTGAATGGAGTTTATTACTTTTAAAATATTATCCCCATTTTTAATTTTTCTATAGAATTATTTTACGGCCCTGGATACAAGTCCTTCATAGCATATCTTTAGTTTTTCGTTTTTTTATTTCTAACAAGTCAATCAAAGGGTGGTGTACCAAGGTCCTGATTGCTTCAAGGAAGCTTCTGGAAACATATCCATATGAGTCCATAGAGACACTGGTTTTCACATCATTTGGGGGACAGCGCCTAAGGCACAGAATACAGTAAGAGTAAACAGAAGGGACTCTTCTAAGGTACGCGCAATATACGTCCCCGTTCCCCGCACCCGCACCTCTCCCCCGGTTCTTGACGGCCAACGTGAGTAATCGAGGCGAAAACGGGGGAGAGGTGCGGGGACGGGGAACGGGGACGCCTGGGTGACGCATATTGCGCGTACCTTAGGAGTTTCCGGCCTGTGCCTAAGGACACCCAGACGTTATGCTGTCTACACACCAAAGCCGCCGGGCCGGCGGGCTTATTTGAACCGATCTTGCCGGCGGCTTGCGCCCGCGCGTATTTGCCGGCGGCCTGCCGGCGGCATGCCTCTCCGTTAATTCAGTTGCCCGCCGGTTTTCAAGGCTTACTTGGCTATCACTAATTTATAAATACTCCATGCCGCGACTGTCATGCCGCCGGCAAACTTGTCCGGCTCACAAACTCTAAAGCCGCCGGCACTATCCCGCCGGGTACGTGCCGGTAGCCGCGGTGTGTAGACAGCATTACGACGCGATTTCAGAGATAAGGCGAAATTTTTCCGCAAAAAGTTTTCACGATGGTACATGATCTATCCCTATCAGATTTCGCCGGAATGCTCACATTCTTACCCTCCTCCACAATATTCTTTTTAACCCAAATATTCCACAATATCTTAAGGAACGTTTTATTTTCTATAAAGATTCAAATACTCGTGAACTAAGATCATCTATTAATCTCAAACTGATTATACCAGTTCATAGATCCTCCTTTTACGCTAATTCATTCACTGTACAAGCGGCAAGACTGTGGAATGCCTTGCCTGAATCAATTAAACGTGCGCAATCACTTTCTGCTTTTAAAAATAAAGTCTTTCAGTTATACTTATTTGGAAAGTTAATCCATGTTATTCGTCAACCCTTGTTTCGTCATTCCTACATATCTGTAATATATATTTATGTATATATTATTTATAATTATATACTTATATTATATATATTTATATCTATATATGCATGCATGTATGTATTTTTTTTATACTTATATATATTATGAACCTGTTATTATTTGTTATTGTATTTTAGTCATGTACACCCCGTCTGCTAACGTATCTTTATATTCTCTCCATCCATCGGTTGTCTGGAAGAAATCGCTTTTAGCGATAAGACCGCCCATTGTACATTTTAATATATTTATTCTTATTGTATATCTTATTTCTATTCTTGGTGTACAATAAAGTATTACTTACTTACTTACTTACATGATGAGCAGCAGATGGTACATTCTAGGTTTTGTTTTCATGCCAGCTTGTAAGACGTATGCGTCCTATATTCATTGTTCATGAAATTTGAATTTTAAAGTTAAAGTAATAAAGTATTACATTGCATTTTAATTGCTATTTTATAGGTTTCTGACGAGATAAGTAGTCCGTTATCAATACCCATGTTTATGTAAGCATGTCTGAACGAACTGTACTTAGGTACTTGTTAGTAGGTATTCAACTAGTTAAGCTGCCTACACACTACACATGGCATACATAATCTCGTGCTGTAGCCTGTACCTACTGTTGATTGTACCACAACACGTGTACACATATCACAACCTACAGTACAGCACGAGATTGTTACTGCAGATTGTATGCCATGTACACGACACATCGTGTGTACACTCATTTTTTTTCCTTTTCCTACTTTTTTTTTTTCAATGGCAGACATTACTTTGACCTTGCCTTAGTTACCTTGACCAAGAAATTTAAGTCTAAGGAGATATGTAAATGTCATATATAGCTTTATCGCACGTTGGTTTGTGACAGAGAAGCGGACTGAACGTCTGCTTGCAGTGCCGTAACTAGCCTTTTCTGCGCCTTGTGCGAGCTTCTATAACTGCGCCCTCAAAGACACCTATTTGCACCCCCCCCCCCTCCCTCTCACGTCGCCAGAAATAAGTGGCCATGGAATAATTTGGAAGAAAAATAAATTTTTTTAAAGAACTAATTAATGTGGGCTGTTCTTGCGCCCTCCTAAGTCTACGCCCTGTGCCTGGGCACCGGTGACACCGCCCTATTTACGGCACTGTCTGCTTGACGTAGTTTAGACTACCACGTGTTTATACCTATGTGTGACAATTAAATGATTTATTTATTTCTTTCCTTTTTAGGGTTCTGTACCCAAAGGGTGCAAACGGGACCCTATTACTGAGACTCCGCTGTATGTCCGTCTGTCTGTCTGTCGGCCCCATACAAAAAACGTGGTTTTTTAGCGATTTTAACTAGATCTTTTTAATGGCATTAACTAGATACTTACCTACTTAAAATTTTACCGATAATGTATTACCGAGGCCGCTATAACAAATACTAAAAATAAAAAAAGTTAAAAATTAAAGTTAAAAAAAAAGTGTTTTTAGGGTTCCGTAGCCAAATGGCAAAAAACGGAACCCTTGTAGATTCGTCATGTCTGTCTGTCCGTCCGTATGTCACAGCCTCTTTTTTCCGAAACTGTAAGAACTATACTGTTGAAATTTAGTAAGAATATGTATTCTGTGAACCGCATTAAGATTTTCACACAAAAATAGAAAAAAAAAACAATAAATTTTGGGGTTCCCCATACTTAAAACTGAAATTCAAAAATTATTGTTTTATCAAACCCATACGTGTGGGGTATCTATTGATAGGTCTTCAAAAATGATATTGAGGTTTCTAACATAATTTTTTTCTTAACTGAATAGTTTGCGCAAAAGACACTTCCAAAGTGGTAAAATGTTGGTCTTAACTGCTAAAATAAGAGAATGATAAATCTAAAAAAAATATATGATGTACATAACCATGCAAACTTCCACCAAAAATTGGTTTGAACGAGATATAGTAAGTAGTTTTTTTTATACGTCATAAATCGTAAAATGTTACTTGCTGCTACGGAACCCTTCATGGGCGAGTCCGACTCGCATTTGGCCGCTTTTTTTAGCGTTTTAAAACATTGTATGGTACGGAACCCTTCATGTACGAGTCCGACTCGCACTTGCCCGTTTATTCTAAGAATTATTTTTCTACGTTACAGTGCTTCGTGTCAACGGGTGTGTCGCTGAACATGGCGGGCCTCGGATTCGTGATGGGGTTCGCGACGGGCCTGCTGCCGCAGCTGCGGCTTCCTGACTCCCCCATACAGATTAACGACTCTTCAGCTTCATGGATAGGTAGGTGACCATCATAACAAACAAGCGAATGAAGCTCTCCGAATCTATTTATTTACCAATTTATGTACACGGACAATATATACAGAGAATACATAAACAAAAAGTTGTACAAAGGCACTACTTATCTCAAAAGAGATCTCTTCCAGTAGGCTCGGGAGAGGAGATGTTCATATATGAAAGGCATACAGGCGTGTTCGTTAAATAAAGGAAGAAGAAATTACTACTAATAATAATCTACTTGGAAAATCTAGCGCTCCAAAACCGTTACTAAAGAAATAAGATCTTTATTATCATATCGTTGTTATCATAGGATATTTCTATCATAATAAAATGACACGACAGCTGTCCGACAGAGTCGTCCTATGCAATATCGAACCAATTAAGACTCATTATTTTGAAGCGCTCAACATTGGTTGACACTGCAAAGCGTAAGCTTCTTCGTCTAAGCGCGTTCCTGGTTGCATCCTCAGCTGTGTTGCTTCGGAGCCCGGGTTGCGCTTTCCTGCTTTTTCTTCTCCAAATATAATATGCATCTCAATGGTCACCCAAGGATGCCAAAGACCTTGCAACGTTTAGCCGAAACAGTTTAAATGATTTGGCTATAGTTTTACGACCGGCCGCCTGCCTGACGTTAACCCACTTTGGGAATGTATTTGTGCGAAAAGTTTTACAACCGGCCGCCGCCTGACGTTAACCCTCCTTGGGAATGCAATTGTAGCACGAGATGTTTGTGCTAAGTCCTTTAGTCACCTCTTACGACATCCACAGGAAGAGATGGAGTGGTCCTATTCTAACCCGGAACCACAAAAGCTTATAGTACTAGATCATTATAGGCGATTTGTATGGGAATGTCGATTTTTTTTGGTACATAGTAATTACGTCTAGATAAAAAAGATAAGTGATCTCGCCTGTCACTGTAACTAAGTACTTAGTTTTATATTGTTTACGTCGCAATATAATATGTTATATAATATATTTATATACTGGTTATCGGGATCACGTATTCTTGAAATCATTTGTTTATTGTAGACAAATATAAATTGCTGTTGGAAATGATTCTTATCATTAGGTAGGCGTAATAAAGACTTTTTTATCTTGACACTAAATTGACATTTGGGGTCCATTTTTTAATATTTAAGTATTTAAATCTAGTTTAGTTTTTTTATACATAAGCGTATTTCATATTTATAGTCAATTTAATTTTAGTTTATTAATGTTATTTTTACTAAGTTAAAATAAATATTTATAATTATAAAATAAATATTTCAATATTTGGGAAACAGTATTTGCGATTAGTTAAAGATCTATTGACTTATAAAGAATACACTTTTAATGAGTCTAAACCTAATAATTAAAATATGTGTAAACTTAATGAATGCATAAAAACAGTGTACCTAATTTTGCAAGAATTCTAATCTACAATGTTTTGCTGTAAATAAAACTCAAAGTTGTAGAATTTTTAAATTATTAGGTACTTACCTAAGCCTTTAAACATTTATGTTCCATCATATAATATATCTCTCTTACCATAGCTTGTTCTAGGCGTAGTTAATTTTATTTTGTTGGTATTTCTCACAATGCACATTTCTATACAATGTTGTGGTAATAATCCGATAATCAAAATTAAATAATTTTTTTTTTACTTTATGTACAAAGCTTTTCATCAGTTTCTTATTAGTTTTGTTAGCACTATTCCAAACTTCAATAAGGTATTGGAGATGTCCCTCAGTCTATTTATTTACCTACAATAAATGATACATAAGGCGGATAAAAATATAACAATGTATAATATATATAATACTATATACAATACATGCATACAATACCACATATACAATGAATACATTAAATAATTATGTATAAATACTATACGATCTTAGGCGATTCTCACATTGCCCCGCACTACGCAGCGTAGCGCGTGAATGCGTGTTCTAACGTTGCTTGTAAGTATCTCCGTTTGTATAAAAAAAAAAACACGCACAGTCCAACACACAGAAAATGCATCCAGAAAACGCAACATGCAGCGTGATGCGTGGCAGTGTGATAATCGCCTACTGTGATACCAACCAGTACAACCATTTCTGCTGCATTCAATTAATTATAGGAAAACGCGTGTATATTTAGACTCTAATTTATTTAAATTTAAGAGCGACGGTCTTATCTCATGCGACGGATATGTTCAGTTCACACTTAACTTCCACTTTAGCTTCGCAGTCAACACTAGTATTTACAATTTTGAGTTTAGAGCGATGCTCGGAGTTTTGTCTACTTAAAAACCTATATAATGCGCTCAAAATCACGAATTTATTGATTGATTGTTTACGGACGCTAGATATGACATAAAGCTTCCTTCTCTATTTCACTTAAAAACTACTTATATGATATACCGCCCGCATGAGTACCGCCCGTGATGTTATGTATAAAGTACCTACAAAGAAAAAAGAACTCTACGGCACTCGTTCAAGATGCTTTCTTGAATTAGTTCGGAAAGCCATAGTTTCGGGCTGTCACGTAAACAAACACTTCTGAGTAAATAATTCCGAAAAAATAGTAAACCGTAATATAGCTTAGTGAAAGCAGTGTAAGTGTATAGTAATGACTACAATAAACAAGTGAGAGTGTTATCTTGATTCATAGTTTCGAAAAAAAGCGGAAAAATATCCAAGAACTGAAAAAGTTACTAAAATGTATAAAACAGAACAAAAAGTGAATGAACCAAAATAAACCTTGTGTAAATAAACTTATAAGTGTGCAGTGAAGAAAAAAACCCGCCACAAAACAATAAATACGGCTTTATGCAAATAAATATAATTTCTCAATTTTAAGAGCAGTTATTTTTTTTCAAAAATGGACGCCAAAATTCGTGCACAGATAATCAAGCAAACATGATTGCCAACAGTACACCGCTATTGTAAACAAACACAGTAACGCCATCTATACATAAAAAGTAAAATTATTAACAATACTGCCATCTAGACTTAAAGCACTGAACTATACAAAACTAAGAACCTACGAGTTTTGAAACCTATAGAAACTAATACAAACCACGAGATGGCGCTATGTGCAGTTTGCAAACTAAAAATTCCTGATCGAAGATTTATGAAATGTTCAATATGTGAAAAATATTATGATTTAAAGTGCGCAAAGGTCTCAGAGCAACGTTTTAATAATACATTATCTGCTGAACATAAACTTAAATGGCGTTGTTCCGGATGCATCCATAAAACTCCATCAATGAAAAAAATATCACCACCTACATCTGTTATCAAAGTAAATGAAAATATAGACGAAAACGAAAATATTACAACACGAAAAAAACATCAAAAGCGGTATAATGATTCCATTGAGGATATACTTCTCGATGACCAGACTCTTATGGGAGATACTTTAAAGGAAAATTCTGTAGATGGCAGCAGTAGTAACACAATAATAATACAAAACATTACTCTGGAGGTACTTATTCAACTATTAGAAAATAACAAACAATCAATTATCTCGGATATAAAAACAATGATACAACAGGAAGTCACCAGTGCAATAACCAAATTAACATTTGAATGCAATAGTAAAACAGAAGCACTAAGCATAAGGCAAGATATAACGAATGCAAATATAAAAGGACTAAATGACAAAATACAGAAGCTAGAATTACAAGCCAAGCAGCTTCAGGAAGAAATACTAAATCTCCAAACACAAAATATCTACCCATTAAAGGAAGAAAAAGAAACAGATCAGTATGACTGTAAAAAAATTGTGATTCACGGACTCCAAGAGCGCTATGGAGAAAACGAAGCTGAGATACACGATAAGGCAATACAACTGTTCAAAAATACAATAAATGTTAACTTACTAGGTTACATAGAAGATTCATATCGTATAGGTCGCACTGAGCGTACAAACAGCAGACCCCTGGTTATCGAGCTATTAAGTAAAAAAATGACAAGACACATACTTCAGCATTAAAATTTCTTCCGTAATACTGGCCTGTCAATTACACAATTCCTAAATAAAAACGAAATTAGATACAGAAATGAAATAAAGGAAATACTAAAAGAATCACGACGAAAAGGACAACACGCAGTAATTAAAAATAATAAACTATACATTAATGGACAAGAGTACAAACGCACTATAGCCAGAAAAGAAGTAGACCAACATCAACAAGCTACTATCTACAAAAGTGCAAAAAATGGTAACAACGAACATACACACCCTAATCATTTGACTAGCACACCTCAGACATCTCTAGCAGGAAACCCAGCAGCAATTGACCGGACATTTCGAGCAGGAAACCCAGCTGCAATTGACCGGACATTTCGAGCAGGAAACCCAACAGCAAATGACCGAACATTTCGAGACTAACTTCAATTTCAGTATCCTAGTTCAAAATACCCAAAGTTTAAATAATAAAATTGAAATTGTAGAAAGTATACTAGAAGAAAAACAGTTTGATGTAGTTTGTATTACTGAAACATGGATTGGAAAAAAATGTAAAGACTTGGTACAAATCAACAACTACGTCTTTGGTGCGGGATACTATCGACAAAAACATCAAGGAGGAGGTGTAGCTATTCTAGTGAAAAGAGGTATCCAGTTCACAGAAAAAACAGACTTTAGTCACCTGTCTACAGAGTATGTTATAGAGTGTTGTGCTGTAGAACTTAACTCCAATTTATTATTAATTGTAATCTATCGCTCTGATCGCAAAATAGAAATTTTCTTTGAATTCTTAAACAAATTACTTGATAAAATAAAATCTAAAAGCCACAAGCACATTATAATAACTGGCGATTTCAATATACACCATAAACCAGACTCAAATGATTATAAAAAAATAAAAAACGCCATGTTAGAATGCAATCTTCATCAAATTATACATAAACCAACTCGCATCACCAAAAAAACTTCAAGTTGTATTGATTTTTTATTTACAAATAACAAAAACTATGATGTTGACGTAGAAAATATGGGTTTGTCTGATCATAATTGCATTGTTTACAAGGCAGATATAAATACACAAAAAATAAAATATATTTACAGCCAAAAAAGATTGTTTAATGAAAAAAATATAAAATCATTTAAATGTAAATTAGGCCAAATTAACTGGGAAGATATTTTTAAGCATAACAATAATATTAATCAAAATTATAAATTGTTTGAAAGCAAAATTACAGAATTGTTAAATACTCACATACCATTACAACAAATAAAATATAAACAATTTAGAACATCCAAAACTTCTTGGCTTACAAAAGGTATAAAATATTCATGTAAACATAAAAGAAAGCTTAGATCATTGCTGAATGAAACAAATAACAACACATTAAAAACGCACTTTAACTTGTATTCAAAAATACTTAAAAAATGCATTAAGCAATCGAAAAGAAATAATTACATTCAAAAAATTAAAAGGACTAAAAACAAAACAAAAACTATGTGGTCAATAGTAAACCAAGTAACTAAACCTCAAACCAAGAACATGAAAAATATTTCACTTAAAACGTTAGACTCTATAGTTAGCTTGCCAGATAAAGTATCCAACATTTTTAATGACTACTTCATATCAGTCAATAAAAACAAAACACAAGACACAAAACCGCCAACACAAAATACATCACAATCTCAAAATACGACATCATCTAATGTTTCTGCTTCACCTGCAGGTCGCGTCGTTCTTGAACCAGCCATAAACTCCATATACCTTACCCCAGTTACAGAAAAAGAAATTACCCAAATAATACACAAACTATCAAACAAATATAGTTCTGGTGCTGATGAGATACCCTCAGTTCTAGTAAAAGCATGTTGTAATGAATTTGTCCCAGTCTTAACACTTCTTATAAATCAGTCACTCCAAGAATGTACATTTCCCGATAAATTAAAAATAACTAAAATTCACCCAGTCCTAAAAAAAGATGGAAAATCAGATAATCCCAGCCAATTCAGACCGATTGCACTCCCGTCTACCTTTTTAAAAAATCTTTGAAAAGCCTGTGTCTAACCGTATCTATAGATTTTTAGAAAAATATAAATTGCTACATAATCAACAATTTGGATTCCGAGAAAAACGTTCAACAACACTTGCAGTTTATCACTATATTCAAGAAGCACTTAATTGCATTAGAGAAAAACATTACGCAGTGGGACTTTTCTTAGACATGTCTAAAGCTTACGATAAGGTGCTACATAAAATACTTCTAGATAGGTTATATGAAATCGGTATTCGCGGCCCAACACATAAATGGCTTCAATCATATTTAAGCAACAGACAGCAATATGTAGAAATTAATAACTTCAATAACAGGACTGGGCAATTACTCAAAATAAAATCTAATACAAGAAACACAAGTAATTCAATTCCACAAGGAAGTGTATTGGGTTGTGTATTATTCTTAATTTATATAAATGAACTTCCAAAAACGTTAAATAATATGTGCGTTCTCTTTGCAGACGACATCTCAATTTTATTCAAATGCCCAAATGACACTGATCATACTA
Source organism: Acrobasis repandana (assembly GCA_963576875.1). Taxonomy (NCBI): domain Eukaryota; kingdom Metazoa; phylum Arthropoda; class Insecta; order Lepidoptera; family Pyralidae; genus Acrobasis; species Acrobasis repandana. Next base: position 13,128,878 of record OY756239.1, read on the forward strand.
CACTTATAAAAAATACATTCCACTCCATAAAAGATTGGCTCTCAGACCACAACCTTCAAATAAACACAAAAAAAACTAAACTAATCCAATTTAAACCATATCAAAAAAAGTTAATAAATTTAAATAGCGTAAAAAAACAATTAAATATAGAAGAAGTTCCCGATTTTAAATTATTAGGTTTAACGATTGACAGTCATGTTGACTGGAAAAGTCATGTGGCCAAAACAAAAGGTAAAATGTCTCAATTCCTGTATGCGTTAGGTGTTCTTAAAACAAATACCAATTCAGATTGCGCTCTCACTGCATATTATGCCTATGCGCACGCCTGGCTGCGGTACGGCATCATTCTCTGGGGTAACAGCACTGACTCACACGATTTATTTGTGATGCAAAAGAAATGTTTACGCATCATCATAAACATACATCAACCAGAAAGCTGTAGACCCTATTTTATTCAGAAAAAAATATTAACCGTCCCCTCAATGTATATCCTAGAAATGGCCCTGTTTGTCCGTCAAAACATAACACTATACGAATTTCATAAAAATAGTCGACGCAGTAATAATACATTAATCCTACCAGAACCAATATTAGAAATATACAAAAATAGCCCATACTACAAATCCATACAAATTTATAATAAAATCCCCGATTATATAAAAAATGAAGAAAAATATAACACTTTCAAACTTAAATTAAAACAATTTCTTATTAATGCCTGTTATTATAGTCTTTCAGATTTTTTAACTGATAAAATTTAAAACAATTTATTTAAGATATAAAGATTTAGGTATAATTTAAATTCTTTACGATAGTATAAGCATTAACATATATTGTATATTAATGTAGAAAGTAGTAGAATGTATTTTCTTCTACTACCTATTAATTTGTTAAGTGTAAAATGCTATGCCCTAACAGGGCCCATGTTACGTTATATGTGTGATAACTGTCATCTATTCGCTGTGTATGTACATGTGCATTATTATGAATAAATAAATAAATAAATATGTTTTAATGCACTTTTGGCTATAACGATATTAAAACCTCTTCTCCAGCATCTCTACCAGGCGTCGCCGTCATCGTGGGCACCTTTATTGTTCCTGGCATCATGAGCAAACTTGGAAGACGCACAGCCAACCTTTGCAGCTTGGTTGTGGCTATAGCCGGCTGGCTCTGCGTCGAATTCTCAACTACTGCCAGTCTTCTCATCGCAGCTCGGTTCATTCAAGGCGTCTCCATGGGCATGATTACTACTCTAGGCCCTGTCCTTATCGGGGAATACACCAGCCCCAAAAACAGAGGACTATTCCTTATGTCCATATCTGTCTCTATAAGCGTTGGAGTCTTCGTTATCCAAACTTTAGGAACGTACTTACCATGGAAAATTTGCGCTATAATCTGCATAGGCATAGTCTTATTCAACATCCTGATTGTAATATTTAGTCCAGAATCACCAACGTTCTTGGCTGACAAAGAAAGATATGACGAATGCAGGAAAGTATTCAGATATTTACGAGGCGACTCGGAAGATGAAGAATTGGAAAAGATGATAGCAACGCAAATAATGGCGAAGAAAGAGCAAATCGATGAATCACTGAGTATCAGAGAGAAAATTAAATCAAAATTGGTTTCTATGAAACAGATATTGAAGAAGAAAGAGTTTTATAAACCGATAGTAATAATGTTCCACGTTTACATGATGGCACAATGGTGTGGAATAAACATACTGACATCATACACGACAGATCTATTTGAAAAGGTAGTTGGATCAGACGCGGGGATAGATATTCCTTTAAATATAGTTATAGTTGGAGTACACAGGATAGTAGGAAACTTGGTGGGGATGGTTCTTATAAAGACTTTAAGGCGGAGAGTAATGTTGTTTTCAATGATTGGTTTGAACGTTGCAGCACTTGCAGCTACTGCAGCATATACCTACGCAAAATACCTTGAAGTACTTCCCTTTAATCAGCCTCAAGTTGGTGTCTTGTTAATACATATTCATATATTCTCTGTAGCCACTGGAGCTATTCCATTGAGCTATGTCTTAGCTGGTGAACTATTTCCGATGGAATACAAGAGTCTATGTGGAGGAATTTGTATGCTATTCTTTTCTACGAATCTCTTTGCTAATACGAAGACAGTCATTTTCTTATTCAATTCATGGGGAATCTACGGGACTTATTGTCTTTACACAGGTATATTAGTTTATTGTTTAGTAGTAGTTGGAGTACTTCTTCCTGAAACTAAGGATAAGACTCTACAGGATATAGAAGAAGAATTTAAGGGAAAAACCTCGTATAACAATAAGTAGATAATACAGAAATAAGTAGAGAGAGAAGTAGGTCTTTCAGTCATGAATGATGTTCTCAGGCATGCATGATAATAGCCAAGGTATAAGATACGGTAACTAAGATAAAACTACTTAATGCACCAACTAAGTATGATTAAAAATAAATAAAAGTGAGTAAGTATTGTTTCTTGATTTTCAGTAAGTGTTGTAGGGTTCTAGCTCAGTCTAAAGCAATATACTTGTGATAAATTGATTCTCAAAATGGCCTCCTTGGACGGTCCAGCGTAAACCAAACCGTCAGAAAAAAGTGATTTGCAAGACACGCTTATGTCACCAGAAGGCCCTGGGTTAAATTCTAAGCGTAGGCAAAGATTTGTATTTATTTTTAATGGTATTCTGCAGTTTTGGGGTTGTTGGCGTAGAGTATATTTTATGTCTTTGTGTACTAAACACTTAAGTGCTTAGTGTGCGGCTGTTGACTAACCATAGATTCCAGCTACATCAGATGATTATATTAGATTATATTTGTCATCAAAGTAAATTGACAACAAAGCCAAATTTTACATTGTACCTAAGTAGTTATCGGTGAATATTTCAAAAGCTTTTAAAATTAATTTTAGTAGATGTATAAATAAATGACTACTAATATTCACTTGTTTCTTTTATACCTTATATCTACAGCTTCTTCTTCTCTTAGCGCTTTATCAGTTGCATCCTTAGACATATTGTTTTAGAGCCCGGGGTAGCCTATATCAGCATCTTGCACCAATAATGCAATACGATCTAATGGAAGTCCAATATTACTTGTGGGCATGACTTATTTTCCTTTGTCTCCTACATGAGGAAGAGTGCCACTACAGTTTGTTTGTTTGTTTGTAATAACTCTATTGTACTTAGAAAACAAATAATTAAAGACAAAAACAACATATAAAGTAAATTGACAACGGCGGACTTATCCCATAATGGAATCTCTTCCAGTCAACCAGCGAATAAGTAGATAGGACAATTACTCAAAAGAAGAGTAGAAGTGTGTACATAGAATAAAAGAGAGCATTATTTATACGACCTTAAAATAATATATACATGCAAACTAACTACGAGATATATACATACATATAAATACATATTGTACCTATATAAAAACACTGAAATGAAAGCTTAAATATCTGAGGTGACAAGAGAGGATTCAAGGAGTTTATATTTAAACGAGTTTAGCGACGTAGCTACTTTCACATCACCAGGAAGAGAGTTCCAAAGTCTGGCAGCCATGACTGAAAATGACTTGGCGTTTGGCGTATGTCTGCGTTAAATGCGGCGGAATGTCCAAAGGTGGGTTTTGAGAAGAACGTAGTCGACTATCTACCTGTCAGAATAAAAATTGTTGTTTCAAATAGACAGGGGCAGAACGATTGAAGAGGATATTAAATAAAAGGAAAAGAATATGCGTATTTCTACAGTTCTTCTCTATCTCGATCTGTTTTGAGCAACGCGCTTCACTTCGGGCCAAGGCAGCCCGATTTTCTTCTTTTCCGCAGCATCAACCGCAGGTCGCCACCAGGTTTGCTTAGGTCGACCATGCGTTCTCTTTCCTTGAGAAAATTATTTTCAATGCTTGCCTTAGAATGTAAGTAGGCTCCTGCTGAATGTTTGACCGGTCTAGGTATGTTAATTTACGATGCACTATTAGGTGATCGATCGGTGTCTCCAAACTGCCAAAGATGTTCATTAAATTAGATATCTTAGGCATTGATTGATGCAGACTCGACACCTGCTGCGTGATGTATTTAGTCACCTTCCATTTTGTGGTCATAGTTTTCAAAATAGAATAAGCGTAAGTACTTACAACTAAAAAACGATTGCAGAACCCTACATACACGGTTCATACAAACTTAAATAGGCACTACTTTTGTGGTGGTAATTCCAATTATCAATGTGATGGTAGCAAGATGTAGAACCAGGTGAAATGACAGCACCAGAGCCAAACTAGGTCGAACCAGTATTTTGGGAAACACAGAAAACTGACAAGAATGAGGCAGAAAGGTTCCCAAATAGCGACCACGTGCCGGCAAGCGCAACGTACTAGAAATGTAATTCAGGCGTTACCTTGCGGAAGCCAAAGCAACATTTATGTGTACTTCCACCACTATTTAAGAGCCCGTATGACCAGTTCAGTTCAGTTTCAGTTCTGTGCCCACCCAGCCAGCGGTTCGCAGCAAGAGCGTAGGAACTAAGTCCACCTTGGAATGGACGTGACTGCACTTACAGCCACGGGCCGATATAGGTGCCTATCGCTTCCGTTTTTCTAGAGCAGCCACGTCAGACCTCGTTAAACCTGTACCAGGCTCGAGAAACCAGGTGAGCACGTATATCGGATATGGAGTGTGTGGGAGATTGCAGTCTGGGAAATGGAAAACTAGAGGGAGATTACAGTCTACCGTATTCCAGCAACAAGTAAACATGAGGTAATAGATACTATACATAAAAAAACTTCAAAATAATTTAGATAACAAATTATTATCAGTGGTATATACAGGAAATAATCCTGATGACCATTATAATAAACTATTTAGTACTGTTTCCTCTGAGTATTCTAAAACATTGAAACAAAAAAGAGTAGTAGTTCATAGTAAATCACAGTTTAGTGAATGGGCTACTACCGGCATCTACATAAGTAGAAACAGGTTATATGATCTATATGCCCAAAAACAATATAACTTTAATCCTTCTTTTATAGAATATGTTAGAAATTATTCTAAAATATTTAAAAAAGTTTGTAGACGAGCCAAGTCGAATAGTATTTATTTTGTAGTATTAGTATTTATTTAGCATTTTCCTGGACCTCAGTAGTGCTTTTGATCTCGTTGATCAAAACATTCTTACAATGAAATTAGAATTTTGTGGTGTTAATGGTAAAACCTTGAATCTGTTAAAATCATATTTGAGTAATCGGCAGCAATTTGTTGAGATTAGGGAAGCTAACGAAGAGTTTCTTAATTCTATAAAACGCTCAAAATTGAATACAGTTTCTAGAGGAGTCCCGCAAGGGTCAATTTTGTTTATTATTTTTATTAATGATTTAGTAAATTATATGACATACTCACAACCTGACATTGAATTGGTAATTTTTGCAGACGACAGGAATGCTGTAGTATGGGATAAGGATATTGACGCTCTAAATAGAAAGTTAAATTTTACTTTGACATTATTTCACGAATGGTTTACAGCCAACAATCTTAAACTAAATACTGCGAAAACGAATATGATGTTATTTAGAACAACTGCCAACAATAGGGACAAGTTAATAGTTCAAGTGAATAATGAAAATATAAATCCGGTGCCAGTTGTGAAATTTTTGGGTATTCATGTGGACAATCTTTTAAATTGGAAACGGGAATTACATGCTGTAGAAAGTAGTATAAGAAGCGCCTGCTTTGCTATCAGAACTTTACGTGACGAACTTACAATTGAACAGCTTAAGTCTCTCTATTACTCCATGGTGGAATCAAAACTGCGCTATAGTATAAAATTTTGGGGAAATAGTTATGAATACAATATGCATAAGGCTTTTGTCGCACAAAAAAGCGCTATACGTGCCATGGTTCGAATATCGCCAAGGGAATCTTGTGAAGAACACTTTAAAACGCTGCAAATTTTAACAGTGCCTTCCTTATATATATTTATTTTATTGACAGACTTTATTAAAAATAGAGCATTATATGAAACAGAGGAGGAAATGGTAGCACGTGAAGTCACTAGACGAAAAGATTTGAAACGTAGAATAGCTCCAGCACTGGAAATCGTGAAGCATTGCCCTCGTAATCAGACTGTAGTACTATTTAATAAATTGCCATATGATCTGAAAACGGAGCGAAAGCTTTCGAAATTTAAAAGTCGCTTACGTATTTTACTGCTTGAGAAGTGCTGCTATAGTGTTGAGGAGTTCTAATTGCTTCTATTGCTATATATGTGTTTGTAATTAATTAATTAGTTGAAAAACGGATTTGCCACATTAAATTGGATTAAAATTAAGTAATTAGATATTAAGGTGTACATATTATGTTCGAATGCAATGTATTATTGTTACTGAATAAACAAATTGAATTGAAATTGAATTATTAGCAAAAAAATAAATAATGCTCCTAATAAAATTAAAGAATCATGGAGTGTCATAAATAAGGAAACAGGTAAAAATAAAACCAAAGAAAATATTTGCCGAATCAAATGTAGTGGTAAAAATACTTCAAAAACTGAAGAAATAGTAAATATATTTGATTATTATTTTACTAACATTCCTTTGGAACTCACTTCTAATGTGAGTTCTAGCGCCCAGCGTGCTGAGGCTTTGCTTAAGAGTAATGTTAGCCCTTGTGATTCTAAATTTAATTTTAAGCATGTTAGCCCTAGCGATATAATAGATGCTTTTAAACAGTTAAATTTAAAAAAATCAGAAGATCACTGGGGCATGTCAGTAGCCGTAGTAAGTCATATTATACACATAATTGCTGCCGATTTAGCTTTTATATTTAACGAATGTATTGATAAAGGCATATTTCCTAACTTAATGAAATGTAGTAAACTAATCCCCTTATTCAAAAAAGGAGAAAAAACAGACCCTGGCAACTACAGACCTATCTCTATACTTCTATGGGGGAGTGCAGCCGACATTCAGACTATTTTTCTTTTACAAAAAAGAGCAATTCGTGCCATTTACGGTTTAGGATCGAGAGACTCACTGAGGGAATTATTCAAGGAAATAGGTGTACTTACTTTTGCATCACAATTCATATTTGAAAATATAATGTATGTAAGGAAAAATATTTCCATGTTCAATAAAGTAAGTGATTTTACAGATAGAAATTTACGTAATAAGAATGACTTAGTTAGCCCGTATTACAGGCTGAATACAGTCAGTAAGTCTTTTATGGGGAAGTGTATACTTTTTTATAATAAATTGTCATAATCGGTCCTTGATATGCCAGACAGAAAATTCAAAGCTTATGTAAAGAAAGTACTTTGTGAGAAGGCTTATTATAGGACCGATGACTATCATAGAGACAAAAAGGTCTGGCTTGAGCTTGGCGCGGGTCCCTCTTAAAGGTTTGTATACTTAGACATATCATAATTTAGGTACATTGGTACATACTAAATTTACAAATTGACATTATTTTAAATTTCGTAATTCTTATAATTCAATTTAATTATGACATAATAAACAATGTAATCTCTGTCCATCTATATAACTAATTTTAAGTTTTTAGTTTGTTAGTGGACGTCTTTGGAGAAAACGTGCAGTGCAGTTTGTTGCCGCTTCTTCTGCACTTGCGCCTAGGGAGCGGCGTAAACTTAGCTTTAAGTAACGATTTGACGTCAACATTTGTGCAAAACAAAACATTGTGACTATTATTAAGAGATATTATAAATATCCTATGATAATAAAGATATTTTGAATTGAATTGAATTGAATATACTTGGTGTGTAATATATAATAAGGAAGGGATGTAGACTGCGTATTTTCGCTGCTGATGGTCTTCTCTTCATGATGCATTTTTCGAAGAGCGGTGTTGGCTGCGTTTTGGTTCGAGACATCGTTATGGAAATGGGAAATGGCAATATTTCAATTATATATCATCTTCGATGTGCAGTTTTATCCAGGTTATCTTTGTGAGATGTGATTTGTTGAACACTATCGAAATGGTGTTGCATTCTAGGTTCTGATTTCCGGTTTTCGGTTTCGGGCTTCTGGCTTATAGCTTGTAGATTCTGTATTTTCTTTTCCGATTTCCAGAGTCTGACTTCGCTGGTTTGCCTATTTCCACGGTCCGTTTTTTCCGATTTCTGAGTTTAGATTACTGGTTTACGATTTCCTTGGCTTCCAAAATTTAGCTTCGGTCTATTTTCCCTACTAACAAATATGAAGTACCTACTTATTTAAAACAACATTATTATGTCAACAGACAATCGATTATAATGTTGCGCCAAATTTAGCGGTATTGCATTAAAATGTTTCCTAATGATGCGCCATCAATATTGCGATATCCTAGAAATATCTACCTGCTATTGTCCTTGCTTTGGGTTACCAAAAAAAACGTGTTTTTTTGCCGGTATTTTGAATATTTCACGCTTCCGGGGACAGCCGCTGCATAAACTTATTTATAGATGCATGCATAATAATACCAGCCTAAGTATCCTTGTTACATAGAAGTTTCCCAACAACTCTAGGCTATGGAATGTCTGGATTGAAGTTCCAGATTGGAATGAACAGTTTGATAAACAAGTCCACCCGCGCCTGACGTGAAGCATATAAAGATTATTACCTAAACTCAGATTTAGTGAAAAGAAAAAAAATAATGATCACTCTGTACACACGTATGCATACTGTGATCGCATCAAATAAATGTCATGACTTTTTATAATAGGGTATTTGTATACCTAATGTATATACCTAATATATCATAATGTTATATTGGTAAGCTCTCACCGAAATGTCTCAACACGTATAATTTCACTTCACTTCACACTTCACTCCGTAGCAACACTAGATATCTACACACACACACACAGCACACACACTGTAATAACTAAGATAAAAAAAAAATGTCAGCAACTGTGCCAGACGACTTCAGAGGGGCTCGGGCGCGTCCCTACGGCGTCCCACAACCTCAATCCTTTTTAAGAGCCCGTATGACCATAATAAAAACTTAAAGCGATCTTAAATATTATCAATAGTAACGAAATACTCACTTTGAAATAAAAAAGTTCAGGACTAACTATATTCGTTATATCTTTCGAAAACACGATTGCTTCAAATTTTCTCGATGGAAAAACATTGCGAAGTTGCCTCCAAATCACCTCAGAATTATACTAAAACAGAAAGTATTCAAGAAAATACGATAAATTAGCACTTATTACTTTGGATTATAATTGTATTGAACATAAGGCAGTCGTAATATGTCTTACTTTGTCTTACTATGTCTTACTCATTGACCTACCGCGATCTTTTCACCGCGCAGACGACAAATGGTCATTCGTAAAAAAATCAAAATCAAGTGCCATGTAAAAACCAAAAAATAAAATTTATTTCAGATGTCTAAGATCCGTATATAATACAATCAAAATAAATTTAGACGAAGGCTTAAGAAAAACATTGGATGCAGGCCATTTTCAAAAGAAATTTTGTAAAATCTTAAAGGATTCATGTCGGATTCACTATATTGATTCACTTTCCCACCATCACGCAAAAAGTGGCCTTGGAAACTCTGTCTACCTATCTAGTATGTATCTGTAGGATAAAATCCGGATAGTTGCCCCACTTTTTGAAATTACTTTATTTGTACAAAAAGCAAGATACTTTATTTGTCAAACGGGTAGGTACTTTGGTTTATTATCTTCAAATTTATAACAGGAACAAACATTATCTTTGATATTTCCGGAGTATTGACGATTTTTGCGGACCTCTAAATTTTTGGACAACTATCCCATATAGGGGATAGTTGCATATTCCATGTAAATTACGTTTAGGATAGATGCCCTGTCGAGAACGCGGACATATATCCCGCAAAAACTTTGATCGTACCTAGCCGTGCCATGCAATCGCACAGAGACATGCAACACGGTCAACTTAGTTGTAGATGCAGTCTCTCGATAGATAAATTTAATAACATGTATTTCATTTGCGAAACTAGAGTAATTGCAATCAAGGCAACTATTTTTTTTTTTTTTTAAACTTTTTTGTTTAACAATGAAATTGTGTTACAATTGGCGGACTTAACGCTAAAAGCGTTCTCTCCCAGTCAACCATAGGGATAAACAGATAATTCGTTGCGGCGCAAAATAATTAAATAATTACATACTTATACCAAATAATATATATAATAATCACATACATGCAAATATACTCATAATAAAGATATATATACGCATACATATAAAATATACATATATATACATATACATAATTAAATAAATACAAATACTTACAAATACATTCAACTATACCTCTGGGGCGCTTATCCGGGTTTTACCCTATCTCTATATTCAGCAGTAGCCCTGAAATTATGAAATAAAGCCACATGAATGAACGTGGCCCAGTACTTTCGTACGAAATAATTTACAATTTACATGCTTTAAAAAATTTCAAGAATAGTACCGGCCTTGGCGACATATCGTCACTCAAAAACACTTGTTTTACCATAGTACTAATACTAACTATAAGGCACTGTAGTTAGTTAGTAGTTACCACCAAGTTTTACTGACATCATTCATTCGAATACAAAATTTCATTGTTTTAATTTTATTCTGTGCATATTTGTTTTACAAAAGTTCAGTCAATGGTGAATTATTTTTCTTGTTTTAAAAAGAAATAAGGAAAATATGAATAAAATTTCGATCACTACGTATAGGTACCTACCTCTTGACCAATTGATCGTGCGTTTGTATATTCATTTCGTAAATTGCCGTTTTTAATTCGTTTTTCAGTATAATCGAAAATTAAACTTGTTCTTAAAATCTTCTCACTGTGAAAAAGTGATTTTTTACCAGGAAATAGTAAATAATGTGATAGTGCTTGTTTTTCTTTTTTTTATAATGGCTGATGGCACATCGCGATTGCTCACACCGTTCTTGAAGCAGGTGAGGAATATTCAGGTTGATCATGAAATTCATAGTTTCGAAGAAAGTACCTACTTTGATATGTTATTTCGAAATAAAAAATAGAGTAGGTATGTTTGTTAGAAAAAGTCTAGGGTAAGGGGCATTATTGGGTCGTCTCTTATGACATCTACATGAAGAGATCATCATCATTCACGATCCTTTCAGCCGCATTACGTCCACTGCTGGACATAGGCCTCTCCCAAGGATTTCCAAAATGACCGATCTAGAGCGGCCTGCATCCAACACTTTCCAGCAACCTTGGTCAAATCATCTGACCACCTTGTGGGTGGGTGTCCTACGCTTTGCTTGCCAGTACGCGGTTGCCATTCGAGACCCTTTTTGCCCCATCGGCTATCAGTTTGTCTCGCTATGAGTCTCGCCCACTGCACAGTGGCAAGATTAGTTCGTTGAAGTCTTGCTAATCCGATGCTGAAAATTAATGAGAAAGAATCGTCCTATTCTTGAAAACTAGCCATGTTCTCGGCAGAGTAGAATAGAACCACTCCAAATCTTCCCGTGGATGTCATAGAAGGTAACTTAGGAAACCCAAGCTAAACAAAACTTATAAGTTATAAACATCAGTAAGACCCCTTCAACCCGTCTGGCCAGCGTGGAGAGGTAGGCCAAATCCTTTGACTGCTCTGGCATTATACAGCTCTAGTAGTACAGAGTGGGTCGTGCTCATGCAGTGGAGTTTAAAGAAAACTTGATGATGATTCTTGAAATCACTGCACAAATGCACAAATTACATAGGTAGAAGCGTAAATAATCCCGAAAAATCATTCCACGCGATATGTACCGCGGCATGCGGAGCTTAAAATATGAACCGCGCGGCGAGACAGTTCGCCATAATACTCGAGTCGTGCGGTTGCGTCGTAAAAAGTTTCCTTTGGGAATATTGCTGTGTTTTTGAGATAATCGATTCATTAAAAATGCCGTCATGTGTCGTGAAGTGGTGCAGAAGCCATACATACATGAAAAACACAGGACTTGCCTTTCACATGTAAGTGAATAAACATTTTAATAATCGGCCCCTGAGCCGGCTACCCGACTGTGTCGGTAGAGTAGCCGGCTCAGGGGAGGCGGCTGCTTGACCGACAGGGCGATGACGCATGCGTGACCTTGTCGCGACCAATCGCATGCATCTTTGTCTATGTGTGTGTTTGAGTGTTTCGTTGTGATTACATATTTAAATTGAATTATAAGAATTACGAAATTTAAAATAATGTCAATTTGTAAATTTAGTATGTACCAATGTACCTAAATTATGATATGTCTAAGTATACAAACCTTTAAGAGGGACCCGCGCCAAGCTCAAGCCAGACCTTTTTGTCTTTAAGATAGTCATAGGTCTTATAATAAGCCTTCTCACAAAGTACTTTCTTTACATAAGCTTTGAATTTTCTGTCTGGCATATCAAGGACCGATTTTGGCAATTTATTATAAAAAAGTATACACATCCCCATAAAAGACTTACTGACTGTATTCAGCCTGTAATACGGGCTAACTAAGTCATTCTTATTACGTAAATTTCTATCTGTAAAATCACTTACTTTATTGAACATGGAAATATTTTTCCTTACATACATTATATTTTCAAATATGAATTGTGATGCAAAAGTAAGTATACCTATTTCCTTGAATAATTCTCTCAGTGAGTCTCTCGATCCTAAAACGTAAATGGCACGAATTGCTCTTTTTTGTAAAAGAAAAATAGTCTGAATGTCGGCTGCACTCCCCCATAGAAGTATCCCGTAAGACATTAGACTGTGAAAGTAACTAAAGTACACTTGTCTAGCAGTTGCTACATCTGTCAATTGTCTTATTCTCCTAACAGCGTAAAGCCGCAGAGCTAAGCCTATTAGAAAGTTTAGTTATATTAGCGCCCCATTGAAGTTTCAAATCAATTGTGATTCCTAAAAAGGTAGTACTTTCAACCAGATCGAGTTTTTGACCATTAATTAGTATGTCAACGCAGGCTTGATTCACATTAGGAAGAGAGAATCGAATGCATTGGGTCTTTTTCGCATTTAACATGAGGTTATTGGCTGAAAACCAATCAGAAATTGAAGATAAAGTGCTGTTCACTGCGCTAGCATCACTGTTATGTCGATCTATTTTAAATATTAGCGAGCTGTTGTCAGCAAACAGCACCATGTCAGCCTCTTTCTCAACCATGTAAGGCAAGTCATTGACATAAACTAAGAAAAGGAACGGTCCTAGAATTAAACCTTGGGGTACGCCCATTTTCACATTAGACCCGTGTGATTTTACGCCGTTTATATCAACAGTTTGAAGCCTATCAGTTAAGTAAGATTCTATTAATTTAATTGACTTATCATCAAAACCGTATTGACGAAATTTAAGCAAGTGTTGGATGATGCAATCAAATGCTTTAGAAAGATCGCAAAATGATCCAATTGCATCATTTCTGTTTTCCCACGCGTCGTAGATATTAGTAATAAGTGCTACTCCTGCATCGGTGGTCGATTTTCCAGCAGTAAAGCCGTATTGTTGGCTATGGAAAAGATTATTGGTCATGATTGGAATCAGAATCGAAGCGGTGAATGTAGGAGCGTTCGATTTCTAGAGATTATATTCCGATGATTTCACCTGATATAACAGCTATTTCTTATTCCCCAGAGCTTTGTAACAGCCGGAATCGCAATCAACGTGGCTCAGTTCGGGGTAGTGGCAGCCTACGTGATGGCTATCGTGCCGCAGCTGCAGCAGCCAGGATCTGCTATACCCATGGACGACGAGACTGCCTCTTGGTTTAGTAAGGATCTTCTCTTGTAAGCGCGTTTCCGGTTGCATCCCTAGCAGTGCTGCATTGTAACCCGGAGCGTACTTACCGGCTTTTTCTTCTCCTTAAATGATATGTACATGGTCTTTCTTCATGACTTCTTTCGATGGTTTCATAATTTGTACCTCTTTTCCAGCATCCATCCACGGGATGACAGTCATCATTGGTAACGTGATGATCGTCCAGCTGATGTCAAGGTACGGGCGATGGGTTTCTAATGTGACCAGTGCTGGCTTCATGTTCGTCGGGTGGGTGTTCATCGTGGCCGCAGACAGCGTAGCATGCCTCTTAGTAGGCCGCTTTCTGCAGGTATCTTATAACCTCTCTAACTTAAATATTCACCAGTTGTCTGGTGGTCAAAATGTCGTATGATAATAGCCGGTAGCAACAGCGAAGCGTGCTTTCCGATTTCCGAAGCATAGAGGAGCTCGAAATATTTCTTGCCACTTTTGGTCAACAATCTAAGTGTGCACGTGTTAAGAAACTCTGGGCGTGGCACCAAAAGTTTCTTAACACGTGTGAGCGTTAAACGAGTACGTTTGATATGCAAATAAGATCCTCAACTGTTGTATATTTCTAATGCTTTACATATTTACTTTCAGGGTATCAGCCTCGGCCTAACTCTTGCACTAGGCCCCGTCATTATTGGAGAATGTACCAGTCCCAGATACCGTGGCGTCTTTCTTTCTTCCACCACAGCTCTGATGTCCATCTCGACAACCTTCGTCCATGTGATAGCATTAATCTTACACTGGCGAACCATTAGTTTGATCATAATAGTAATTTCGTTCGTCAATTTACTTATCAGCATATATTCACCAGAATCTCCCAGTTGGCTTGCAAGTAAAGGACGATATGTCGAGTGTAGGAAAGTATATAGATGGCTCAGAGGTCATGAGGAAGAGGAAGAACTTAAACAAATGATACAAGCGAGCATAGAAGACAAGGCTAAAGAAACAGAAAAGAAAAATGCAAAGGACTACTTTATAGACATGATGAAGAAAAAAGAAGTGTACAAGTCTATAGTGATAGGAATTCATTTGTTTATATTATGCTACTGGTGTGGAGCAGCAACTCTTTCTTCGTTTCCCATTGCAATTATAAATGTGATTGTAGGTGCTAATTATAATACACCGCTAATACTCGTATCACTAGATGTCCAGAGATTGGTAACAAATATGGCAGCAATGTATGTGGTCAAGAAATGTAAGAGAAAAACAATGCTTCTTACTTCAGTAGGTTCCAATGTTGTAGCATTCTTTGTGATAGCTGGATATTCTTACGCTAAAGAGTTAAACGTACTACCATTTGATCATCCTTTAATAGGCATTATGTTACTTCATTTACATATGTTTTCTATAGCTATGGGTGGGTTGCCTTTACCAATTATCATTATTGGAGAGATTTATCCATTAGAGTATCGGAGTATATGTAGTTCTGTCACAACTAGTGTAGCATCTTTGAATTTATTTCTAGTGTACAAAACCTTCTTGTTGACGGTACAGAAGTTCAAATTATCCGGTACCTACATCATAACCGGTGCGATAGTTGCGTATAGTTTAGCCGTGTCGTATTACTTTCTGCCGGAAACCAAAGATAAAACCCTACATGATATAGAAAATGAATTCAGAGGAATAACTGCCCGAACTAAAGATACTGCGGAGGTGCTCTTGAAAGACATTGATGAAGAAAATTCTAGAATAGAATGTAAATAAGTTGCTATCTATCAAAACATTTTATTTTACATACACATATATATATAAATGTTCAGCACACTAGGTAACTCCACTAATTAACGGGATATTATTAATTGTACATCAAATAAATAACTACCCATCAATTTAATCTCATCATTTATATACTTTTTTATATCAAATAAATCAACAATCTCATCATAAATACTAACTGCACATCAAATTTACTAGGTTAGGGCACACCTTTAGGTTAGGTTATGTTAGAACTGCGACCAACATACGCTAGGTACATTGAGATACTATGTACCTATGTACTTACGAACGCTAGGAAAATTCTATCCATTTTAATACGCCGAAAATATAAATTGCAGTTTGTTTAGTAATATTTTCAGTTGAGTATTTTGCTGTGCAATCAGTAATTTTGATTTGCGTTTAAATACTACCCCTAATTAACGGGATATTATTAATTGCACATCTAATAAATAATCACCCATCAATTTAATCTCATCATTTATATACTTTTTTACATCAAATAAATCAACAATCTTATCATAAGTACTGATTGCACAGCAAATAAATACTGACTGCACATCAAATTTATTAGGTTAGGGCAAACCTATAGGTTAGGTTATGTTAGAACTGCGACCAACACACGCACGAGCCGAGCGAGCGAAGCGAGCGTGCCGCGGCAGCGGCCGGCGAGTGCTAGGAAAGTTCTATCCATTTTACTGCGCCACAAATATAAATTGCAGTTTGTTTAGTAATATTTTCAGTTGAGTATTTTGCTGTGCAATCAGTAATTTTGATTTGCGTTTAAATACTACCCCTAATTAACTAAATGCATACCAGATAAAAGACTGATCAGAATCGCTTATCAAAAATACTAAATTGCACTCTAAATCTGCTAGTTTACGATGTAATATTATTAATTGCACATGAAATAAATAATCACCCATCAATTTAATCTCATCATTTATATACTTTTTTACATAAAATAAATCAACAATGTTATCATAAATACTGACTGCACAGCAAATAAATACTAACTGCACATCAAATTTACTTGGTTAGGGAAAACCTATAGGTTAGGTTAGGTTAGAACTGCGACCAAGGTCGCTATCAAGGACCAAGGTCACCTGCGAGGTCAGTTCTATCCATTTTAGTAGGTTAGGGCAGACCTATAGGTTAGATTAGGTTGTAACTGCGACCAACACACGCACGAGCCGAGCGAGCGAAGCGAGCGTGCCGTGGTAGCGGCCGGCGAGGGCTAGGAATATTCTATCCATTTTACTACGCCACAAATATAAATTGCAGATTGTTTAGTAATATTTTCAGTTGAGTATTTTGATGTGCAATTAGTAATTTTGATTTGCGTTTAAATACTACCCTTATTCGTTCAGTAAAACAGTTCTGCAAATACCATTAAATAGTATACTAAATTTTATTTATTTAGTGTGCAAAATTAGTGTGCAATTCAGTATTTTTGGTGAAACTTTAGAATATTTTGTCGAAAAAAGGGAATATACAGATATCGATTTAAATACATGCCTTATTTTATTATCACCACCTTTTCACACTTAGTCACTTGGTTTTACATATAATCTTTGAACAGGTTTATTGGAATAAAAGATCCCGTCAGAGCTAGTGATAAGACTTACTTTGTTGGTCTTTACTGGTATAAGCTTGTTTAAGGCCTATAATTAACTATCCATAAGTGATCCGCTAAAGAGATTTGCAGTTTAGCTATATTGTACAACCTTATCAAGCTTTCTTAAGAACGCTACAACCATTTAACGTAGCTTGACAGACGTTAGGTTGTGTGGTACGAGTATATTATGATGCTTTTAAGTAGTTCCACAGGGCAGCATTTTTTCTCCCACTTTATTTTAGGAATTATTTATGTGCATAACAGAGTTTGCTAGTTTTGGAGTAACATCAAGAGGTTCTTTCATTTAAAACCTCAGTATTTGAATTCCAAACTAAATAAAACGAAACAAATCAGGTCACTCAACTCAACAGCTGATTAATCGTATCCAGCTCTGATAAGCGATCAGTTCGATACCTTGCGGCTCAAAGGGTGTAACCACCAAAACACGACTTTTCAAGAGAGCCAAAAAACTAAAATAAAAATTTGTATTTGTTACAACTTGGTTTTTATTTATCCTATAAACATGATTCTTACACCAAAAGCCGTTAATTTTCGTCGTACATAATATTCAAACACAACGTTTTAAGAAATATTTACAGTTTAAAATTTAGCTGGTGAATACGCCTCACCAAATTAAACTTGTATATGTTTTACGCCCCATAAAATGACTGCTGCGTTAGTAAGTCAGGGTGTATTCACCACTTTTAAAATTGAAATTGTAGTTTCTAACGTTTTTTTATTTTATTCCATTTTTTGCGTTTATACTACAATACTTACAACAATTTTTAGTAGAATAGGTCAATTTGGCATCCCTTAGTTCATCAAAGTCTTGTATTCTTTACTAAGATTTATAACTAGAGAAGAAATTACAAATTAGTTATTGGCAAATGCTAGAAATATATTGTTTCTACGTTACTTAATCATTACATCAATATCACAACAAAAATATAATTGAAAACATAAATTTACACCTTACATTATACGCATATACCTACAATACTATTTTATTTGATAGTGTCGTTTACGCCCAACATTTTGATGATGCCAAATAAAGATTGCTTTTATGCCCAAAAATACAAGAAAATCTCCATTAAAAGCATGGAAATTCTGGGTCGTATTCACCATTGTTTTCAGAATTTGAGAACTTTAAATATACAGTTCGATAGCGGAGCAAAAACTGAATAAGATGTCATTCAAAACTTATTTGGCCAAAATGGTGGTTACGGCCTTTAAGCCGCAAGGTATCGAGTTTAAAGTTTGTGTTAAAAACTCGACTCTTGCCTAGTGCTAAGCTGCGTTTAAAGTCATCTTATAGTTCTGTAGATAAGTTGTTGACTGATATGAAAACATCTTTAGTCCAGAAAAAATCTGCAGTGTTATTACGCTCAAAACAGGGAAATAGGAAATATGACTTTGAAATATAGAGTATGTACCTACCTGACTGACTCTGTGACTCTGTCAGTTCTAGGACTGATCATTCTATTGCTGTAGAGATACTGAAAAAACTTAAGACTTTTATTTTGTTAAAACTTGAATGGAATAAGTAGAAAATATCAAGTGTCTTCTAACTCGGCAATATATTTAGATACCCCGAAAGTGTTAGTGAGGAATTTAAAAGAATTTTTTTAGTAAATACGCTATTTTCCAACTAGTCAAATCAGATTCTTAACGTCAAAAACAAACAATTTCTATGGAATTTGTATGAAATATCTATTTATAACGTCATAGTTCCTTGGAGTCAAATAGCGCTCCTTATATCCGTAAATCTAAAATCACGTTCAAAGTGGATGTGATCAATGACAAGTGACACTATTTTGTGACGTTTCATTCTATTAACAGTACCAAATAATTATTTTTGACCCACCAAAATACCCAATGAAATCCCGATGAATTACTTATTATAAAAAGTACAGAAAATACTACTACTATATAAAAATTATCATCATCATTTTAGCCGCATAGCGTCCACTGCTGGACTCTCCCAAGGTTTTCCAAAATGGCCGATCTAGAGCGGCCTGCAAAAATTGCTTGCAAGTTATTTAAATAAATTGAAAACAAGCGCCGTACCGCGAAGGGGCCGTACCGCGAAAGGGCCCTACTGAGTATCCGGGACATAGCGCGAAAGGGCCGTACCACGAAAGGGCCGTACCGCGAAGGGGCCGTACCGCGAAAGGGCCCTACTAAATATCCGGGAATAGCGCGAAAGGGCGTAAACGGTCCTCACTCTCGTTTACTTATAATATAAATATAACTAAATAACGTAAAATATTTAATCAAGATGATAAAAGAGTTATTTTGAATGACTTTTATAATCTAATTACTAGTGGCCACGCAGGTATGTATAGGCCTGGAAGATTACATCAGAAAATGTAAACATTGTCAAATACAGAAACACACAACTAGAAACACAACACAGCCGATGGAAACTACATGCGTCCCCGTTCCACGTCCCCTCTCCCTCGTTCTTCCCGTTCCGGGGCGGGGAACGGGGACGCATATTGCGCGGGACCTTAGGAGATTCCGTTCTGTATACTTTTCCGTGGCTACGGCTAGTTGTGCTTACGAGAGTGTCCATTTGTCATCTAGGAAAGTATGATAGTAATAAATACATACTTACCACACAAAAGGCGCAGAAATTGATTTGAAATCTTTCGGAATCCCCCCGCACCCCGCACCCTTCCTGAAAAAGCGACATTTATCATGTGCACTAAGTGCAACCATCTGGAACTAAATATGTACTTTTATTTAGAAAAAGCACGAAAAATGCTCCTAGCTCCATCTATTTCAATAATTTAGAACCAAACGTCAGAACTATCAAGAAACGTCATAATATATTATTCGTAAAATACAGTAATAAATTTATACAATAACTTCGTCTACTACGTCATCGAATCTATTAGCTCAGCTGGTTTGACGTCTGCCTTATTATTATCAAAAACACGTGAGTTCGCATCGCACACCTCTCATTGAGTCTTTAGTTTTCATTTAGCTTTTTTCATGTACTATGTTCTAGATTTTTTATGTTTCTTGTTTTTATTTAAAAATTGTGCGAGATTTATTTCTTGTAACATTCAGAGTTGAAGAAAAACCGTAAGAAACTCCGTACCTGACATAGGTCCCCGACCGCACTCTTTTTTTTAGTTAATACAGTTTATCCACTATAACTATTCATATACAGGTTGATTTTGAGGCGGGGATATACCATACGTCGACCCCATGGGGTTGTCCCCACTGGGGACAAATGGGTAAATTTTTAGTTTTGTTTGTTTCGATTGTCACCACCGCGTCGTCCCCACTAAGAACGAATGGGACAGATTTCCACTAAAATTCCCATTTGTCACCAGTGGTGATGAATGGGATTTTTCCTTATTTGATTTGCATATTACCCCAGTGGTGGCAAATGGAACTGATATTATTTCGTCCCCAGTTATGTTAAATAGAAGAGCTGATAATGATTTTTAAAAAGTACATTTATAGGATAAATGGAAAGGAGGGTTTTCTGTATATTTAAAAAAAAAGTTACATGGCTTGGTGAATAAGATGACGAAAGACAGTACACATTTGTTATTTACGAAATATTTATACTTTATTTCCGTAATAAACCAAAGTTTAACGAATTTAAAACCATTTTCTTAATTTTTTTTGATAGTGCCACGAAAACAGCTCGCAGTGTCATGGCGACAGGTCTAACGTCACGTTCACGTAAACATCAAATTTGTCTATGCGCAGACAGAGAAGAAAATAAACAAACATTGCATATTTCGTGTGTTATAAATTAATTCCAAGGTTTATAAGTGGTGTGCAGTACCTCAGTGTAAAAACACATCAATAACAATGTCCAATAAGGTGTTTTTACATGTCCCAAACAAGTAAATATTAAGAGATAAATGGTTAAAGATTGCACGGTGAAACCCGAACGAAAAGTTCGGACCTGCATAGCTAGGACATAGGACTGGGTGATTATCAAATACTATAGTTTACTATGAGGAAAAATACTAGTAGGTGCTTTAAAGTCATATAAATTTACTAGTTTTGTCGCGTATTAACTCTTAAAGTAGCAAACTTATAAGCTGCGAGGGAGCTTACCTCAAAAATAAACAATAACAAGTTTATTGTAAAATTAACCTACGAGAGTTTATTTTATTTTATGAAATAAACTCCTACGAGTTCAAAACGAGTTTGATTAGTTGTTTGTATTTGTATCTAGTGCTAAAGATAAATACAAAACACACACTTGAGCTAAATTAAGTAATTATCTATTTTTGTATGTATAAAGTAGTATAAGTACCTAAATGTAAGTTTAGTATATGTGTATGAAATGTAGCTGTGTACGTATCTTCTAAATTATTTTGTACGTACTTACTTCTCACTTGTTAATTGAGTAAATATCCTCTCAATATATCGCAGGTTGACTGAAAGAGACCCATATAATATGGGATACGTCCACCATTGTATATTTGCTCTTAAGATTTTCGTATTTTATTTTCATCTTCGTCATCCAAGTGCGTTCCCGGTTGCATCCTCAGCTGTGCTGCTTCGGAGCCCGGGGTGCGCTTTCCCGCTTTTTTTTCTCCAAATATTATATGCATGTCAATGGTCACTCAAGGATGCCAAAGACCTTGCTTTGAAGAAGAAATAGCTGGAAGAGTTTAAATGATTTGGCTATAGTTTTACGACCGGCCGCCTGCCTGACGTCAACCCTCTTTGGGAATGTATTTGGGCAAAAAGTTTTACAACCGCCCGCCGCCCGACGTTATACCTCCTTGGAAATGCAATTGTAGCACGAGATTTTTGTGCTTAAGCCTTTAGTCGCCTCTTACGACATCCACAGAAAGAGATTGAGTGGTCCTATTCTAACCCGGAACCACACGGGTTTGTATTTTATTTTCATGTGTTGGTTCAATATAGTTATTACAAACAAGCAAACAAACAAACAAAATTTACTTAAGTACAAGGAAGCTTTCATGTTTCTAAACTCAAACGAGCAAAATTCTTTATTTGTTGCGACTTGCGAGTGTTAAGGTAATTGGTTAACATCAATAAATTAATCCTGGACAAATTTGAGCTATTTGCCTTAACAAAGCCTGGTTCCATTGTTATAGATTCTAGAGCGGAGTGGAATCGATATGTCACACTTAAACTAATAAAAAATCAGTTTTGCAACTATTAAAAGATATGCAGAGTTCTTTGTTCTTTGTTTTTTTGCTAGCTAATTTTAAGTTGTAAGTTTGTTAATTGACGTCTTTCGAGAAAATTCTTCAGTACAGTTTGTTGCCGCTTCTTCTGCACTAGCGCCTAGGAAGCGGCACTAAACTTAGCTGTAAGTAACGATTTGATGTCAACATTTGTGCAAATCAAAACAAAGTGAATATTATTAAGATATATAATAAATATCCTATCCTATAGAATTGAATTGAATTGACCATGTACGTCAAATCTTTGCCACCACTGGGTTCAACAGGGAAAAAAAACCCGTTTGTCCCCACTAGGGATGAATAGGATATAACCCCGTCAAGAACAAAGTTCGTTTTGCTTTTTCTTCAACTTCAAATATTTGTCGAATCCATTTATTCTTTTTTTTTTATATATAAACAAATAACAAAATATATGTACAGCAAAATATATCTTTATAACCATGCAAAATGCAAAAAAAAAGAAACGAATAAATTAGACCAAAATTACAATTGCTACTGTGAGATTAGAACTGTCAATCTTAAGCCAGTCCCAGTCCAAGTTGCCCAATGGGGCAAATTTTGATTTAAATTCCCATTTGCCCCTGGTTGTGCCAAATGGGAATTTCTGAATTTGATTCACATTTGCCCCCAGTGCTGGCGAAAGGGACAAACATATTGATTCGTCTCCGGTTATATACAATAGAAAAGCTAATAAGGGAACGTATTCATATGTAATAAACGGGCAAGTGCGAGTCGGACTCGTACATGAAGGGTTCCGTACCACCGTACAATGTTTTAAAACGCTAAAGAACACGTTTTTTGTATGACGACCCCCTTTAATTTTTAAATTTATTTTATTGTTAGTATTTGTTGTTATTGTGATCATAGTAATACATAATTGGTAAAAATTTCAAGTATCTAGTTAATGCCATTATGAAGATCAAGTTAAAAGCGCTAAAATAAACACGTTTCTTGTATGACGACCCCCCTTTAATTTTTAACTATTTTTTATTTTTAGTATTTGTTGTTATATCCGCCACTGTAATACATAATCGGTGAAAATTTCATGTGTCTAGCTATTACGGTTCAAGAGATAGAGCCCTGTGACTGACGGACAGACAGACGGACAGACAGACAGACAGACGGACAGACAGCGGAGTCTCAGTAATAGGGTCCCGTTTGCACCCTTCGGATACGGAACCCTAAAAGTCTTCAGTAATGTCTAATGAAATTATTAAAAAGAGTTAGGTATGCTACGTGCTATATAATTCGAATATAACACGAAATTTCCTTAGAGAACTTTGACTACGTGATGAACAGGTCTGGGTATTTTGAATATTGAGATAAAAGTTGCGTTTTAAATACAGGCTGACTTTTTATCCACCAGCCAAATTTATGGAGCAAGTTCAGTCAGTACTGAACTACTTTCCATAAAAACAATTAAAGAAAAACTAAAATAAAAATTCACCTTCCTATACAAGTCAGCGCTCAGCCAAACGGATTTTGTATGGGAGGAAGAAAAATTTGTATCGATTTTTAGTAACTTTTTTATAGAAAGTAGTTCAGTATCATGGACTGAACTTGCTCCAAAAATTTGGAATTCAAAATTTGAATTTCATCAACATAAGCTGATGAAATGGACGCAGTCGTCATATTTATTTCGATATCGGTATACTTTACGATTGGAAACTCTCGTAACGATATCAAACGTTTCAAGAGTACGGACCCACGGAACTCATTTTATCGATAGTCAGTACAAACTAACTCTTTTATATAAACGCCCGTCTCGTAATGAAATAATTTAAATGCAAATTATGTATTTAAGTGATAACAGTGCAAATATGACGAGATGTTAGTTCTTTAGTTTAAACTAATAAAATAATAATGGTGTATAAAAATAGACGTGTGACTCCGTTTATAATACAAGTAAGTCCCGGTTTTATTTTAATTGTTACGAGTTTTTTTCCACTTTTTACGGGTTTTTAAAGAGAGTAATCTAAGTATCGGGTATATTGCCGGTTAGACCTCTTTTTATTATGGCAGTGAAGTGGCCTTTGAGCGGCACATGCAGGAACTGTGAGATTGGGAGATGCCACGAGAACCGAGCAGTTGGGTTTCTCAAACAACAATCGTTGTGTCTGTGGAGATTATCAAACCATGGCCCACCTACTATCATGTCCAAACTGCCCAACCCCTTGACAATAGACGACCTAAACTCGGCTAATGACAGAGGGGTAAGTGTAGTCATACATTGGGTCCACATTTATACAACGTGAAAGGGACATACCCGTAATAAAACGAACCACGGTGTATACTAGATCATTATAGTATAATGAAATTAAAATAACAGTCAGAAAACAAAAAAAAAATTCGACTATACAAATCCACCTGCACTGCACACTTTTGTATAAAAATGCCACATTTTTTTTTGTTCTTTGTCTGTTATTTTAGTTTCATTATACTATAGTAATGTATAGCCCGTGGTTCGATTTATTACGAGTATGTCTCTTTCACGTTGTATAATAATAATAATACTAGCTGACCCGGCGAACTTTGTTCCGTAGGCTGATTTGTAAATCTAAACCATCCAGGGCGCATGCAAAAAATTCATACAGATCGGTCCAGCCGTTTAGGAGGAGTCCAGTGACACACGTACATTAGAATTATATAAATAAAGAAGATTAGCCATTCCCACTAGCTAAGAAGAAGGCACTACGTGCCAAGGAAATGAAAGTGACTAGAAGTGCGGAGCCTCACGGAGAGACCGCGTGAAGAACACCCTGCATACGCGGCAGCCCTCATGCCCGTGATAAATCAGACAAACTGCAAGGGAGTCGTCGCCTACGCTGGTACGGTCGGCAAGTTACGTGGGAAACAAATGTATAGCCATGCCGCCTCCACCAGGCCCCGGCAGACGTGGTAGTTTATCATAATTCTGTGGTGCTCAATGTTGCTTGACACTGCAACGCGTAAGATGAAGTAAACGTCCAGGTTCAATCCCGGCCCGGCCTAACTTGTACCTCTAAGTTTGCTGAATAATCTGACTCATGGTCATTTTCATCGACCAGTGAAGGAATGTTTTCCTTCACCGGTTGATGTTTCGTGAACAAACTATGAATAAGTAGGAAAGAAAAGGTGCATTTTAGTTATATTAGAAAATAGACGAGAACAGATGTTAGGTCTTCTTCGACGACACGACGATTTCATAAATACTATTATTGATGGAAAGATAGAAGGGAAAAGAGGACCAGGAAGACCGAGGCATAGCTACATGAAACAGACAAAGGAGAAGGTGAACGTCGTGTCGTACAACGAAGTAAAACAGCTGGCAGATGAGAGAGACAAATGGAAGAGAAATCATACTCCACTGACAAGAGTAAAGCTTTTAAATATAGATAGACACTAGTTCACTAGTGTGTACTGTTGTCATTAGATGATGGTCATTGAGCTCCGTGAGATGTCTTTAGGCAGCTCGA
Organism: Acrobasis repandana; assembly: GCA_963576875.1. Taxonomy (NCBI): domain Eukaryota; kingdom Metazoa; phylum Arthropoda; class Insecta; order Lepidoptera; family Pyralidae; genus Acrobasis; species Acrobasis repandana. Next base: position 13,154,618 of record OY756239.1, read on the forward strand.
AAAATCCTACGCTAGTCTACTACTGATCTATCTACACTATCTGATCTGTTAGCTTTTTTAACATACTTGATACATACATCCTCTGACTGCACTGGCTAATATATGGCTCTGGTAGTAGAGAGAGGACTGTCTGGAACAATTTACTTAACCAGGCCCAGGCCCACCCACGGCTGTAGAGCCTTAGATTTTGATGATGATGGTAGTACAGAGAGGGTCGTGCTCCTGCAGTAGAGACTAGAAAGACCTGATGATGATGATGATACTTGATAAGAGGACGATTGAAATTCTGAATGTATTTGGTTCACAAAATGGAGACAAGCAACTTTCCCCCGGAAAGCTTATCTTTGACATTGCAACGGACAGACAGATAGACGTACAGACATACCTTCACGTATTTATCAGGTTTGTATTGAACTCTTTAAATTGAGTACTTACATATATTCATTTTAAAGAAATACAATACAATTACAGTCATTGGCGGAAATAATAGAAAAAACATTTTTCATTTCACACAGCTGTGAACAATCAGTAAATTATTATTTAGAATAAGTACCTTATTCCAATACCTAGGTAGGTAAATAATTATGTCGCAGTAAGATAGATAAAAGTGTATAACATATACCGTAACATAGTTATACAATAGCGGTTAATTATTATCCGAACTTAATTGGGATGATGACTGGGTCAGAAAAGTATTATTCTAATTTGTCCGTTTGTCCGTATTCAGTTTATCAAAAAAGTTAAAATTCACAAAGATACAGAGTATCTAAGTTCCAGAGTGGGGGCTTTGTGACGTCACCGATGTGTAAAAATCGTACGAAAGCGTGACGTCATGCAAAATAAAATGCGCTGTATCTTCGTCGTTTATATATTGTTTCTCAGAGGAAATTAAAAATATGTGTACAATATTTTTTATAATCTAACTGATGGTTCAAAAATAATTTTTCAGTCATCATGCCTATTATAGTTACATTTTTTATATTTTTGTCGCATTTTACTTAATCTGAAAGTTTAGTGTCAGAGTTATACCTGACTTAGAATTTACAAGTCGTAGTAAATTAGAATACAGATACAAAATATACATACATAACATGTCGTTTAATTATAATAGTAGGTACTCTGCGCTCAACGCATCGTTTCAAAATGTAACGCTGCTCCGATCTTCTCCGATGACACAAAAAAAACTATTACACTTTTCATAAATTAGTGGTCTTACGCGTCGCTAGTGCCGCGTGGCTTCCAGCTCACTCCAGGATCACTCCATCTCTTCCTTTAGGTGTCGTAAGTCACTAAAGGAAGGAATAAGAACAAACATCTCATGCTAGAACTGCATGGAGGGTAACCTACACCCAAGGAGGGTTCCTTGTGAATGCAGTAGTAGCAAAAGAGGACGGGCGCCCGGGCGGCGGCCAATCGTAAAACTAATAACGTTTTTTTTCAAATAAATTAAATTTTAAACTGGTCCGGCTTTTCTTCTCCACTTCGCACGTTTTTTGGCATCCAAAAAACGGGAAATCGCAGCCCGGGCTCCGAAGCAGTACACACAGCTGAGTATACAACCGGGAATGCCCTAAGATGTAAGGAATATCTCACGCGTCACAATAAGTATTAATAGTGAAAGTGAAGTGCCAGAAAGACAAAGAATTGATGGCTGACCCTGGACAACAGTGGTATAGGCCATCATCTTTCACACTTCTCATCCTATACATCATAACATCATCTCTTACGCTCTTTATTCGCTTTCTGTTTTACTAATCAGTCCACATGCTCTACCGCTGAATCATCATGCCCGCAGGGCAACTTGTGGCCAGCTCTTGGTGAGTAACGGCACAACGGACCTGAGTGCTCCAGAGAGTCGATCAGAGCCTTCGTCCCCGACGTGCCTTCATCGGTCGGGGTCGAAGCCCAAGAGGGTTCGCAGGACTTTCTCAGCTCTATATGGCCTTAATTGGTCTTGCAGAGAGGAGTCGTTAGAGCTGTTGCTCCAGGGAACTTCGGAAAAAGTGCAGCACACCTCTCGAGACCCCTGAGTTGCCTGCTCCGGTGTTGCTCCTTTGACGGGCTCATCTAGTGGGCGGTAGCCACCACCTGCCTACGATAGTCAGTAATCATGATTACGGCAGGTGCCGTTGTTTCTATTGCCCAAACCAGTCCATCCTAACCTCATTCCATAACATTCCTTTTTCTTGCTTAAGATCATTCTCCTGGCGACACCTATTCAAGGATACACCTTTCATTGGTATATCCAATAATAGTTTATGCGGGAGTACCACATGCCAAAAAAATTTTTTCATACTTCGATATAATAATATATATTCCTTTGGTAAAGTTGTTCAGTATCATTAACTGAATTCACCCTTTAAATAATTTTAGTATGTTTGTTAGACCCTGTCTGAGAATGATTTTTCTACGTTCCAGTGCTTCGTGACAGCGGGAGTGTCGCTAAACATGGCGGGCCTCGGAATCGTGATGGGGTTCGCGACGGGCCTGCTGCCGCAGTTGCGGCGCCCTGACTCCCCCATACAGATTGACGACTCCTCAGCTTCGTGGATCGGTAGATTACCATCATAACAAACAAGCGAAGTTCTCCGAAAGAAAGAAAGAAATCATTTACTAAACAAGTTCTTAAAATTTCTTCGACAAGAGCGTCAAGCTTTAAAATGATTTAAATGAAAAATGATTGGGAAACTCTTAAATGATTTGGGAACCACACGGCTATGAAATATTTGCATAGCCGTGTGGTTCCCGGCAGAGTAGAATAGGACCACTCCAAGTCTTCCCGTGGATGTCGTAGAAGCGCGACTTAGGAAATACAAGCGTTAATGTGACCTCTTCAACCCGTCTGGCCAGCGTAGATAAGGCTAATAGATGGCTCTGGTCTCTGGTACAGAAAGGGTCGTGCTCCTGCAGTGGAGACTAAAAAAGACGTGATCATGATTATAGCTTACCAACTTCTGTACAATAATGACAGCCAAAGGCTTAATATGCCTTCCGAAACACGGATGGGCTTGAGAAAATTCTATGCCACATGTAACCCATGGTAACCCATCCAAGTGTGGACTAACCCCGGGGTTGCTTGACTTGCGAAAGCGGGCCACCGAGCCCCTAACTTTTCGAAATTATGTCGAGTCACTTTTATAGTAAAGGTTCAGTGTTTCTACATATTGATTTTGTACAATATTTTAATATAGCTAGGGGTAAGTAGCTATATTCTAAACAGAATCATTCATCATTTCAGCCGCATAACGTCCACTGCTGGACATAGGCCTCTCCCAAGGGTTTCCAAAATGACCGATCTACTCGGCCTGCGTCCAGCGCTTTCTAGCGACCTAAGTCAGATCGTCTGACCATCTTGTGGGTGGGTCTCCAACGCTTCGCTTGCCAGTTCGTGGTCGCCATTCGAGAACCTTTCTGCCCCATCGGCCATCGGTTCGCTATGTGTCCCACCCACTGCCACTTTAGCGAGCTAATCCGCTGGGCTATATAGTGGCTTTTGTTCTACCACGAATTTCCTCATTTCTGATTCGATCACGTAGAGAAACACCGAGCATAGCCCTCTCCATACCGCGTTGAGCGACCTTGAGCCTTCTTATGAGACCCATAGTAAGGGACCACGTTTCAGAGCCATAAGTCATCACTGGTAACACACATTGATTATACACTTTAGTCTTGAATCAGAATCATTAATAGAACTCAAGAACCGTAAGAACAAGACTTATTTTTTGTCAATTTTTTCCCTCCAAATTTATAATAAATGGTTAACCTACTGACTTTACTCACACGCGACCGTCCCTCCCCGCTCACCGGCCACCGCCCGCCACGAGCTCGTTAGTGGATGGTGACATTCAAATGGGAGAATTCTGGAATGCCTTTGTCGGCTGATATCTTTGGTTTTTATTATGAAACAAGATACATATGACAAAATACGTATTTTTTATTTTGCTTAAAGAGTACTCTCCTTGAATATAGCTACGAGGTTTACCATATATGTATGTATGTTAAAAAAAACTTAAGTAAAAATAGAAATCCCTTGGGAGAAGTCTACGAGGGAGAAGCCTATGACCAGCAACAGTGGACGTCATGCAATGTGGGCTGAAATGATGATGTGAAAGGAACTAGAGAAATCAGTAGCGGCGTTAGGGTAGGGCGCGGTTGGGCGACCGCCCAGGACGCCAGATACAAAGGGGCGACAGGAGGCGTTTTTGAGCGAGGGGGGGTCACAGGTAATAATAAATATATAAATAGCGGCTGGTTCATGGCGGCAGCTCCTTGACTCTTATTTGTATGCACCCCCCCCCCCTCCCTCCCTTCGTTTACAATGGGGCGGCAAATTTGAAGAATCCTATATCGTACCTGCACCCCCGCCCCCCCCTATTGAATCCTAAGTCAGAGTCTGAATTTGAATTTGCAGTTTGGGGAAAAATCTCGCCTGGGGCGCTGGTAAGGCTAAAACCGGCACTGAGAGAAATTATAAATCTTTGTGTAAACAAGCTACTAATGTATAACAACAGTATTACGAGATGTGTACAGTAGAGATAACAAGTCATTATTACGAAAACAAAAAACCCGACTGCCTAATACAACATGAACGAGATTAGGTATGTTGTTTTTAACATTTCTCATTCCAAATTACATTCAAACATAATATAAGTTATACATATTTTTGTAATCATTATAATAAAGAATCTTTATCGAAATCTAAATCGGCATCAAATGCACTCGATAGGTTTCGAATAAAAAAAATTAAGACATAATTTGGCGCCAAAACTCCGCCATTTTGTTTTATTTTTATTTTTTAATATCCAATGTCACTCACAATTGAGACGAATCAATGGACAACTCTCAAGCTAAAATCTATAAGCCGTTTAGGTTGCAGTCAAGCGTGGAAAAGAAATTTACATACCTATATACGTATGTTCACTCAAAAAACATAGCCCTCTTTCTGGCGCAGTATAGTAAAAATATAGTATATAAAAATATAGAAGTCATCTCGCCTGTCACTATTATGTAACTAATTATGTAGTTCATATTTTTTACGTCGCAATATAAACGTTTAAACTGGTTATCAGGATCACGCATTCCCTAAATAATATGTTGTTTGTAGACAAATATTGATACGGAAAAAAAAATGAAGTTCTTGAATTTAGGCAGTCATGATAAAGTTTCTTACACGAGGGACATCTAAAAATAGGTAGTTTGTTTTCTCATACTTATCTTATATATAAAATGACACACCTACAAATTGTGGAAAGAGATGCTCGGTATTTAGGCAGCAATATTTGCGATTCTGCTCCTTAGGGTCAGTTCACACCGAGACACGACGCGACGCGACGTAGCGCGCACTTTGTAAGAAATATAGAACATGTTTACTAGGCAAAAATATACTGATTTCAGCGACAGCCCGCTTTGACGCGCTGCGTAGCGATGCATAGCGAGGCGCAGCGGGTTCTCACTCTTTTTGTCTAGTAAACAGTTCTATATTTCTTTCACGTGCGCGCTACGTCGCGTCGCGTCGCGTCTCGGTGTGAACTGACCCTTGGGGATATTTAGTTGCGCCAACTCCCCCAAGTCTTTCAATAATTACATAAGCACAAATCACCCAGATTGAGCTAGCCCCAAAGCAAGTTTTAAACTTGTACGAGTATCATGGGGTACTAGCTCTTCTTTCTTCTTGTATTTAAGAGCTCTTGTCGTTGTTTTCCATGTCTCTCTTTCCTGCGCTAAGTTTTAAACCCAGTTTTATACTCGTAGGTATGTTTTGCATTTAATTTTTCTTTCATCTGATCAAGAAATCTTCTGGGTTTTCCTACTCTACCCGATTTTGTACGTGAATTATCCGTGTATCCCATATTAATAACAATATTTAACCTCTTTTCCAGCATCTCTACCTGGCGTCGCGGTCATCGTGGGCACCTTCATCGTTCCTGGCATCATGAGCAAACTTGGAAGACGCACAGCCAACCTTTGCAGCTTGGGAGTGGCTATAGGCGGCTGGCTCTGCGTCGAATTCTCAACTACTGCCAATCTACTCATCGCAGCTCGGTTTCTTCAAGGCGTCGCCATGGGCATGATTGCTGCTCTAGGCCCTGTCCTTATCGGAGAATACACCAGCCCCAAAAATCGAGGACTATTCCTCATGTCTATATCTGTCACTATAAGCGTTGGAGTCTTCGTTATCCAAACTTTAGGAACGTACTTACCATGGAAAATGTGCGCTCTGATCTGCATAGGCATAGTCTTATTCAACATCGTGATCGTAGTATTTAGTCCGGAATCACCAACTTTTTTGGCTGACAAGGAAAGATATGATGAGTGCAGGAAAGTGTTCAGATATTTACGAGGTGACTCGGAAGATGAAGAATTGGAAAAAATGATAGCGACGCAAATAATGGCAAAGAAAGAGCAAGGTCAGGAATCACAAAGTATCAGAGAGAAAATTAAATCAAATCTGATTTACTTCAAACAGATATTGAAGAAGAAAGAGTTTTACAAACCGATATTGATAATGCTCCACGTTTACTTGATGGCGCAATGGTGTGGAGTAAACATACTAACATCATATACGACAGATCTATTTGAAAACGTAGTTGGATCAGACGCGGGAATAGATATTCCTCTTATGATTGTATTAGTTGGAGTGCACAGGATTTTAGGAAACTTAGTGGGTATGGTTCTTATAAAGACTTTGAGACGGAGAGTTATGTTGTTTTCAATGATTGGTTTGAACATTGCAGCACTTGTAACTACTGCGGCATATACTTATGCGAATTACCTTAACGTTCTTCCTTTTAATCAGCCTATAGTTGGTATATTGTTGATACATATTCATATGTTCTCTGTTGCTACTGGAGGTATTCCATTGGGCTTCGTCTTAGCTGGTGAACTATTTCCGATGGAATACAAGAGTCTCTGTGGAGGGATTTGTATGCTGTTCTTTTCTACGAATCTCTTTGTTAGCACGAAGACAGTCATTTTCTTCTTCAACTTATGGGGCATCTACGGGACCTATTGTCTTTACACAGGTATAGTAGTCTATTGTTTAGTAGTAGTGGGGCTACTTCTTCCTGAAACTAAGGATAAGACTCTACAGGATATAGAAGAAGAATTTAAGGGAAAACCCTCATCTACTAATAAGTAGATAGGTAATACAGAAATAAGTAGAGAAGCCGGTATTTTAGCCATGATGTTCTCCAGGCATGATACAAGCCCAGGTATAAAGATAAGATAAATAATATAACATTTCTTTATTGCACCTACTAAATATTTAACAATTTAAAAACAAAAAGGCGGTATTGTAGTTTTCCGATCTACATGCTTGTTTCTTGCTATTCTGCAAGAGTGATATAGAGTTCTTGCTCAATCTTAAGCAATATAGTATTTTATATGGCAATTATTGTGATAAAATGATTCTCAAAATGGCCTCCATCGGACGGACCAGCGTGAAGCAAACTAACAGACAAGTGATCTGTGAGACACGCTTGTTTGTCATCAGAGGGCCCTGGGATTGATTCTGAGGGTAAAATAAGATTTGTACTTTATTTTGATTGTATTCTGAAATTCAGGGGTTGTTGATATATAAGAAGTATGTTTTTTTGTGTTTATGTGTACTAAACACTAACATTGTGTATACTTTTAAGTTTAGTGCTCAGAGTGCGGCTGTTGACTGACCATAGGTTCCAGATACATCATTAGATTATTGACGACCTCTGTGGTGTATTGGTAACTACGCTGGTCCGCCACTCGGAGGTTCCGGGTTCCATCTCCAGCCAGGGCAAGTTGGAAAATGGCCTTTTTCAAATTGTCATGGATCTTGGGTGTTTATCTAATTCTCAAAATGGCTATCGAAGTATACTTAAGTATATTGTATATATTTTTATCATAAAATATAGTATCGTTGCGTTTGACTTTGGGGCTAGCTTAATCTGTGTGATATGTCCCTATAAACTTAGGTATTTATTTATATTTATTTCAATAATACTGTTGTTTTATATTATCTTTCGAAGTAAACAACAAATTGCTTTTGTACCTGTTGATGTCTTGGTGTTACGTGTAATTTGTATTTGTATTTTGTGAATAATTAAGTTTTAACAAACAAACAAACAAATTTATCAAATTTTGAAACATAAATTTTACATTGTACTTAGATAGTATCAAATCCGTGATTATTTGAAAAGCTTTTGAAAATTATATTAGTAGTAGATAGTATAAATAAATTATTACTATATTTACTTTTTTCTTTTATACCCTCTACTTACAGCTTCTTTCCTTTTAAGCGCGCTATCGGTTGCATATTATCCTTTGCCTTATTGCTTTTGAGCCCGGGGTACTCAATATCAGCATCCTTGTACCAATATTACTTGTAGGTAGGCATGACTTATTTTTTTATACTCAATACTCAAATATTTCATCAATTTCATCATTATCATCATCAACAGGTCTTTTTTAGTCTCTACTGCAGGAGCACGTCCTCTTTGTACTACCAGAGCTATATATTAACCAGAGCATTTAGAGGATTTGGCCTACACTTTCTACGCTGGCCGGGTTGGAAAGGTTTCACTGGTTAATGTTTAACTTAAGCTTAAGCTTTGTTTAGCTTGTTTCCTAAGTCACTTTTTACGACATCCACGGGAAGACTTGACATGGTCCTATTCTACTCTGCCGGCTGCCGGGAACCACACGGCTAACTTAACTCAAACATTTATTGCTTCCTATTTTTCCTATCTATGTCCCCTGGGTGGGGCAGAAGGCCGCTACAGTGCTTTTCCATCTCGTTTTGTCTTGAGCAACGTGCTTCATTTCGGGCCAATATATCCCGATTGTCTTCATCTCCGCCGCTACCGATCGTCGCCAGGTTTGCTTTGCTTGACCACGCTTCTCTTTCCTTGAGGAGTCCAATCCAGTGCCTGCCTCTGAATGTGAGGAAGCCTGAGCGTGTAAACGACCTATGTTCATTTACAATGCGCTGTTTGTTGATGTATCACCGGATTAAATAGTTAGTCGACCAACTTATTACACGTTTTTCTTTTTAGTCGTTAAAATGTGAGGTGTTAACTAGTAGCCAGCATTCATAACTACAGAACTTGGCCGGTTTTATTTCAAGATGTCTTAAGGATGCTTAAGCCATTTGACGTAGCTTGAGAGTCATTAAACTGTCTGTGGTACAAGTATATATTATTATGTTTTTGTAGAGTAGTTCCACAGGGCAGCATTCTTTCTCCTACTTTATTTTAGGAATTTATTTATTTATTTTTCATAATACAGTTTACTAATTTTGGAGTAGCATGTACTAATTTAGAGTTCTTACATTTAAAAACCTCAGTATTTGAATTCAAAACTAAATAAAAATGGAACACATTTGAAAAGTCATAAAAGGTGTCAAGGTTTTATGTACATAGTTTGTACCCATCAGTTGTGTGGGAAACGCGAGTACAATCATTTGCTAAAAATATATATTCGTTACATAAACGTTAATATTATAGACATATGTAAGTCACCTAACTCAGTGAAACGATACCATGCAATAGCTACATACGCATTTATATTTTTACTCATTTGTATCAAATCGATCAAATGATTTCGCCATATGAATAAATTATGTTCAAAAGGATATAATTTGTACAATATGTTTTGTGAATTCAAGGTTGAACGCAATATAATGTACTAGCAGTGTTAATGTATTGTTAAGAATAACGTGTAAAAATGGAAAATAATCGTCGAAGAAAATGGATCACGCCTTTTATGAGACAAGTAAGTTTTTCAAATTAACTATTAAGGCGAGATAGGTTCACAATTTGCAATACTGTGCGTGTTTCTGAAAAATCACTATTATTTAACTAAGTCTATTCCTCAAAAAATTTACATAAAAATCTTAAGGATTTTCTACAGACACTCACAATAGCCAAAACACGATTGAGCATTTGTGGCTCGATAGAAAAAAATCACAAACATACCTCTAAATTTGCCTTTATAATACATATTACTATTTTTTACTTATAAATATAATACAAAAAAAAATAATGAATAAAACACTGAAAAATATCGTCGAGCACGGCCCCGGGCCTTTCTTCGTTCTCGACGAAAATTTAACTGTGTTTTATTTATTTATTTTTTTGTATTATATTTATAATTTTTTTTGTAGCCAAAACGACTAGTTATTTAGATAATAAATTTTTTGGTATAATTTGCATATAAAAAGTTGATTGTATAAAATAGTAATATGTATTATAAAGGCAAATTAGAGGTATGTTTGTAATTTTTTTCTATCGAGCCAAAAATGCTCAATCGTGTTTTGGATATTGTGGGTGTCTGTAGAAAAGCCTTAAAATTCTAATGTTTAATTTTTAAGGAATAAACTGTAGTATTTTATTTTTATTTTATTTTATTTATACTTTATTGTACACACATATACATGTTTAAAGTACAACAGGCGGACTTAATGCTAAAAGCATTCTCTAACAGTCAAACCTTTGGGTCGATTGGAGAGTTTTATGTGGGTGTGAATATATAAAGAAAACTTAAACTAAACTAAATTTAAAAAAATAATAATCACAACACATACTATAAACATACTATTATTATTATTACATATACACAATTACTTACATACATATATATTACTTCATAAAATATATACCTACATTAAAATATATACAAAAATAAATATACGAGTACAAATACATAACCATAAATAAATATTATGCAATCAAGTCTGTCCTATGTTTAATTGGAAGTGAAAGTGCCTAAAAACTCTAAGTTAAAAGGAGTCGCCGCGACTAGGGGCCCTTCTAATGTAACTAGTTAATTACAGTGATTTTTTAAAAACACTCACAGTTTTCTTGGTTCTGAACTGGCGGGGCCTTAATTGTTACTATTATTAATGGAAACTAGAAGGATAAACTTGCTAAGTTTAATATTCATGTACTTAATGCTTACGCAATCGTCTGCAGCATCTGTCTTATTCAGATGTTTTATTTGAATTAAATTGATTGATTATTACACAACATGAAACTGATCTATAGAAATCAGCATTTGAATGTGTACTTTTAAGATGAGATTCACACTAATTTGTAAATTTAATTTGAAGTTACGAATGCTATTTGTTAAGAAAGTGTCTAATTATTTATTAAATATTAAAAAATTGAGACAAATGATATTTAATAGGTTAGTTGATAAATATTTCTATGATATTAAAGAATTTTTTGACATCAATACGTTGTAATTAATATAAGATGTCAATTTTAGCCATGCCTATGTTATAGAGGCGCGTAATAATTGTATGACCCTTGCAAATAAAGATTTCAAAAGATTTAATTTCTGAGAAGATATTCCCTAAAAGTTTTTTTAAGGGATGATAAGTTGCACAATCTACTATAATAAAGAAATAAAGTTTTAGATCGTTTAACCTATTCCAGGTTTTTGTGGTGCTGGGAGCGTCTCTTAATATGGGACAGCTGAGTTTGGTGGTGGGGTTCACGGCGAGACTCTTACCTCAGCTGCGACGACCTGACTCAACTATAACCCTCGACGACTCTTCAGCCTCTTGGATCGGTCAGTAGAATCTAAATAATATCATAATCACCAACTTGGAAGACTTATAGAGAAATTTTAGTTTTGTCTTAATAGACCCATTGATGGAGATTTTTTGTCCTGATAGACTTACTTCCAAGGATCTGGTCTACCCTTTGGGTTGCGGAGGTCAGACGGCAGTCGCTCAGTGTAAAAACCAGTAATCTCGTCAAATCACCTAGGTTTAGGTAGCAGACGGCTCTGAAGCATAACCGCTGAAGATGCAACCGGGAACAAGCTCGGTTGATGATGAAACCTACCAAGGATGCTTCGGACCGTGCAAAGTGGAGAACAAAAAGCTGGAAAGGTGGACCCAAGTCTTCACAACAGTAAAGATGAGGATGCAAATGGGAACATGCTGAGATGAAAGAGGAGGAGGAGAATTACTAGATATTCTCTTAGGCGTGTTAATTACATCATTAGGTACATCAGTAAGAAGTCTACCCCTAGACGGATATAGCCTACCCTCTTACCCTAGAATTTCCAAAGTAACTGATTGTAAGCGGCCTGCATTTAGTGTTTACTTGGTCGTCTAACCACTTTGTAGGTGGTTTTCCAATGTTGCCAGTGGCCAATCGAAAACTTTTCTGTCACAGTGCCCATTGGTTTATCATGCTATTTATTGCCACAGCTGAACAAATTTAGTATTTCGAGGCCGAAAATTCTATTATGTATCTCTGTCACCGTATGTTGTTGCCAAATGTTAGTATCATGGAGTAAAGTTATTCTAAAGTCCTATCTTCTTGTATGTTCTGTAGAGCTCATTGTTCATTCAATCTTTTTGTCGGTCCATCCCGTATCCTCACTTCACTTGATTCGTGTACAAACCTCCATTTACAATTGATAAAAATAAAATTGGTTCCATCAAAAAATAAGAGGAAGAGTTTACTAAATTTGTTGTTGTAGTTAGTTGCAAGTGGCAAAAAATTTGGCGCAAGAGATTCTGTCTGGAGAAAAAATGAGCCGAAATTTGGCAGTTCCCTTACATACTTATAAGGAAACGAAGAAAAACAACAAAAAGTAACACCATCTGATATTCAAATGATATTTGATGCCATAATTCAAGTAATCTTGACAAGAAGTTACATACATCTTCAAGGCAGAGATCTTAGACGAATTTTATAACATTTTAGACTAGTAACCTTCGCAGTGCTTTTTCGTCTCAGATACGGTAGAAATTTTATAATCAACGTATGTTATCAATGATGACTGAGAAAAGTGATCCATTACTTTGGGCCACCAAAGATAGCTCAAGACACTCATATGGCTATATGACATAATATAGAGAGGGCTAAACTCTAAATTCGGTGTTACATATTGATCATATTATATCAGAACCAACGGCCCATAAGGCAAAAAGGATTTTAAATGGCAACAACGTGGAAGCAAATTAAATCAGCCTTCAAAGTGGTCAGATGACCACATCAAAGTAACTGGAAACGCTATCTAATACATTTTGAAAATTCTTGAGCAATGGACGTCATGCAGCTGGAATGGTGATGACGATGAACGTATTACTATTGGCCACATACACTTACGACAAAAAAACATTGTCAAAATACTTTTTCCATATTTCAGCTTCCACCATGGGAGTGTCACTGGTTGTTGGCAACTTAGCAGTAGTACCCGTCATGGGAAGATACGGCCGAAGACTTGCTGGGATCGCTTCTAACCTTATGAACCTTATCGGCTGGATTTGGTTGTCATTTGCTACCACTGCCATCTCTATTATCTTTGCCAGGACGTTACAAGGGTTTGCTTTGGGCTTTGTTACCTGTGTCAGCCCCATAGCCATTGGAGAATACAGCTGTCCGGCAAACAGAGCAGCCTTCTCAGGATTGCTGGTCTTTATTTTATCTTTTCAAGCAATGTTTATACACACAGTGGGATCTTATTTGTCATGGCAAGTGACTTCGATAATTGCAGCTGGCGTAACTTTTGCTAATTTGATTATTTTACTATTAAGTCCAGAATCTCCATGTTGGTTGGCTGACCAGGGAAGATATGAAGAGTGCAGGAAAATATTTCAATCTCTAAGAGGAGCAAATGCAGATAATGAACTAGAAAAACTAATAGAAGGGAGCAAGACCAACAAAAATAATATATTAAAGAATTCTTCTCTTCCAAAAAATAAAATAAATTCAAATTTCACGTCTTGGCTAAAAATGATTAAACTCAGAGAATTTTATATACCCGTGATCATAATGTTTAATATACATACTTTAGGTCAGTGGAGTGGTTTGGCCATAATAGTTGGTTTTACTCAAGATCTACTCTATTATTTAGTTGGGCAAAACGCAGATTTTGGTTTGCAGATATTACTGGTGGACATCAATCGAATGATTATAAGTGTTATTGGAATTTACATTGCCAAAAAGCTTAGACGAAGGCTGCTGTTATGGACAACTATAGGGTCAAATGTTGTTGTGTTGTTATTAATATCACTATACTCGTACGCCAAAGTGAATGAGATGCTGCCTTTTGACAGTCCCTTCATAGGGATATCTTTGGCACATGGTCTTATGGTAACGATTGCCTTAGGTGCTTCTCCAATACCAGTAATTATTTCTGCAGAAATATTTCCATTAAAATTCAAGAGTCTCGTGGGAGGTTTGTGCACGACGCTATTATCGATAAATTTTTTCGGTGCAACCAAGACTTTCGTTTTTTTGCTGAACATCCTTGGTTTACATGGATCATGTTTCTTGTATGCTATGATAACATTAGTATGCCTTGCTTTGACTTTAATTTTTCTACCTGAAACCAAAGATAGGACTCTTCAGGAAATAGAAAATGAATTAAAAAGCAAAAAACAAATACTGGAAGCAAATGAACAAATGAATGAACCTACTTGTCTGTTGACTACAAAAACCACAACCGAAGAGTAGATGAGAAATAAAATAGAAATAAAATCTTATTTCATTAAAAAGTTAAATAAACGGCGGATTGTTTTTTCATTTTCTTTAGAAATACAAAACACATACACATCTACATGTACCTACACATTATTTCTCAGATACATTTAGAATTTGTTAGTTTTCACATGCATGATATAATAATGTCATCATCATCATCATATCAGCCACAGGAAGTCCACTGCTGGACATAGGCCTCCCCCAAGGATTTCCAAAACGACCGATCGGAAGCGGCCTGCATCCAGCGTTTTCCTGCAACCTTGCTCAGGTCGTCTGACCACCTAGCAGGTGGGTGTCCTACGCTGCGCCTGCCGGTACGTGGCCGCCATTCGAGAACCTTTCTACCCCATCGGCCATCGGTTCTTCGCGCTATGTGCCCCGCCCACTGCCTCTTCAATGCGCTAATCCGCTGGGCTATGTCTGTGACCTTAGTTCTTCTACGAATCTCCTCATTTCTGATTCGATCACGTAAAGAAACACCTAGCATAGCCCTCTCCATAGACCGTTGAGCGACTTTGAGCTTTCTTATGAGACCCATAGTAAGGGACCACGTTTAAGAGCCATAAGTCATTACTGGTAACACACATTGATTAAGCAATTTCGTCTTGAGGCATTGGGGTATTTTGGACGAAAAGACACTGCGTAACTTCCCGAACGGTGCCCAGCCGAGTCGGATTCGTCGAAAGACCTCTATATACAATAATGTGAATAAATAAAATTAAGAAAGTCAGGTATTTAACACCTACACTAATTTAAGGATTTAGCTTGTTTAAAGATCTACATTGCAGCTGCAGAAAATTTCCTGCTAAAGACACATGCGTCCACCAAAGATTTCCAAAATGACTGATTGGTACAGGCCTGCATACAGCAGCTTTTTCAGTCTTTGATACAGAAAGGCTGTTAAACTGTAATTTTTTTTTTAACTTTGAATACTTATTTTATTTCAGCTTCTAGCGTGGGAGTGACACTGATCGCTGGCAATGTCTTAGTGGGATTCATCATGGGGAAGTATGGTCGAAGACCAGCTGGGATAGTTTCCAATTTTCTCCTGCTCATCGGGTGGATCTGGGTGTCGTTGGCCACATCCATCACTTCCTTAATCATGGCCAGGTTACTGCAAGGTCTTGCCCTGGGCATGGTTAGCATAAATGGATCTACAGTAATCGGAGAATGCAGTAGTCCGAAGAAAAGAGCAATGTTTACATCACTGTCAGTGTTCATATTCTGTTTCGTTTTGATAGTCATACACACAATGGGATCCTACTTGTCTTGGCGACTCACGTCTTTCCTGACAGCTGGAATAACCTTTGTTAATTTTGTAATGATATTACTCAGTCCTGAAACCCCGAGTTGGTTGGCAGACCAGGGAAGATATGAAGATTGTAGGAAAATATTTCACTTTCTGAGAGGAACTGATGAAGACGACGAATTGGACAAACTTATTGAAGCAAGCAAATCGAGAAGGAATGCTAAACTAATAAAATCTTGGCAAGCAGATGTCACTAATATATCTTCAAAGTTAGCATCTTATATAGGTAATATTAAGCTTAGAAGATTCTATATTCCAATGATTGTAGGGATAAATATTAGTGTCTTACAACAATGGTGTGGTTTGAACATCATAATTGGTTTTATTGAAGATGAATTTTATTGGATCGTAGGACCAAATGAAGATTTTGGGTTTCAAATATTACTTGTGGACTTTACTCGACTATTGACAGCTATAGTAGGTATATATATTGTTAAAAAGTTTAGACGGAGAGATTTTTTATTAACAACCGTCGGAGCAAATATAGCGATATTATTATTGATAGCTGCCTACACATATGCTAAATTAAATCAGTTACTGTTATTTGATAACCGTCTGATAGGGATTATGTTGGCACATCTTCTTATCATATCTCTATCCATAGGAGCTTCTCCTTTAGTCCTGACTATAACATCAGAAATATTTCCTTTAGAATTCAGAAGCTTTATGAGCAGTTTCAGTAAAGTCATTGCATCGATAAATTTCTTTATTGTGACAAAAACTTTTGGATTTTGCGTGAAAAGTCTTGGTTTTCATGGCACCTTTTGTTTGTATGCTATGGTAACCGGGGTTAATCTTGCAATACTTATGATATTTCTTCCGGAGACTAAAGACAAGACGCTGCAAGAAATAGAAAATGAACTGAAAGGTAAAGATAAGGTGTTAGAAGAAAATCAGGAGAATTATCCTATGAATGCATCAACTGTAGCAGAGTAGTGTAGTAGATATCAGATCAAGAAGAATCAATCAAGAATAAAAAATGTACTCAGTAATTAGGCCCTTGCGGGTACTTTTACATGTCAATCATTTTAGTGTGCATTACATGTAATGTTTATTTATTGGTCGCCTACGCACCAGAATAGGCTTTGTCAGTTTACAAAGATGTAATACTTAATACAATGTTGTCATAGCTTGCAAACGAGTGCCAAATCAAAACAGAAATAAGTAATACCACGGCGGCGACACTCTCTGTACGTGAGAGTTCGAACGCCGGTGACCTTGAGCCGGAGCGCGGTACGCTAGGGTTGATTTGATACCGAACCGAAATGGAATATCGTGCGGTGCCTGAGAGAGACGCAAACTGGGTACTAGCCTTCGGCCAAAGCAGTCGGCAACGAGTCGTGCCTCACCCCGCGCGCCTCTCAAGGCCCCCGCGCACATCCAGACACCTACACATAGCCTCTTTTGCTTCATCTACAACCATCAACCTTTTCATACAGTCCTTCGGTTACGCTCTTCTTATAATTAAATTAAATTAGCTCACATCATCCAGTTCAGAGACATGTCGTGGAGCCGCTGAGCCGTGACTCCATCTGTCTCGAGGGTGGAGCGAAACAAAAGTTTTATCATTTTCGTCGCGGCCCATTAGGCAAACGAAGGCATTTCATCAAATAACCCGATGCCCTTGGTTCCGGTCCTGATTTACAGTTGAGAAAATATATATGGAGCACAGACATTTAATGCTAATTCTTTACTTCATACCTACTTCTTTACGATACTTCATACTCGTGGGTACGAGCTTCTGACTTATACTCGTAATGTACAACATAATATACCGGCACATACATAGTTCCCGGCAGAGTAAAATGGGACCACTCCGAGTCTTCCCGTGGATATCGTAGAAGGTGACTTAGGAAACACAAGCCAAACAAAGCTTATAACTATCAATGAGACCTCTCTAACCTGTCTGGCCAGCGTGGAGAGTGTAGGCTAAATCGTTTGAGGCGTCAATTAGGCGTGCAGAAATTCCTTGTAAAGCTGACAGGCATCTGCACCCCAAGGCCCCAAGGTCTCCACGGCAAAAAGCCGTATATTTGCGTCTCTTATTGGTTTCTGTCGTCGCCGCAGCTGCGCCTGCTTTGCGAGCGGGCGCTCTCACGTGAGATACCACACGAGCATCCGCCCGTTTTTCCACGGGATGAGCGTCATGCCGTCGGGCCTCTTGCCAACGTCTCGGGTGATACCACTAGGCTCAAGCACTGCTGGCACACCGGAAGATGCAAGGGCGCGACGGATGACGTCATTTAGGGCGGCGTGGCGTGAAGTACGTCCGGCACTGCGACGACATGCTAAGCCGTGGTG
The DNA here is from genome assembly GCA_963576875.1 of Acrobasis repandana. Lineage (NCBI taxonomy): Eukaryota > Metazoa > Arthropoda > Insecta > Lepidoptera > Pyralidae > Acrobasis > Acrobasis repandana. The sequence goes on from OY756239.1 coordinate 13,172,708, forward strand.
ACCTAGAGGATCGACGTCTATCCCGCAACGGCAGAAATGGGGTTCGTTCGTCTTGGCCACTAACCTTAGGCTCACCGACAAGCTAAATGTGATGTAGTCTTCTCCAAGAGGGTGCCTACGCTTACCGCAGAAATGGCATTCAACCAGTACCCTGACTCCGACTCACAACTGGCGAGGAGGCGAGACGTTTATAGTAGTTGATTATAAAAAAATTAAATTAAATTACTGCTTTATTAGTCAATGAGTGAATTGTATTTTTTTAAAACATATGTTGTGCCATTGTTTGGCAAAATAGGTAGCAACATATTACGTCACATGTAATTTTTTTTTAAATTTTACATAAACATATATCAAAATTCTCAGTTATTTGCAGTTTTCTTACAAAAAAATTTATCAAAAAAAGTGAACGACCTTTGCTCATATCAAATGGCGCTTAACCAATCGAATTACAATGTTTTTATAGTGACCTACTTGGTACTGTCTGTACGTAAAGCAAGCTGTAGCTAATTTGGATTTATTTGAGTAAGAAATTTACATACTTAATCGGGTTTTATGCAAATTCCATTGCAAATAAATAATCAATTTCCATAAAAACATTGACAAAAAAAACTTCCCATACAAATCAGCCATTCGGATTTTGTAAGCAGTGATACAGACAATATTTTTTATCGATGTTCAATATTTTCCCACCAATAACCGTACCTAGTATGGGACCGTCGATAAACCCAGATAAAGTTTATGTCGCGCGAGAGTGTAGTACCATTCCGCTCATTATTAATACCTTAATACGTAGAGAGAAATAGATAATGGCACCATAGATACCTATCCTTACGGGGCAGATAGAGCCTAGGGCGGCAAGGCCCTAGCCACTTTTATCGTGATTGGTGGACATGAAGGTGGAAAAAGGAAATCATTAGTGAAGACTTGCTAACCGCATCGCCTATTGATATGACTCAGATTCTTGTTAATTCCTTCGATCGGCTTTTACGATCAGCGCGGGAAGAGAAGCAGCTGGTACATTATATGTTTTTTCTTTTCTCCCAGGGAAGCATGGATAAATAAATCCTGATAAAATTTATATCGCGCGACGGACTAGTGCCATTTCGCACGTTATTATTACGTTATTAATTTCTTCTTCACCACCACAGAGATTCCGTTCTGTATGTACCTAATACTCTTACTGTCTTCTGTGACACCGCTTAGATAATTGGCATGGCAATCAACAACCGTACGTTTTAAAAGAAACTTTCTGCCACGTACCTACGACTGAACTGTGGAATCAACTTCCTGCAGCGGTGTTCCCGAACCGATACGACATTGAAACCTTCAAAAAACGAGTCTATATCTTGTGGTTCCCGGCAGAGTAGAATAGGACCACTCCAAGTCTTCCCGTGGATGTCGTAGAAGGCGACTTGGGAAACACAAGCTAAACAAAGCTTTTAGGCCAGTGTGGAGAGCATCGAAATATAATCTCTAGAAATCTAAAGCTCCTACATTCACCGCTTCGATTCTGATTTCATTTACGCAAAGTAAGTACTCGTAAAGTAATTACAACGAAACACACACACACATGACAAAGGTGCATGCGATTGGTCACACGACAAGGTCACGCACGCGTCATCGCCGCGTCGGTTGAGCAACCGCACGACTCGAGTGTCACGGCGAACTATCGCGCCGCGCGGTTCATAGTTTAGGCCCCGCCCGCCGCGGTACATATCGCGTGGAATGATTTTTCGGGATTTGTTAGGCTGTAGAGATTATATTTCGATGGTGGAGAGTGTAGGCCAAATCCTCTGACTGCTCTGGCTCTGGTAGTACAGAGAGGGTCGTGCTCCTGCAGTGGAGACTAAAAAGAAGACCTGATGATGATGATGATGATATCTTCCTGAAAGGCCGGTAACGCTCTTGTTACACCCCTTGTGTTGCAGTTGTCCATGGACAGTGGTGATCACTTACCATCAGGTTACCCACTTGTACGTTTGCCGTCCTATACCATAAAAAAAATGTAGAGCTAGATAAATACACACACGCGAGACGCGGGGAATCTTTTCACTTCTCAAAGAATCTCAGGTTGTCGTTTCTTCAAAGGGACTTCTAATTTTACCTAATAATAGAAATATGAATCAGGTATTACACAAAGATCACAAGGAAGAACAAGGCCGCCATTTTATGTTCTCGTAGGTAGGTGTCCAAAGTATTGTAATAAAAACTTCAACAAGCTGTAAATTTACAGGTACAATGATTTTTGTTTTCTTATCGAAACTAGACTAGGATTTTCAATGGTGTACGACCATTACGAGATTGTTTTTTAACAGAGGAAAGATGGCTGGAGTTGTACCTACGAACTACATCCCTGCATGCATTTGTTTAATGATTACATTCGCCTTCATTCGAGTGCGTAACTGAACTTCGAAATAAGTACAAACGTGCGAAGAATTGTGGTTCGAAATTTAGTAGTTACGATAAACTTTTCCACTGTCCCTTGTCTCATAAGAAGGCTCAAGTTCGCTCAACGGGCTATGGAAAGGGCTATACTAGGTGTTTCTTTACGTGATCGAATCAGAAATGAGGAGATACGTAAAAGAACTAAGGTCACAGACATAGCCCAGCGGATTAGCTCATTGAAGTGGCAGTGGGCGAGGCACATAGCGCGAAGAACCGATGGCCGATGGGGCAGAAAGGTTCTCGAATGGCGGCCACGTACCGGCAGGCGCAGCGTAGGACACCCACCTGCTAGGTGGTCACATGACCTGAGAAAGGTTGCAGGAAAACGCTTTTGGAAATCCTTGGGGGAGGCCTATGTCCAGCAGTGGGCTTCCTGTGGCTGATATGATGATGATGATGATAAAATTTTGGTCGACAGATTTGCTTGTGCGATTCCCCAAAAAAGATATTGCAAAATATGAAAAAGAAGCTACATACTTTTGATCAGTCGACCGCGTTAGCATGGGACGCCATTTCCTTTTTAGGTTTATTAGTTTCTTACGAGTAGATTGATTGGCTGTAAAAATATATTCGTTAAACATCTAGTAAGTATACATATTATATTTACACTTTCCTTACCTTAATGGGGCAGACAGGGCATTTTGAGTCTTGCAAAAGACCCAAATGCCACTTCTACCGTCATTTGCGTAAAAAGGTGTAAAAATAAATCAAAATAATGATGTCTCATGAATGAATCATTAAGTGAAACTCTCATCAACATACATTCATATCATAACATAACATGTGCATTACAAATAAATATATAAATTATTCATTTTCTCGCCTACTTCCGTGATCGTCTTTTACGATCTGAGCGGGAAGAGAAGCAGCTGGTATATTCAAAGTATTTTTTCCCAGACCAGACTGATAGAAACGAAATGATGATGATACAAAAAACTGTAACAGACAGACAAACATTTCGATTAGAAAAAAACCTAGTATATATGATAAATTATCCAATTTAACTAACGTTTTTTTGCCGACCCTATAATCTATTGTGACATAATGCCCCTATTTCTTATTGTACGGTAACAACAATAAAAATACTTTAAAAACAATAGAGTCGCTATTAGTGGGCTATTTTGCTGTCTTTTTTATTAAATTTATAACGCTTAATACCGTATTTTTAAAGCTAAGCCACTTTTTATTAGGGTGACCAAGTATTATTTGAATTTTCATAGATCCAAATTTCTATAAAAAAAACAACAAATTTAGATCAAATAGCGATCAAATATATTATCAAGAATTATTTTGGAGACCAAAGATAGTTACAAATTAATTCATCACAGTTTTAGAGAACTTTAAACATAGTTTTATGTGTAAACATGCACATCATAGAAAATTAATAAAGCTGTGAAAATGTCACGTGAATTCTATTACATAAACACCATAGTCACCACACCCATGGTGACATTTTTACATGTAATAATTGTCACATCACCGTTTTTCCCACTTTCCGCAGACCAGTTGAAGAACACATTTATTTTTATGCACGTTTTTTATTGTTGTAAATCTTTCAAATATCGCTATTTTATTAGTGCGCGTGAAAAAATAGCTTTTGACACTTCATTGAGGGAATCAAAATTATTTACTGTCTAAATAATGCTCATTTTTAGGGTTACGTAGTGATATGTGATGTTTTGCTATGTTATTTTTCTGACAATAATTTTTGAAACAAATTTGCCACTTTTCCTTGAAACTTAGTGACCTAATAAGTTCATCAAAATTTGATTATTAGCAATAAAAGATAAAAATAAACTTGTGAAATGTGAGAAAAATAAACATTTATCATGCATTTATCATAGTTTAAGATGTACGAGTATATTTGGAAACAAATTTGCCACTTTTCCTTGAAACTTAGTGACCCAATAAGTTCATCAAAATTTGATGAAGTTTCAAGGAAAAGTGGCAAATTTGTTTCAAAATATACATCTTAAACTATGATAAATGCATGATAAATGTTTATTTTACTCACATGTCACAAGTTTATTTTTATCTTTTTCTGCTAATGCTTTGAATTAATTGTTTGATTTGTTTGCTCTGTCAGCTCATCATCATTAAATAAAATGAATCATGATAATTATTTATGACAAAAAAATTCGGGACATACGGAACCCAACGTATATTTTCTTGTTCAAACTTTTCAAATACTGTCTTCTTTTACTTTTAGTTTCACGGCGAATGTCAGTAGGTCCCTCTTTCCCAACGTGTCGGCGCCACAGGACACTCCTGGAGGTCACCTTGTTTTAAATAGTTATTAAAAATACAGTGAATTCAGTAACTTGTGAATTGTGACGTTCTTATGATATAAATTGAAGTGTAAATTATCTGCTTATTACATAAATTCAGAGTTATTTAAATACCAGTCAAATTACTTTGTGAAAATCTTACTACATTCAAACATAAATCAGAGCAGATAATCTATAGGTATTAAAAAATACCAGGTAAAATCTTGCGCTTGTTAAATAAAATTGTGATAGGTACACTTTAAATTGTGAGTATATAATTCAGTGATTTCTAAAAGGAATTATTTCGAAACGAACAAGAATACAAACAATCAAATACATTTAACAACAAAACATACTTATCAAGTAAAGAAATAAAACAAAAAAATAAAAATATCAAACAATTGACTCCACGGCGTTCCTGTGCGGCACGAAGCAAGGAGCGGCGCTCCACGGCTGATTTACCATCAGTTCTCAACGAAAAGCCATAGACACGAGGCTTGATTGTCAGTCCGGAGACCATGTCCGTAGCGGAGGCAGCTTCCGACAACGAACAGATCAGGACCGACCGGAGCGAGGATAAGAACAACGTGAAAAAGAACGACGTCAATAATAAGGGAGGGAGGCAGGTTTGTACATTACATTACTTTTATTTTAAAAAATATAAACCAAGAAAAAAAGTGTATTTTTGGCTCATCACATCACATAGGTACGTGTCTTTATGCCCATTACATGGCATATATTTTCGCATATTTCTTGTCATTTATATTGATACACAAATATCACAATCACTTTTGACTTATCTTTTAACATTATTGTTATTAAATTAAATATTTAACTACTATTAACTACCTACGGGTTGGTTCCAAAGGTAAGTAGAAAAATATAAGTTCAGATTTTATCAAAATCGGCTCAATTTTTTCTGAACCAACATAACTTTAAAAAGTATGTCGTCGAAGTCATATATTGATATACAAAGTGGAAGGGACACACCCGTAATAAATCAAACCACGGCCTATACTAGAGCACTAAACTATAATGAAATTAAAAAAACAGTCAAAAGACCAAAAAAAAAGTTTGACATTCCCATACAAATCGCCCGGGCGGCCACACACTTTTGTATGGAAATGCCGAAAATTATTTCTTTTTTTGGCTGTTATTTTAATTTCATTAAACTATAATGGTCTAGTATAGGCCGAGGTTTGATTTATTACGGGTATGTCCCTTCCATATTGTATAAACGAGAAAATTTCTAATGGTAAGTTCTTATATTTTTTTTTCATAAAATAAATATCCACGAATTTTCGCACAAAATAGTTCTACACAAATAAAAACAATCCACTAAGTTTGATCATTATGACCGTCTAGTCTATAGCTATGTGACACCGAAAAATTCAAATACTCTTATTTGCGGGAAGTAGGTATACACATACTTTCTAGGCAATAAATATATCGTGATATTTCATAAAACTGCTGGCGGATGAAAGATTTTATTTTTATCAGAAAACTTTGTTGTAAATCTTTCTCTATGAACTGGGTGAACAAGCTGATTTGATAGGTATAGAGCAGTGTTTTTCAACCCTTTTCGTAACGCGACCCGGTAACAATTTTTCGCGACCTTGCAGGTCGGTTTTTCGGTTCTTACAGCTGTGTTTTATTGTGTTACAAATATCTTTTCATTATTAACGATGCCTAATACATCTACTTATATGGTACCTACAACTGAGATTATTACATGGATTTTATTACGACAGGGTATAACCACCAAACCGCCATTCGGCGTTTGTTTGACGAGAGATAGCCATTGTTTTAATGTTGAACTCAATGTATTAAGGTGACTTGTTGAAATTATTGGAAATACATCAATTTTCGAAAAGGTAGGCATTTTATACTTTTACAGAACCGCGACCGCGGTCGCGAAGCCTAGGCTTATAATCGCGGGTCTCTTGAATGTAACGACACCTCTTGGTGGTTGCAGAGCGTAGGTACCTAAGAAATATAAATAGGTACATAAACAAAAACTGTTGTACTTGTTGCATTTGTATTTATTATAAGTTTACTTAAGTACTGATGTAAATAATTAATAACAGAACAAACCTGCGTGGTTTATGTATGTTAATTATGTTTTAAAAAAAAAATTTTATATGGTAAATAAAAAAAAAACCGGCCAAGTGCGAGTCGGACTCGCGCACCGAGGGTTCCGTACAAACCTGCAAGGTTTAGTATTTGGTATGAATTTCAATTTAATACCTCTACGCGTTTATGAGGAAATGGGTAGTAAGTTTAAAATTATTAAAAAAAAAATATTATGTGATGTAACTAAAAATTTATGGTTTTCGTAATTTTTCCTTTATCTATGCTATAAGACGTTGCTTCGTACCAAATTTCAAGATTCTGAGTTAACGGGAAGCACCCTGTAGGTTTTGATTCCCTTGCAAGTGTCGAAAATTTGCGGCATAAACGGCTGTATCTTTTGATTGCGTTGGCTTAGAAGTTTGATTTTTTCACAGCTTCAAGGGACAGTAGACCTGAGTAATTGATATAAATTTCAGCTTCATACCTCCACGCGTTCCTAAGAAAAAGGGTCTTGACAGACGGACGGACGGACGGACAGACGGACAACAAAGTGATCCTATAAGGGTTCCGTTTTTTCCTTTTGAGGTACGGAACCCTAAAAATATGTAGATTAAAGTATAAATAAATAAATACATACACTCGAAAAACATAACCCTCCTTTTTGCGCAGTCAGGTAAAAAGACTATTATTGACATGTTTTCAAACCAAACTCTGACAATAATATAATGATAGCACGCTTCGCTCCAATTATCTCCAACCAACAAACAATAAAATCCAAAAACAGATGGAATTGGCGTAATAAAGATTATTGGAAACGGGCCAATTATTCAGTTGGCCGTATATGGTTGCGAAGTGTCGTGGGAACAGATAGACAGACAATAGTTACGCCCACAATGTGAAGAGGCGTAATGGCCGTTTGTTTAGTAAACTTTTAATTAAAAATTGTGCGCATTTATTGCTTTTAAATCTTAGATCAACAATACAACTAGATATCGGGTCGTTGCAAAAAACTACGCCCACTCGTCAAATAACAGCGCACTCCCGGCGGCGGTGAGCCCTTATTTTGTTTAGTTCAGGTTCAGATTCAAGGTGAAAAACACTTTATACGTAGTGTAATAAGGTTGACTTCACAGTGAATGAAAAAGTTTTCGGCTCATCAGATAGATTATTAAAAAATATTGTAGGTATACGTATTTTTCTTTTCTCTGAGAAGCAAATAATGATTAAGGTGAATATAGAAGCAAATGGCCTTGAAGTGGCGCCCTCGTTTGAAATAAATTGTTAACTCGTAAATATGGTGATAATTTCCATATTGCTAATCGTCAGGCTCTAGAAAGCCCTTTAAATTATTTTATGAACTGCTGTTTACTGCCATTTGCCTTCCATTTGCTTCTATATTCACCTTTAGATACAGCGCCTTTTAATTTCGAATGACGTCACGATCTAATTTCCAAAAACTGAATCGACAAAAACAAACTATGTAATTACACAACTTGTAAAATTTCACGAGAACAAACCGACAGACAGACAGACGAAAGCATTTTTGGTTAATCTCTAAACTGACACGCTTCGCTCGCTAGGCAAATAAATACATAAATATCTTCCAGTGGATTTAAAAGGGAGTGTAAGTTTTTGTACTAATTTTTAACTGGCGGAAACATGAGAACAATACCTCACACACCCTGAATCTACTAGAGCGAGGCAAACTGTCATTACTGTTCTACTTCATTGTATTCTTATGAGACGATCTACTGGAGATTGAATAGCAACGTCGTACTTCTCTATATCTATCTATCTATAATTTAGGAACTACGTTCTTGTCGGTGAAGTAGTTTCCATGTCTCCCACTCTTGAGCCATCCTTTTGACCTCCCTATACGTCACGACGTCAACTTTCTCCTTCACTTGATCTATAAATGCTGTTCTTGGTCTACCCTTTCCTCTTCTTGCTTCTATTTTTCCTTCTATTATGTTTTTAATAAATTGATCGTGGCGTATAAGATGACCAAACATCTTTCCTCTTCTAATATCGATTGCTTTTCTCTATATTCTTTGATTTCGTGCATATCTGGCTGTCAGTAAAGAACGAAAAAACATCACTCAAAAACCGTTCTTTACCTACTTTTTGGAATCTTTGGGATGTTTTAAAGCATGTATAAAAAAAATATACACGCCGGATCCTACTTTTCGAGAAAAAAGCTAATAAATTTTTTGTGAAAACGGTAATTAGAGTTAGTATGGATGGTAATTAGCAAATAGTTATGGTGATTAGAGTTTCGTTGAATGGTAATTTTTATTTACAATTATTTTAGTTTATTGTAAACTAAAATCATATAAAAACATAATCAAACTTTATATTATGTATGTAGTATATACATCGTGTTAACAAAGGAATGCAAAACCTCTCAGGTAGGTCAAAACCCAAACCATTTTCATACAAATTGACTCGATCAGCTGATTAATTTGTATGAAAATTCAATTTTTTTTTACATACATACTATCACGCCTGTTTCCCACAGGGGTAGGCAGAGACTATGGACCTCCACTTGCTACGATCTTGACAGACCTCTTTCGCTTCATCTACACTCATCAACCTCTTCATACATGCCCTTCGGTTACGTGTACTTCTTACCTCTCCCTTTTTCAGAACGTCTGCAATCTGATCGCAGAACGTTCGCCGAGGTCGACCCTGTACCGCTCTTCCTTTCACACTTACCTTATAAATATTTTTTATTAATCTATTTTCATCCATCCTTTCTAAATGCCCAAACCATCTTAACATCCCTTGTTCTACTTTTGTCACTACGTCCTCTTTCACTCCACACCGATCTCTTATAACATCATTTCTTATTCGGTCTTTCAAGGTAACACCACACATACTCCTCAGCGCTCGCATTTCAACTGCATTTATTCTGCTTTCATGCTTTCTCTGCCATACCCAACTCTCACTACCGTACATTAAAGTAGGTATTAGTACTCCTTTATGAACAGCAAGACGTGCCTTATCTGATACCTTCCTGCTGGTCATAAAGGAATGCAACGCTCCATTCACTTGGTTACCCGCATTCACTCTTCTTTCCACATCACCCTCGTGCTTGCCATCTTTTGTAAACTTACATCCTAAATATACAAACTCTTTCACTTGCTCCACTCTCACCCCATTTATTAAAATATTGCATTCTGTTGAACTATCATCCCTTTCAAAAACCATAACTTTAGTCTTACTTACATTAACTTTCATACCCTTTTTTTCTAATGCATTATTCATAACAGTTATCATCTTCTGTAATTCCTCCTCTGAGTCCGCAAGTATCACTTGGTCATCGGCATAGAGAAGGCATTTGATAAATAACTCATCCATTCTAACACCACATTCATCTTCTTTCAAATCTGTCAAACAACTGTCCATGAATAAGTTGAACAGCCAATGCGACGCTACACATCCCTGTCTAACACCTTTTTCGATGTTAAACCAGTCTGTGTATTCGGCGTCAATTCTGACACAAGCACTAGAATCCTTATAAAGAGATTTCAGTGCCTGAATCAGATGGCTGCTCAACCCATACGTAGACAGTGTTGACCACAATTCATTCCTTTCCACCCTATCATAGGCCTTTTCTAAATCTACGAAGATGCAATAGACTTTCCGATCTTTGGCCAGAAGTTTCTCTAAAATGCATCTTAAGGAAAAGACCTGATCCGTGCATCCCATACCCTTTCTAAATCCCGCTTGTACATCCCATATCTTCTCGTTTGTATCTTTCACAACCCTTTCTTTCTTTCCTTCACTTTGAAGTTGACAAAGGCTGTCATGTCACTGTCATTTTATATTAACTGTCAATGTCACTTTTTCTTGATATAGAAATTAAAGTGTGTAGGGCCTTTGTAATATTATTGTACGCCTAGTATGTATTTACGCAACTTATTATTATTATTTTTTTGTTGTTTTTTGTGTCAGAAAGAAAGTTTACATACCTTTTATTTGTTTAAGTTTCTTCCTTTGCCGGCGGGTAGATAAGAAATATTAGTTTTGTCTAGCTAGCCTGTCTATAAATGGTTAGATAAATAGATAGTTTATTATTATTAATATATTATTTATATTATTATATACTGTATTTAATATAATTTATTTATTCCTAATGAATACTGAACTTGATGACAGTTTTAAGTCGATAACATCATCTGATGATAGCTTCCACTCTATACCTACATTGGGCGAAACTCTGAATAGTACGTTCTCTGCATTCTCTAAATGCTTTAACGCTGTGCACATAAATGCGCAGAGCATTCCAGCACATTACCCCGATCTTTTAGCTAGCTGTGACAATAACCTGATTCATGCTATATTTATTACAGAGTCTTGGTTAAACACTTCCCTTCCTTCTACTTCATACTCGTTACCTGGCTTCCAACTCATTCGAAATGACCGTACTGGTAAAAGAGGGGGTGGTGTTGCCATCTACCTTCGTTCACATATTTCTTACAAAATTGTTCGTGCCTCTCAAACTTCAAATCCCTCACATGAAGCCGAGTATCTTTTCGTGGAGATCACCCTCAGTCATACTCGCGTTCTTTTAGGCGTCTTTTATAGCCCCTCTGAAACAATTAACTATTTTTCTACTCTTGAAATCCTTTTAGAAGACATAGCACCTTCCTATAATCAAGTTATAATAATGGGTGATTTCAATACTTGTCTCCTTAAGAATGATAATCGCACCTCTGCTTTATTGTCTCTTGTCGAAGCGTGTAACTTGTCTGTCCTTCCACTGCAAGCAACACACCATTTTCCTGGCTGCAAACCGTCTCTTCTAGATCTTGTCCTGGTCTCCTCAACTGATCTCGTCGCAACACATGGGCAATACAATGCCGATATGTTTTCTTATCACGACCTTCTATATCTCTCTTATAAACTCCGTCCTCCAAAAGCGAGATCCAAAATACTTATGCAACGAAATTTTAGTGCAATGAACGTTGATCTACTTCGAGATGATGCAAAAAATTGTGAATGGGATGCCATAGCGAAACTAGCTTCCGTTGATGAGCAGGTAGAACGATTTAATAAAAACATTATTGAGCTTTATGATAGGCATGCTCCCGTTCGCCCTATAAGAGTCAAACATTTCCCAGCACCTTGGCTCAATGACGATGTTAGAGCTGCTATGCATACAAAAAATTGCTGGAAGTCAAAATTTAAATCCGATCCAGAGAGATATAGAGACAAATATATTGAGGCACGCAATAATAGCAATAGGAAGTGTAGAGACGCACGACGCCGCCATATACATGAATCCGTTGAGAATGGCGATCCAGCCAAAGTATGGAAATTTTTAAAGTCTCTTGGAGTTGGTAAAACTAATGTCAGCACTTCCAAAAATTTTGATATCAATGTCTTTAACAACCATTTTTCTACTTCAACTAAATTTGGTGGCAATGACAAGTTTAATACGTTAAACCACCTGTCTTCACTTCCAACTCCAGACTATTTATCTTTTTCATTTAGTCAGGTGACTGATAGTGATGTTCAGAAGTGCTTGCTATCGGTTTCTTCCAACGCGGTTGGAGCTGATGACATTAGTCGTAATATGATCCTGCCAATCCTAGACATCCTTCTCCCTACCATAACTACTATTATGAACAATTCTCTATCCAGTGGTACCTTTCCTTCCGCATGGAAAGATGCTAATATTACCCCCATTCCTAAAAAACTAAATCCGGCATCGCTCTTAGATTTCCGTCCTATTTCCATACTCCCCTTCCTTTCTAAAATCCTAGAACGATTGGTTCAAATGCAACTGAATTCCTTTCTCAACAAAAACAATCTCCTCAACCCGTTCCAATCCGGTTTCCGGGAGGGACATAGTACGACTACCGCATTAGTAAAAATCACAGATGATATCCGTCACGGGATGGACGATTCCAAAGTTACGGTTGTGGGTCTTCTCGACTTTAGCAACGCCTTCAATACTGTGGATTTTGACGTTCTCTTAGGTCTGATGCACTCTCTGAACATATCTCCTTCAGCCATCAACTGGTTTCATTCCTATCTACATGGACGCCGGCAGCGAGTGCGCATCGAGAATGATTTTTCTTCCTGGTGCCACACGACTTCTGGTGTACCACAAGGTGGTGTGCTATCCCCATTATTGTTCGCTCTATTTATAAATTCCATAACTCTTCAGCTCTCCACTTCCTATCATCTATACGCAGATGATCTGCAAATATACACTCACGCGACTTTGGATGATCTGCCTAATAGTATCAGCGCAATTAACAGTGATTTGTCTCTCATATCTAACTGGAGCAGATCTCATGGACTCATAGTCAATCCTGCTAAAACGCAAGCTATTATAATAGGAAGTCCATGGTATATTTCCCGTATAGATTGGCAGTCCTTACCACCCATTGTTTTTGATGGTGTCAAAGTAGACTATAGCGAAAAGGTGAAAAATCTAGGGGTACTTTTTGACAGAAATTTATCGTGGTCTCCGCAAATTGCAGAAGTAAGTCGGAAAGTATTTGCGTCTGCTGCATCTCTTAGAAGGCTCAAGAATTTCCTACCTATTGCAACTAAAGCTTCGCTTGCACAGTCATTGCTTCTTCCTATTCTTGATTACGCCGACTCTTGCTATCTCAATATCACAGAGGAGCAATTGAATAAGCTTGAGCGCCTTCAAAACTTCTGTATCAGATTCATATTTGGATTACGCAAATATGATCATGTTTCCATTTTCCGTGCGCAACTCAAGTGGCTCCCTATCCGACTTCGACGTAATTATCACGTTCTTTCACTTCTATACTCTGTACTGTTCATGCCATCTTCTCCTTCCTATTTAAAGGAGCGTTTTACTTTTCTTCACCAGGACAATGATCGACCCACGCGCAGCATTAATGCCCTACGTCTTAAAACCCCAACTCATTCGACCAAATTCTACTCGAAATCCTTTACAGTCCAAGCTGTCTACCTCTGGAATGCTCTTCCTCGTAGAGTTCGTACTGCTCAGACTAAAACAAGCTTTAAAAATCGTCTCCATAAATATTATCTGTCGTTATGCCAGTAAGACTAAGTTCTGTTAAGTGTGTCTAAATACATTTAAATATTTTAGCATCGTATATGTATTATATATATGTATATATTATGAAATAAGTTTATGTATGTATATATACAAGTATTAATATGTAAGTATATAATTAGGTATAGATACTGCACCCACCTTATTCCGTACTATTAATTTTTCCTCTACCCAAAGGTTGACTGGAAGAGATCGCATCTAGCGATAAGTCCGCCTTTGTACCAATATTTTCTTTGTGTTTGTTATTTTTATTTTATTAATTATTATGGTGCAATAAAGATAATTTGTATTATATTGTATTGTATTTCTATCAAGACCTTTGCATACAATTTGCCAACCACGCTAAGAAGACTAATGCCTCGGTAGTTTTTACATTCTTGCTGTGAACCCTTTCCTTAATACAGTGGTACAATTACCGCCTTGCACCAATCCTTTGGTACCACACATTTTTTAAAACATAGATTGAAAAGGTCACACAACTGATTAGCTACAATGCCCTGCCCAGCCTTCAGCATTTCGACAGTAATCCTATCATACCCTCCCGCTTTTCCCATTTTCATACCATTTAATGCGGTCACTACTTCTTCCATACTTATTTCTTCATCATAATTTTGCACATCACTCCCCTGTACTTCATTTTCCGGCTCTGGCACTCTCATTTCATTTTTTTTCAAACAGTCCTTCAAAATATTCCTTCCATCCATCTACTACATTCTGTAACCCGACTAATAATCTTCCATTCTTGTCTCTGATATTATTTAGCGTAGAAGTCGTATTTTTCCCTCTAGCTGTTTTAACGCAATTTTTTTTTTAGTTTTGTGAAAGCTGTTGAACAAAAGTTGTTCAGTTACATGGGCTGAGGTACAATCTGAGAGGTTTTGCGTTCTTTCATTAACACGATGTTTAATGGTAATTTTCATTTCTGATTATTTTCAAATATGATTTTAGTTGTTTAATGTAACTAAAATCAAACTTGTCTAAAAATCAAACTTTATATGTTTGTATACACAGGGTCTAACAAAATATACTGAAACTATTTTAAAGGTGGATTCAGTCCATGATACTGAACGATTTTCGCCAAGGAATATATGTATATCGAAATATGAAAAATAATTTTTGGCCTTCCATATATAAGTTGATCGATCAGCTGATCCGAGTGTGTATGAAAATCCAAAAAATATGTTTTACATTACGATATATGTTTCTTGGAGAAAGTTATTGAGTATCATGGACTAAATTCACCCTTAAAATAGCCCACCCTTAATATATGTTATAAAATGGTATTTTTTTGCAATTAGTTTAAGTTTATATATTAGTATATATATATACATATATTCAGTGTTTATCAAATAAAATACTTAAGTTATATTGCAATTCCTTTTATTAAATTATTATCATCAGTCATCGTCTCAATTATTAAAATGTTTAATCTCTTAATATTCTAGTTTGTGCTTTTGTTTAATATTTATGCATATTTTTTAACATTATCAGAGGGTGGTTTACGTGCCTTCCAATAGTATTTATGTTAGGATTTTCTTTTCTTTTTAAATACCTTTGATGTTCTTTTTCTTTTTGTAGGGCATATTTCACTGAATCTTGTTTAATTTTATCATATCGCTCTCTTCGGGCGATTTAGGCTTTTTGTAGAATTTGTTCCTTTGACTGTTTTTTTCGGGGCATTTTAACACCTATAAAAATAAAACAACAAATTTTATAAAAGAACAATATTCAGACTGCGTGTGAAAATTAATTTAAGACGAAATCTATAACACCTCTCAAGCTTTAATCTAGCAATATGTTTAGCAATCTGTTTGTTTATGTAAAACATAATAAAAATAAATATATACATACAAAAAAACAATATTAGACAAGTAGCTCTAATTACCATTAAAATAATCTAATTACCATTCGATATAATGAGGACGGTAAAATATGGTAATTAGATAAATGGTAAGGAGATATCATCACATTTTGATCTGCCTACCATTTTTTTTTGCCAAATTATCACTAATTATTATAAACGATCTAAAACTGTTCTCTTTTATCAGTAATATCAATACAGCAATTCATAAAAAAAATCAATGTACTTACCATACAATCTCAAATGGTAAAGAGAAAAATATCTTTACCAAGTCTCGCTAGCACGGAACTTTTGAATTTAGTATTTTGTACGATGGTCTTTGGTACGTGCAATCCGCTCCACGATCAGACCACGACTGTCACGCCACTCGCTGAGTTCGAGAGAGTAAGCTATATACGCTAAATCTATAGAAAAATAGTGTGACCAAGTCTTCGAATGGTAATTATTACTAAACCCTGGGACATTTTTCCGAGCTTTCAAAATTTGTTTATTTATAATCTTTATGCAGTTTTATTTAAAAAGAAGATAAGAGTAGTAATCTAGTTATTAAATTTAAACCTAAAATCCCGTTCTTTAACCCTGTTCCAAAATAAAATGAGAAAATATGTTGAAATCTGGGAAATAGGACATTACTGGTAATGAGATTTTGACTGTTTGATTGCGTATAACTTTGAACTAACGCTAATTTATAATTTTTTATCAATTACGAAATATAAAGGCCGTCCATATAAATCTATTAAACTCAAAACGTACGTTAAAAGTAAATTTTAATATATTATCCAGCTTCCGCCGCGCGATTTGCACGAAATCAAAGAATGACCCAGGGAAGAGTAAATTCAAACATTGGAAAAAGTAAATTCAAAGATAAACAAGATTTCGATTATCCTGAAATCTACAAGAACATTTATTTATTTATTAATTTCATTGCTGATGAGATATTCTTTTCTTCATCTTAGCGCGTTCTCAGTTGTATCCTCGGGTACGCCGAAAAGTTTTTCAACCGGCCGCCGAGGGAAATGCAGTTTGTGCTTATTCCTTTAGTCGCCTCTTACGACATCCACAGGAAGAGATGGAGTGGTCGTCCTATTCTAAGCCGGAAGCCACAGGCTGATGACTTATTATTATTATTATTATTATTATTTTCTTCTGCGTGAAATTTACACCCCTGTTTGAAAAATTGAAATATTTAAGTTAGAATGTTTAATTGCGATGCGGCATTATTCGTTGGATGCGGCATATAAAATATATAATATAAATTTTTTGTGGTTTTTCCTGTGTCATGGCTAATACTCACTCAAGTAAATAAATTTATCAGTAAATGACGGTATGATAAAGTGAGTCTGGAGCTATCTCAACCTCCTCCTTGCGTCCTAAAATAGGATAAAAAAACACACAATATCGATACTAAGTGATGCAAAATTCCTAATACTATAAGCAGGCTTGTTGTTCGACAGATGTCAGATTCTTACATGTGGAAAGAGCAGATCCATACTCTGATGAAGGGCGGGGAGAGCGAGTCCGACATCTCGGACTCAGAGCACTTCCTTACCAAGGGGGCATTCCTCCTCACGCCCTCCCACGGCCTCAGCATGGAGAAGGCCTCAGCCATCTGCGAGAAGATGGAGTTCAAAGGCTGCTTCTCCTTGACCAAGACCGCGACGGGTATACTCTTTAAGTTCTCCAGCGTCGACGATTACCAGATGGTCTTCAAGAAGGGGTTCCATAAGGTCACTGGATCGAGGTTCTACAGAAAGGTAAGTTTTGTTTAATCGGCGGATATTTGCTAACTTTTTGTATTTAAGGATATAAGATAAAGATTTGATGTGCATTTTGATATTGATTGTGGATTTAATCAGATCTAAATATGAATCAATTGAAACATGCGGCAATCGATCACCACAAACAAAATAAGTATTTTGATTCTAGTCTAGTCTTTATGGACGTCAAATCGTTATATACCCGAAAAGTCAAAAAGACAGTGAATAGCCCCTCAGGAAATTCATTAGCCATCGCTAACGTACATTAGTAAGCACTTTTACTTCTGTGACCTACCTTCAAACGTCGTCAGTTCAACAAGACGATACTTTGATGCTTTTATTTTATACCTAAGTCTCTGCAGACTAATTAATGATAAACATGTAATATTTTTAACGTACACATTTGTAATTTGCTCTAGCGATGGCCAGTAAACGATGTCAATCTCTTTCTTTTGTGTTGTCTCTGTGCTCATCATCTGCTTCTCTCTACGTCCTTCTCTGCTCTTTCTAATGTGTTCTGCTTTATCTTCTTTGGTGTGCTTTTGCAGCGACTTCATGTAATGCCAGTATCAATCGCATTTAAATCGGAAGCTTCAGTAATAAAACCTGATTCATTTATCGCATCGTTACTTGTAACTAAAATCTACAGTCTAACGTTTAATTCCAAACAGTTTTTTTAAACACTAGCCGTTGACCCGCGGCATTGATAAATACCTACAAAACATTTATGCAATTAATTTATATAACTAAATCGCTAATAATAATAATAATAAATTCTTTATTTCAGACCACGGTCCATAAAATATTAGTAAAAAACAAAGTACTTATCCTAGTGTTAGTAATTTGCGAGACAAAAACAGAAAAATAATTTATGAGGTGTACACCTCTATGCACGAGCAGATCTGCCCAGTGCCTCACAAACGGCCCATCAATTTTGGCTGCTAGGGTACTAAGGATGCTGTTAGAACTCCCACGCTAAACGTCATTTAGTTTATTTACAAAACCGAGCTATATTCTGCAAAAAATTTTTGGAAAAACTTTAATTATGTAAGTTTAAACTTGTGTTATGGGATACTAGCTCAACGATTCTATATTTTATATAAATACATATATAGATAAACACCCAAGACCCAGGACAATTGGAAAAAGGCCATTTTTCAACTTGCCCTGGCTGGGGATCGAACCCAGTACCTCTAAAATGGTGGACTGGCGTGTTAACCACTACGCCACGGAGGTCGACTAGCTATAAACTAGCAGATTCAAGATCCAAGCAACATTTTTACAAAACTCTAATCTGTTCTCCGGTTTGAAATTCCAGATCGCAATCCCGTGCCGTCCCCAGAAGACCTTCACGATCTACGTGTACGACGTTCCTGACGAGGTTCCAGAGGAAGACGTACGTCACGCCCTCTACAAGTTCGGTTCGGTGGTGGAAGTCGTGCGCCTGCATTTTTCTGGTTCGCCCCGGGATGGTAATACTGGTTGGTTGGAATGGTTTGCTGGTTCTTGCACTTTCTGGTAATGGTTCTTAAAAGTCCGGATGATCTATATGTTTCAAGTGTTCCATACAATTTAAATTTTCAGTCAATCATAGTTGTAAATCTTTGCTTTCGGAATATGCCTTTTAATTAACTTAAGTACCATTACGAGTAGATACTTGGGAAATTTGTAGTGAATATACATTTTAAAACATGGTACTTATTTTACTATGAAACAGTGAGATTTTATTTTCCATAGCGCTAGGACCAAGAAAATTAAAAGCCAAAGGAGTAGTTATAGGTACTATTATGTAGAAAGCCTTTGACTTTGAACATTGGTCAAACAAAACCATTTCTACCTCACAGACGAAAAAGCTATAAGGAAAAAATGTTTATTAACTTTTATGCTGGATAGCTTACACTAATCTTGTAGAACTTCTTATAATAAAGAATCCATAGACACATAAAGGAGGTTTAAAGAGAACATATGGATTTAAGAACCATTGCTATCTTTATAAACGTTTCATATGATGCACATAATGAGCTAGTAGATGGAAGACAGCTCAAAGTATTGTAACTACACCTGGAAAATAATAAATCACTTCGCCTTGAGCAAATGAGCAACAATCTTGAGCATTCACATGAGCCAAAACACGGACATTTCGCTCATGGTATCACCAATTTCTCTTACACTTGCAATAGCACCAACTTTTTCATCACTACTTGTTTTCATTGAGAAAAAGAGAAAAGAGACACATTAGTAATAGAGGGAAGAAACTAAAAGCATCCTTGTGAGATTCTTATAGAAATTCCATCTATATTCCAAAATGCCTTTCAAACTGTAATAGATACGCAGCACGTCTGCAAACTTTTTCAAAACTTCAAAGATTTTTATTTAATATCGTTTTAATAAAAAACGTAAACACAAAAGTTCTCGTTGCCGTAGGTCTACTTTCAATTCAATTCAAAATATCTTTATTATCATAGGATATTTATAATATCTCTTAATAATAGTCACTTCTTTTTGTTTTGCACAAATGTTGACGTCAAATCGTTACTTACAGCTAAGTTTACGCCGCTTCCTAGGCGCAAGTGCAGAAAAGCGGCAACAAAGTCTAGTTCTAAAATTGCCGTTTTTTAAACTGATATTTTTGATGAAATATACAAATAAATAGTAGAAGATAGTAGAGAATATAGTTAATCATCTAGCTAGCTTCATTTGTCAGGCAGATGGTGGTCTGCGTCATCTCCGGACGATAACAGTTTTCAGTTCGCAGCCTCTGCCTTGGGACCCACTATCTTTGACACTTCGTTGTTTCTGGTTCGGATTTACGAGACTTTAGGACGTCATTATGCTTGCATGTTGGGTCCACATACTACATCGCAGCGATGGATGGGGGGGGGGGGGGGGGGTTATGCCCCGGAAAAAATGTGACAGGAGGGGTATAAAGTCAAAATTCTTGTTGACGCCGAAATTAAATCGAGACAATGAGTCAATGGGCTAACAACTTGTACTGTAATGTAACACTACATCTGATTTCTGTTTAATTACCTTTGTCGACCATTCAACAAGCATAATGACATCTTTATTAAGTTTTGGGTGTTTAAACTTTATGCTTCTAAACATACCTACCTAATGTAGTTTCTTTTTGCCTTAACTAAAATTGCATGTTAGATTAATTTCTTACAAATGATTGGTGTTATATGGTTTTCTTGTTGTTGGTAGTGGATTGTTGTTGTATTTTATTGTATTGTTCTGGTTTGTCATGGGTTTGTCACAAAAGTACACCACACACACTACACCTATTTACGTATACCACTTTATTATTTACCTAGGTAAGTATAGTGTAATTATTCTCAACATTCTAACTACAATTGGAATAAAACTTTTCAACTTCCTGAGAAATATTGTCTGCAATATGGAATTATAGTTTACATGTGTTCACAAGATCGTGTCAACTTTGGACAGTTAATATTTCTATCACAGATAAGTTATTAAAATTATAAGTCATGAAAACTTTTTCTAAAAAAAAATTTAAAGTTTTAACTTACACTCAGAACACTCTTCAGCTTTAAGATCAGCAAATCAAGTACACACGGTGGAAATTCAAGAAATATATCAAATATTGTAAGATTATGAGTTGCTTGATTTGCCACAGTGTGCTATCCAAGCCCAACTAAAACTAAAAAAGCAAAATGTACAGGTACTTCAACACCAAAACCTATGGATAAGACTCCTCCACGGGCCCTGACCACTATCGATGGCGAGTTGGTCAGCAGCATGATCCCAAAGGAAGCATCGAGCGTGCTTCGTGTGACTCTTGCCAACATCGAGGAGGCAAACATCCTTCTGCAAAACGGTCTGGACTTCTACGGAGCAACGTACTTCCCCACGGAGCTGGCAACGCCCGCACAGGCAGCCAAGTTGATCAAACCCAGCAGGTAAAATACATACATCCTAGCACGCCTGTTTCCTACAGGGATAGGCAGAGACTATAGACCTCCAATTAGGTACTACTACGATCCTGAGTGAACTCTTTCGTTTTATTTACACGCAGGTTACATATACTTTAAAATCTAACTCCAGCATTTGACATTAATTAAGAGAATCAACCTGATTTAGTCCGTATCCCACGTGTGCTTCTTCAAAACTTTCTTAACTTTGTGGAGAGGAAAGGGATGGTGAAAAATATTCTACTCTACCGGACCGCGCGGAAAAAATATATACTTACTTTATTTTATTTGTCTTTTACTTTTATTATCTAAGAGGGTTCCCGGTTGCATTCTTAGCTTCAGAGCCCGTAATATAATATTATGGTCACCCAAAGACCGAAAACCATACAAAATAGAGCAGAAATAGCAGGAACGATTTGGCTGTTTACGAGCGATCGGCTGCCTCTCATCGTCCAAGCGCGTTCCCGGTTGCATCCTCAGCTGTACTGCTTCAGATTCCGGGGTGCGCTTTCCTGCTTTTTATTTTTCAAATATAATATGCCTGTAAATGGTCACACAAAGATGCCAAAGACCTTGCGAAATGGAGAAGAAATAGCCGGAACAGTTCAAATGATTTGGCTATAGTTTTACGACCGGCCGCCTGCCTGACATCAACCCTTTTTGGAAATACAGTTGTACCACGAGATGTCTATGCTTCTTTAGCCACCTCTTATTTTTAAACTTTATTGTTTCACAATGAAATTGGTTGAATGAAATGAAATCCCTATGGATATGGATAAACAGATAATTCGTTGCGGCGCAAAATAATTAAATAATTACATACATATACTCATACATACTACCTACTACATATAATACATACCTACAATGAATGATGATGTAGATAAGAAAATGAGACTAATTTAGAAGATGACAGTGAACTCTTCTCTTAAAGGAAAATTTTGAGGAAATTTCTTTGATGTCAACGGGCAAATCATTCCATAAAATTTGTGCGATGAAGAGGAATACTAAGGAGACGGGTATCAGTAGAATGAAGCTGCCGATCATGAATGCCGATCATTCTAGGCGAGAAGCCACACGACAAATAATTTTCCTATTACTTAACGCATATATTATTTTAATTCCAGAGTAACTGGTGGAACAGTGTCTGCCAGGGTGCGAGATCTGCTGCCTGTATTTGACCAGCAAGGGTTTGCCAAGTTCGCCCCCCCTGCCTCCAGACTTGTCAAGCCCCGATCCAAGTAACCATCACAAAAGACCTAAATCCATCCATTTCACTACGACTTTTCTCAAATTAAATGTGTTGAAGATTAGAGGCAGTTAGAGGAAGATAGAGGGAATAACAGTAGACTCTTCATGAGTTCTGAATAATCTGAGCTATAAGCGGGATACTCTCGCATGGACCCACGAAATTAACATAATTTGGAAATGTTGAAAGGTCTTAATTTTATCTTTCTATCCTGTGAAGCTGCAAAAATCTTAAATTCATATAAAAGATTGTCCTTCAAAATTTTACGTCTACCATTGACGTCTCCAACGGACTCGTACTTAGGACTCGGTTTAACATCACTTTCATTAAGACCCACTAATATGTACAGTAGACTATACATCAGGTGTGACACTAAATCTTTCAAAGGTTCCCAAACTGTTACGCTTGACTTGCCACCTACTGTATAATTTATTTTTATTTCCATCTCATTTTCATTATTGCTTGTCGTTTTTGTTTCTGTACCAAATGCATTTATTTTTAGTTTATGTTAATAACTAATAAATGTGCCATTTAAATGTTTTCATAGACATATATTTTGTATTATCATTTTGTTACAAATAAATAATAAAATTAAATATTTTACATGTTGTTTTTCTTAAATCTAAAAGTTGGCAACTTTTTGTGTTACTATCAATAAATAATAACAAGTAGGTAACACGAAATAACATGTAATAACGTCATTTAAGACAACATGAGTATCACAGATTAAAATTACTTTGCTTTTAGCTATATTTAAACATAATTCACTTCAGAATAGGTATTGTATCTAATTTCTAAGGTTGACTTTTGTCTTTCTGCTTCTTAAATTTGTCTTCTATTTCCTGCAGGCTCTTTCCTTTTGTTTCTGGAAGGATGAAGTACAATATGCCTGTTCCTATTAAAGCTATAACTCCGTAAACAAGGAATGTAATAACTTCTCCAAAGTTATTCATCATACCCGGTGCGGTTTTTACTACGACGAAGAAGGATAAAAAGGTTGTCGCTGAGCTAATGCCAGAACCAAGTCCCCGCACTCTTGTAGGGAAAACTTCACCACACATAATCCACGGCAATGGCACCAATCCAATGGAAATTGCACATATGTAGATCATCAAGAATATAAGTGGTATCCAAGCCATATTTGGTGGTTTCCAATACAGAAACATTGATAATCCAACCATTGATAATGCTGTGAAGATTCCACTAATAAAGCATAAAGGTCTTCTTCCATACTGTTTGCAGATGACACAAGCAGCAACTGACACAACTGTTCTTAAAGCATCTATTATGATCATTACCAAATAGTGGTCTAAACCCTTTCCAACAGCTTTCTCTACTATATCTATAGAATAAAACGCTACAGCATTCACTCCAGAAAATTGGCAGGTCACAAAGAATAATATCATGATCCCAAGAGGTTTCAACAGTTCAGGGCTCTTAAGACTAATTAATTTCTCTTTCAAACTCATTTTTGGTTCGGCATCCACTAGTTTCTTTTTATCTATAAGGCCTTTTAACTCCGCGTTGGCTTCAGGGCTTGCCCCCCTCAACCAAGTGAAAGATTTGGAGCCTTTTTCAATTTTTCCTTGATTAATTAGCCAAGTAGGACTTTCTGGAATAAAAGTTAGCAAAACTACAGTTAGGACAGGGAATATACAGCAAATTCCTGCAGTAATTTGCCAGCTTAGGTATGTCCCGATCAAATGAGACACGAGGAGTCCAACTGCTATAGCTAAAGATACTCCTGCTAGGAAAAATCCTCTGTACTTTGGGTCTGACGTTTCTCCAATATATACGGGTCCTAGAGGACCTAAAAGGCCAACGCAGAGTCCCGTGAAGAACCTTCCAAGCAGCATGATAGCTAAGTTATTGGCACAGGCAATTAGGATCCAGCCAAGGAGAAAAGGCGCGCACAGGATGTAATGTGACGATTTTCTGCCGAATTTTTCCATCAGCCATCCTGATATAAGGCACCCAGGAGCCATCGGCAGTGCCGCCATTGCAGCTGAAAATAGATATATATAGATAAAGTCCTATTGAGATATTCATGATACTATTTTTTTAAACTTTCATTAGTGTTTTTCATGGGTGATATTATGAAAAATATTTATATTTATAGATATTAAAATGGCGTTTGGATTTTAGTATTTTAACTTGATTCGTTCATAACGTCCTACTGGAACATCGAAAGGATCTGAAATTTTGTGTGCCGGGGTAAAGCACCCCGCGGAACTCAAAACTGCAAACAAATTTTGTTTCCAAGATGGCCGCCCACACACTTTTAGATGTTTCCTTTACTGACTGCAGTTTTATACCTATTTTCTCAACTTGACATGTACTTTAAGCCAACCTCAACAGCTGCGCAACGCCCGAAAAGCTAGTTTATATTTATAGATATTAAACCTATATATGGCAGAGATAACAAAAAGAAAATAAATTGTGTTGGTAGCACCAAAGAGCCTTGCGTGACACCAGCGCGGCGTACCTAATACCCACATTGTAAGAGCATATCGTCGCTTAGGTAACAATACCGCGTAAGTCAAATTTGAAAAGTTTTAAGGAGAGTAACGTCAGTGCGTCGAAAATATCTATCCAATGACATATAAAACGTCATGTGTAATTTATTTGACTTACGCGGTATTGTTACCTAAGCGACGATATGTAATAAAATATCATTGCTATTTCTTTATGATAGGAATAATAACTACTTTACAAAATACTTAGTCAAAGATCTAGCATACAAGTAGCACTATTAAATAGCAACTACAATAAAAATACCAAATTCCAAACTAAATCAATAACTTTTGTAAAGAACAAAACTTTTTGCTCTGTGAAGTAAGGTAAACAATATAATAATGTTTATTTTTTTTAGAAGAAAAATGTTCATCCATTTTACTAAGATTAATAATGAATTATTTAAGACCTGTGGATTATGAGACAGTAAATTAAATCAAAATGAATGATAGTATGGGGCCACTTGAATGGCTTTCTCACTGGCAGTCATAATTTCTTCCTAAATTAGGGCACTCGGAATGAGTAAGTGCTTATTTGCAAGCTTATTTATATTTTGCAAGCTCAAATTTTGCTTCTCTAAACTAGAACTTAGCCATGGCGACCGCCCTTGTTGGCTGCATTCAGATCTGCCTTAATACAAGGAGCTAGTTGGGCAATCGGGACACGACAAAGGGTGGTCCATGTTAATACTCACCAATCCAAGATTTAGTACTCTCATCGATGTATATGGGGCTGCCGGGCTCCTGCAGCTGTGGTAGTAGAATGGCAGAGTAGCCCGACGTGAGGCCGGCGGTGAAGCTGAGGAAGATCGGCGCCAATGCTGCTAATGACTGGAATAGAGGAAAAGTAAGTTTTTAAGCGAAAAGTTCTTTAGGCACATTGCGCATTTATTAAGACCGCTTCTTCTGCACTTGCGCCTAAGAAGCGGCATAAACTTAGCTGTAAGTTGCGATTTGACGTCAACATTTGTGTAAAACAAAACAAAGTGTATTAAGAGATAAAGCATTATTAAGAGATATGAATGAATGAATGAATGAATAACTCTTTATTGCACCTAAAAAATAAATAAAAAAAATTAACAAAACACAATTTGTAAATATATATACATAGGTACAATGGGCGGTCTTATCGCTGACAGCGATCTCTTCCAGACAACCAGTGGATGGAGAGAAATGTAGGCATGTCAAAAAGAAACGGTGGCGCAAAGAAAACGATAAAATGAGATAAATAGTTACATAAATAAGGCTACTTAAAATTAGCATATATCAATACACTACACGTATAGGTATTCTATAATATACTTACACATAAAAACGACATATTTATAATACAATATATCTACTTATATAGGTATAATTAATATAGTATACATATATATATATATATATATATATATATATATAAATACATATACTACAATTGCTTTAATAATGTACGATTACTTAGCTAGATAGACTTCTTTAAGTCTGTTTTTGAAGACAGAGACAGATATTATAAATATCCTATGATAATAAAGATATTTTGAATTGAATTGAGATGGGAAAAAACTCCGTTGATAAAACTGTAACTAACACTTGAAATGTAATAATATTATGTGACCCTTTTGATAGTTGAAATAAATGATTTTTATTATTTAAAACCATTGAACTCGCGACACTCTTTCCGTTACCGTAACCGGTACCTCACGTACGTAATTGTTCAAGTTTTCACTTCTGTCTATCTACTGTAAATGAATCTCAAAGCAATGGTGGCCAAGCGGTTCAGATACTGGCTCTGTGTATGTGAAGAACAAGTTCGATCCTCAAAAGGCTGGGCATGATTGGCTCTCCGAATTTGTACTCGTGTAGGTAATTTTCAACTACCACCATTTGCTTCCAGTGACGGAAAATATAAAAAATTGGATAATGAAATGAGGAAAATGATGTGCGAAATCTACAGGAATTAAAAGATAGAATGCTCCTAAATACCGAAAACCGGTATAAAATAGCTAACACTCGAAAATAAAACCATAAATTCTATGGTTTTACTATGACCATTTTTGAACTTTCGAACTTTTTTAGTATAGACAGGTTTGTCTTATATTTTATAGACATATACCTAAGCTGCGTAGATAAATAGGTACCTATCTACTCGATTTACATAAAAGTATATAATAGTAGGTAAATGATTGCGTAATGAGAACAATGGAATACCTACAATAGACTTTAATTATGGGTTAGATGTAGGTATAGACTGTTGACACTAATTGAAGTAAACTTTGCAATACAGGCCGCAGATTGACACTTACGAATGTCATTGAAAATATATGCATATAGTATGTATCCATCTCTCATCATCGCACTGAATTTATTAATAAATCTTTTCAAATTTAAGCCATCCTTCTCTGGAATTCTCTTACTGATTCTATTAGACGAGCGCCTAGTCTTCACGCTTTTAAACGGGCGGTTCAAAAACAGTTTCTCCAAGAAGTCTCTTCTTCTCGTCGTGTCCCTGCGCGGTAATTAGTAGTCATCCATATATGTATTTATCTATCCGCATACATATATAATTAGTTCTTTATGTATTATATTTACATAATTATATATTTTGCATATTTATTTTATCTATAGTTATTGTATTGGTATATATTTATTTAAAATTAATATTTATGTATATTCTTGATTTATTCTTGTAGATATTTATAGATACTTTTAAATTTTGTTTATACACTCTGTCGCACCACCCAAATTATTTCTCTACTTGGTCCAATGGTTGACTGGCAGAGAACGCCATAAGGCGTTAAGTCCGCCATTTTTACACTTTTTTTATGTGCAATAAAGTTTAAATAAATGATATTTTTAAATCAAGAGTTTTGGTTCCTTAACATTTTTTTCGTTTGACTGTACTGTTTTTAGCTTGAGCAAAGATTTTTTGAAGTGAAAACTTCTTTAGCGGCGTTGTGCACTTTTTTGTAATGGGTTAAAAATGTTAAACTCGCGTCAGGACACGTGTCCTGATCGAAAATTCGTAAGACGGATGGAGAGTAGACAGCCGGCGCGGCGTAGGAGAGGAAGTATCCCCCTCTCTTTCTACGGCGCGGCGAAAATGTATGCCTGCGCCAGCTGTTTCGTTTAGCTGAGAGATAAACTTTTTAATGTAATATAAATTGTCATGTTTGTGTACGATAGCGCAATAAATAAATATTGTATTCTACCACATAAATGATAGTACTTTTATACTGATAATTAAAGCAATTCGTGCAAAATTATTCCCTAATTATTCCAAAATATCAAAAATGCACAACGTTAATGTTCAAGTTTTCACTTCTGCCGGCACTCCCGGAGTGCAACCCGTCGTTTTTTTTTAAATGTAGTGGTCCCAGTAGCCGGAAGAAAAATATTAAAATTATTGGATCCGGAAACTGGAACCGCGGTCCCAGTTGCCGGTAACCTCAGTACGTAGACATATGACGTACCTAATGAAATTTTCTAATATAATTATTATTAAACTATTGCACACTTCTCTTTTATTCATAGTGGTCTGGCAGAAAAGAAAAATAACATAGAAGGTACCAGCTGCTTCTCTTCCCGCGGAGATCGTAAAAGCCGAACGAGAATGGGCGGGAATCTGAATCATCAATACGGCTAGGAGTTCATCAGAATCTTTTTTTGGGTTATTTCAAGTTGTTGAACAAAAGTTGTTCAGTTTAATGAGCTAAGTTACCATCTGAGATGTTTTGCGTTAGTTATTTAACATGATGTATGGGACATAAAGTAATGAACTAAAAATAAAATAATTCAAATTATACCGTGTAAGGTATCAATTAAAAACCCCAAGGGCTAGAGAAATGAAAAAAAAGGTATTTGTAAAATCTTTTGCTGTCGCGCTGTGCCCGAACTAAAACCGAGCAAGTGCGATAGAGACATACTGCAGCTTGGACTAAAAATACCTATTAAGGTGAAGATATAGGCAAGTGGCCTTGAAGTGTGAAATAAATTGTTAACTCGTAAATATGGTGATAATTTCCATATTGCTCTTCGTCATGCACTAGAATAGCCCTTTAAATTATTTTATGAACTGCCGTTTAAACTATTATTGGTGATCCGTCTAGCTTTAAAACTTGCCGTGGCCACTTTTTAAAGCTAGAAGGCGGAAGCAAGTTTTAAAGCTAGACGGACTCATGTAAATACTTTCAACGGTGGTTCATAAAATATTTTAAAGGGCTATCTAGTGCATGACAAAGATCAATATGGAAATTATCTCCATATTTACGAGTTAACAATTTATTTCAAATGAGGGCGCCACTCCAAGGCCATTTGCCTATATCTTCACCTTAAAGGAACAGAAAATCAACGATTCGTAGTCGCTTGATTTCTTCTCCAAAACTTAACCAATATTTTATTCATTACGAATTAACGAAGACTTGAGCGGTGTTCCTATGTTTTAATTTTTTTATATAATCTAGTCAAATTTGTATTCTGAATGTTTGAACACAGCGGAAAATCTGGCCATTTTTTTAGGTTTTTGAACGTTCATATCTCTTTTAATAATTAATTTATAAAAAAAAGAAAACATAGGGATGTCCCTATGTTTTCTTTTTTTTATAAATTAATTATTAAAAGAGATATGAACGTTCAAAAACCTAAAATAGTGTATAAATAGGGTAATAGTGGCTATAGATATTCAGGAAAAAAAATATAACTACATATACAGCTGCTGTGCTTGCATTAACTGGATAAACATGTTTTTTTTTTATAAAAAATTTCGGATATTCAGGTTTCACTTTTTCAAACTATATCTTGTACCTTTTGCAGTACGAAACCCTTAAAACTAATACCTAAATATGTAAAACGAAACAATCAAACGATGTGTCATTCCCGGATAAACAATGCAGGTTTTATATATGATAATAAGGTGTATGTACCACTCGATCCGGCCAATAAATAACATTATTGTTAGTAAGTTAAACGTAAATGTAAAATCTTATGCTTATCTAGTATATGTATTTTCGTTGCATATTGTTTGCAATACAAGATTGATTGGCACTAATCATAACCCTCCTTTTGGGCTTTGTCGCAGTCAGGTAAAACTGTGTGTACTAATGAAAATATAAGAGTGTAAAAGTTTTCCATACTGATGGTCAAAAATTATATAATACACTATATTCTCCTTCAAGTTTAAATTTTGACTGTGAAAACCAATTATAACCGTATATATATGCAATTTCTTTAATGTTACAATTTTTTACCGAAATCTGACATGTCGGTTCAAAATAAAACGTAGACTACGTTTGTATGGGAAACTCTGATTTTGTCTAGGGACTCTTAATACGACAAAATTAAAAAGAAATTGTCTAATGGTAATGAATGACGTTATTACGTTTTAAAACAGCGGACACTAAAGACACTTTATCGCGGAATCTATAAACCTCCAATATCTGTTGAAAATAAACCCGTGTGGTTCCGGGTCAGAATAGGACCACTCCATCTCTTCCTGTGGATGTCGTAAGAGGCGACTAAAGGACTAAGCACAAACATCTCGTGCTACAATTGTATTTCCAAGGAGGGTTAACGTCGCGGCGGACGGTTGTAAAACTTTTCGAACAAATACATTCCCAAAAGGGTTGTCGCCAGGCAGGCGGTCGTAAAACTATAGCCAAATCATTTGCACTGTTCCGGCTATTTCTTTTCGATTTTGCAAGGTCCTTGGCATCCTTGGGTGACCATTGACATGCATGTTATATTTGGAGAAGAAAAAGCGGGAAAGCGCACCCTGGGCTCCGAAGCAGCACAACTGATGATGCAACCGGGAACGCGCTGAGACGAAGAAAAAGATATCTGTTAAAAATAAATAGAAATTCGTTATTTGTCTCACCTGTCTCCAAACTGGTGAAAATCTCACAATAGTCTTCGACTCAGCCAGCAGAGTCGCGTCTTTATCGACTTTCTCGCTTGCCAGTCCACAATTCGAGTTCGATATCACAATATTTTGTATGTAATTCGAAAATTCTTCTCCTATTCTTTCTTCCGCTTTTGCTTCTGCCTTTTTAACATTTTCTTCAACTGTGCTCGTGTCTTCTCGTAATTCTTTATTTTGTTTTATTGTGTTGTTAACATTATCTTTGATTTCAATAATGTGGTTGTCTTCTTCTGTCTTTTCTAAGTCGCTACTTATTTCTGTGGGGACTGTTGTGGATGTATCATCTACTGGCTGCCCTGAATCTTCTGTCATTGTTGTACCTGAAACAACATAATATGTATATCTTAGTTATTATTTTCGAATGTTTTTTTTTATCCTAAGCTTATGTTTTCTTTATTTGACTAAGCGAGTGAAGCGTCTGAATTTCAAGATTAGCTAAAAATGCTTTTTGTCCACCTGTCTGTTCTCGTTTAATTGTGTGAGCAGATTCGTTAATTATATACCTATATATTTTGAAAACATTAAAAAAAAACCGGCCAAGTGCGAGTCGGACTCGCGCACCGAGGGTTCCGTACAAACCTGCAAGGTTTAGTATTTGGTATGAATTTCAATTTAATACCTCTACGCGTTTATGAGGAAATGGGTAGTAAGTTTAAAATTATTAAAAAAATATATATTATGTGATGTAACTAAAAATTTATGGTTTTCGTAATTTTTCCTTTATCTATGCTATAAGACGTTGCTTCGTACCAAATTTCAAGATTCTGAGTTCACGGGAAGCACCCTGTAGGTTTTGATTCCCTTGCAAGTGTCGAAAATTTGCGGCATAAACGGCTGTATCTTTTGATTGCGTTGGCTTAGAAGTTTGATTTTTTCACAGCTTCAAGGAACAGTAGACCTGAGTAATTGATATAAATTTCAGCTTCATACCTCCACGCGTTCCTGAGAAAAAGGGTCTTGACAGACGGACGGACGGACGGACAGACGGACAACAAAGTGATCCTATAAGGGTTCCGTTTTTTCCTTTTGAGGTACGGAACCCTAAAAACATATTTCAGTAATGTCAAAAATTTTTCAAAATTGTCTTAAGTACTTATTGTCCCATAAAAGACGCAACTTTTTTGGCTGAACACCTTTTTTCGACAAACTTCAACTGGTTGGGGGTGACTCGCGAGGTCTACAAGCTCACAGAGCATATACTACTAGTAATAAGACGGTTTAAGTGTTATAGGCAATTATTTTCTATTCTTATATATTTATATAATTCATTCATTCACAAGATATGTCACGACTTCTTCAGTCATGTGAACTCATGTGTGTGTAAACTTTAGACGTACCTAATAATTATGAGTACGTAACTATTATTAGTAATTATAAGAACTTGCACGTACCTACATATATAATTGTGTGACGTAGAGCTAGCTCATTGAATTCATTATCTGATAAACAAGATAAATCATTGCTGCTAAAGTCCAATCAACTTAATCATTATTATTTTACAGCCTATTTTACATTAATCTATCAATCAGTTTTATGCTCAAACGAAGTCGTATCTTGAGCAGAATCTCCATTGATTGTTGATGTCATAAATTAAACATGCTGCAAGTAGATTTATTAACAGATCGGTTATTCTTATTATCGAAATAGGAATATGATAAAATTATTGATATTTTTCAAAATAAAAAATCCGACTTCAATACCAGAAATTTTAATGCTAATATTCAAACAACTCTAGGGATACTTATACGACATATTTGTTGTTTTAGTGTTTTAGTTTAAAATCAAAAGGAAATTCTATGGGACAGCAATATATATGGACAAATCACACTGATTGAGCCCCAAAGTAAGTTTTTTAAACTTCTTCTATGCAAAGAATCTATGAATCTTTATGTTTTGCGCACATTACTTTATTGAGCTCACAGTATAGACGAAAGGTTGTGGGTTCAAATTACACTCGTGGCGATTTTTTTAAATTACCTTAACAGTTTTGTATATAAACTATAATAGCATCTACCAATAAGCACGATATAAATTGTATGCAAGTGAACGTCCTGATTTGAGTTCATTAGCCTTTAGTTGATAAACCACAAATAGTTGTAGTGTATTATCAATCATTATACATATATCTAATCTGACAGATATTGTATGTAATAATAATAATAATATCCGTTTATTTCAGGCAACTAAGATTACAAACATGGTTTACAAACAAGGCCCATATAATATTTTATATATATATAAACCTACATTACCACTGACTAACTCACTGATTGACATAGTTGTTTGACCTGTTCCCGGGTGGGTGGGGTAATGATTGATGTATGGTCGTGTAGAGGGTGCTCCAGTGAGTACCAGAAAAATCGGACATGTTGAAGATCATCAGATCTTGATGTGGACGAGGTACGGCCTGCAAAAACGGTTAGGGTTAGGGGTGTAATTTTTTTTCCAAAATGTAGGGGGTTGTAAGCAATTTGACGACTTTCATTTGTTTTTTGATTTTTTTCAAAATCCAAGGTGGCCGCCATACAAGGACAATTTCCGGGTGTGTACCGCGAGACCGTAGGTCGAGCGGAAAGCGAGGCCGCAGGCCGAGCTGCGTGGCAAGGGTGACGCCCGAGCCTCTCCTGACCTCCCCCTCCCCCCAAACCCCCCCCCCATAAAGTGTCTTTGCCAAGCCTGAGGCCAAAGGCCGAAAACCAAGCTCCCCGCGAGGCCGCAGGCCGAGCTGCGTGGCGAGGGCAAAGCCCGAGCCCCTCCTGACCTCCCCCCCCCTCAAGTCACTAAGCGAAGCCTGAGGCCGAAGGCCGAAGGCTGAGCTGTCCCGCGAGGCCGTAGGCCGAGCCACTCCCACCAAGCTCTGAGCGTTTTTTTTTTAATTTTCCAAGGTGGCCACCAATACTCGACTGTTTCCGATTTGACTGAAATTCAAAATTTAAGCGTTTTTTACGCCGGGGAATAGCAATCTGACATTTTTTTTTGGAATCCAAGATGGCGTCTGGATTTTAGAAATTTAACTTTTTTCGTTCAAAACGTCCTACTGGAACATCGAAGGGGTCTGAAATTTTGTATGCTGTAGTAAAGCACGCCGCGGAACTCAAAATTGCAAACAAAATTTGATTCCAAGATGGCGGCCTGTATACGTTTTTATTTTTTTTACACTGACTTTAGCACCTTACCTATTCTCTCTGAAAATAAGATTCCAACGAACTTCAACAGCTGCACGAAAAACCGCGGGCTGCTTGCAGCCCGCGCAGCGCCCGAAAAGCTAGTTATAATATATAAACCTACATTACCACTGACTGACTGACTGATTGACATAGTTGTTTGACCTGTTCCCGGGTGGGTGGGGTAATGATTGATGTATGGTCGTGTAGAGGGTGCTCCAGTGAGTACCAGAAAAATCGGACATGTTGAAGATCATCAGATCTTAATGTGGACGAGGTACAGCCTGCAAAAACGGTTAGGGTTAGGAGTGTGATTGTTTTTCTAAAATGTAGGGGGTTGTAAGCAATTTGACGACTGTCATTTGTTTTTTGATTTTTTTCAAAATCCAAGATGGCCGCCATACAAGGACAATTTCCGGGTGTGTACCGCGAGACCGTAGGTCGAGCGGAAAGCGAGGCCGCAGGCCGAGCTGCGTAGCGAGGGCGAAGCCCGAGCCCCTCCTGACCTCCCCCCCCCTCAAGTCACTAAGCGAAGCCTGAGCTGTCCCGCGAGGCCGCAGGCCGAGCTGCGTGGCGAGGCCGTAGGCCGAGCCACTCCCACCAAGCGCTGAGCGTTTTTTTTTAAATTTTCCTAAATGGCCGCCAATACTTGACTGCTTCCAATTTGACTGAAATTCAAAATTTAAAGGTCTTTTACGCCGAGGAATCCAAATCTGACATTTTTTTTGGAATACTTTTTTTCAGAATGGAAGATGGCGTCTGGATTTTAAATTTTTTAACTTTATTCGTTCAAAACGTCTTACTGGAACATCTAAGGGGTCTGAAACTTTGTATGCTGGAGTAAAGCACCCCGCGGAACTCAAAATTGCAAACAAAATTTGATTCCAAGATGGCGGCCCGTATACGTTTTTATTTTTTTTACACTGACTTTAGCACCTTACCTATTCTCCCTGAAAATAAGATTCCAACCAACTTCAACAGCTGCACGAAAAACCGCGGGCTGCTTGCAGCCCGCGCAGCGCCCGAAAAGCTAGTATATATATATATATACCTTAAAAACTAACATACATATTAATTGTAAAAACTAAAATTAAAACTATTTATTGTTTTTGTGACGCATTGCACTGTGTACTGGTGTCAGGTAACCGCCCGCGATATCTCCGGAACACGACACCCTTCGGCCAGAAATCTTCCTTGGTGAAGGTCGCCAGCTGAGCAGTTGGAACTCGCACCACATACGAATTAAAATTCACGCTGTGACGCGATTCCAATTTTACGACCCTCAGGGTGTAATGAATCTTTACTCTTATGTACTCCACCAACTCCTCGATCTTAGTGGAATGATGTAAGCGAGACACATAGAGCATGGTCGTAGGCACGGCAGCACGCACGAGCATATTTGGTCCACTGAGCGCAGTACCGCACTTGTTTTGACATGGACTGGGCTTCTTCCTCGTCCGTTCCACCTTGATGAAGCCATCCTGGTCAGCAGGCCCCTTTTGAGGAGCTGATACGGGAGTAGGTCCTTTTTTTGGAACCACCTCCATCTTGCGTTGAGGTAACTGCTGTTTCCTGGGAGGTTGGCTTGCAGCAGTCGCGTAAGCACGAGGTGTTGGCGTGCTCACATTTGTCACCACGGGTGCAGGTGACGCACGCGGCGCGGGGCGGGGTGACACAAGTGTTACAATTGTTACAAACGGTGACAATGTTCGTTCGTATTGTCTACTTTATTATTATTTCATAAAAAATCACGTGAGATAAATTCATTGTAAATATTGGTAATTGTAATGTGGTCCGTGTGGTTTCGGATTAGAATAGGACCACTCCATCGCTTCCTGTGGATGTCGTAAGTGGCGACTAAAGGATTAAATTAAGCACAAACATCTCGTGCTACGGACAGGTCTGTCAGGATCGTACTAAGTGAAGGGCCTACTCTTCCTACCCCTGTGGGAAACAGGCGTGATAGTATGTATATGTAAAATGCCACCGTTTAACGAGGTACCGTTCATGTGAACAGGGATACCGAACATGAATAGGATGAATAGAATGAAAAACAACTGCCTATGAATAGGTTAACTTAAAGGTTTAGCTACAGAGATAGAAAACGTCATAGATAATGTAGAAAAACAATGGATCACACTCAAAATACTGAACCCATCAAGAAGCGGCCGCCGTCATCGCAGCTTGCCATAACAGGCTGAACGTGGCTGAACCACGGTACTCATTAATCAAGCCCATATGAAATAATTGGCTCAAGGCCTATACAATGGTCACGTGCTCATCAAATACATACGCTCGTACAATCGTTTCATAATATACCTCTATATACAAATATAATATCACGCCTTTATCCCTAGCGGAGTAGACAGAGGCCACAGCCGTAAGACCCAAGGCCACATTTAGCGGGATGGTGGGCGTGAAGATAAAAAATGTTTCAGTCAGGCTGGGACCACGTTCGGTGAAACCCGGATGAATCATCGTCAGCAAAATACGTTTCGCGTTAATGAGGCGTTTTCTAAAAAAAAAAATACTACAGTAAGTTAGGATAGATGGCGTAGCAATAATCGGTCGTGCAATGTCAAATTCATTTAAAATTTTCATGGTGTGTTTGGTTTTGGAATGAGAGGTTTTCAATTTGACAGTAAAAAAATAAAAAACAAGTTGTCATATGGTGTTAATAGAGGGCGCTGCACAGAACACATATGTCAATGTCAGTCAATGTTAAAAAAAATCTTGGTCTACAGTTATCAAAACATCGCTATCAAAACAGTAGTGCTATTTTTCAACGAGGGAATCAGCGAAATACAAAACTTGTAATTTTCGAACTCATTTTTTCTCTTTAAAAAGGCACCTTTTTTGGTTTTTTGAGTGGTCAAGTCAAGATCAATCGTACAAATCCTTCACGTACGTACGACCGATTAAGGTGAAGATATAGGCAAATGGCCTTGAAGTGGCGCCCTCATCTATACTTAATATTATAAAGCGGAAGAGTTTGTTTGTTTGTTTGTTTGTTTGAACGCGCTAATCTCAGGAACTAATGGTCCGATTTGAAAAATTCTTTTTTTGTTGGGTAGTCCATTTATAGAGGAAGGCTTTAGGCTATATAACATTTCGTTCCGACAACCACGCGAACGAAGTCGCGGGCACAGCTAGTTTGAAATAAATTGTTAACTCGTAAATATGGAGATAATTTCCATATTGCTCTTCGTCATGCACTAGATAGCCCTTTAAATTATTTTATGAATCACCGTTGAAAGTATTTACATTAGTCCGTCTAGCTTTAAAACTTGCCTCCGCCAAAAGTGGCCACGGCAAGTTTTAAAGCTAGACGGATCGTTATGTAACTTCCGTTTCAAAAATAGCACTCCTGACCAAAGAGAGACTGACAAGCAACTGACAACCTGACAACTTTGCTTGACATATGCTATGATAATGATAATGTAGCGCCATCTATTGGCGTCATAACAAAACTTTTTTTCTCTCGGAAAAGCCCTCATTGACAGAACAATTTCAATCCTATGGAGAACGCTTAACGCCATCTATTGAGAATGTTTTTAATCTCTATGTTTTTTTCACTGGAAAACGCCTCATTCCCGTATGCATTAATTTAATAATAAAAAAGGGAATCAAAATAGTGATGGGTTTCTAGCCGCATCGCCTAAACATGATTCAGATTCTCGTCCGTAATCTATATGACTACGAGAAAACAATGTGCTAGCTCTTGTTTACAATTGGCAATTTACTCATACGAAAATAAACAAACATGGCTTTCCTTTATCGGCCATCATAATGGAAATTCTTGAAGAAGATTATGCCCAGCAATGGACGTTATGCGGCTGAAATGATGAAAAAATATGAACAAAGGAACATAGTTATCAAGCTCTTAAGTTTGAATGATGACGACAATTTTTAATAAGTTCTTAAAAAACAAATGAGTTTTTTGGCGGGAAGTCAAGGGGTTCGGTTGGGGTTTTCTTTAAATTATTTTGCAAATTGATTTTAGTGGACTTTATAATATGAAATTGTTTGGTGTTATAGATGCTCATGCTCATGACCGATATGTTAAATAGTTAAAGTGGACAGTCATAGTACGGCTGTAGTGATATTTGTTTCGCGGACTGTGTGGGGTCTTCAGGCGTCGTCCAACACTCAATCAGCTATGAAAACCAGTGGATTCGTATAGATTTGTCGCCAACAGCTCCCTTAAAGCAATCAAAGGCCTACACTAACCTTTGATTGTAACTTGTAAGGAAAAAAGGATTTCTCACGTTTTATTAACTTGTTCCTGGCTCAATACGCAGTAGCGTCAAGCCATTTATTAAAAAACAAATGCTACAATACATTTACAATAAGTAGACCTTCTTCATCTCAGCGCCGGTTGCATCCTCAGCTGTGCTGCTTCAGAGCCCGCTTTTCCTTTCTTTCTTTCTCCAAATATAGCAAAGGGGAAAAGACATGAAAGTAATAAATAAAGGACATACTCGTATAACAGTATGATCAAATCATTGAAATTCACCTAGTAGTTTTTGAGGAAATCAATTTTAAAATTTCAGCTGCTTGGTACATAATGAAAAGCGATGAATTATTTCGTTTAAAAATAAAGTTTTTTGAACTTCGACTTTTTATTAATTTTATAGTGGTCTATGTGCTACAATTTATTAGAGTCGGCTCACAGCGAAACGCAACGCGACGCGACGTGGCGCGTTTCAGTGTGAACTGATCTTCGCTAATGTCTAAAGGGCTCACTTTCAATAGGAAATTCGAAACGTTTGAGTGTTTCTAGTTAAATCTACTATCGGCTTAGCCATCCAATTAGATGCCGGCGTTAAATGAATCGCCTATGCGTTCAGCTGGCTAATTTGACCAAAATTTTCTTTTAAGAGAAGAGTGCACTCTTATCTTTTCGATCGATGTTAGTATCTTTCTTTATTTTACACCATCATCATTCATTATTTATATATAACGTCTAACAAAATATACTGAAACTATTTTAAGGGTGGATTCAGTCCATGATACTGAACAACTTTCCCCAAGGAACATGTCGAAATATAAAAATAGTTTTTGATTTCCCTAAAAACTCGAATCAGCTGGTCGGTCAACTTGTATGGGAGGTCAAAAATTATTTTCCAAATTTCGGTATATGTTCCTTGGGGAAAGTTGTTCAGAATCATGGACTGAATCCACCCTTAAAATAGTTTCAGTATATTTTGTTAGTCACTGTATATTGTAGGTTTGTATATATTTATTTGTTATTAAAGGAGAAAAAACAGACCCTGGCAACTACAGACGTATCTCTATTCTGCCAGTTTTGAGTAAGGTGTTCGAAAAGATAATGCTCAATCAAATGCTACTTCACTTTAAGACCAATAATCTTTTCCATAGCCAACAATACGGCTTTACTGCTGGAAAATCGACCACCGATGCAGGAGTAGCACTTATTACTAATATCTACGACGCGTGGGAAAACAGAAATGATGCAATTGGATCATTTTGCGATCTTTCTAAAGCATTTGATTGCGTTGATCATCCAACACTTTTGCTCAAATTTCGTCAATATGGTTTTGATGATAAGTCAATTAAATTAATAGAATCTTACTTAACAGATAGGCTTCAAACTGTTGATATAAACGGCGTAAAATCACACGGGTCTAATGTGAAAATGGGCGTTCCCCAAGGTTCAATTCTAGGACCGTTCCTTTTCTTAGTTTATGTCAATGACTTGCCTTACATGGTTGAGAAAGAGGCTGACATGGTGCTGTTTGCTGATGACACCTCGCTAATATTTAAAATAGATCGACATAACAGTGATGCTAGCGCGGTGAACAGCACCTTATCTTTAATTTCTGATTGGTTTTCGGCCAATAACCTCATGTTAAATGCGAACAAGACCCAATGAATTCGATTCTCTCTTCCTAATGTGAATCAAGCCTGCGTTGACATACTAATTAATGGCCAGAAACTCGATCTGGTTGAAAGTACTACCTTTTTAGGAATCACAATTGATTCGAAACTTCAATGGGGCGCTCATATAACTAAACTTTCTAATAGGCTTAGCTCTGCGGCTTACGCTGTTAGGAGAATAAGACAATTGACAGATGTAGCAACTGCTAGACAAGTCTACTTTAGTTACTTTCACAGTCTAATGTCTTACGGGATACTTCTATGGGGGAGTGCAGCCGACATTCAGACTATTTTTCTTTTACAAAAAAGAGCAATTCGTGCTATTTACGGTTTAGGATCGAGAGACTCACTGAGGGAATTATTCAAGGAAATAGGTATACTTACTTTTGCATCGCAATTCATATTTAAAAATATAATGTATGTAAGGAAAAATATTTCCATGTTCAATAAAGTAAGTGATTTTACAGATAGAAATTTACGTAATAAGAATGACTTAGTTAGCCCGTATTACAGGCTGAATACAGTCAGTAAGTCTTTTATGGGGAAGTGTATACTTTTTTATAATAAATTGTCAGAATCGGTCCTTGATATGCTAGACAGAAAATTCAAAGCTTATGTAAAGAAAGTACTCTGTGAGAAGGCTTATTATAGGACCGATGACTATCTTAAAGACAAAAAGGTCTGGCTTGAGCTTGGCGCGGGTCCCTCTTAAAGGTTTGTATACTTAGACATGTCATAATTTAGGTACATTGGTACATACTAAATTTACAAATTGACATTATTTTAAATTTCGTAATTCTTATAATTCAATTTAATTATGACATAATAAACAATGTAATCTCTGTCCATCTATATAACTAATTTTAAGTTTTTAGTTTGTTAGTTGACGTCTTTGGAGAAAACGTGCAGTGCAGTTTGTTGCCGCTTCTTCTGCACTTGCGCCTAGGAAGCGGCGTAAACTTAGCTTTAAGTAACGATTTGACGTCAACATTTGTGCAAAACAAAACAAAGTGACTATTATTAAGAGATATTATAAATATCCTATGATAATAAAGATATTTTGAATTGAATTATATGTATTTTGGGATATTATAGATAGTCTTATGTACGTATGTAGGTATATTCTATGAGGTATATTTTATTTATTTGTGTATTATATATTGTATCATATTATATAGTGTTAAGTAGACATATATTATGCACATATGTTAATACTTTATTTTGTATCTAGTTTTTTGCGCCGCAACATGATGCATATCTGTTTATCCCTATGGTTGACTGGGAGAGAACGCTTTTAGCGTTAAGTCCGCCAATTGTACCATTTTTTTTTTATTGTGGAACAATGAATTTTTTTAAATAAATAAATAAATGGCTACAACCACAGATATACATGTGTATCTATTTCTGTAGCTACAACATATACAGGGTCTAACAAAATATACTGAAACTATTTTAAGAGTGGATTCAGTCCATGATATTGAACAACTTTCCCCTAGGAACATATACCGAAATATGAAAAATAGTTTTTGACCTCCTATACAAGTTGACCGATCAGCTGATCCGAAATTGTAGGGAAAGCCAAAAATTATTTTTCATATTTCGACATATGTTCCTTGGGAAAGTTGTTCAGTATCATGGACTGAATCCACCCTTAAAATAGTTTCAGTATATTTTGTTAGACGTTATATAAAATCAGCATCTCAATTTTATATTGTGGTGTGTGACGACTTGTATCATCGAAGGTGACGACACACAACTCTCATAGCTACGAATCTCCTTTATAGTGCGTCACGACACGAGTAAGACGACTCCAATAAACCTATTGTTATTGTTATCTTATAAAATAGAAAATACATAAAAAAAATGTCATGTGACGCATACATATCTACGTAAACATGTAGTACCTATACATCGTGTTAATGAAAGAACGCAAAACCTCTCAGATGGTACCTCAGCCCGTGTAACTGAACAACTTTTGTTCAACTTTCACGAAATCCCAAAAAAATATCGGATTTTCATACAAATTGACTCGATCAGCTGATCAGTTTGTATGAAAATTATATTTCTTTTTAGTTTCGTGAAAGTTGTTAAATAAAAGTTGTTCAGTTACATGACCTGAGGTACCATCTGAGAGGTTTTGCGTTCTTTCATTAACACGATGTATAAGGCGGTGATCCCACTGCACCACGTACCGTCGCGGAGCGCGGCGCTGCAGATTTTTAACATTGTATGCAAGTAGCTCAGTTTGTATAGAAAACACGCCTACTCCCCACTGAAAACGCGTCACCACGCGGGAGCGTCAGTATGTAGAAACCGCGCTCCGCGACGGTGCGCGGTACAGTGGGATAACCGCCTAAGCCCCTGGAAAATCTACAATAAAACAGTTCAGTACAGTTCATCTTCAAACCTAAACCAAACGGGTGTTTCATTTTTAGGGTTCCGTAACCAAAGGGTGCAAACGGGACCCTATTACTAAGACTCCGCTGTCTGTCCGTCTGTTACAGGGCTCTATCTCTTGAACCGTAATAGCTAGACACTTGAAATTTTCACCGATTATTATGTATTACTGTTGCCGCTATAACAACAAATACTGAAAATAAAAAATAAAAAAATATTAAAGGGGGTCGCCGTACAAAAAACGTGTTTTTTCAGCGTTTTTAACTAGATCCTTATAATGGCATTAACGAGATACTTGAAATTTTCACCGATTATGTATTACTATGACTGCTATAACAACAAATACTAAAAATAAAATGAAGTTAAAAATTAAAGGGGGCCGTCATACAACAAACGTGTTTCTTCAGCGTTTTAAAACATTGTACGGAGGTACGGAACCCTTCATGTACGAGTCCGACTCGCACTTGCCCGTTTATTGTATACCCCCTTCGCGCTACATTACAAGTTAATGGATTACCAGCCATGCGTACAATGAACAATTACAGAACGTATGGACAAGTAACGTATACAATTAAAAAAAATAGATTTATCCTAGTCGGGTTCTGAGTGTTTTGAACCCTTAAGGTACAAACAAAAAAAAATTTTGTACAATCAGGTACATACCGAGCACAAATGTCTGCGTTTAAAAAAAAACAATTCCTTCAAGTCGTGTTCCAGGTTCACATGGCTGAACGATGGTATGTTTAGAAAAAACCTTATCGGGATTTCCTTATTTATATGAAATACGTAAAAACAATATTATGCTACACTAGGCTGTTATCAATCAAACTGATTCTTGAGACGTAAATGTCTACTGAGATATCTTCCGGGCCAATCAAGTATTACGTAAGCACCATAAAGGGTAGAGGCGGTCTTAATTTGCGCATTTTATGACTTGGATGTGGATACGGTCCGTACGTCAATTGTGTCTATTCTATGTACAATAGGTACCCGGCACATAAGTTGAACCAAAATGGCAGCTCTGTGCAGGTATAATTAGGGGAAAAAGTGTGCACAGTGACCGCCGTTTTGGTTCAACTTATGTGTCGGGTATTGTACCTATTTACTTACTTTTTTTACCAGACTACGGCCAAGCTAAACGGTGAAGTTATGATTTTAGCAGTCTTTGTATGTAAGTATGTGAGTTCCACCCTGTATTACGTGGTTTCACCGTAGGAACCGAACCGCTTGTCCAATTTTCACATATGAGATCCTAACATATCAACAAATTCGTCATAATTGCAAAATTTAATAGATTTTGATTAGAAAAGGCAAAATATAGTGACGAAGAAAGAAATCGCTTACAAATAGAAGGGATAATAGA
This sequence comes from Acrobasis repandana, assembly GCA_963576875.1. NCBI lineage: Eukaryota > Metazoa > Arthropoda > Insecta > Lepidoptera > Pyralidae > Acrobasis > Acrobasis repandana. The sequence continues at coordinate 13,216,598 of OY756239.1, forward strand.
AGAAAAATGAAATGAATAGTAAAGTTACTTGTGGCCCATTGTGGCCATACATAAAAGTTATAGTGATGCCTATGTAAGTAACAAATAGGAAAAACTTCGAAGGAAAAAGGACCAACAATTATTTCTACACATAGCTATATTCTTTTTATTTGTATTTTTGTATTGTGTTGTACACAAAGTACGATAATTATAACAATGAGTCATGGTTAAAAAAATGCTTTCATGCTGGTCTGTGAGAAAAGGAAATAGCTAGAATATACCAGCTGCTACGGAACCGTTCATGTACGAGTCTGACACACTTTTGACGGTTTTTTTTTGTTTTTTCGTTGGCCGTATGCATCCGGAAAGATAGAGCCCATATTGCCACATACTGGGTTTCAACGATGGATATGTACAGAAAGAAATGTAGACCGAGGCCGAGATGGGCAAACGATTTGCGTTCTCTAGCTAAATAAAGAATGAAAAGTAAAGACCAAGGATAGAAGTCGTGGAAGAAAAGAGGGGAGGCCTTTGCTTTGCCCAACAGTGGGACATAAATTAAAATGAAAATTACCTTTTTTGGGAGCAGTCGAGTAATAAATGAAATAATTTGTGATCGAATAAATAAGTATACGTAAACCTATTTCTTTTATTTGCTCACATAATACATGACCGGCCCCTTATCAATATCAAGGTTGTTAGCAATGTGACACAGAAGTGGTACCTATACACACAGGCTTCCTAATTCGGACAATCATTGTCTAATTTCGGCAATATGTACTTTTTGTGGCAAATAAGTACTAATTTATTTAGTTACGTAATGCTTGATTCATAGAAAAATGATCTATCTTTTTGCAAAACATCGATTAAAGAAGAAAAGAGGAGCTTGGTGGTACGGCGTACTCCATGTCTAGCGCACTCGCATGTTAAGCAACCTCGGTCGTAGTTGCCAATTTGATGGGTGACAAGTGGCAGAAGAGAAATTATCATCAAAATTTACCTATATTCTAATAAGAAAGTATGTTTTATTGCTTTTTGCAGCGCACAATTTCCTTTGCTTATTTTATTATCACACAAAACAGATTACAACTGTTACAAAAAATGCACAGGAAATAAACATTGGCACTCCGGGAGTGCCGACAGAAGTGAACCGTGGTTACGGTAACAGTGTCGCGAGTCACAATGGTTTTTTCTCTTGTCAAAAAATGCCCAACACGCCTAAAGAAGTTTTCACTTTAAAAAAAAAACATCAAAACTGATTGCAATTCTAAACATGTGTGTACAAAGACATTACGAGAGGAGAAAGAATAACAATATAACAAATAAATATAAATGCAAAATAACCTATTTATTTAATAGGTTAGATTTCTCTATTTGCGATTTCTATTCACATAGGTACTTAATTCTAACATTTTCAAATTCTCTAGGAAGGTATGTGGTTTAGGATTCCCTTTAGTGCAGTCTTTCCCAACGTGGGCGATAACGCCCCCTTGTGGGCGCTGCAGGCCTAAATGGGGGCGGTAAGAGACCCAGAAAAAAAAGGAGGCGTTGTGTAGGGCTTTGGGGTCGACTTATAATTTCATCTACCTAGCTAGGAAGACTCTTAGACACCGACTGAGCTCTCGACTACATCTTGTGAATATCAACTAATATTAATTAAGATATAGTTCAAACTCGGTTCGATATAATAGGCCGCGGGCAATCATGTTTTAACAAGTTTTTGTTAAATAATCCGATTTGTACATTCCTGTATCAATCGGCTGGTTCTATAATACTTGTTCTTGGTTGTCGAGTACGATTGGGCGTCGAATGAGATAAACGAGTTTATGCACGTTTGTCTTATTCCTGTTGGTGCGTGCTGCTTATGCAATCCTATATAAACGACGTAAATTTATTTTATTTTCATTTGCGATTTGATTATGTTTGTTTTATTTTCAATAAAAGATACTCTGTCCGAATACTATAAAGTTGCGTTTCAATAATCAGTTATAAGTACTTAGCGGTTTTTAAGTATGTTTAAAAAGGGGGGCGTTAAAAAATAATTTATTCTTAAAGTGGGCAATAGACAAAAAAAGGTTGGGAACCCCTGCTTTAGTGTTTGAAATTTATGGGGTAAGTTTACGATCAAAAGTACCAAATTCAGGGTTAGTTTACACAATTTCATTACACTGACGGGCCACCCTCACAATTATAAAATGAGGATTTTTACCTTATCCCTATGGTTGACTGGGTTTATTTTACAATAAAGTTTCATAAATAAAGTATTCGACTAGTGATTAAAAGTCAACATAAGGCCCCGCCAGTTTAGAGCCAAGAAAACTGTGAGTGTTTTTAAAAAATCACTGTAATTAAACTACTACAGTTTATTCCTCAAAAATTTTACATAATAATCTTAAGGCTTTTCTACAGACACTCTGTTTAAGGCCGTACCTGAATTTTTCGGGGTATTTATTTTAAATGGGGGCAGCACTGGACCCCGGAAAATTCAGGTACGACCTTAACTTAGGAACCACTCTTCATTTGACGGGGTTACTTACGATTTCAGCTTACTTTGGCAAAGGCTATGTGTGTTTCTGGTCCAAGGCGAGCCAGGCTTGAGTAACCTAGTACTTACACAACCTCTTCCTATAATACTAATTTTAAATCTTCTACACACTTTGGTCTAACCAACTAGATTTCTTATAACAGTAAATCTGACATACTGCACCGCCTATCTCTCTACCCAAAGGTTGACTGGACGAGATGATATACCTATATATGCGATAAGTCCGTCTTTGTATATTTTTCTGTTTTTTTATTATTCCTTTTAAATAAAACATAAATATGTTCAGTAAAGAGTATTTGTATTGTATCCCTCCTTCCATGCTGGATAAAAGAAAAAAGTTTAATGTTCCAGCTGTTTCTCATCCCGCGCAGATCGTGACAGCCGATCGTTTATATCGGCGAAAATGCGAACCATGTTAACTTGATCGCCTATTAATAGGCGATTCGGCTAGAATAGAAACCCATCATTATTTTAATTCCTTTTTCTATCTTCTTGCCCACCATCACGCTAAAAATAGCCTTTGGGTCTTGAGGCCCTGTGCTCTGTCCCCGCCCTAAGACCCAAAATGCATTGTCTAAGAAATAAAGACGTGATATTGGATGAATCAAACAATAAGCTTCAAAGAGCTAGTTCCAGTAGACCTACCAATTACTCCTTAGGAATATCTGATGCACTATCACGTCTTTATCCCTAACGGGGCAGACAGAGCATTTTGGGTCTTGTGGCTCTAAGCAGACAGAGCCCAGGGCCCCAAGACTCAAATGCCACTTTTAGCGTGATGGTGGGCGAGAAGGTGGAAAAAGGAATCAAAATAATGATGGGTTTCTATTCTACCCGCATCGCCTATTGAAATGATTCGCATTTTCGCCGTTAAGAGGGCGCCTGATGTTAAAAATCTACATTTTGCTTCCGCTTCCACGCACACAAATTAACTCTAGCCGAAGCGAAACAGCGAGCCATGCGGGGGCGTAGGGAATCGCAGCGGGTCAATGAAGCTAGTTTTGGTTTTGAGGTTTTTTTCGTTTTACAAAGAATATTTAAGAGTTATTTAAAAAGTAAGACATATGATGACTGCCTTATGTTTAATACAATTATAATCCAAAGTTACAAGTACTAATTTATTGTATTTCTTAAATACTTTTTAGTATCATTCTGAGGTGATTTGGAGGCAACTTCCCAATGTTTTTCTATCAAGAAAATTTGAAGCAATCGTGTTTTCGAAACATTTAATGTATGTAGTTCTGAACTTTGCTGTGATTTTATTTCACAGTGAGTATTTCGTTAATATTGATAATATTTAAGATCGCTCTAAGTCTATTAGGGTCATACGAAACCTTAACGATCGGCTTTCACGATCTGCGCTGGAAAAGAAACAGCTGGAACATTAAACTTTTTTCTTTTATCCAGCATGGAAGGAGGGATACAATACAAATACTCTTTACTGACCATAAACAAAAGGAATTACAAATAAAACCAGCCAAGTGCGAGTTAAACTCGCGTGGAGAGGGTTCCGTACAATTGATTGAATTCTTATTGGTTTTCCTGTAATCTACAAGCAATGAACTATTTTTTGTATTTTTTTCAAAATTTTGGGCTCTGTAGTTTCGGAGATCAGGGGGGGCAATGGTCAATTTTTATTTTATTTTATTTTTATCTTTATGTCCATCAAATACAAATTGTACAGAACAATAGGCGAACTTAACGCTAAAAGCGTTGTCTACCAGTCAACATTTGGGTTATACAGATTAAATATACATTTTTTGTCTTCTTTCATGAATAAAATCAAAACTATTTATTTTACAATTATAACAAAAATATATCTGAGATCCTCATAACAAGCCCTTTCATTTGATATATGACACAGTAAGGTTTGCAAAACTTTTTTTCTCAATTTTCTATTTTGTCCCCCGAAAATGACCCTTATTTTAAAAAAATATTTATTTACTTTGCATATGTGGGTTTGGGTCATAGGATTACACCATCCTACCAAATTTCACCTGATTCGGTCCAGTAGATTCGAAGCAAATTGGCTGTGACAGACACACGGACAGACAGACAGACGCACAAGTGATCCTATAAGGGTTCCGTTTTTTTCATTTTTTGTACGGAACCCTAAAAACAGAAAAATCTGAAAAATTATACAAAGACGGACTTATGGACGGACCACGGATTACTAAGGCGACGATCTGCGCGGGAAGAGAAGCAACTGGTACATTATAAGTTACTTCTTTTCTCCCAGACCAGCATGGAAGAGAGAATATTTGTCTCCATAATTTTCGAACGTGTATGTACATATACTTAGGAACTAAATTCTCCGAATTTGCACAAAGTGGGGTGCTGTATTGAGTTTTTCTGTGTAGCTCTGTTGATATCTCTCACGTGACCATAAACTGTTCCCGTTTTACAAGAGATAAACCGACCTCGTTTGGGACGTAGCTATAGCCAATTAGGAAAGTGCTATTTTTATCCAAATAGGGTGTCAATAGGCATGATGACTGAAAAATTATTTTTGGCCCATCGGTTACATTATTAAAAAATATTGTACACGTATTTTTTCTTTTCTCTGAGGAACAATAAATAACGAAGATACAGCGCATTTAAATTTCGCATGACGTCACGCTTTCGTACGATTTTTACACATCGGTGACGTCACAAGCCCCCACTCTGGAACTTTGATGCTCTGTATCTTTATAAATTTTTACTTTTTTGATAAACTGAAAAATATGGGTAAATTATTTTTGGAGAATCTAACTAACCGACTAATTAGAATAATACTGTTTTGACACAGTCATCATCCCTATTGACACCAGTTGACTTTTAACTTTTAGAACCAACGCTGGAATCTCAAAAAAAATCTACTGCTTGCTGTATTTTTTAAGCCACTACTAATTGCTGCGAAAACTGGAAAGGACTAGAAGTGCGTGATATCTAGTTCCCTACCTACATAAAATAATCTATATACTAATATTATAAAGCGGAAGAGTTTGTTTGTTTGTTTGTTTAAACGCGCTAATCTCAGGAACTAATGGTCCGATTTGAAAAATTCTTTTTTTGTTGGGTAGTCCATTTATAGAGGAAGGCTTTAGGCTATATAACATTACGTTCCGACAACCGCGCGAACGAAGTCGCGGGCACAGCGAGTAAATAATAAAATGCTTTATTTAAGAAACGCACAAAAAATATATATATATAACAGATATTATTATCAGAACCAATTAGAGGTGCTCTTTAAAAGGATCCAACTCAGTATATGCTGGCTGTGTAAGGACTGCCAGTGGTCTTCCGTTGGAGCCTAGTTGACGTCACGGAAATATGCACTAACAGTTTATAAAAATATAAAAAAAACACAAAGGAAATTGCAAAACACCTATCTATATGCCACGACAATACGATATACGGTAGGTATGTAATAACAAAAAAAACAGAAAAAAAAAACTTAATTCTCAGATCTACTCAAAGAGTTATAATGTACCGTTACCTCTGTTTGCCATTAACTGTCATAAAGAAAAACAACATTGACAGCTGACAGTAACATTAAACCTTAGATAAGGGATTGAAGGGCAACAACAATATCTCACAGTCTTTATAGAAAAATACAGAAAATATATATATTGTCACAAATTTATACATTAATAATTAAATAATAAAACAAAAATATATTTCTGAAAATTCTCAGAGCAAGGATCTATAAAAATATATGCGTTCCCCTGGCATAAAAGTATCGAATTTGATAGTCTTGCTATATTAGATATTTTGTATGTGTGAGTCATCTTAAAATTTTAATAATTAAAGCAATAAGATGATGAGTATAACGACCATAAAAATACATGTGCGAATACACGCAATCACGCAATACGTCAAAACAAGATGGGACTAGAACTTGCCTCTGAAGTAGTAATAAAATAAGAATAATAAGAGCTACTTAATACAAATAAATTCAAGGGTTTTTACGACGTTTGGATTGCTAGTAGATTTGACCGTTGAACCTTATGTGAAGTGTTTATTTTGTTTCCTATTGAGAGTAAGACAAACTTATTTTAAACATAGTGTTTTTACATGGTAGGCTTATATGCTTTATAAAATGTTATGCAATCAAAATAGAAATCCGTGCGAATTTAATTAGTGCAAATGGTGACAATTTATAAACCGAACAAGCTAAGTTTGCCGCTGACGGGACGACGCGCATCCCGACGGACCGGCAAACTTAGCGCAAACGGTTTGTAATCAGGGGAGGTGCGGCGAATAAAAGTTTGAGAACCCCTACTTTATGCAAAATATATTTTTTTATTAGGTACACATAGAGTTTACGGTGATTGTTTCCAGAGCGTAATTTTTTTACAGTAATTAACTGTACATTTTACATTTTAGCATTGTATTTTAGAGACATTTTTACCAAATTCTGTTTCATGGTTTTTTATATTACGAAACTAAAAAAAAATATTTGAATTTTATATCAACTGATCAGCTGATCGAGTCAATTTGAATGAAAATACGTTTTTTTTTTGGATTTCGTGAAAATCGTTGAACAAAAGTTGTTCAGTTTCATGGGTTGAGGTACCATCTGAGAGGTTTTGCGTTATTTAATGTTAAATAATATCATGGTTTATAAGTAGCTAGGTATTAATTCTGATATAAATATATTATGTACATACTCGTAAGTACTAATGTAGTAATATTTTATGATGTAACTAAGAATATTTTCATTGTTTTTTTTTTCTCTGCATGTATTTATGGTTGAAATCACAAATGATTTATAAAAAAATGCTGTAAGCATAAAGTCCGCCATTTGTTAAAAGTACATTCTTAGTTTGGAACAATAAAGTTTAAAAAAATAAATAACATTCCCCAAGCAAAATATACTTAGTAAAATATAAAAAAGTTTTTCGAATAGCTGTAAGTAAAAAGTGCAATAGAAACAACCTGTTTATAGAATGACGTCACTCAAGTATTATTTAATGATTAAATTAAATATCACTTTTTAAATACACTTACTTTGACAGGCCGTAAAAATAATTCGTGTGTTGCCAACCAAATATCTATTTAACTGAAGACAGATATTTATGAAATAATTGTTTTAAGTAGGTACTTAGGTATTATCTGAGCACTCATAAAACTAGGCTATTGTATATCTTGATTTTTCGTCATATTTTATTGAGCAACTTCAAAAAGAAGAAGCAATTAATGTGCATGCATATGTCGCAGTTGAATACGCTAATTCACTAAACCTCTAGCTGTTTGGCATTACAGCTCGGTTTCGTAAAACAGCGTTAAATAACTGACACTTCATACGCAGAATGGCATAAACGATTTGTATTCATCAATGCCGCGGCGCAAGACGTAAGATTGTAGATTTGGTTCGGAACTCTTCACAGCGTTCCGAGAGTAAGCTGTTTTCATCGAGAGATATCGGAGATATCGTTTATGATTTTGGACTGCAAATGCTTAGGAAAAATAGAGCAGATCTTCAGCTTGGTTCCTATATAGTTATTTCGACGCCCGCCTTCCGGCCAGATGGAGAATTTACGTGAATCAAATGAAGGCCAAGGGAAACCGCTACGCCGCCATTGAGATTATATCGCGTTAACAAACTTATCTGTATCCACTTGCATCGAACTTTGTATAATTCTTTATTGGTATTCTATGATGTTGGAGACTAGATTACATAGTGAAAAAATTGAATTGAGGTTTTATTTTAATGCCCCTTCATAAATTTGTTTGTTAATAACTTACCTGCAAATAACCTATTCTGCGGTCTAAACGTGGTTAACAGCTTGTTTGTTAAACGTGACACATTGACAATCCAGCCGAACGATATTCAGCTGTTTCACAAAACCGAGCTGTAATGCCAAACATCCAGAGGTTTAGTGAATTAGCGGTTTATACCATCCAACTGCGACACATATACGACCTCCGTGGAGTAATGGTCAACACGTTAGTCCGCCAATCCGGAGGTTCTGAGTCCCCAGCTAGGGCAAGTTGGAAAATGGCCTTTTCCAAATTGCCCTGGGTCTTGGGTGTTTATCTATATATGTAATATATTATATTCTTATAAAATTTAGTATCGTTGAGTTAGTATCTGATAACACAAGTTTAAAACTTACTTTGGGGCTAGCTCAATCAGTGTGATTTGTCCTTATATATTTATATGTTTTTTATGTATGTTCCCCTGTGATGTTCCCCCATAACTAATCCGTTATTGAACCGATTTGAAAAAATCTTTTTTTATTTATTATTTATTTTTATTTTATTTATTGTACACTTGGAAATTTACAAACACAACATAAAAAATAAGGAAAACATAGTACTTAGGTCCTACCTATTTCTAAAGAAATTTCTTCCAGTAGACCCGCGAGAGGAAATTTATTGTTTGAAAGGGTTATGCAAGTTGGTCTCATTGTTACCAGATAAAGATCTGATTGACCTCTCCAACTCCAACCCGTCTGGCCAATATGTAGGGCAAATCCTCTGCCTGCTCTGGCTAATATATGTATGGCTCTGGTAGTACAGAGAGAGTCGTGCTCCTGCAGTGGAAACTAAAAAAGACCTAATGATGATGATGTTGATGAAAGACCTGATGATGGCATTCTCGAGAAATCGAGGGAACTCCCTTAATACTCTATGCACACACATAGTGATTTTGATGTTTTGTCAAGAAATCAAGCATATTTAGAAAGTGAGTTTTGGTGAAGTGGAACTGGTAAAGAAAACCAGAAATTGAAGTCGCTTATTTTTGTTTAAAACTATTAAGAGCCCGTACTACCCTAAAGTTCCTAGAGCGATCTTAAATATTATCAATATTAACGAAATACTCACTTTGAAATAAAAACACAGCAAAGTTCAGGACTAACTCTAAACATAATAAGTTTCGAAAACACGATTGCTTAAAATTTTCTCGATAGAAAAACATTGCGAAGTTGCCTCCAAATCACCTCAGAATTATACTAAAACAGAAAGTATTTAAGAAATACAATAAATGAGCTCTTGTGACTTTGGATTATAATTGTATTAAACATAAGGCAGTCATCATATGTCTTGCTTTTTAAATAACTCTTGAATATTTTTTGTAAAACGAAAAAAACCTCAAAACCAGAACCAGCCTCATTGACCCACCGCGATTCCCGACGCCCCGCATGGCTAGCTGTCTCGCTTCGGCTAGAGTAAATTTGTGTGCGTAGAAGCGGGAGCATAATTTAGATTATTGACATCAGGCGCCCTCTTAAGTAAGTATAGCTATTACGCGCGCCCATGGTATAATAATATACTTCGCCTGGTATTCTCTTCCCGTGCAAGCTGGGTCATGTGATTGGCCCAAGAATACGTCATCAGTTGGGACTGTTGGGAGTGTTGCCACTGTGTGTGATTAATTTACCCGAGCAAAATGCTTTTTTGTATACTAATAAAATATTAACAATTAAGTCCAAAGTAAGTTCGAATCCATTATTTATTTAATTTTATTACAAATGTCAGGTCAATAAAACCTACCAATGTTTTTAGGGTTCCGTAGTCTACAAGGAACCCTTATAGTTTCGTCATGTCCGTCCGTCCGTCCGTCTGTCTGTCCGTCCGGGCTCGTACTCCGCCGCTACTGCACCGATTGTCACGAAAATTGGTGGAGAGATAGATATTGAAGTTCCAAAAGTTGGTTTTTAAAATTATGAAAAAATGTTTTTTTTTCAGTCCCCCTCCCATAAAACGAAAAGTGAATTTAAAAAATTAAATTGGACTTACCCCAACGTGTGAGGTATCGTTAAAAAGGTCTTTTATAATGCAACAAAAACTGCTTTGAAACTATGTAGATCAAACCCCCCAGTCTTGAGATAATCTAATATAAAGTTAAAATTTGAGGTGTCCCCCCACCGTAACTTTTAAAATATTACTAAAATAATTTTGAAAAAAATGTGATATATACCTCAAAGTATGTACTTTCAATTAAAACTATAGCGGTCTCGGTATCATTGATAGTTATTTTTTAATACGTCAAAATCGTAAACCGCAATTTACCTTTAGAACTTTTATATTACTTGCTGCTACGCTACGGAACCCTTCATGGGCGAGTCCGACTCGCACTTGGCCGCTTTTTTAACTTATTATTGTTATTTTATTATATGTAAGTAAGTATCTACAATGTAATTGTATATTGACCACAATAATAACTACAACAATCGTCAATCACACAAAAATTTTGACCTATGATTATTATAATTCAGTTATGAAGAAAATAAACGGGCAAGTGCGAGTCGGACTCGTACATGAAGGGTTCCGTACCGTACAATGTTTTAAAACGCTGAAGAAACAAGTTTCTTGTATGACGACCCCTTTAATTTTTAACTATTTTTTATTTTTAGTATTTTTTGTTATATACAGATTATGTATTGCTATGACCACCATAGCAATACATAATCTGTAAAAATTTCAAGTATCTAGTTAATGCCATTATAAAGATCTAGTTAAAAACGCTGAAAAAACACGTTTGTTGTATGACGACCCCCTTTAATTTTAAAGATTTTTTTAATTTTTAGTATTTTTTGTTATAGCGGCCACAGTAATACATAATCGGTGAACAAGTGTCTACCTATTACGGTTCAAGAGATAGAGCCCCTGTGACAGATGGACAGACAGACGGACAGACAGCGGAGTCTCAGTAATAGGGTCCCGTTTGCACCCTTTGGGTACGGAAGCCTAAATAGCTTTATAAATTATTATCACAAATAATAAAAAATAATTAATTTTGATAAATTATTTTAATAATGTATCTTTTCTTTTTAGGCTTAGTTTATTTTAATTAAATAGTTTAATAATTATTATCGTTTATTAATTTCTTTTGTTATATGGTTGTTATAAATATGTAATTGAAATATTCAATGGATGAATTAATAAAATGATAACAATCACACAAAAAAGTAAATCACAAAGAACGTTTTTAAAAAATATAAAAAAAAAATACCTTTATCTCCTCTGATTATATCACGATAAAATAATAACTAAAGATGAACACAATAACACTCAAGGCGGCTAGTGTTGTGCATCACAATCACTTAACTGATACACACTTCCATTCACAAGGCGTGTACGCGGCACGCGACGCTAGTGATGGGGCGCAGTCGATGAATTATATTTTAATTTTTTTTTCATATACTCATATTTTTTTCTGGTCTGAAAATTAAGCAGCTTTGATCTGAGTTCGAACCCTAGCCAGGGCATGTTAGAAAATGGCCTTTTTTAAATAAGGAAAGGAAAGTAAAGGTGTTTATATCGTTGAGTTAGTATCCCATAAGAGTTACTTTGAGGCTTGTTCGATATGTGTGATTTGTTTATCCCTATAATATTTTTTTATATGCTAAACTTTTCTGCAACCGTGACATCTTAATACTGATAAATAAATGTGCTGGTAAAAATTGGATTTTACCTGCACACTTTCACTACTATCTTAAATTGTAATCGCTTACTAGGTAGAAATCGCCAATTTTATTGGCGTTAGTATGTACATTTTTTTTAAATTTTTTATTTATTTCTTTAACACAACCAACTAACTTTACAGGATAATTCCTAAAGCGTTAGAAGGGAACACTATACAAATAATATAACATGCTACACAAAACATAATACCTAACCAAATTACTACTAACTAAAAACTATTCTAAGTATATAACTAATCTCCTAAACTAATTACATGTAAGGCCACCTTTGCGAATTCACTCAAAGGGCATAAAAAAATGTCCACTTTTTGGTGAATTGATTAACCGTGGATATAGCTCTCGTGAATAGCATCTTCTCAAGCAGGTTGGTATTAACTTCGTCACCCGTGTGGTTCCTCCATCTCTTCTTGTGGATGTCGTACGAGGCGACTAAAGGACTAAGCACAAACATCTCGTGCTACAATTGCATTCCCAAGGAGGATTAACGTCGGGCGGCGGCCGGTTGTAAAACCGTTCGACATGCATATTATATTTGGAAAAGAAAAAGCGGGAAAGCGCACCCCGGGCTCCGAAGCAGCACAGCTGAGGATGCAACCAGGAATGCGCTTAGACGAAGGAGAAGATTTATTAACTTCGTCATTATCTTTAGGATTTTAGTTTCAACAGTCACCTATACTTCCTAGATAAATTTAATAAAAATACTGTTAACGACAACAGACTACAAGGGCCACTTCGATACAAGCTGTACTTAGTACTGGACTGCTGGGTCAAAAAGTATACCTATCTTTAGTATCTTAAGTAAAAACTAAAGGGTAGCCAGATAGCTGGGATTCGTAGGGATTGTCCCGATATTTAATGTACCGAAAAAAAACAAAGGTCCCAACAAACAAGATTCTTGATTATTGTTTTTTGAATTGCCACGCAACGTAATTTGGTTTATATTCTAAAAAGACAAAGGAGCTTAGCGCCGCGGAATTGGCGATTCCGCGGCGTTCCGTCGCTCTTTCTCGCTCTAGCAAATGATGGTTCTGAGCGTCGGAAAAGGATAGCAGCACAGGCAAATTTTGCTGCTTTTTCGTTCTTACAGATGTGTCCCAACCCTTAGAGTGCTTTTGTGCTTTTAGTGCAGTTTGTTTTAATAACTATCGATGTCGATGACGTGTTTGTCAGTTTATTCCATCACTAGTGATCAGTGAGTGGTTGTCGCTACTTTCGCTGACCTCTCATAACAATTATTGCTTGTTATACTAATATTTTGTTTTACCGGCACTGTTTCACACGGGACTAATTTATAATACGAGTATGTAATGCGGTTTAATACGGCATCACCAGTGGGTTGACTGTAGCCTATGGCTTTAAGTCTGCCTATTACATTTGTAATAAAGTTATTTATAATTAAATAAATAATAGTATCTATAGGTATAAGGTATAATTAATCTAAACAGCCTCTCGGTAACTCTTTCTTCTATAACAGTCTAGGAAAAACAGACTGATATACTACACCTATATATGCATTACATACAGTGCCGGATTGATCACGTAGCAAGAGTAGCAATTGCTGCGGGCCCCGCGCTACAAGGGGCCTCTTTCAGTGCCGGTTTTAGCTCTACCAGCGCCCCGGGCGAGTTCCCCCCCCCCCCCCCCAAACTGCATTCAGACTCTGAGTTAGGCTTCAATCTTATAGGATTTATTTCTGCCGACGCGGGGGAGGGGACAATAACGCAAAGCGAAATTTGAAAAATATTTTTTTACTTTCCATAAAACTCGGATCAGCTTCAGCTGATTAGTCAACTTGTATGGGAGGCCAAAAATTATTTTTCATATTTCAGTAAGTAGGTATATGTTCCTTGGATAAAACAGACGTTATATAATATATCTAGTATAATACGTATAGTTAATTATATCTAGGAAATTTTTATTACTGATAAATATAAATACATGTACAACACTAATAATAGATAATAACTAAACTAAAACTAATTAACTAAAAAAAAAACTTAATACAACTTAAATACTAAAAATAAATTACTTATAAGTATAAACTATAATAAATAAAAAATATCCCGCAAATTGTGCCCTTGCGGGAGAGTGCCCAAAAGGCTGGCAGCATTGCCACGTTGGATGGCAATGCTTAATCTTTGTGCTAAAAAATTGCCAGCCCTCTGGTCATCCGATACCTCGACCAGCCTTTTACTTATAAAATATTATATCTTATATCCATGTATGTGTTGATTATGTTTATTGATATACACTATTCTCTTCTTTTTTTTGTTTTTAAGTAAATGGTAAATAACATAATTTGCACCTCCTTCTAAAATTTTCTTTTTCTCGGTATCATTGGCAAGTCCGCATATAATATTTTACATTTGTAATAAATAGTATTCTATATTCTAAGGTAATAAAGATAAATAAAGTAGGATCGTATTTATTTTATTTATTTTTAAGACATTGGGCCGACCTTTTCAAAATTCCAGACTCACTCATATTACATTTTAGTATTATTTACGTATTCATGACCGGTTTGAATGAAAATAAAAAATCTCGAGCTGTTTGACCATGACAATGACAATCAACTGTAAGGTGTCGTGGTAATAATAATTGAGAGAATGTACCTACCTGGTACCTACTTCGTTCGAGCCGTGTGGCTTCCGTTCTAGAATAGGACCACTCCATCTCTTTCTGTAGATGACGTAAGAGGCGACTAAAGGAATAAGCTCAAACATCTCAGTTTGATGTTTGACGTTTATTGGACAGCATAGGTAACGATTTACAAACATTAAAACATGACCATAAAATATCCCACACATACTGCACACGAGTAACAAAAGACCTCGCCTTATTTTCAGGCTGGTTGTAAAACTTTTCGCGCAAATGTATTCCCAAAGATGGTTGACGTTAGGCGGGCAGACAGGGCGGCCAGTCGTAAAACTATAGCCAAATCATTTAAACCGTTTCTGCTATTTTTTCTTCACTTCGCAAGGTCTTGGGCACCTTTGGGTGACCATTGACATGCATATTATATTTGGAGAAGGAAATAAGAATGTACATCTGTGCGGTTGGTACCTCTATGTACCTTACAAGTCCAACTCGCACTTGGCCGGTGGTTTCTCAGGAATCCATGACAGGAAAAACATCTAACTTTTTTTTTAAACCGGAAACCTGTGCTCAGCCAATAAAATTGATTCGCAAGAATTAATGTTGACGTAATAAGTTTAACTATATTATGTCATTAAAAGTATTTTTTGATTAAACAAGAATTTATTAAAAAAAACAAAAAACCCGACTGCGTAGGTACGCAAAAACGATAAACAGCTGGACAGCACCCTAGTTGGGAGCGCTATACAACGTGGAAGGGACATACCCGTAATAAATCGAACCACTATACCCATACCATAGAAACTTCTTATCCAGCGCATTCCCGGTTGCATCCTCAGCTGTGCTGCTTTGGAGCCCGGGGTGCGCTTTCCTGCTTTATCTTCTCCAAATATTATGCATGTCAATGGTCACCCAAGGATGCCCAAGACCTTCGTCATCATCAGGTCTTTTTTAGTCTCCACTGCACTACCCTCTTACTGGCCAAACGGTTGGAGAGGTCTCATGTTTAGCTTGTGTTTCCTAAGTCGCCTTCTACGTCACCCACGGGAAGACTTGGAGTGGTCCTATTCTTCTATGTCGGGAACCACACGGCTAAATCGATTGTCATTTGTTAATTTAAAACCAGTTTCAAGTCAAAAAGATACTTATGTTTGTATGGTCTAGGGCCATAAAGCACTTCAATTTGCATAAACCTTTACACCACTCAAGTTAATGGATTTGTAAAGCTTTAAATGGTTGTTGTGATAACACGACGCAGTACGCAGTACGCAGAATATAATAAAGCCTGACTATGAGTTGCTATAAGGAAGTATAATCAATAAACTGCACAAAAAGTTCAATTAGACACGTACAGTCGGCTGCATAGCATGTCAGTCATCGTTTCAATTTCAACCAAAGAGCAAAAAAGGTACCTTCGTTACCTAAATTTGCTAAAATTTGGCTGGGTGCGGGGCCCTCCCCCGCTAGTTTTTATTGCCACGAGCTTTCCCACGAGGCCGCAGGCCGAAGACCGAGACATACCTTTCTTTTTTAAATTTTCCAAGATGGCTGCCAGAAGTCGACTGCTCTGCACGCTTAGGTGATCCAAATCAATGATAGCGTCTAGGTTTTAAGATTTTAACTTTTTTTAAATGACATTGGTAACTTAATTCGTTCATAACGTCTCACTGGGAACTCTAAGGAGTCTGATATTTTGTATACTGAGTTAAAACACCCAGCTGAACTCGGATCTGCAATCAGGTTTTGAATCCAAGATGGCCGCACACGCATTTTTTGATATTTATTTTACTGACTGTTGTTTTTTACCCATTTTTTCAACTGGACATAGATTTTAGCCAATTTCAACAGCTGCACGAAAAATTGTGGGCTTGCAGCCCGCGCAGAGCCCGAACAGCTAGACTTGGGCACACTTGGGTTAGCTCAATCAGTCTGATTTGTCCTTATAAATGTTTATTTATTCATTTCGTCTCTGACTCTGCTTCATAGAACCAATTTAAAATATCGAGACCCGTAGCGAATCACACTTTGGATATTATTGCTTCGCTGAACATTTTAAGCCAATTAAATGGTTTTTAACGAACAAAACGTTCGACACGAGACTACTCAACTTTTTTGAAGTATTTTGATGAATCTATTTTTAACATCTATAGTGTTTTGTTGTAGAGAAGATTCCCAAAAAGGGTTGACGTCAGTCGTAAAATAACGAGCAATTTATTTTGATGATGTCACCATTTTGTGACGGTGACCATTGATTTTTAGGAGATTTTGATGAAAAGCAAACTAATTTCAAGCAAATTCAAACTGAACCCTTTGATTCAGTTTGAATTTGCTTGAAATTAGTTTGCTAATTAATTTAGTGGACTTTATAATGTAAAATTGGTGGTTTAATGTCATGCCATGAAGTCGTGCTCATGTTCATGAACAATATGTGAAAAAATTAAAGTAAACAGTCTAGTATCAGGCTGTAGTGATATTTAAGTAGCGTACTCTTGTGGATCTAGTGGTTCTAGGCTATGAAAAAAAGGTTTTGTTTACCATAGAACCTTCTTCTTCATCCAAGCGCGTTCCCGGTTGCATCCTCAGCTGTACTGCTTTAGAACCCGGGGTGGGCTTTCCTGCTGTTTCATGTTAATGGTCACCCAAGGATGCCAAAGCTAAAATAAAAATTACTATACTAAAATTTTCCGGCAATTTTTTCTAAAAAATAGCCGAAAAATTTTAAACGATTTGGCTACGACTAATTTTAGTGAAAATTATTTTAAGGGTAGATTTAGTCCATGATACTAAATAACTATCCTCAAGGAACATACTTATATCGAAATATGAAAAAAAAGTTTTTACTTACCATATAGAAACTTGGATCAGCTGAATTATGGTCAACTTGTTCGGGAGGCCAAAAATTATTTTTTATATTTTGATTATTTTCGATATATGTTCCTTAGGTAAAGTTGTTCAGTCTCATGGACTGAATCCAGCATCAAATAGTTTCAGTATATTTTGAGCGGTCTAACCGTATAGCGCGCCCCGCGAGGCTGCAGCCCGAGTTGCGTGGCACTCCCACCTCAGCGATTTTTCTTTTAATTTTCAAGATTGCCGCCAATAGTCGACTGCTTCCGATTTGACTGAAATTCAGTATGCAAGGGTTTTTGGATCGCGGAATCCGAATCTGTAATTTTTTTTTTTGGAATGCAAGATGGCGTCTGGATTCTAGAATTTCAACTTAATTCGTTCATAACGTCCTATTGGAACATAGATCGGGTCTGAAATTTTATATGCACCCCGCGAAACTTGAAACTGCATTCAAGTTTTAGTATCCAAGGTGGCCGCCCACACATTTTTTAATGTTTCCTTTACTGCTTGTAGTTTTTTTTACCCATTTTTTCAACTGGACATGGAATTTAGCCTGCATCAACAGCTGCACGAAAAACAGCAAGCTGCTGGCAGCCCGAAAAGGCTACGACCAAGAAGATGGTACATATTTTATCTGTCTAATATTAGGTACATTGTGAAAAAATATACTTAATACTTCCTGGGACGGTATCTATTATATTATTATAGTTTTTTCGTCGGTAAACCATTCTACGGAAGGATGTAAATCGTCAGGGTCTTCAGAGCCAGAACAGTGTCACGTATTATATGACGTCTTGAGGTTTCATTTTTCTAAGGAAGGCACGCATGACGGAAGGCCATACAAACGAATAAATATGGACTAAGTAGCCATACAAAACCAATCCTTGAAAGTCCCGTGTTTTAGACACATTAAAGTGTTTATTACGTCGAAGGCTAAGATTCGTCACGTGGTTCCCGGCAGAGTAGAATAGCACCTCTCCAAGTCTTCCCGTGGATGTCGTAGAAGGTGGCTTAGGAAACACAAGCTAAACAAAGCTTATACGAGTAAACATCAATGAGACGCCAACCCGTCTGGCCAGCGTGGAAAGTGTAGGCCAAATCCTCTGACTGCTCTGGCTAATATATGGCTCTGGCAGTACAGAGAGGGTCGTGCTCCTGCAGTGGAGACTAAAAAAGACCTGATCATGATGATGATGATGACATTGAAGGACATTATATGCCTACATAGACGTAAATCAATCGTTATTTCTATTGTGTCTGGCTTAGTGTCCAACAATGTGTTGAGAAAAAATAGATACGGACAAATAATACTCATGATTGAGCTAGTCCCAAACTAAGCTTAAACCTGTACAATACAATACAATACAATTACACGATTTCATTAAAACCGGTCAAGTGCGAGTCGGACAAAATATAAATAAAAGCTAGGGTATGCAAAATCAACCTGTATGCAACAAGTTTAAAAAGTAAACAGCTGTTTTACAAAACCGAGCTATTTTGCCAAACTACTAGCGGTTATGTTAAACAGCGAATTATGCAATTTAACTGCGACATATATTTAATTTTTTTGTGTACAATTTAGTTTTAGTTACTAGTTTTAAAAGTTTACTGAGGATGACCTGACCTCTAATTACGGTCCGAGAAGTTACAATGTTGTCATGATTTGTGTTATCAAACAATAATTTCATTACAATGTGCGTCATAAATGCGTTGGTCCCATAACACTTTGACCCCATAACACTCTGACCTAAAATATCTGCATATATCTTCAAATTCATTCCACTAAAACATTTAATGATAAAATGAAACCAAGCCAAGCAAACCAAAAGCCAAGTCGATAGTGCATGGACTTTTTTGCTGTCCACACAAAATTTACAATTCTTTCTCTTATTTCGCAATATTATATTCTTAATAAAATTAAAATATAGGTATTAGAATATGAGTCTGTAAAAATATAGATATTTTTTTAAACAGACTTACCAAAAAATCGGCCATGCCTCAAAATTTATGGAAATAAGTAGTATTTCAATTGTTTAACAAAGATATATATATATATATATATATATATATAAGTCAATACAAATCACACTGATTGAGCCAGCTCCAAAGTAAGTTTAAACTTGAGTTATGAAATACCATACATATCCAACGATACTATATTTTATAATAAATATATTATAAGGGATCGGTGTGGAGTGAAAGAGGACGTAGTGACAAAAGTAGAACAAGGGATGTTAAGATGGTTTGGGCATTTAGAAAGGATGGATGAAAATAGATTAACAAAAAATATTTATAAGGCAAGTGTGAAAGGAAGAGCGGGACTGGGTCGACCTCGGCGAACGTTCTGCGATCAGATTGCAGACGTTCTGAAAAAGGGAGAGGTAAGTAAGAAGTACCTGTAACCGAAGAGCATTTATGAAGAGGTTGATGAGTGTAGATGAAGCGAAAGAGGTCTGTCAAGATCGTAGCAAGTGGAGGTCCATAGTCTCTGCCTACCCCTGTGGGAAAGAGGCGTGAAAGTACATGTATGTATGTATGTATATTATATAGATAAACACCCAAGACAATTTAAAATAAATATTATAAAGCGGAAGAGTTTGTTTGTTTGTTTGTTTATTTAAACGCGCTAATCTCAGGAACTAATGGTCCGATTTGAAAAATTCTTTTTTTTGTTGGGTAGTCCATTTATAGAGGAAGGCTTTAGGCTATATAACATTACGTTCCGACAACCACGCGAACGAAGTCGCGGGCACAGCTAGTTTAAAATAAAAAAGCGGCCAAGTTCGAGTCAGACTCGCCCATTAAGGGTTCCGTAGCAGCAAGTAACATAATATAAAAGTTCTAAAGGTAAATTGCGGTTTACGATTTATGACGTATTAAAAAATAACTATCTATGATACCGAGCCCGCTATAGTTTTAATTGAAAGTACATACTTTGAGGTATATACCACATTTTTTCAGCATTATTTTAGTAATATTTCAAAAGTTACGGTGGGGGGACACCTCAAATTTTAACTTTGTATTAGATTATCTCAAGACTGGGGGGTTCGATCTACATAGTTTCAAAGCAGTTTTTGTTGCATTTTAAAAGACCTTTCTAACGATACCCCACACGTTGGGGTTGATCCAATGTAATTTTTTAAATTCACTTTTTGCTGTATGGGAAAACTAAAACATTTTTTCATAATTTTAATAACTAACTTTTGGAACTTCAATTTTCTCTCCACCAATTTTCGTGACAATTTCAAATCAAATCAAATCAAATCATTTATTGCTTCCTTAATGTATCATACAGGTGTTTATTTAATAAGTAAGTCGCAATTAAGGACCCTGGCGGGCGCTGCAATGGGAGAAGGGCCACATTTTTGTCAAATTTATGTATAATTATTAGGTATTAATATTCATGCAAATTATATTTCATACGACGCATTACAAGTTTGTTTTTTAATAATAAGTTAAAGATGTCAAAATTTATAAAAATGTCAGGAGTTGTTTTTAATTTGATATATTGGCTTTACGGTGTAATTTTGTCTTCCAAATATTCTTTGATTGTGTAATAGCTTTTATCAGTCAATAGCTCTTTGAGTTGGTGCAGAAACGTTTTATTATTTTCTATATTTTTGATGGCGGTTGGGAGTTTTTCGTATATCTTAATAGACATAACTAGAGGGCTAGATGAGTGGAGCTCGAGACGGGAAGTGGGTAGTTGTAGCCTATTTTGGTGTCTAAGTGTATATTTTGTATGTAAGTCTTTTCGTTTTTTGAAAAATTCAGGATATTTTCGGACAAATTTGCATGCTTGAAGAATGTAGATGCATGGCAAAGTTAAAATTTTGAGTTTTTTAAAATAAGGTTTGCAGCTGTCTCTTTTTTTTATATTTACTATTATACGCAATAATCTTTTTTGTATGGTGAGTACTCTATCGCAATCAGTTCCGTTGCCCCACAAAAGTGTACCATAACTTAGCCATGAGTAGGCGTAGGCGTAGTAAGTGACAATAGCTGTTTCAATGTCTGTGGATTTTTTTACTTCTCTAAGCGCATACGCAAACTTAGATAATTTCGCGCATAGTTTTTGTATGTGGGGTTTCCAATTTATGTGGCTATCTATGTCAATGCCTAGCAGAGTAAATTCATTAACTGTCTCTAAGTTGATCCCATTGAAGCACATTTTAACCTCTAATGGTGGTTTTTGGTACGGGTGGAAGACCATTAATTTTGTTTTTAAATAATTTATTTCTAAATTGTGTTCTTTTAGCCAGTTAGATGTTCTCATGAGTATGTCAGTAAGTTGTTCATGCAAATTTTTATTATTGTGAGCGGACGTTAAGATCGAGATGTCATCGGCAAATAGGACACAATGTTCTTTCATTATTTTCGGGAGGTCATTGATGTATATGAGGAATAATAGACATCCAAGGACACTTCCTTGGGGTATAGAAGAAACGACTGACTTACAGTTTGAACGAATTATTTGAACTGTGTTAGTTTCGTGATTAAAATACTCGATTTCCACAAATTGTTTCCTGTCTTTGAGATATGAACTAAACCATTTATGTGCGATTCCTCTAATTCCGATGCCATACAGTTTTTTTAGTAAGATATCATATTGGACCTTGTCGTATGCTTTCGTCATATCTAGCAGCAATCCGATGCCATATAAACCTCTATCTAACGTTTTTAAAGCTTCTTGGACGTATTTGAAGACTGCCAATATTGTTGAACGGTTTTTTCGGAATCCATTCTGGCATTCATCAAAAAGTTTATATTTTTCACAGAAGCTATAAACGCGGTCAGCCATAACTTTTTCAAAAATTTTAGAAGCTGTTGGTAGCAGTGCTATGGGGCGGTAATTGTTTATATCTGTTTTTTCATTTTTTTTGTGAATAGGTTTTATGATAGTAATTTTCAGCAGATCGGGGAAAGTTCCTTCATTTAATGACTGGTTTATAAGTATAGTAAATGGTAAAGAGAGTTCTTCCGCACATTCCCTGAACAAATTTGGGGGCAGTTCATCTATACCGTGGCTTCTTTTGTTTTTTAAGTTTCTGATAGTGTTATGTATCTCTTTGGTATCAACTGGGCGAATGAATATGCTATTTTCCGAAGGGCAATTCACAGGGCATGACGTATTTATTCCCGTTTGTTTTCCGCCGATATTGGCAAAGAAATCATTAAATTTATTAGCTAATTCTACTGGGTCCCTGATAACTGTTTTGTTATAATGCAGTTCCATATTATTTTTTTCCTTAATTGGTTTATTATTTGTACACTCATTGACAACACTCCACATAGTTTTTACTTTATTTGTTGAATTCTTTATTCGTTTTTTATAGTACATTTTTTTTGAGATAGATACTGTTTTCTTTAACGTATGTTCATATTTTTTATAATAATTATTTAGTATTTCATTATTTGTTCTTAAGTTAAGAAGTTTTAATAATCTTTTATTTTTACACGACTTTTTTATTCCTACAGTTAGCCAGTGCTTTTTAGATGATTTGTTTTTTATTTTAAATTTTTGTTTTGGTATGCATTGATCCAAAATATGTATCATTTTGTTATGGAAAATTTCGTAGTTTTTATTTATATTTTTGTGTTGAGATAGGAGTTCGCACCATTTTATTTCTTTTAGTTTTAATTTAAAGGAATTTATATTCGAATTGTTGAATATTCTTTTTTCAGTATACCACGTAGATTTTTTTATATTTTGTTTTGTTTTGAAGCTAATAGTCGTGGCGGCATGCGCTGAAAACCCTAGTTTCTCTACTTTTGTTTGTACATTATTGAAATTTGTAAATATTAAATCTATACATGTTGCGGATGTCTTGGTAAAGTGTGTAGGTTCATTTATGTGCTGTGCAAATCTATATTCTGTCATAAGGTTTAAAAATTGCTTTGTTTTTGGCTTGTTTTTTAAAGTATTCATATTAAAGTCACCGCCTATGATTATGTTATGTATGGGATATTTTTTATTTATATAATCTAATATTTTTTCTAATTTTTCTATAAAAATGTCAGCCCTTTTTCCATTCCAATATAAAGAAATCAGTAAGATATTTTCTTTTGGTAATTCCGTAGCACATAATTCTAAATTGTATTCAGTAGACATATTGGTAATGTCGCTCCTCTCTCTAGATTCTATTTGGTCTTGTAATAGGATGCAAACTCCTCCACCTTCTTTGTTCTTCCGGCAGTATGATGCTGCAATTTTGTAACCACCAAAATTCATTAAGTTAATTTTTTTTTCAGTTAACCACGTTTCCGACATGCAGATGGCTTTATAAATAGGGTTTTGGTTTATGAAAGCTTCCAGTAAGTGTTTTTTGTTACCAATACTTTGGAAGTTTTGGAAAAGGATATTAAGATGCTGTTTTTCTACGAAAGGAATTATTTTTGCCAGATATTGTCGGTCTAATCGTGCTAATCGTGCTTGGTTCCCTGTTAATCTCTACTTCGCTCAGCTCTATTTTTCTTCCTTCAACATACAGCTTATTGTTTTTTATAACAGCATACTGCCCTCTATTTCGTGCCTTAAACATTTCCTCTCGTAGTAATTTTATTTCTTTTAATGCTTTTCCTTCCATAAGCTTAGAAATTGAGAGGCCAGTTCCTCGGAAACAGTGGCTATTATTTAAAATATAGTTTGTCATCTTTTTGCTTATCAGTTCAATTATTAGGGGGCGGTGTCTGTTGTTATTGAATTTTCCTATTCGGTGGGTTTCCTCAATATAGCCAAGTATGTCAACGTTTAGGATTTCTCGAAATGCCTTAGCTACTCTGCCGTGTAGGTCATATTCAGATTCTTTGTATTCGTGAAGACCATACAGAACAATTTTTTTATTATTGTTGTTATCGGGTATTATAGCTGGTAATTCATTCGTTCTTGGGCTTCTAACTTTAATTTCAATTTCTTTTATTTCTCTAATTAATTTTTCATTTTCTTTTCTAAGCGTCTCTATGTTGGTGTTAATTTCTTCTATTTCTTTTTTCCTTTGGTCGTTTTGTTTGCATAATGATGTAGTATCTTGTTTTATTTCTTCTCTTAATTTTAAGATAGCCTTGTTTACTTCTGATGCAATCGTGCTCTGCAAGTCCTTAATTAATGATTTATTATTTTCTTTTAACTGTGTAGTTATTAGGTAGCTTATATTTTCTAGGGTTAATTCTGATTTGTTGCTAGAGTTTTCGTTAATAAGAGTATCTCCTAGGATGCTTATGTCCTCCGAACTTATCGAGTCATTTGTTGTTAAGGTCTTTTTTTTCCGTGTTGTTATGTTACTACTTTCAGGTGTGGTACATGAGACATGCTCTTCATGATGTTCGCGATGGCGTACAGGGGTGTTAGAGTTGTCTCCTTTTGGTATTTTACAAATACATGCTTGGCAACGCCATCCTTGCTTATGCTCTTTTGACATTGTGTTGTAAAATCGCTTGCTGGATACATTTGCACACTCTAGGTCGTACCGTTCACTACATAATATACAGTCCAAGTACTCTTTGTTTGTAATTTCTTGTTGGCATCCTGCACATTTTTTATTTTTTGTTGTCATCGTTATGTTTTCGTTAGTTTATATCGTAGTAAATGCACCCTCTAGCGGTGACCTGATTAATCTTTTAGATTAACTCAATGTTTATAGTGCTGTTTGTTGTGCAAGTTGATCGTGCTGTTGCTTTGTTTTAATGTGCTTCTTTATAAGTCTTGCTTGTAGTATTTTTTAGTGGTGTTTGCGGGCGACGTTAGATGGCGCTGTGCATACTTGTGCAGTGGTGGGTGGTTTTATTAGATCTCAGTAGATGGTGTTGTATCTTCAATGATGATATTGCAATTTTGATTTATTATTAGAGAACAATATTTGGTACCTTGTATTTTGGTTATTCCTTGGTTCCCCGTATGCTCTAGTAAAAGACAATGGTAGTTCAGCGATCCAATTATCCCTTTATTTTTGCTTCGCCTGCACTTTCAACTTCATAATGGAGAAAACAATTCGTCTTCTAGTTGCACTTATTTTCGTCCTTTTTTTCGTGATTTCTCGAAGACAACACTTTCACTTAATTATTGTATTATTTTGAGCCTGTATTTCCGAAATTTTTGCAATTAACTGTTATTTTCTATTTTATAAATGATTATTTACACAGAGCCGATATAACATCGGCAGAGGTGGCGCCCTCCTCTCGATCTCTCAATTGGTGCAGTAGCGGCGGAGTACGAGCCCGGCCGGACAGACAGACGGACGGACATGACGAAACTATAAGGGTTCCTTGTGAACTACGGAACCCTAAAAAGCGGCCAAGTGCGAGTTGGACTCGCCCATAAAGGGTTCCGTAGCAGCAAGTCACATTTTACGATTTATGACGTATAAAAAAAACTACTTACTAGATCTCGTTCAAACCAATTTTCGGTGGAAGTTTGCATGGTCATGTACGTCATATATTTTTTTTAGTTTTATCATCCTCTCATTTTAGAAGTTATGGGGCCCTCCCCATAACTTCTAAAATGAGAGGATGATAAAACCCCCCCTATAACTTCTGGGACCAACATTTTACCACTTTGAAAGTGTCTTTCGCGCAAACTATTTAGTTTAGAAAAAAAAAAATTAGAAACCTCAATATCATTTTTGAAGATCTATCCATAAATACCCCACACGTATGGGCTTAATAAAAAAAATTTGAGTTTCAGTTCTAAGAATGGGGAACCCCCAAAATTTATTGTTTTTTTTTTTCTATTTTTGTGTGAACATCTTAATGCGGTTCACAGAATACATCTACTTACCAAGTTTCAACAGAATAGTTCTTATAGTTTTGGAAAAAAGTGGCTGTGACATACGGACGGACAGACAGACAGACAGACATGACGAATCCATAAGGGTTTCGTTTTTTGCCATTTGGCTACGGAACCCTAAAAAGGTCATTTTCTAACTTGCCCTGGCATCGAACCCAGGACCTCTGAGTGACGAACTAGCGTATTAACCAATACGCCTCAAAGGTCGCATACTTATACAAATACAAATGCATAAAACGTACGTCAAACAGATAAGTAATGAATTTCATGACTTGACGACCGCACTGCCATGCATCCAGATTCATGGCCGCAAGCAAACATTGTAAATGTAATTAGTATTTGAATTAGGTTAATGCTGTAACCATAAGATAATGTGTTACCAAGTCTTATCTTTAATCATACAAATAAATACGAATAAACTATTTCATATTTATCCCCCTAATGGGGGCAGACAGAGAATTTTGGGTCTTGCGGCTCTAAGCAGACGGAGCCCAGGGCTGCAAGACTCAAATGCCAGCATGATGGTGGGCGAGAAGGTTAAAAAGGAATCAAAATAGTCATGGGCTGCTAGCCCGTGAGAACATGAAGCTTTTCTTCGCACATTTGCCTAAAGTGGCCGTTTTTCGCAAACGTGCGAAGAAAAGCTTCACGTTCTCACTTTAAACTGTAAACAGTAGTTCATAAAATAGTTTGAAGTGTTACTAGGGCTTGGTAGAAACAAAATTTTTAATGATATCTCCGTTTCCTTTGAAATGATTTATTTAAAATACAGCACTGGACCCCGGAAAACTCAAGTATGCCCTTAATTTGTCCTTATCTATTTATTTATTTTATGCTCGACTTGGCGGGGGCACTTGTCAAAAGTTTGCAATGGTTAGATGTAAGATAGGTAAGTATACTGCAGATTTTTTACAAGATGTCCGTGTCCTGTTGTATGTGTCCGTAATCAAACCTTGCAAGCTAAATTAGACCCACTTCCCATTATTCGATTGAACTGAAACTTCACATGCTTATGTAAATTGTAGACAATACTGACAATGCAATATTATAGTACCAATAACCTGATCTCCTAATGAAGCCGGAACCTTCCGGCTATCTAGCCATGGCATCTCAGTAATAAAACAACATAACCCCACCGAGTTTGGTCTCAATTGATTCGTGTTGAGGAGCACTTGGTTCAGTAGCCAAATGACAAAAAACGGAACCCTTATGGATTCGTGATGTCTGTCTGTCTGTCCGTATGTCACAGCCACTTTTTTCCGAAACTATTAGAACTATACTGTTGAAACTTGGTAAGTAGATGTATTCTGTGAACCGCATTAAGATTTTCACACAAAAATAGAAAAAAATCAATAAATTTTGGGGGTCCCCCCCATACTTAGAACTGAAACTCAAAAAAAATCTTTTCATCAAACCCATACGTGTGGGGTATCTATGGATAGGTATTCAAAAATGATATTGAGATTTTAATATCATTTTTTTCTTAAATGAATAGTTTGCGCGAGAGACACTTCAAAAATGGTAAAATGTGGTAAAAAAAATATATGATGTACACATTACCATGCAAACTTTCACTGAAAATTTGTTTGAACGAGATCCAGTAAATAGATTTTTTTATACGTCATAAATTGTAAACCGCAATAGAACTTTTATATTATGTTACTTGCTTCTACGGAACCCTTCATGGGCTAGTCCGACTCGCACTTGGCCGCTTTTTATTGTTTTACTTAAAAAAACGTTTTTAAAAAGTATTTTTGAAAAAGTACTTGATAAGAACCATTCGTCGAGTTCATAACAACAGTTAAAACAAAACCGTCAGTTTAGTTAGTTTTCGAATGCATCAATTATATTGTCTCCATATCAGAGTAACAAAAACGGTTGACAAATTAATTCTTTTTTATAGTGAAATATATTGATTAAAATTGTTGCAGGAAGTGATAGGCTTGTGGCCTTGGTGCTAGTGGCCCGATGGAACGGTCGTTACCATTATGGTACCCGCTCATGCAAGACGCTTTTATTTTTTAAGCGACCAGGCGTACGGCCTTCCAAAGTTGGTTATGACGAGCTCGGTGGCTCGGTGGGGTGGGTGGTATTATTAGGGCTTTCTCAAGTTAAGGCCTTACATACATTTTCCGGGGTCTAGTGCTGCCCCCGTTTGAAATGAATCATTTTAAAGGAAACGGAGATATCATTTAAAATATTGTCTTTGTGAAGCACTAGATTAGTTAGATAACCCTTCAAACTATTTTATGAACTACTGTTTACAGTTTAAAATGAGAACGTTAAGCTTTTCTACGCCATTTTGTGGAAAACGGCCACTTTTGACAAAAATGCGTAGAAAAGCT
Source organism: Acrobasis repandana (assembly GCA_963576875.1). Lineage (NCBI taxonomy): Eukaryota > Metazoa > Arthropoda > Insecta > Lepidoptera > Pyralidae > Acrobasis > Acrobasis repandana. The sequence goes on from OY756239.1 coordinate 13,245,110, forward strand.
TAACGTTCTCATTTTAAACTGTAAACAGTATCTTTTTATCGTTTTTCGTAATTGTTTTTATGGAAAGTAGTTCACTATCATGGACTGAACTTTCTCCAAAACTTTGGCTGGTGGTTAAAAAGTCACCCTGGATAAGGACAAATCACACTGATTGAGTAGCCCCAAAGTAAGTTAAAACTTGTGTTATGGGATACTAACTCTATAATAAATACACATACATATAAAAATTTTTCGTCCTCCCATACAAAATCCGTTTGGCTGAGCGTTGATTTGTATGGGAGGACGAAAAATTTTTATCAATTTTTGAACTTGCTCCGAAAATCTTGCAGGTGGATAAAAAGTCACCCTGAATAGATAAACACCCAACACCCAGGACAATTTGAAAAAGGCCATTTTCCAAGTACCTAAGTACTTTCGTTAATAAATCAGCTGTTAAGTACACATATACAAGAAAACAATGCACAACCTTAGCACAATGATAACTGCGATACTAAATGCGTTCAAGGGCTGCGTCATAGTCTTACTGTAAGTAAGTACACCTAACCTACCTACAATGTTTGAATAAGGTTTTCACTGCCACACGGGACTGACAAGTCCTATACCTACATCATTGACTTATTTATATTACGAGCATACCTACTATATATAATATGACTATAGTAGTAACTATGTATAGTTTTATACAAAAAGTACCTATATCATTTAGTCTCCACTGCAGGAGTACAATCCTCTACACTACCAGAGCCATACTTAGCCAGAGTAGTCAGAGGATTTAGCCTAAACTCTCCACGCTCGCCAGACGAGTTGGAGAAGTCTCATTAAGCTTTGTTTAGCTTGTGTTTCCTAGTCACTTTCTACGACATCCACGGGGAGACTTGGAGTGGTCCTATTCTACTCTGCCGAGAATCACACGGCGAATATGCTCCATTTTCACGACCCACAAATACTCTATCACGTCTTTATTCCCAGCGTAATAGAAGAGCCGTAAGACTCTTACTCTTCGTCTCCATTTTCCTTTATTTCGTTCAAATTTAATGTCTAACTCTTTTACTGTCCAAGTTACGCGACTTTGGAATGCCTTACCCGAAGACATCAAAAGTATCTCAAATAGGTTCCTTTTTAAGAGAAAAGTCCACACGCACCTTTATGTTAATTTGTTGCAGCAGAACTAATCATTATCATATTTTTTTGTATTTTATATTATGTATTTATGTATGTATGTGTATGTATGTATGTAAATGTATGTATGTGTATGTATGTAAATATATGTATCATAAAAAAATTCAACTAACTCGGAAACCGGACCGGGAAGTGGCTCAAAAACTTGCAAGATTTGACCCAAACAAATACTTACGTACCTAAATAAACAAGACAAGCTAAATAAAAGCTTCTAATAAAAAAAGATGAACGAGAATCACGATCAATCACTAATAGCATCGTGTATTGGGATGATTCCTCGAGATTTAAACGGATTCCCTCTATCGGCTTTTACAAACAGCGCGGGAAAAGAAGCAACTGTTACCTTTTTATTTTCTCCTAGACCATGGTAGAGAATGGTATTAAATAAGTTATTTCTTCTTCTTCTAAAAAGAGCTATGCTCTTGTCATTCTTGCAACATTAAATGCCGATATGAGGGAAAGAGACAAGATGGGTTTTAAGTCAGATTCTCTCTATACGAAGGTACATTCCAAGCTCTTTGAAAATAGACGCACACAGTGACGATTCTGATGTGAAGTAAGTTCTTACCTTGTTTTAATTTATCTGCACTCACTTACTAAAAATATTTTTGTTAACACTTTAAAGCAATAAGATTTAAAAATTCTTATCTGTTTGTTTGTGAGCGATCAACTCAAATGAAGACATGTAATGTAGTGATGTACTGACTGTCGATAAAAAATATCGATGATAATAATTTGCTAATAAGTATAAATTACAACAGATTTTTTTTTATTGTCATTAATTATACAAATAGGTACACTTATAAAGTAATATTACATATTTAAGTATTTATCATCTTACTTGAATAAATCGTGTATTTAACGTGAAGAAGTAAGTTGTTTTGTAAGTTCTCCGCTTCAAATGTCAAAAAAGATCTAAGAAAATATTAATTAAATAGGCACCTAGATTTGTTTAAGAAAACGTTGGAATTACATAACTACAGATTATATTTATTGTTTGCTGATGTCAAAGGTCGCATAACCCGAAGGGCATGCTGAGCGATATGGCGAGTCAAAGATTGAAACAGCCAAGCAGGAAACAGAAATGGTAATACGTTGGTTCAAATAAATAATCATTCAATTTAACGAATTTTAAAATAAATACATGCCAAAATCTAAGCTGCCAAAGATTAAGCTTATAAGTGAATATGATTTTTTATCGATGACATTTTTTTTTTTCTCCCATCGTAGTGTGGTTCCAGTTACACTCTTGGATGTTGCTCCCGAGGTCTGCTACCATCACATTAAATTTAAAAAATGTTCGTCACTTCCATCACCATGATGGAACAGTTACGATTGATAATAAAAACTAAAATTACTCACAGTATTTTGTTTGTTTTCCCAATATTGTTGTGTTCACGGCTCCACTAAACTGAGCCAAGGACTGTGTTGGTATAGTGCCAAGTCATCGGCGTTTGCTTTTGTCTGACAAATATTAGTCACGTAATACCGTGTAATTGCTGCATGCCAGGAAACTAAAATGAGGCTATAAATTACTTTTTTATTACTAGCTACTTGTGTCCACTGCTGGGCAAAAGCCTCCCCTCCCTCTTTCTACAATACAGATGGGACTGCGTCCAAAAAATGTATTTTATTTAGTGCTTCAGTTGCATTATCAAAAAATAATGGACCCATATTTTTCGGTTTATCAAAGTACCTAGTAAAAATTTACAAAGATGCAACGCGTCGGTTTTGTAGTGGTTTTGTTTTTATGTTAATGTAAACCAGATCATCATCATCATCCGAGCGTATTCCCGGTTGCATCCTTAGCGGTAACGCTTGAGAGCCCGGGGTCCGCTACCTAACCTAGGTCATTTGACGAGGTAACTGGTTTTTACACAGAGCGACTGCTGTCTAACCTCCGCACCCAAATGGTAGACCACAACCACTCCTAGGACAGGTTTAAACAAACTCTAGATGGCGTTCGCGACCCACACATTTAACGTGCCTTCCGAAGAACGGAATCATCTTTCTTTTCGGACAATCAGGTGATTCAAACCTGCAATATCCTAATCAGAATCGAAATAACTTTTCACGAATTATGCTTCCCAGTGGGATTTGAACCCACAACCTCGGGAACACAAGGCAAACGCCTTGACCACTGGACCTTCCTATGAATATCTACCCCTCCCATTGGCGGATTTGCCCTAAGGCCCAGTAGGCCCGGGCCTCGGCCATCTGGCTCTGGCTCGATTTGCCGTCCTTTATATCTATGAAAGGCGGCAAATCGAGCCAAAAAAAATCATTTCTATTTAAGCAAATTGGATTGGGATGATTTAATAAATGATTTTGCTAATAATAGACGAGTTTAGTAACACATTGTAAAACATTTATGAATAAACAAAACCTTAAACCGTTCTAAATGTTTTATTTAAATGTCCAATCATCCCTTAGGCCTCGGAAAATATTGTAAACTAGCAGCTTTTAGTTGACGTTTACCAATTTTCTGAATTAATTAAAAGTGGCCCACTTTTGTTAAAGTAAATTCAGTAATTATGTATCTAGTCTATATGATGGGTGCTGAGAAAGGGGCGGCACATGGCCTGGGGCCTAGAGCGGCTAGAACTGCAAATCCGCCACTGACCCCTTTTCACATCCAAAGCTAAAGATAGAAGGAAACCTTATTCAATCTGAGATCTGAATGACTCGATGCGATGACTCGACGAGACCACCTTCTACTTAGCTGACGAAGGTAAGGATCTGAAGAAAATACAATGTGCGTTTACATTTACGAGTTTACGTACGAGGTTACGAGTTTCATAAGTTCATGACTGCGAAAAACAACTCCGATCCACGTGAAATCGACTTGTGATAGCTTTGAAACACTTGTGATACATCTAGAATAATCCAATTTATTAACCGACTTCAAAAAAGGAGGAGGTTATCAATTCAACTGTATGTTTTTTTTATATGTATGTTTGTTACGCGATATCTTCGCCAATTGTGAACCGATTTTGATGATTCCATTTTTATTTGAAAGCCTTTACTACCAAGTTGGTCCCATTTTAATTTGGTGAAGATATGATGAAGAACTTTGGAGAAATGGAAGAAACTCCGTAAAAAAATTGAAGCCAGTTGTTTTTTTTGTTAAAAATTTAATTATTGACAGTACAATAAAGTGACAGTACTGAATTTCCTGTAAAATACTGATATGATGTAGTTTATGTTTTTGGCTGAAGATAAAACATAAAGGTTTCGTGTTTTTTAATAATGTATTACTAGCTTTTACCCGCGGCTTCGCTCGCGTATCCCTAATCCTACGGGAACAGTTCATTTTTCCGGAATGTAAGGTACCCTATATCCTTCTCAGGACTCCTAAGTATGTGTATGCGAAATTTCAAGAAGATTGGTTTAGTAGATAAAGCGTGAAGCGAGGTAACAAACAAACAATACACCAACTCACTTTCGCATTTATAATATTAGTTATTATTTTGTAATTATGATCAGTCGGCTAATATACATAATATAATTTTGTACAAGAATTACAAAAAATTATAATCAATATCGACTCGGCGCATCCCTACGAGTGACGGAACTCATCGACTCAACTCGTCTCTTGCGCAAGTCGCCTACTTTCGCCGCTGCGCAGAAATCTGTGCCATTTCGAGTATTATTGCTTGTCAAGTTTTTTTTTGCCTGTACTGTAAGTAACGCGCAGAAAAAAAACAGTCAATAGTCTGGCTAATAAACCTAAAAAAGGTACCTAAATAGGGGCGCCACTGTCTACGACAATAATTGAAAATACGCTATTTGACAAAGGTGAAGATATAGGCAAATGGCCTTGAAGTGTGAAATAAATTGTTAACTTGTAAATATGGTGATAATTTCCATATTGCTTTTCGTCATGCACTAGATAGCCCTTTAAATTATTTTATGAACTGCCGTTGACACTATTATTGGTGATCCGTCTAGATTTAAAACTTGCCGTGGACACTTTTGGCGGAGGCAAGTTTTAAAGCTAGACGGACTAATGTAAATGCTTTCAACGGTGGTTCATAAAATAATTTAAAGGGCTATTTAGTGCATGACGAAGAGCAATATGGAAATTATCTCCATATTTACGCGTTAACAATTTATTTCAAATGAGGGCGCCACTTCATGGCCATTTGCCTATATCTTCACCTTAAATGATAAAATCCCTAAAATTAATAACTTTCTTCGATCGTTTTGTGGTTTGTTTGGCCTAGATTTTGACAGTAGGCCAGCTTATAGCAGCCAAGACGATAGAGACAAAAAAACATATCAGCGTTTCTTTCACACTCACGTTGTACTGTATTTGACAGTCTCTTTCTAGCAATATCGTTGCAAGTCTAGTAGTGGTAGGACTTTGTATGGAACCAACACTGCGATCTGGAAGAAAAACGACTTTCCTATTACAAATTATCCGGTCGGCTAAGGATGCAACTTTCCCGGTTGCATCCTCAGCTATGTGCTTCGGAGCCGGAGCCCGGGGTGCGCTTCCCCAGTTTTCTCTCCAAATATTACTGTATATAGTTATAAGACCTTGTGAACTCTTACTATGCAAATAAAGAATTGATTGATTGATTGATTGATTATATACATGTCAATCACCCAAGGATGCCGCATGTCTCAAAAACCCTTTAAGCGTAATGGTGGACGGGAAGGTGGAAAAGGGAATCAAAATAGTGATAGGTTAATAGCAGTATCGCCTATTAGTTATCATGATTCGCATTTTCGTCCATTCCCTCAATCGGCTTCTGGGTGAATCCGAGTGAATGGTAATGACGATGTTAAAATGGTAATGAATGCCCGTCCTATGGTAATGATGTAATATAGGATTCTTAATATTAATATCATTACCATTACCTGTTGTCATTACCATAAGACGTTCAATCATTACCATTTTTACATCGTCATTACCATTCACGACGAACTTCTCGGATTCTCCCTTCTACGATCTGCACGGGAACAAGCAGTACATTATATATTTTTTTTATTTTCCCCCAGACCAGCATGAAAGAGCCCAGACTAGCGTGGAAGAGAATTTACAACCGGTAAACAGGTTGATTTTTCACCCCCTATATTGAAATCTTGTCATCAGAATTAAGTATAATATTAGGTCCTTACATATGAAATTGCCGCTCAGTATCAAAAAAGTGAAACAAGTTTTTTTTAATGAAATTATTATTTAATCAATCGAAGTATGCGCCGTTGTTATCGATACACTTCCGCCATTTTATAGGCAGATCATTAATACCTTTGGAAAAAAAATCCTGGAAGCGAGAGTCTATGAACTGTTTGAAGGCGGTTTTGACTGCCTCATCAGATCTATATAAATAAAAATGAATTGTTGTTCGTTAGTCTGCTTAAAACTCGAGAACGGCTGAACCGATTTGGCTAATTTTGGTCTTGAAATATTCATGAAAGTCCAGGGAAGGTTTAAACGGTGAGAAATTATGGAAAAGGGAACGGGAAAGGGCGAAACGAAGTTCGCCGGGTCAGCTAGTTTGAAATATTTTCCTTGTAAAAAGTTATCCAAATTTTTAAAAAAGTGGTAATCGGTTGGGGCAAGATCAGGAGAGTATGGTGGGTGACGCAGAGGTTCCAGTCGCAGCTCCTCTAACTTGGCGATCGTTTGATGTGCAGTGTGTGGTCTAGCGTTATCCTGAAGGAGCAGTGGGCTAGAGCAATTCATCAGTCTCGGTTGTTTAATGGCGAGCTTTTCCATCATTGTTTGCAATTGTTGGCAATACAAGTCTGCAGTAATCGTCTGGCCTGATCTCAAGAAGCTGTAGTGGATAACACCAGCACTGGTCCACCAAACACTAACCAGAATCTTCTTTTTGGTCAGTTTTCGCTTAGGGCAAGGTTTTGCCGGTTCTCTAGGGTCAAGCCATTGTGATGATCGCTTCCGATTGTCATACAGGATCCATTTCTCATCACAAGTCACGATACGGTTCAAAATCATTATTGTGGCGATTAAGCAAAGAAACGCAGCAAGCAACGCATGTTTGTTGTTTGCTTCAATCAATTCGTGCGGTACCCACTTTTCGAGTTTTTTAATTTTTCCGATTTGGCGCAAGTGGATAAGTATCGTTCTGTCACTTACGCGGAAGGCTGCTGCTAATTCAGAAGTGGTTTGAGATGGATCCGCTTCCACTATCGCCTTCAATTCTTCGTTATTCACTTGAGTATCAGGTCGTCCACGAGGCACATTGTGTAAATCGAAATTTCCAGAACGGAAACGTTAAAATCAAAAACGCACCGTTCGTTCGTTAGCGGTGCCTGGTCCATACACGTCGTTAATTCTTTGAGTCGTTTCTGCAGCACTGGTGCCACGGTGGAACTCGTATTCGTAAATACCGCGAATTTTCAATTTGTCCATAGTTGTTGTTATAGCAATGTTGAAACTCAAACAAATGATGTTAAAACAAATGAAATACGAATTTTAAAACAATATTTTTCTGGCTTTATTTCGAAATAAATTTGAATTTGGAATTCCTAATGAAACGCAAGATATTTGATTTTAAAGTTGCCAGTATTGAAAATCGGCAAGTTCATATGTAAGGACCTAATATATAATGCACAAACCCGTAACCACACCTGTATTGTACACCCTATTTATTGCAAATAAAAAATTATGTTATCTTATCTAAGAATTTTTTTTTTATCACAAATTTTTAATAAATGGCTAACTACGAGTACGAGCCCGGTAGCGGGTAGTGACATTTTTGGTATGCATTTGTCGAGTGATATCATTGGTTTTTAAAAACCACGATACATTATAAGTAGCATTTTTTATTTTACATAAAGAGTACTTTCATTGAATAATAGTAGGCTCAAAATCGCAGGTACTTGCCCACTCAAATGATTTTTGGTTTAAACTTCCTCCGTACTTACCTAGGTACTTCGGGAAGTCACTAAATAGGTAGATATTTTTTATTATGTATTTGAAACATAAAACAAACAACATTGCGATTTGTCCCTATTTATTTTAAAAAAAAATATGTAAACTACCTTCAAAACTAATTGTATCACTAGGGAAGTGTTCTATAAAAAGATGAACTTGCCACTGCACTGGCCGGCGTCCAAAGATAATGTTTCATTGACCGTGAATCCAGCGGCGGGCCGGCCGGCGCGCGCTTGGCTTGCGTTGTCGCAAGGCCAAGTTTACGGCCAAGCTGACATTTTAATAAACAGGTTTAAGTAAAGTGCGTTACCTAACTTCTAAAAGTGTAACACAGAATACCACGTCCCCGTAAGTTTACTAATACCTTGGTCGTCCTGGACCTCTTCTACCTTTAAGAAAGAGCTATGTAGACCAAATGAAAGAAAAAGCAGCGGGTCATGTCGTAGTCGTAGCATGTCAAGCACTAAAGAGTAGATTATGTCTATTAATTTGTAATACGAATTTTTCGGTTTTAACCGAAAAATTCGGCGCATGCTCCACCGACAAGAGCCACTAAGCTCTTAATTATGAAGTAATATGTATTACAAATTAATACAGACATAAGTACAAGGTACTAATTTATTTTTTTTAACCGTGGACGAACTTTGTATCTATGTTTTAACCAACCGTCTAAATTAACTTGGCATTGACGGAAGAGATAGAGGCAACTTATTTCCGTCTTATTATAAAAGTTATATAATTCAATAATATTAGAATGATTATTACATAACAATACATAAGTAAATAAATTAAACTAAAACCTAATATACTAATTCAATAAATAGAAAACTATAGACTAAATTTATAACTAGATAAAAGTAAAACATTATACCTATTATATAAAAAATTGACCCCAAATTACTACATTCACAGAGAAAGAGCAAACAAATAAATCTTCTACTTCGTGAGAAGTCCGCCTACAAAATTTTATTGGCAAAGAATAATATGTATGAATTTGCTTTATAAATTTAAGTGTCGTACTGAATTTCGACAGTTAATTATTTCGACACAGTCCCAATTTCGAAAAACAATAGTTCGACTACTCATTGCTTCAACAGAACATATATTCGACTAGCATTAGTCCAACAGAACATACTCCAACAACACACACCTTCGAATAAAGATGTGGTCGCTCGAGTAAGATCACATCACTTGACTGCTGACAGTTCAGCAGTCAAGTGTAGTAAACCCATGGAAATACAACAGAATAGAAGCTATTCTAATTATTATTTTTTTGTATTCAAAAACTGGCCTCCAGAGACCCTTTTTACGCCGATTTATATGGAACTTACGAGTCATCTATGTACATAATTTTTAAGAGCTATGCTCTTGTCGGTGGAGTATGAATTCTCTTCCATTTGTCTCTCTCATCCGCCTGCTGTTTCACTTCGCTGTACGAGACGTCGCGACGTTCACCTTCTCCTTTATCTGTCTCATGTAGCTATACCTCGGTCTTACTGGTCCTCTTTTTACGAGTCAATAACTGAACTACCAAAATATTTACTGTTATTGTATATAATTTGAATGACCTTATTTATAACAAAAATATTCAGAGTTCTGAACAAAATCCCACGCCAAAACAAAACCCAGCCAGTGACGAATCGCGGTGAAATTGGTATTGTCTGAATTAACATTTTAGCCATTTCACGGTTGTTATGAAAACGTCAGATTTTTCATACGTTTTCGCGACTTCAGTTTCAGTACCATACCATGTCATCTACGAGATGGATCACGCCGTTCTTGAAACAAGTGAGTCATTACAAGTATTTATTTAATTTCACCCGTTGTCTGTGTCCGTAATCAAATCTTGCAAGCTAAATGAGACGCACTTCCGATTATTCGATCGAGCTGAAATTTCACATACCTACTCATGAAAGTTGGGTGACAATGCAATATTATAGGTACCAATGACCTGATCTCATGATAGAGCCGGAAGGCGGCCACGAATCTCTGTGATAAAACAACATAACCCCACCGAGTTTGGGCTCAATTGTTTCGTCTTAAAGTGTTCCTTTAAACTATTTAACTAATTCATTGTGTAGATAAAAGATTTCTTTTAACCGACTTCAAAAAAGGAGGAGGTTGTCAATTCGACTGTATGTTTTTCTTTTAATTTATTTTCTATGTATGTTTGTTACGCGATATCTTCGCCAATTGTGAACCGATTTTGATAATTCTTTTTTTATTTGAAAGCCTTTACTAACATGTTGGTTCCATTTTAATTTGGTGAAGATATGATGAAGAACTTTGGAGATATGGAAGGAACTCCTAAAAATATTGAAGTCGGTTGTTGTTTTTGTTAAAAATTTAATTATTATTAAAAATATTTTTTTATTTAATTGTTTTATACAACTACGTGTAGTTAAGTGTCGTAGTCATAGTGTTTTAACAAGTTTTTATTAAGCTGGCCCTGTGTTGGTTGTTGTTTTTTTCTTGTTATTCGGGTCAAAGTTATATTTGAGCCACTTCCCGGTTTTAGAAATGCGGCAGCTTTGCCGATTCGGCGGCGGCGTTCTGTCGCTCTCTCTTGCTTTAGCAAATGAAGGTTCTGAGCGGCAGAAAAGGATAGCAACATAGCAAAATGCTGTTCCGTGCTGACAGATGTGTCCCAACTTTGAACTTTAACAAACTACATTGCAGTGTGTGGTGACATCAGGGGTATCCCTCAATATGGCGTCGAGCGGCATGGTGATGGGGTTCACCACGGGGTTGCTGTCACAGCTTAAGGAAGAAGACTCCAGTATACCCATAAATGACGAAACCGGTTCTTGGATCGGTAAGCTTGGATATCGCACTGACGTAGCTTGCCCTAGAAGAAGAATATTCGAGAAGAATGTTCCAGAACAGTCTGCAGTAGAACGTTTCAGAACATTGCGGAATGTTCTGGAAGGATGTAGAATAATCTTGAAGTATGTGGAATGTTCGAGAAGGATCCCGAGTAGACACAGGTCACAGTCATTCCTTCTAGTAGAGCATTCTAGGTTGGGTTAGGTTTCTAGAAATGTCTGGGTACCTACCTAGACAGGCGTTTTTTAAAGGCGACACATTACTAGCCATGCCAATTTTATACAATACAATACAAAAATCTTTATTGCACCAAATAAAAAACAATAAAAAATTACAAAGTTTACGGAACTTATAAATAAATAAGGTACAAGAGGCGGCCTTATCGCCGAAGCAATCTCTTACAGGCAACCATAAAGAGAAGGAGTGCGAGTTATGTAATGAGAGTTATGAACGAGAAGAGTTATGTAAACTTTCAGTGACATAACTTCTCCATAACTTTCTTTCTACAATTGGCTGTTTTGACTTGAAGTGTTTGGTAAGTAACACATCACTATTTTCGGTCTTGCAACCCTAGACCGTCCGCTCAAGGCCGCAAAACCCAAAATGCTCTGCCTACCCCATTAGAGATAAAGACGTGATAGTGTGGTTGTGTGTTGTGAAGCCGTGTGGTTCCCGGAAGAGTAGAATAGAACCACTCCAAGTCTTCCCGTGGATGTCGTAGAAGGCGACTTAGGAACACAAGCTAAACAAAGCTTATAAACAGCGATGAGACCTCTCCTCTTACGATATCTAGAGAATAGATAGAGTGGCATTATTCTAGACAGGAAACACACGGCACTATCATCATCATCATCTCCTCGGTACTTCTCTAATTTAGGGTCGGCTATGTCAACTGCTTCCACTTCTTTCAGTCATTCACCATACTTACCCCCCGTCCCTTAAAATCTGTCCACACACTCTCTTTCCACGTCTTCCTCTATTTTCCTATACCTCTACAGCTACTTAAGACCCCGTTAGTTCAGAGCCAAGAATACTGTAAGTGCTTTTAAAAATTACTGTAAATAAATTACTGCAGTTCATTTATTTAAAATGTTACATAGGAATCTTAAGCCTTTTCTACAGACACCCACAATATCCAAAACTCGATTGACCATTTTGTATGTCTTTACATGTATTGCGAGTGAACCCATCTCGCCTTAACTGATGCACTATCCTCATCGCCAGCCAGGCGTTTGGCATCCCTCTTCATGAAGCTATATCCATAGCCGTGAGCCATCGTTTGACAAAGTCAAACGATGGCTCACGGCTTTTTATCTGATATAATTACCACTGACAGGAATTTTGAAGACTGAACTGTAACTTTTTATTTCAGCGGCTTCTCCTGGCTTCACTCTACTGCTAGGAAATATCATAGTCCCAGTAATGATGTCCCGCTGGGGGCGGCAGACCACGAACCTGATTGCTATCGTTCTCCAAATCGTGGGCTGGCTGTGCATATCTGCAGCAGACACCCTCACAGTTCTCATCACAGCGAGGTCTATCCAGGGCCTTGCTTTGGGAATGACCATAGTCATCGGACCTATTTTGATAGGAGAATACAGCAGTCCTCAATATCGAGGAATATTCCTGTTGAATATATCAATAATAACGTCATTTTCTGTCTTGATCGTCCACGCTTTGGGGTTATATTTTCATTGGAAAGTCACTTCCTTGATTTTTGCGATCGTAATGTTTGTAGATTTGCTGATAGTGATATATTCTCCAAAATCTCCTAGTTGGTTAGCTAGTCAGGGAAGAATTGAGGAGACTCGAAGAAATTTTAGGTGGTTGAGAGGTAATGATGAGGACAAGGAATTGCAGAAAATGATAACTAACAGTATGAAGACGACCTCGAGTTCTGGAAGCAAAACTTTACTGATCAGAATTAAGGAAAAGTTGGAGTGTTATAAAGCTATTGGGAGGAGAAAAGAGTTTTACAAACCAGTCATTATAATGATCCATTTGTATACATTAGGTCAGTGGGCTGGAATCAACATAATGTCAGTGTATACTGTTGATATTTTCAAGCATATTGTCGGACAATGTGACTCCCCAGGATATGTAATTGCTCTGGATGTCCAAAGAGTTTTATCAACAGCTGTAGCTTTGATCATTATCAGGAAAACAAAACGAAGACTAATGTTGATAATTACAACTTCTATAAACATTGCTATTTTATTACTTACAGCTGGGTATACTTACGCTAAAGAGACGGACACATCCCTGGATCAACCATTAGTTGGATTAATCCTGATACACCTGCACATGTTTTCAATTTCAAGCGGGAGTTTGCCGATGCCATTGGTAATATCTGGTGAAATATTTCCTCATGACGGGAGAAGTTTAGCGGGAGGAATTAGTATCCTATTCTTTTCTCTAAGCTTCACTCTGGTTGTAAAAACATTTCCTCTCTTTATCCGAACTTTAGGTGTCCATGGGAGTTACTTGATTTATGCTGGTGTGACAGTTTATACGTTAGTAGTAGCCGCTGGTTTTCTTCCTGAAACAAAAGATAGAACGCTTCAGGATATAGAAGATGAGTTTAAAGGGAAGACGATTGAAGAGAAGCCTATGCAGAACATAATGTTAAGTGACCAATGTGATAATACTGTCAATTCTAAGCTACTCAATAAAGATATAGCATAGAAAAAAGTCTTTGGTTGCAACTTTTTCAACGACCTCTAACTTAGACTCTTATGTATTCTGTGCTCTAATCACCACTCAGACTGATGATTAATATTGACTAAAAACCATAGTCTATGAAGCACGCGCACTTTAACTTACGTTTAATTTGTCTATGAAGCAATAGCCTAAATTATTCTAAGGGGCTGTATGTGGTCACCTCAACCAAACCATACTGCACCTCGTCTCATGCATTTGTGCTGGACCAGTTTGGAGGACTTCGATCCACATCAGGGGCAAAATATAGTTTTCGAGTCAATCCACACGAAAAGATAAATACTAGAATTTCGTTTCAAAGACGCAAACTTTATAAATAAAACAGTCTCGATGTTTTGCAGACGTCACGTCACCACAATGTTTTGTAATAAATGTTTCATGCTGCTTCGCCACGCACGTGATATTGTAGGGACTTCTCATTATGGCGTTAATAAATGCTGCATTATGGGTCCTACTTCATCATCATACATTCATTCATTTATATCTGCCAAAGAAATTCTACAGCAAAAGATATTCCTTTGAGGAACGTTAAATACATTACTTTTTACCTAAACTTGGGGCCTATTTTTTTACCTAAACTTTAGAGCCGAGACCAATGCTTCGCTGAAGCGTTCTTATCCATGGCCACCAAAAAAAACTAAGCTTGGCAATCAACATGCGAGTACAGCTGGGTGACCTATTGACATGCCCAAAAATTTATGGTTGTTTTGGCGCAAATTAGAGAAGGCTTCTTCCCTGAAGAAAACGGTCAAGTGTCTCCTCCTTCTTCCGGAAACACTTGGCGAAGTTGTTTCATCAGAAGAAGTTCTTTCAAGTTCAGAACATTTACTTCAAAAGCGGCATGACATCCGTATGTAGCTAAGTGTCCACGTTGCAGTGTCAAGCAACATTGAGAGCTACGAAATTATGATAAAAGTCATAACTGGTTTGTCATCGAAATAAGACGGCGACTATCAGACAACTGGCGTGTTATTTTATGGGTTTAAGGTCCACGAGACCTCTCCAATCTGTCTGGCCAGCGTGGAGAGTGAAGGCTATATCCTCTGGCTACTCTGGTAACACAGATAGGGTCGTGCTCCTGCAGTGGGGACAAAAAAAGACCTGATGATGATATTGATGATAAAGCTCCAGTATTCAAGGATGTTTCGAGTGTACTACATGAAGAAAATTCTTGGTTGTGTGAACCGCTTTACTTACTCCAAGAAATGACCAAGCCGGTGCAGTAAATAGAAATATTTACATAATTTTTTGGGGATGAAGTGGTCAGCTTTTGAGTTCATTTACTGCAAGCCGTCTTCACTCAAAATTTCGCTCAAACTTGGCGTACCAATATTGATTTTTGGGAATCTTTCTCACCCTAAATTGTGTGTGACAGAAATTAGCGTTTTTGGCGCAGTTGTGGAAATTTAAACTTCAACATTGATTTTTATAGATAATACAATACCTACATATCCCGGAAAAAGTATTATAATGTACTTGTTATGTAATAAATAATTATTTTATTGTCAAATGCCGTATTGTGCTACCGTGACTTCGAATCGCCCCGCAGAATAAATATATTTCCCTGTTCATTGTTTCAAAGTGACGAGGAAGAGTCTCATAATTTTAATAATTATTTTGCATTTGGAAAGGCTTGTGGTGCGGCTTCCGTGTTGGATTCCATGAACTGCCCTGGCCCAACACCTTTCATGACCATGGTCATTCAGGTCATGTCTCTTCCACGTCCTACTGTACTATTCAACTTCATATTGTGATTAAAATGCAAAAGTTTGGAAAAAAGGGTTTTTGATATATGGATGGATAAATGAATATTATAAAACCGTCTCTCTTTAAAAAATTATCATCATCATCATCACGTCTTTTTAGGGTTCCGTACCCAAAGGGTGCAAACGGAACCCTATTACTGAGACTCCGCTGTCTGTCCGTCTGTCACAGGGCTCTATCTCTTGAACCGTATAGCTAGACACTTGAAATGTTCACCGATTATGTATTACTGTGGCCGCTATAACAACAAATACTGAAAATAAAAAAAGTTAAAAATTAAAGGGGGTCGCCATACAAGAGAGTGTTTTTTTAGCGTTTTTAACTAGATTTTTATAATGGCATTAACTAGATACTTGAAATTGACACAGATTATGTATTACTGTAGCCGCTATAACAAGAAATACTTAAAATTAAAAAATTAAAAATTAAAGGGGGTCGCCATACAAAAAACGTGTTTTATTTTGCGTTTTAAAACATTGTACGGAGATACGGAACCCTTCATGTACGAGTCCGACTCGCACTTGCCCGTTTATTTAGTCTCCACTGCAGGAGCACGACCCTCTCTGTACTACCAGAGCAATATATTAGCCAGAGGATTTGGCCTACACTCTCCACGCTGGCCAGACAGGACGGAGAGGTCTCATTGATGTTTATTATAAGCTTTGTTCAGCTTGTGTTTCCTAAGTCACCTTCCACGACATCTACGGGAAGACTTGGAGTGATCCTATTCTACTCTGCCGGGAACCACACGGTTTAAAAAAAAATGTGTGGTACAAACAAACAAAGAGATAAGTAACCACCTCACACCACTATACTTTTTGTGTGCATAATGACACTGTGTAGCATGAATTATTGCTAACCTATCAACACTAAGTTTTACCTGTGTAAGAATTACTTCTTCATATAATACACACCTGCACACTACTGTTACTTTGCAAAGCCTGTGAATCATAAGTCATAACAATAGCAAGCAGGAACTAGTATTCGTTATTTTACACATTTGGTTTCAACTGTCTGTAGCTCAGTGGTCAAGGCATCCAGTGCAATGATGTCTTAAGCTTAAGTGATCGAGTTCGATCCTCGCCCCCATGATCTTAAACGATTTTGTTATTTTGTCATTTCGTTTATAATAACGAAAAAAATATTAAGTTTTAGAGTTGCCTGCTTGTCGGGATAGAAATAGTAGTTGGTTAAAATATTGGTTTAGCTGCCTATACTACCCACAATTACATATATTTAGACTTGGTAAAAAGTGTAAAGTTGAGGGTAACTAAGATGCTCTGTATGATGTATGCGTGTATTAAACTTGTTCCATTCGCCTTTGAATAGTATCTCACTATAGCCACTAGCTCATTGCGATTTGGCATTTCTCATTCTTAGATTTCGTTCTCTGAGTGCATTATTTTGTGAGCAAGATGGATACTTTTCACTTAAGTGTTTTAAAAAGGGCTGAGATCATAATTCTATATGAACAAAATATTCCTATTAGTGAAATCGCTAGACGTTTAATGATATCGGTAAGTGTTATTTGATATTTACTTAGGCAATGAATGTATCTCATTGTTTGTGAAGAATACTTTGTTTGAATGCTTATAATAACGATAATCTTTATTATAAGTATAAAATTAGCAATCAAGCGTCCTTGGTTATAATAGCTACCTTATTAAAATTGAAATGCCTTGTCGATGTTGGTTGTTATCAACTGTGTCATTGAAATGTTTCAGATTAAGTAAGAAATAAATGAAAGTAAAAATTAAAATAATAATCCGAATTAAAATTATTATTAATTTAATTATTAATTAAAATTACTATCTATTTAATTATATTATACTGAGTCTAACAAAATATACTGAAACTATTTTAAGGGTGAATTTAGTCCATGATACTAAACAACTTTCCCCAAGGAACATACATCGAAATATAAAAAAGGATTTTTGTTGTTTTGTTGATCCGAGTTTGCATGGAAAGCAAAAAATATTTTTCATATTTCGATAAATGTTCCTTGGGGAAAGTTGTTCAGTATCATGGACTGAATTTAACCTTAAAATAGTATCAGTATATTTTGTTAGACGTTATACATAATTATTAATGACTTCTAAAATCATAAACAATATAAATTTAAAAAATTTAATATTTTATTTTTATTTTAAAGCATAATCTCTTAAAATATTATATTTAAATTGATTAAAAATTAATTTAAAGATCTATTTAAATAGGAAATTCTGACCAGGAAATATATGAGCTTACAAATTTTTTATCTGTTGTTATCTATTAGCATAGGCTAAATTAGTATACTTACATAAGGCCTACACGCACTTACGCTGCGCGGCGCGACAAATATAGTTTATATGAGTTTGTATGGAGATGGAGCAAGACGCACTAGAGCGACGCGGCACGCAACTGCGCGATGCGACGCACTCCATACAAACTCATATACACTATATTTGTCACTCAGCATAAGTGAGTGTAGGCCTTTAATCGTAAAATAACAATAATATAATAACACTTATTTATGATATTTTTTTACAGAGACGAACCGTTAAATTATGGGTGCATCGATATGCAGACTCAGGTAGCATAGATCGTCATCGGCCTGGCCCAAAAGGCTTATGCTACACCGATGCCTCCCGCCGTCATCGAGACAGTCGCTGCGCATTTACAAGATCCGTTCAAGACCACGCGCTCAACGGCCACCGCGGAAGGAGTTTCTCTCCAAACAGTGCGAAACCATTTGCGTGCCGAGGGATTACGATGTCGTAGACCAGCAAAAAATTTTTTTCTGAATGATACTCACAAGCGCGAGAGATTAAAATTCGCAAAAGATTTTGAAAACTTCGACTGGTTAAACAATGTTGTTATATTTACGGACGAAAAAACTTTTAAATCGGACAAGGATGGACGAAAAATATTGTGGAGGAAAACCGGTGAACGCTACAATGAAGCTAACGTTCTTCCATGCCGAGCCAGCGGTCGCATCACTTTAGGTTACTGGGGCTGGATGTCGTCAATGGGTCCGGGTGAAATAGTGGAAGTAGGGGGTCGTATTACAAGTCAAGGTTATTTAGATATTTTACAAAACGTAATGTTGCCAACTGTGCGTGTCGTATATCCACATGAACATATATATTTTGTTCAAGATAACTGCTAAATTCACCGCGCACAAATCGTTCGTGATTGGCTTAATACCCAAGAAAACTTAACTGTTATTGATTGGCCTGCTAAAAGTCCCGACATAAACCCCATTGAAAATTTATGGGGTCAAATGGTGTTAAATTGGGATTCAGCTGATGTTAAGACTAAGGCTAATTTACAAGAATTAGTTTATTCAACATGGGAGTTAATGCGGGGCATTGATATGTGTTGGAATATGGTTGCTGGCATGGGAGATCGTCTACAGGAAATTTTAAGAAGAAATGGATCACCAATATGTTATTGAAACCTTTACAGGGTCTTCTGGCCTTGGCCTCTGTCTACCCGTAAGGGATAAAGACGAGATTAATGTGTGTATGAGTATATCACCTACTTACTAAATTTTATCAACTTATCTGTTTTTGAATGTAGCAAAAAGGATTGATTCATATTGAGAGATGTTTATTGTTATATAAGTTTTACCGTGCGTGACTTTAGGTAACATGTTTATTCTCTCACTAAAATCTGACCTTTGTAAAACATTCTTTCATTATTTCGTCCATTCTTGTCTGACTTTGAAGATAGGTGAAACATATGGTTAATAGCATCTCTATTATATCGTTTAATAAATAATTGGGTCAAACATTTTTTAGTTATCTGCCTATAAATTTTACAAATGTGTATGATTGTTAAAAAAAAGTTACACTACCTACATTATTCATTTGTTATTATTTTATGTCTGTGCCTACTTACACATCATTTCATACATATGTTTCATTGTAACATAATATGTTTAGATAGTTATGAAAGTTGTAAATTGTGCATTTTTCTTTGAATAAATAATAGTTTGTTTAAAATAAACTTTTTACATTTCCTCGCTTTGTTTTTCTAAAACTTTACCCAATATATATCTTAATTTATAACGAAATCTTTAGATTTCTTCTATTTATAGAAGAGAAAATAAGAAAAAAAAATAACAAATATAAAATTAACTCTCATAGGGGACCAGAATCGAACCAGTCGACATTTCATATTATTTGGTCTTCGTTCACTGTTTCGCCACTCGAGCTTCATACTTAATTTGCGAAATTATTGCTTATATTTAAACACTAAATGTATAGTGTTGACAGACGTTATAGTGTGCGTCATACAAAATATAATTACCTACACGTGTATTAAATGAAGTTCATTGGTTGTAATGATCCTGTGTGAGTGATCATGACAAGCACACATAGAAAAGGGGTGGATACTTAATTTTAAGTTTATTTGTACTAATTATGCGAATGATAAGAAAACCATCTTTATTTTATCAGCTATGCAAAATTTGTCTTTTTATGCAGTAGAGGTCTAAACTCTAAAGTTACTCGTATATACAAGTCAGAAAAATTGTCTTTATTAAAACGTTGATTCTTTACGCGATAGCGGTATTATCCGTTTTATCGTAGAACTTCGGTGTTTTGATACCTAGATAATTTTACACAAAAATAATAAATCACTGAGCTGAAAACTGAGGAAAAAATTACAGCCCAAAATCTTGTTCAGCCCAAAAAAAAACTTCCATTCTGATCTGGGAGAAATAAAAAAACTTTGAATGTACCTACGAGCTGCTTTTCTTCCCGCGTACATCGTAAAAGCCGATCGAGGGAATAAGTTAATAGGCGATACGGCTAGCAACCCATCACTATTGTGATCCCTTTTTCCACCTTTTCGCCCGCCATCACACTAAAAGTGGCCTTTGGGTCATGCGACCCTCGGCTCTGCTTAGAGCTGAGACCCAAAATGCTCAGTCTGCCCCATTAGGAATTAATACGTAATAGTATGTGTAGTAAGTAGGTATGTGACTTTCTCCGTGGTCCAGTGGTCAAGGCGTTTTTGCCTTATGATCCGGAGGTTTTGGGTTCAAATCCCACAGGGATGCATACATATTTTGTGAAAAAGTTGTTTCCAGTCTGGTTAGGATATTGGTTAGGATACAAGTAACGTAGGGTGGCTAGGTGGCTAGCGTATCCGCAAAATAAGCATTTTGCGGATTTGATTGATTTAAAATCCAATTACTGAAGGTGAATATCAAGCATAGGTGGCGCCCGCATTTGAAAAAAATTGTTAGCGCGTCAATTTGATGAACATTTCCATATTGCGTAATGTTAGGAGTTTCCTTACCCGAGACAGAATCAGAGTGAGTCAGATTCCCATACAAACGTAGTCTACGTTTTATTTTAAAACGAAATGTCAGATTTCGGTAAAAAATTGTAACTTTTAAGATACAAATATTTCCCTGTTTTTAGGAAGAGAGTAAAAGAGTATTATCTTTCCTTAAGGCCGTACCTGAATTTTCCGAGGTCCAGTGCTGCCCCCATTTAGCTTTACCACGCACATTTGCGAAAAACGGCCACTTTTGGCAAATGTGCGTAGTAAAGCTTAACGTTGTCATTATAAACTGTAAACAGTAGTTCATAAAATACTTTGAAGGGTTATCTAGGACTTGGTAGTAGCAAAATTTTAAATAATGTCTCCGTTTTCTTTGAAATTATTTATTTTAAATGGGGGCAGCACTGGACCCCGGAAAATTCAGGTACGGCCTTAACGTAATAAATAGTATACCTATATACTATGTATGTATATGTTTATAGTTAGGTATTTATATGTATATGTATTTATGTATAATATGTGTGTATGTTTATGAATATGTATAAGTACTTATCGTTTCGCCTACTACCTGTTTTCTTCAATTTTCCTCTCCTGGGTCTGCTGGAAGAGATTTCTTATGAAATAAGCAGTACCTATGTACTCTATTTTCTTACTTTGTACGTTCCTTTGTTTGTATGTTGTGTACATGAATTTGTAAATAAATAAATATTGCATATACCTATCTAGGGTTATAATTGGTTTTCAATTCAAAAGTTCAATTCAAATATAGCTAAAAACCACCGCAAGGGAACGTGATTTCACGTTAAAAAGCCGTATCGAATACGGTCAATACGTTCGAGCGCTACGATGCCACAGACAAACAGACCGACAGACATTAGCGTCAAACACAGTTAAATATTATTGACAACTCATTTCGCGTCACGGGCCGGCATAAACAGGACTTTCGTATGACTCATTGACGAGACTCAAAGTCAAAGTCATTAAAATTATATTAAAGGTCATTTTATTATTTTTAGTGCAAAAGCTAGAGATTTTTTACGGACCCGTTTTTTGCTGGGATAGATACGTAAATTAGGTTTAATTTTCAGTGTAAAGGCCGTACCTGAATTTTCCGGGGTCCAGGGCTGCCCCCATTTAAAATAAATCATTTCCAAGAAAACGGAGACATTATTTCAAATTTTGCTACTACCAAGTCCTAGATAACCCTTCAAAGTATTTTATGAACTACTTATTACAGTTTATAATGAGAACGTTAGGCTTTACTACGCACATTAGCCAAAAGTGGCCGTTTTTCGCAAATGTGCGTAATAAAACTAAACGTTCTCACTTTAAACTGTAAGCAGTAGTTCATAAAATACTTTGAAGGGTTATCTAGGACTTGGTAGTAGCAAAATTTTAAATGATGTCTCCGTTTTCTGGCCGTACCTGAATTTTCCGGGGTTCAGTGCTGCCCCCATTTAAAATACATCATTTCAAAGAAAACGGAGACATCATTTAAAATTTTGCTACTACCGCCCTAGATAACCTTTCAAAGTATTTATGAACTGCTGTTTACAGTTTAAAGTAAGAACGTTAAGCTTTACTACGCACATTTGCGAAAAACGGCCACTTTTGGCCAAACGTGGCCGTTTTTCGCAAATGTGCGTATGTGGGCAGCACTGGGCCCCGGAAAATTCAGGTACGGCCTTAAGATTATTAATCGTAGCACAGAATAAGAACCAGTACTCACGTAGTAATTCCAGATTGTATTGCTGCGTGGTTTCCGACCTAGAATAGGACCACTCCATCTCTTCCTGTGGATGTCGTAAGAGGCGACTAAAGGACAAAACACTTACATCTTATGCAACAACTGCATTCCCAAGGAGGGTCAACATCGGGTAGCGGGCGGTTGTAAAACCTTTTGCACGAATGCATTTCCAAGGAGAGTTGACGTCAGCCAAATCATTATTCAGCATGGAAAGTAATAACAGACTCACATGCTGCCCCGTCCCCACGTCAATTAGGATAAGGTGGGGAAGAAGTTTCCAAAATGTATTTAATTTCTTTGTAGGTAGGTACTAGACACGATTTGTACCTTTGAATTTGTATTCGTGTACGTAAATTAGGGTTCCGTACAAAAAATTAAAAAACGGAACCCTTATAGGATCACTCGTGTGTCTGTCTGTCTGTCCGTCCGTCTGTCACAGCCAATTTTCTCCGAATCTACTGGACCAAATCAGGTGAAATTTGGTAGGATGGTGTAATCCCATGACCCAAACACAGATAAGCAAAGTAAATATTTTTTTTTTTAAATAATGGTCAAACCTTGCTGTGTCATATATCAAATAAATAGGGCTTGTTATGAGGATCTCAAATATATTTTTGTTATTATTTTAAAATAAATAGTTTTCATTTTATTCATGAAAGAAGACGAAAATTGACCATCCCCCCCTGATCTCTGAAAGTACTGAGCCTAAAATTTTGAAAAAAATACAAAATATAGTTCATTGCTTGTAGATTACAGGGAAACCTATGAAAAGTACGGAACCCTCTTCACGCGAGTTTAACTTGCACTTGACCTTGATTATTTTTCAACTAACACCACTCACTTCATGTGAATATCGTGAGGATACCTGAACAATAATTCATAATGTGTAAATAATGACTGTTGTCATGTCACTAGCTAGCTGACAGTCATGTGCTACGTCAGCTGCCTTTAGGCAGCTCTATTATCCAGTTTCAGCCTACGATAAGAAGAAAATCAACTTTTCCCAACGGGATCTGTGGGATTAATCTCGCATTTCTCTTGATGGAATCTCGAAAAGATTGAGATTTTTATAGGTTTTTTTAGCTATTCATTTATTAGAAATTACATTTAAACATATAGGTACATCTTTGAAATTAACAATTATACTAAAATTTAAAAAATAATAATAATAATAACTGTTACCTACTCAAAAATTCCGCCCCGGATAGTACCCGGCTCAAAGGTACCCATTACGCTAGCTGCGTTGCCTCTCTGAATAGCAATGGATATCCTTTGGACCAGGTACCAACCTGAACGTTTGTCATAACCGCGGTTCCGCAAACGGCGCCCTATTTCACTAAGAAAGCCTTTGGCTTCAGGACACCATGGGCCAGCAGTTTCTAAATGACTGGAACAAAGTCATATTTGGATGTTAATTAAGAATATTTGGTACACTTTTGTCCGGCCGCCGCACGCGCAGCCTTATAATATTGAGATAGGACGCCGCGTAGGTACTCAAACAAGCGGCGTCCCACAACAAACTGCGTCCCCTCTGCCACGGGATTAGTCAAGCCGTCTGGTCGTTTACCATCTGTCCTGGAGAGTCCTGGAGGCTCCAATTGACACGGTATATTTGTCAATATGAGCTATTTATGTCACATAGTTGGGCCAAAGCCTCCTCTTTTTGCTTCTAATCACTTCTATCTTCAGCTGTTTCCCTGCATTTGTCAAAAACGGACAACTAGTCTCTCCATTTTATCCTAGGTTACAGAAGTTACGGATCCTTACAAAGTAAGGCTCAACTCGCACTTGCCATAAAGATACCACGGTTTTCTACCAGCATGACGATATAAAAATACTTTTTCGCCTGACTACCTCAGTCGCGGATCGACACGCATAGCCAGTTATTGACATATTAAAAAAATAATACTCAAAGTTATACCAATTTAAAATTTAAACAAAACATACATTTTTAAATAAATAAAAACGAAGATTTGAATAGGTAAAACGAACGCTAATAAAAGTAAAAAAAAATAAACATTTATTCGTCATCAACATTTTTTTAAAACCTTTTTTCTAATAAAAAATGTTATCATCTAACCAAAACTGGATATTCTTATAAAAATAAAACAAAACAAACTACCTACTTCGCGATCTCGCGATGTAATATGCATACCTGACAATAGTTTGAGTTGTAGGTATATTGTGAATCTAAATACCTATGCTTTGTCATCTATAAAGTGTAAAAATCATATTTTCGTCGTGCTAGAATTTGGATAAATATAATGCCGCAATGAATAACACCCTTTTTGAAACAGGTGAGCATACGAATATTCTTTTTCTATAAAATAAGGGTTTCGGAAAAAAAAAAAATCTGTACAAAAATAAGCTTTTATTGTGAGGCCTACTAATCAAGACAAAAACTCAGTAGGGTTGCGTCGTTTTATTACAGGGTTCCTATAGCCACCTTCCAGCTCCATCATCAGATCAGCTTCTTGTTATTTTAATATTGCATTGTCATCTGATGTACATTAGCATACAAAATTTTATATCAATCGGAAACCGGGAAGGGGCTCAAATTTAACTTACAAGATTGCAAGAAGCTAAATAAAAACTTGTAAAAACACAACTTATCTTAAATTAATTAAAAAAAACAATAACCTATGTCAGTCGGGGTGATGTATGGATTCTAAAGATACTCATACATCCAAATCTGTTACAAATTTTGCCGAAACTGACATGTCGTTTCAAAATAAAAGCTAGACCACGTTTACAATTTTAAAAAGATTGCAAATGTTACACTAGGGTAACATACATACATACTATTACGTCAGAGACATTTTGACCCTTACGGCTCTAAGTAGACAGAGCCAGGGCCGCAAGACTTAAAAGTCACAACTTGCGTGAAGCGTGGGCGAGAAGGTGGAAAATATAATCAAAATATTGCGGGAAACGGCTACTTTTGGCAAAAATGCTAAGAAAAGTTTAACGTTGTCACTAAACTGTTTACAGTACCTAGTTCATAAAATACATACATACAAAATTTTTAATTAAATCTCCGGTTCCTTTCAAATAATTTATGGAGGCAGCACTGGACCCCGGAAAACCTTATAACCCTGTATAACGTGTAATCGACATTTGCGTGAAAAATAAATAATAATAAATCACTTCACTCAAGATCACTTGAAATTAAAAAAAACAGTCAAAAAGAAAAAAAAGCAGTAGCACTGCGGGAGTGCCGACAATAGTGAAAACTTGAACAAGGTGGTTTCGGTTACGGTAACAGTGTCGCGAGTTCAATTGTTTTTTGTTTTTTCCCATCTTAAAAAAAGCCCAACGCGCCTCACGAAGATTTCACTTCAAAATGAGACAGGACCAAAGGGACTCCAATAAAAAAAGGAATTTGCCTATCATTACCAAGCTAGCCAGGGTTGGCGATCGCAGTAGATGGTACATAGAGTCGTTTACCTAAGTAGTAAAATAAATAAATAAATAACAATGTTTGTTTACCTTGTTGTAGGTATAGGATGGAGGACTTTGATTTTAAAGCAAACATATTTGACATGCTTCACTATTGGTATCTGCAGATAATTTTGTAAATAAATAAATACTTAGATAGGTAAGGACAATTCACGCTGATTGAGCTAGCCCCAAAGTAAGTTTAAACTTGTATTATGGGATACTAACTCAACGATACTATATTTTTTATATAAATACATATATAGATAACGCCCAACACCCAAGACATTTACACGAAAAGCGGCCAAGTGCGAGTCGGACTCGCCCATATAGGGGTTTCGTAGTAGCAAGTAACATTTTACGATTTATAACGTACTAGCAGTCCACCCCGGCTTCGCACGTGGTACACACATAGCCTATGTCACTCGGGAATAGTGTAGCTTTCCAACGGTGAAAGAATTTTTTAAATCGGCCCAGTACTTTTTGAGCCTATTTATTACAAACATACAAAAATAGGTACTAATCTTTCCTCTTTATAATATTAGTATAGATTAAAAAAAATACTTACTAGATCTCGTTCAAACCAATTTTCGGTTGAAGTTTGCATGGTAATGTACATCATATATTTTTTAGGGTTCCGTACAAAAAATGAAAAAACGGAACCCTTATAGGATCACTCGTGCGTCTGTCTGTCAGTCCGTCTGTCACAGCCAATTTGCTCCGAATCTTCTGGACAGAATCAGGTGAAATTTGGTAGGATGGTGTAATCCTATGACCCAAACACATATGTGCAAAGTAAATAAATATTTTTTTAACATAAGTCATTTTCGGGGGACTAGTTAGGACTTTAAAAAAAAAGTTTTGCAATCTTTACTATGCAATATATCAAATTAAAGGCTTTGTTATAAGGATCTCAAATATATTTTTGTTTTTATTTTAAAATAAATAGTTTTGATTTTATTCGAGAGAGGAAGACGAAAATTGACCATTCCCCCCCCCCCCCCTGATCTCCGAAACTAATGAGCCTTAAATTTTGAAAAATATACAAAATATAGTTCATTACAGGAAAACCTATAAGAATTCAATCAATTGTACGGAACCCTAACCACGCGAGTTTAACTCGTTCTTGGCCGGTTTTTTTTTTACTTTTATCATTCTCTTACTTTAGAAGTTACAAGGGGGGACCAACATTTTACCACTTCGGAAGTCTCTCGCGCAAACTATTCAGTTTAGAATAAAAATGATATTAGAAACCTCATTTTTGAAGACTTATCCATAGATATCCCACACGTATGGGATTGATAAAAATAAATTTTTGAGTTTCAGTTCTAAGTATCCCCCAAACGTTTATTGTTTTTTTTTCTATTTTTGTGTGAAAATCTTGCGGTTCACAGAATACATCTACTTAGCAAGTTTAAACAGTATAGTTCTTATATTTTCGGAAAAAAGGGCTGTGACATACGGCAGACAGACATGACGAATCTATAAGGGTTCCGTTTTTTGCCATTTGGCTACGGAACCCTAAAAAGGCCTTTTTCCAACTTGCCCTGGCTGGGGATCGAACCCAGAAGTGCCCAGAACCTCCGGAGTGGCGGACCGGCGCGGGTTAACCACTACGCCACAAAAGTCGTCAAAGTAGACTTTTGAAAAAACGCGAGCCGGCGAAGCTGTTTTGGCCAAGTGGTAACCGAACCAGTGCCCATAAGGGCACTGGTTCGTTCGTCTGTGAAGCACGAGTTCGATCCTCATTAAGGTGAAATGGTAGCATAAGTGGCGCCCTCATTTAAAATAAATTGTTTAAAACTAAATATGGTGATATTTAAAAATTTGATTTGTATTAATGTCTAAAAATACCTTTAAACTATTTTATGAATAACCTTTGAAAGTAATATTGGTAGTCCGTCTAGTTTTAAAACAGCGAAAACCCGTTTGCAAAACTGACGGACCGAAAAATCTGGAAAATTTACGGAAAAATATGTAAAATTTACAAAAAATATGTAAAATTTCATACTTTTTCGTAAATTTCCCAGTTTTTTCGGGAATTTCATAGGTTTATGTAAAAAAAACATATTTTTTTTGCATTTAAAATTACATAATTTTTAACAGTGTACTTTTAAAATGGTCTCATTTTTTTGTTTGTTTCAATAGGAGTTTCCCCTCTATGTACCTATAGGTACACAATCCTACCCCTATGGGCGAAAGCCATGTTTGTTGTTGTTTTTCGTGAATGTAAGTGGCCAACACTGGTGTCAGATTTGATTTGTTTAAAGCCATGAAACAGCTTTTCCGGTCCCTGCTTTCCGAGTGCCATAATGTATTGTTGCCAGCCTAACGTGACGAAAAAAATTCTTCCTTATCGCCCGCATGTGCACGTCATAAATACTGGATGTGAATAGATAAGTAATGAATTCATATTTTACCTTCCGGTCCATAATAGGATCTTTCTCTTTCTGTAGATGTGAGCTAAGATGCTATCGTGATGTATCACATACGGTTAAGATACGATCATCTTCATTATCATCCGCCGTATTCCCAGTTGCATCCTCAGCGGTAACGCTTCAAGAGCCCGGGGTCCGCTACCTAACCCAGGTGAGTTGACGAGGTTACTGGTTCTTACACAGAGCGACTGCCGTCTAATCTCCGCAACCCAAAAGGTAGACCAGAAACAATCCTAGGATAGGTTTAAACAAACGTTAATAGATGGCGTCCGGGACCCATAGCTTTACGGGCCTTCCAAAGCACGGCATCCTCTTGCTTTTCGGATAATCAGGTGATTCAAGTCTGCAATATCCTAACCAGATTTGTACCAACGACCTCCGGATCACAAGGCAAACGCCTTAAACGGTTAAGTTACGTTGTCCTTACATATTACGCATTGCATCCCAAGGAGGATTGAAGTCAATCAGGTGGATCGTAAAACCTAGTCGCTTCTTACGAAACTTCTTCTTCTTCTTCGTCTAAGCACATTCCCGGTGGCATCCCCAGCTGTGCTGCTGCTGCTGCTTTACCGATTTTTCTTCTCCAAATAAATATGCATGTCAATGGTCACCCAAGGATGCCAAAGACCTTGCAAAATGGAGAAGAAATAGCCGGAACAGTTTAAATGATTTGGCTATAGTTTTACGACCGGCCGCCTGCCTGACGTCAATCGCCTTTGTGAATGTATTTGTGCGCAAAGTTTTACAACCGGCCGCCGCCCGACGTTAACCCTCATTTGGAATGCAATTTTAGCACGAGATGTTAGTGCTTAGTCCTTTAGTCGCCTCTTACGACATCCACAGGAAGAGATGGGGTGGTCCTATTCTAACCCGGAACCACACGGATCGCTTCTAACGAGACTGACTGACAGAAATGTAGGTACTCACAAACCACACTTAAAGCGCTTCATACAGGCGGAGTACATTTATGCCTTCCATACAGGGCGCGGCACGTAAACTTGCTAATTTGAAAAGTTAATAAACCGTACTTCTGACTTCATCTTTTTAAGAATGTCTGCAATCTGGTCGCAGTTCGTTCGTCGAGGATGACCTTTACCCACTCTGCACCACACGAACGGTGATACTACAGTCTTCTCTATTCCAGACGTACGTGGTGAGCAGCGTGCTTCTAAGCGTGATAGGCCAGGGTATGGGCACCGGCTACATCTCCTGCCTGCTCCCAGCACTGCGGAAGACCGACTCCAACATTCATCTCAGCCTGGCGGCAGAGTCCTGGCTAGGTAGGTAGATTTTTGGATAGGTTATGGTCACGTTATATATAAATTTGGATATGTAATGAGCAAGCGGTAGGTTATGGGCCCATGTCTTTAATCTGGTTGGCGGTAAAATTCAAGCTAGGTTAGGTTAAGTGGATAGTCTGAGCGTGATAGGGCATGGCATGAGCACGGGTTGCATCTCCTGTCTGGTCCCAATTCTACGGAAGACATACCCCGACGACGTTCGGCTGAGCTTGGCAGTAGAGTCTTGGCTAGGTACAGGTAGTGTTTGGTAGGTTATGGGCTCATGTCTAAGGCTTGAAATTACGTCAAGCGGACGCCCGCGACGGGCGACCGTCTCGGCATCCGCGCGTGTCTACGCACGCGGCGGTCCCCCGCACGGGGAACTTTGGATGGAACCGCGCGGGCGTCCGCGTAACACAGTTTCAAGCCTAAGAACCTTGAATTTTCCGGGGTCCAGTGCTGCCCCCATTTGAAATAAGGAAAAACAACGGAGATATCATTTTACGGAAAACGGCCACT
The DNA here is from genome assembly GCA_963576875.1 of Acrobasis repandana. Classification (NCBI taxonomy): domain Eukaryota; kingdom Metazoa; phylum Arthropoda; class Insecta; order Lepidoptera; family Pyralidae; genus Acrobasis; species Acrobasis repandana. The sequence goes on from OY756239.1 coordinate 13,275,206, forward strand.
TTTGGCAAATGTGCGAAGAAAAGCTTCACGTTCTCACTCTAAACTGTAAACAGTAGTTCATAAAATAGTTTGAAGGGTTATCTAGGGCTTGGTAGAAACATAATTTTATATGATATCTCCGTTTCTTTTCAAATGATTTAATTTCAAATGTAGGAAGCTCTGGACCCCGGAAAATTCAAGTACGGCCTTAATTCACCCAATGAAAAAAAATTCTAATGTTTGATTCTAAATTGTTATGGTTAGTACGTAAATAAGCAGTTAAACTTTCTTACACGTGTAACTTCTTATTTAATAAGTATGTACATTTTTATACTCTACACTACAAAAACATAATAAATAGCTTACCTACTTATCTCAATTCAAACAAATATCATACGCAGTTTTTCAGTGTGATTACATCATAAACAGTATTACTATATTCTAATTAAATATTATGTTCTTAATTACTCTATTGTACGCACAGTACGCACTATCATAAAAACCCCTGGACCACGAAGCAGTCTTCTCAATTCGAATGTATATGTTTTTATTATGTTCCCCTATAACCTTCTTTTTTGTTTGAAAGGGTAATAAAGCAAGTTGGTTACATTCCTTCTTCTCGAATATTCCATGCACACATGATTCTAATGTTTTGCATTTAGAAAGTGAGTTGGTAAACACGAGAAAAAAGTCAGTCCCACTTTATATAGAGGAGACCGTACCTACTCTAAGAAAATATTTCTCAACCTTGTATTTTACAAATTTTTTGTTTTGTGTTGTCCAGCTGTTCTCAAACGGCCGGAAAAACACAAGGTAAGATATATTTTTTTCACAAACATGCTCGGAAATGTAGGCATTATTGTAGTAAAAAGAAGACACGAATGCATTACTTTACCGCTCTAGGACAGGAAAGTAAGTATGAAAATTCATTCTTGACCGCTGCTCAAAACTTGTTGATTCATCTATGTAACTTTTCATACAGACAATTGCGACCACATTATAAAAAATGCTGTTAAAAGGTTGGTAAAATCACACGAAAATATGCTTCATTTTCGTTGCGAGAGAAAAAAATATAACATTTATTGCGTAAAATATGACTGGGCTGTTTGTTAAGGGCTATGTTTACTTTGCACTAATTGAAAATTAAAATAGGAAAAACGCGGGAAAGATTTTTCCAATTAACCACGTAGTGATTATAGTACTTATATTAAAATAAATAAAAATCATTTATTTCGACCAACTAGGGATTATAATATTACATTTTAGTACTAGAGAACAGAACTTAAGACTAGTGTTAGTATACTATACCTAAGGGGATTCATAGTTCCTTGTTTATAAGTATTATATGAATCATTGAGCAGTGATTCACATACTGAAAATCAAGCCTATTTGCAAACGTTTTTAGGATGCTGTTGGCACTAGCTCGGAGCCTGCCCGCCAGGAATGTGCACCGCTTGCGCATGGTTGCATAGAAACAGTTCACACGCGCCACGGGGAACATCCCTGACGCGCTGCACTGCAACGTCGAGACAGCCCCATCAGCACCCTAAATAATATTATACTCATTTGTTTCCAGTATTACGTCTTTCATTATTTGAGAAAAGCACTAAACATACCCCTGCGGGATTGCCGCACTCGTAATTATTGCCAAGACTAAAGACGTCTCGTCCAGCAATCCCTAACATCCCGGCCTCTGCAGTAATTGTACATTACTCACGATAGTTTCTTTTCTCTGTCTTCTAGCATCATCTTTCGGGCCTTCCGTGCTTTTGGGCATCATCCTAGCCTGTTCAGCCGTGGACTACTATGGCCGGCGCTGCACCTACCTCCTGGCTTCCATCCCTGGAGTCCTGGGCTGGCTTGCCATGTACCTATCAAAGGATTATTCTACTCTACTCCTCGGAAGAACATTGACCGGTATCACGGCAGGCGCTGTCAGCTCCGTCGCCCCAATAGCCGTCGGAGAATACACCAGCCCAAAATACAGAGGCTTCTTCCTCAATCTCAAAACATTCGGCATCTGCATGGGAAGCACAATCGTCCATCTCCTAGGAAACTTCTTTCATTGGAAAACCATAGCTCTAATTGCTATGGTACCACATTTAATATCTATCGTCATAGCATTATCATGGCCTGAAAGCCCGTCTTGGTTAATTTCGAAGAAAAAGTTTGAGAAAAGTGAAAAATCCTTCTTCTGGCTGAGAGGAGACAGCAACGACTCGAAAGGAGAATACAGAGATTTGATGAAAGCACAAGCTGAACAAACGAGGGCCACTTCGAATTTGGTCCAGAGTATTTCAGAATTCTTCGGGAAATTTAAGAAAAAAGATTTCTTGAAACCCCTTTTGATTTTGTCTACCGCGATGTTGATGTTCGAGGCTTGCGGAAGGCACGTCTTCCCGACGTATGCTCTCCAAATCATCGGAGCCGTAGTCGACAGTGAGTCTGAGCCGTATTATCAAACTTTATACATCGATCTGATCATCACAGCCAGTACAATGTTCTCTTCAGTCTTAGTAAAAACGTTAAAAAGAAGAACTGTATTAATCGTGACAGGATTTTCAGCAGTTTTCTTCCTCTTTTTAGCATGTTTCTACCTTTTATTAGTATCAAGAGGAGTGTTTTCTAAAGATCAATCTTGGATAGGTATTGGTTTGTTTATTTTGTACTTCATTTTGGCTAATTTAGGTTGCACGACAATACCTTTAGTGTTGCAAGGGGAAATAGTTCCTTTAAAGCATAAAGCAACAATCTTAGCTATCACTGGTTTTGTACTATCGTTATTTTTGATGATTATGTTGCAAATCACGCCCTTTATGCTGTCTGAATTGAAGGTTTATGGCACATTCATGGTGTTTGGTAGCGTGTTATTGGTATCACTGTTAGTTTTATATACCATACTACCGGAGACTAAAGACAGGACGTTACAAGAGATTGAGGACTACTTCAATAAAGGCAGATTTAAAGATGATGTTAAAAGCAGTAATGATGAACATATGAAGATGATTCAGGGTGATATTGAATGATGTCAGGATGTTAAAGAAAGGCAAAATAATCCTTAAAAGGCACGCTCAGTCCGTGTTATTGGTAACTTATCCCAGAAACGACAACTAGGTATCATAGACTAAACTCGCTAAAAAAACTAGCGGATGAAAATTACATACCTAAGTAAGAAGGCTATAAAAACATTGCTATTTGTAAATATTTAATCTTAAAAGTGGAATAAGTGCATATTCATGGTACTTACGTGTATTATATTGTAATAAATGTGGTTATAGATTATGAATTTGCTTTTTATTTGTTTATCGTTTCCTATTTATTTTTAAAAATAAGGAGCGGAGAAACGAGGGTGACGCTGTCCGCTCTGCACTCTACTTATATCGTCCTAATGATGATCATCTAAAGCGATTGAAACCTAGTCGGCCTTTCCGACTACCTATATTACAGTAGTTTTGCGGATTGATCCGGGTGACGATGGAGATGACTTGCGAACATTAGCGTAAGTATTCAGGCCCATAAGCAATTTCGGCGGCCCCGGAAGGAGGCGATCACTCAATCAATTTTCTTATGTTTTTAGAATTAATTGGCCTACACTAGATCTTGTCTTTTCTCAAGTTGCTGGTGGACTCTTTGACAAAAGCTACATATAAAATAATCAGAAGACAGAATTTTATCCTTGGGACGTTCCCCAATTCCCGGGAATTTCGGAACGTTTCCAGGGAATTTGAGAATGTTCCCGGGAACGACACATCACTAACCATTACATATACTTGATAAGTCTGTAGGTGTCTTAATACTAGAATCTTCACCTGGTTCACCTGGTTCCATGGGCATTTTTTCGCGCCTAGGCTCTTCTATTAGGCCCCTTGCACGTGAGGGAGGCATCGACATTTTTCTGTGTCTCCCCTTTTGCGGGCTGGTTTTGCGTTGTCACACGAGCCAGCCCAACTCTACGAGGAAGCGGAGCAATGCAGAGGGTGAGCTGCACGCGTCCGTCAGCGTACTTGAAGATCCCAGGTACTCCTCTCTTGTTGATGCAACGCACGGAGTTTCACGTGCTTTACTGTTTCTTCTGCCTCCATGCAGCCACTGCATAGGGGGATGTCGGTTATACCTATAATGAATAGATGTTTGTTTAGAGTACAATGCCCTGTTAGTAAGCCTATAATTTTTATGATTTTTACCCTTGGAAGTGTAAGAAGTCGGCGTGAGTGACGTGGATTCCACGCCGGGATGGCTTCTTTTGCTTGTCGACATGTTCCTACGTTGTTCCAGGCTTGTTGTTTTTCATTGTTAGTGTTAGTTTTGATCCAGGAGCGAATTTGGTTGAAGGGGATGGGGGCACACGGTAATGGTCCTATTGGTACCATGCCTGAGCCCTTTCTTGTCAATTCGTCCACTGCATCATTGCCCAGTGAGTCGCTGTGGCCTTTGATCCATTGGATTGTAACTTTTTTGTTATACCTATACTTACGAATTTGTTCCAGTGCCTTGTTGCATTCTAGAGATAGTGCAGAGTCAATCATCGGCTGCGCTGTCGGTTGGGATACGAATAGACATGTCTATGATATGACTACACATTCAGCCTGGTTGAATCTTGTTTACAATGTAAACTCGTGTAAAAATATTATTAGCTTCTAATGTAACAATATTACATCTAGAATATTTTGATAAATATTATCTTTTGTCACATGACATGCACTTACATAGTTGTTAGTGTCAAAAAATACAAATTTATCACTCCAACGACATGTCATATTAGTGGATGTTTCTCTGTTATTTGTTGGAGACTGGCAACGTAGATATGAGAACGCACATAATATTATTTTGCTTAGTTCAGTTAAATAATTCATACAGCTGATTATTTCTGTTCCCTACTCTGTAACTTTTGCCTATTAATTCTAGTTACAACAGTAGATTTACAATTCAGTTTGGTTGAAGTTAGATAAGTATATGTTGTTGTTGCATCCGGGAAGCAGAAATTTATACAAGTGTAATCTAGAAGTTTGCTAAACATGCAATTGCGTCCTTAAGTGTCAGAAAATACTATTGTATTACACTGAGGGTCAATAAAGTCAACACAATCAGACTAATGTGTCTGACTGATGTCAAATTACCGTCACAAGGAGAGAGCTGTGGAGACACTAAAGGTGGGCTGGGTGAATTGCCCGCAGGTACATTGCTTAGTGAAAAGAAAAGAGTTTCTTGATTGTACCTGCTGTCGTTAATCAATTTATCTTCACCACAGTCAGCATGTGTTCTGTATTTTGTTTCTGTTGGTAGATGAATCCGAGTAAATGGTAATGACGATGTAAAAATGGTAATGATAACAGTCAAATGGTAATGATGTAATATAGTATTATAATATTAATATCATTACCATTACCTGTTATCATTACCATTTTTACATCGTCATTACCATTCACGATGAAATTCTTGGATTCACCTCGTCATACTTAGAAAATAATTTAGAATAGTCCTCTTGTACTCGTAAAAGAACGGTTAAATTTTAAGACTTGCCATTTGACCACTGTGAGAAGGAACAGCAATTTTTATTACTTTGCTCACAGCTCATTTCCTAGTTGCAATAAACAAATAATTACAAGGAAATTTGATAAAGACCTTCCTTTCAATAATAGGTACAATCATAATAAAATACAGGTAAAACTGCGTTTTATTTATTGCTAAAACATTAAGACCTAACCTCTCTGTGGCCTCCAAACTCATTTTTAACCCTCGATGAAAAAGACGAGTGTAATAAGTTTGACGTGTCATCGTAGCTCCCGAGCCTTGTCTGTCAAAATGGTTCAAGTCGTTTAAAAGTTAGGTATTGGGGGTGAACGCTTGAGTTCCTTAATTTATCTGGTAAAGAAACTTGTGAGCTTGTTATATGATATATATGTATAATAAAACTTTGACATCAAGAAGGCTACAGTCTATCGCCTCAGTCTCGCTCAAAGAATTTATAATACTATCTAGAATAACTACGAATAATAATCTCACAAAAACGACATTGAAAAAGAGCCCGTACTACCCTAAAGTTCTTAGAGCGATCTTAAATATTATCAATATTAATGAAATACTCACTTTGAAATAAAAACACAGCAAAGTTCAAGACTAACTCTTAACATAATAAGTTTCAAAAACACGATTGCTTAAAATTTTCTCGATAGAAACACATTGCGAAGTTGCCTCCAAATCACCTCAGAATTATACTAAAACAGAAAGTATTTAAGAAATACTATAAATAAGCACTCGTAACTTTGGATTATAATTGTATTAAACATAAGGCAGTCATCATATGTCTTACTTTTTAAATAACTCTTAAATGTTCTTTATAAAACGAAAAAAACCTCAAAACCAGAACCAGCCTCATTGACCCACCGCGATTCCCGACGCCCCACATGGCTCGCTGTCTCGCTTCGGCTAGAGTAAATTAGTGTGCGTGGAAGCGGGAGCAAAATTTAGATTATTGACATCAGGCGCCCTCTTAAACTTAATGCCACGCACATAAAGCTCATATTTTCATAATGCTTATATTTAAATACCTAACGTTCCCAAAAAATGTACCTAAAGTTATAGGCGTCCCTTTCCCGCAAACTGTCAATGCAATAAAGTAGAAGGGGGAGCTATAACTTTTACTTTTTAATTTTTGGGAACGGCTTTGCCATTATACAATTTCTTTGGCCTCGCTCGAGATTGGCAAAAATGCTTTTGTTCGTGTCTGTCTGCTCTCGCCCACAAGTCGCATTTTTCAACCGATTTTGACGAAAATCGGCATACTAATTCCTTGATATTTTTATTTTGTAGAGATTGAGATGATTCAATCACTAGTTTTTATTTCTAATGTTCTTTTCAGTTAAGGATAGGTTTTCAGCTAGAGGTGCAAACTTCGGAATATTTCCGAAACTTTGAAATATTTCAGGAATACTTCTGGAAGTATTCCTTATAACTTCCAAAATTACCAGCAACTTTGGAAGTTTACAAAATAGATTATTGACTTAGAAAAACTGAGGATACTATTGATAGACATATTCATATATAATAGTATAGTATAGTATAGATAGTAAATATTACAAATTACCTATTTTTTATTGTCATTGGGTACCTATTATAAGTAAATGCCTATAACACATACATATTAAAATTAAAACTTATAAGTATCTCTAAGAACTAAAACTAAAAAAAATACAAATTATGTAATCCCACTAAAATATTACCCCTCGGCAGCGTGCCAAAAAGGCTGGCAGCATTGCCACGTTGTATGGCAATGCTGATTCTTTGTGCCAGATAATTTCCAGCCCTTTGGTCACGGGATACTTCGGATAATCTTGTGGATAAGTATTTAAATAACTTATGGGCTGAAGGACCCCACGGACCAAAAGCTTCTACCCCAAAAGGTTCAAATATGTAGTTTACATATTTTTCTACATATTTGCGCCTTTTGAGGCTCTCTGCTGTGGCAGCTGCTGCGCCGGCCTTTGACTTGGTGACCTGAAGATGCGACGGTGCGAGGGTATCCACACAAGTGGCATCCCATACTAAGGGCCGCCCCAATCTCCAAGGCACCAAGGTCATCCCGTCCGGCCTCTTGCCATCATCTGTAGCCAGACCATTGGGTTCTAGAGTCGCGGGGATATTGATGGTGGCAAGAGAACGGAGGATAATATTATTAAGGGTCATAGCCCTTAATAATATTATAATAAAATTAATATAATAATAAATTAATATCATATTAAAATTAATATTTCAACACAGAAAATCATGTTCACTTCAATCGCCTTCTTATAGGTAGACATAAAAAGTGTTAAGCTTTGTGTTTTCAAGCGCAAATGGTAAATAGGTAATATACCATTTAAGAATCTTATTATTTAACTAAATGTAACGAAATTAACCTATTTTTTGGGAAAAAAAAAATTTTTTAAAATTGCCGGAAGTTTTGGAAGTTTTCAGGAATACTTTCTTAGAAGTGGAATGTTTCCTGGAAGATTTCACCTCTAGCACAGACCATGGATCAAGATAGACACAGCCTCTGTATGAATTTGCGTGTCGATCTGACGTCATTGACTTCATTTAGGATCGTCACTTTTAGTCCGTGTATGTCAATTCATTAGATCGCGGACATTGAGCTCTGTACTGTAAAATACCTAAGTAACTCTGCCGTTTTGAGCCGTAGAAAATCGTCGAAAAACGTTGGAGGAAGTAATAAAAAAGATTCCTTCGGTTTGTAAGTGAAATTCTTATTAAATATTGTATCGAAAATTGGCACGACAGGTTTTCATACATATTAAAGGACTTTCTTTATCTAGTAGTATATACAGATGAACGCTGCGGTGTTCTGGTCCCTTTCCCAAAATGTCCCCTGGTTTCAAAATGTCCCTTCCCCAAAATGTCCCTTCCCTAAAATGTCCCTTCCCTAAAATGTTCCTCCCCCAAAATGTCCCTTCCCTAAAATGTCCCTTTTCCAAAATGACTACCCTGCTCCGGCTTCATAGGACTAGAGGACAGCGGTAGCTGAATCGGCTTCTAGCTGATATGTCAGGCATATTACCTAGATAGGTAAGGCATTGATGAAAGCCTTAGATTGATGAGGGAGAGGGGTGTGATCACTGAAACCTGGGACCTACCGAATTATTTTCTAGCTTTTAGTCATCGAAATATAATTCTCTAGAAGCCTAACTAATCCCGAAAAATCATTCCACGCGATATGTACCGCGGCGGGCGGGGCTTAAAATATGAACTGCGCGGCGCGATAGTTCGCGATGACACTCGAGTCGTACGGTTGCGTCGCAAAAAGTTTCCTTTGAGAATATTGCTGTGTTTTTGCGGTAATCGATTAATAAAAAACGCCATCATGTGCCGTGCCGTCAAGTGGTGTAGAAGCCATTCAGACATGAAAAACACGGGACTCGCCTTTCATAACTAAATAAACATTTTAATAATCCATACTTAACATCTGTTGACACCTTACCGCTCGTTGACCGCGTCGGTCGGGTAGCCGAGAATTATATTTCGATGCTTTTAGTACATTGTTTTCAATAGAACCGTTTAAATTAAATTTTTTTTACACTAAGAAGGGATTTTGAAAAATTTTAACCCGAAAGGGGGGATTAAAGTTTGTATGGAAAATCTTTAAATCTGCTTGCTTTGATAAAAGTGAGACTCTTAAAAACATTTATATGAATAACTGTTTCATGGTTTATTAAAATTCACTCCCTAAGGGTGCAAAATAGGGTTCAATGTTTGTATGGGAACTGTTTAAAATCTGCTCCAATTTCCATAAAGTTTGTTACTAAGTATAGCTCCTAAATACAAATAATTTTACACATATATATTCCGGTTTTCTAAAATCCATCCCCTATCAAAAAGCTAGTTTTGAAAATTATAATACTCCACCTAGTAGCCGTCGCGCGAAGTCTGTGCGGGTCAATAGTTCATTAATAATATTGTTAGATAGGGATATTTGGGGGGAGGGGACATTTTGGGAACGTGACATTTAGGGGAAGGGACATTTTGGGAATGGGACATTTTGGGAAAGGGACACTATGGACTTGAACGATCTGCGGTTAAGGGTATCTTCAGAGTTCCATTTGGCTGTCACCTTAGTTATTAAAGATATAGTTTTCAAACTTTTTTCATTAAATATTTAAACAATACAACGAATGGTTAATAAAAATTAATTTGTCCCAGAACTGAGTACCTTTCATCGCCGTGTCCTAAACATTTTTTAGAATATTGTTTTATCTAACGATTTGCGTCTCCCGCCCTGTGTGCTAAACGTTGCATATTAGTGCCGCCTAAGTGCTCGACGTGGAAGGAAGTCGACACGTGCCTACGTTTTGCGAAATAAATGAAAGTATTTCATTTTTATGTTACTGGACATTTTTTTCTTTCAACGCCGTGGATAGGTATAACTTCTATTTGAATAATTTTGTCCTCTTGATTAAGCATTCGATACAACGCCATTTCTCTTATGTTTATTTGTGAACTGTTTATTACTTCGAATAATTAATAGATTTTTGTTAATTTATATTTTCGCCTTAATTTTCATCGCCGTGCTTTCATTTTCTTGGCTTCCGTGGCCAAAATTTGCTATGGCAATGAAAAAAAGACGGTAATAAAAAAAATCATTACCATGCCTTGTAAAAAAAATTTAGTTTCATTTCCGTGGCCAGGTGTTTCATTTCCGTGCCAGCGTGGAGAGTATAGGCCAAATCCTCTGACTGCTCTGGCTCTGGTAGTACAAAGAGGGTCGTGCTCCTGCAGTGGAGACTAAAAAAGACCTGATGATGATGATGGAGACCAGAGGTAGATAGGTGATTGCCCGCAAGCCCGAACCGTTCCAGCAGATACAGCATGCATGAGTACCTACAGTAATATGGATGGATGCCTGTGGCGCATGCGCGAGCGGCCGACTCGCCTGGGCTACGCGCGGCGCGCATGCGTGCACAGTTCTTACTTATCTTGTTCGCCGTCCGCGCCTAGCGTCGCCTAGCGAAACTGCGAAGGCGAAGCGTGTCAGTTTCGAATTTTCGATGGCCCGCGGCCTTGTAATTTTTTTCTCTCCGCGTGTGCAATGTTTTTTGTTATTGTATAACTCAGTTCATGTAAATTGTTATAAGTGCTAATAAAGGACATAAAACACAATATTTAAAAAAATACTTGAACCACAAAAACGGGGTTTATTGGCCTGTTCTCCGCGTGCCACACTCTCCGCTCCGGACGCTTTTGGCCGATTAGTACCTATATCTCTGTCTTTATTTTTGGAATGAAGTTTAAATAACCGGAAAGAGTTCTAGTTTTCATTTTAAAACGTATTTTTGTTGATATTTGTAAAGTAATTGAGAAATAGGAGACAACAATGTTCATATCACACGATTTTTGAATCATCACGAAAATGTAAAAAATCTTAATTTTAATTGCCTTGTGATTTAGGTCATAGGTTTAATTCCCACTGGGAAGCATACTTTGTGAAAAGTTGTTTCCAGTCTGGTTAGGATATTGCAGGCTTGAATCACCTGATTATCCGGAAGGAAAGATGATTCCGTGTTTCGGAAAGCACGTAAAGCTGTGGGTCCCGAACGCCATCTAGCGTTTGTTTAACCTATCCTAGGACTGGTTCTGGTCTACATTGAGCTTAGGGTCGCGGAGGACAGACGACAGTTGCTCTGTGTAAATACCAGTAACCTCGTCAAATCTAGGGTAGGTAGCGGACCTCGGGCTCTGAAGCGTCACCGCTGAGGATGCAACCGGGAATAGGCTCGGATGATGATGACGTAGGTACATGCATGCCACTATTGCCAGCTATGCCTAGGTGCTTCTGAAAAATCGGCAAAGACTAGGTACTTTAATTTTCTTAATTCAATTTAGGTATTACGCAGTCGACAAACCTTTAAAGTGAAAGGCGCACGTTGATGAAGTGTGTAATAAATTAAACTCTTAATATTTGCTCTAAGCAGCATCAATCATGCAATGCTTATCATGGATACGTTGGATCCATTCTTAGATAAGGACTCATCATTTGGGGAAATTTTGCGCGAATATAATGTTTAAAATTACTTCTTCCATAGTACCTATTTTCCATGGTAGTTCGCTGATTTTTATAACTCCGTTCCGGGCTAAGGAAAGAGCTATTATGCTCGGTGTTTTTCTCTACTTGATCGAATCGAATCAGAAATGAGGAGATTCGTAGAAGAACTAAGGTCACTGTCATACCTAGCCCAGTGGATTAGCTATTTGAAGTAGCAGAGGACGGGGCACATAGCACGAAGAACCGATGCGATGGCCAATGGGGCAGGAAGGCCACGCACCGGCAAACGCAGCGGACATAGGTACCTGCTAGGTGGTCGGACGAGCTTAGCAAGGTTGCTCTGAATGCAGTCGCTTTGGCAAACCTTGTGGCCTATGTCCAGCAGTGGACTTCTGTGGCTGATTTGATGATAATAAAGACATATCTTTTACCATTGACATCGTTTCTCGATAGCCTTCCGATAAGTTTTATCTAATCGAACACGTTTTTATGCGAAATCGGCTATAACAATATATGGGCAGTGTTATTGGTGCGTGTAGTGTATTGTCGTAAGATGTCCGAGAAGAAGCAAAGGTTTTCACCGTTTGTTAGACAAGTGAGTGGTTTGTTTGTTTGTTTATAAAGCTTTATTGTATACAATACTCGCTAAGAAGAAGAATAAGATCCGACAAGAGAGAAAAAGATACAAATACAATCTCTTCCAGTCAACCGGCCAGTAATTGAGAGTAATGTTTACATACCTAATAATTTGAATAATGGTTTTGTGGATTTATTTTAATGCTGCTTCTCTTTCCGCGTAGATCGTAAAAGCCGATCGAGGGAATGAGAAAGGAGGGCGAAAATGCGAATTACCTATGTTCATAAGTGATTCGGCTAGCGAGGTAGCGAGGTTCTCTGTACTACCAGAGCTGCAGAGGATTTGGCCCACACTCTCCTCGCTGGCCAGAAGGGTTGGAGAGGTCTCATGATGTTTATAAGATTTGTTCAGCTTGTGTTGCGAATTAGGAAAATTCGCCTTCTACGACATCCACGGGAAGAATTGGAGTGGTCATATTTTACTCTACCGGGAACCACACGGCATTTAAAATGCCTAGTGATAAGTAGTTAATATACCTACATATATTTTCCACAGTGCTTCGTGACCGGTGCCGTGTGCTGCAACATCGTGGGCCATGGCTGCACCCTGGGCTACCCGGGCATTTTGTTGCCCCAGCTCCGCGCGCCGGGGAGCGTGCTAACCCTGAACGAGGCTAATGAGTCATGGTTAGGTTTGTATTGTAAACACTTTGATAATCAAAGTGTAAACACCCCGTTCTCCCATATCCGATCTCACCCATTCTTCATTTTTAAAAGCCTATGTTTATTTTTCAAGTGATAGGCTTATGGTTAGACTAAAGCCATTTTAGAGACTCAGCCTAGGTAAGCTATCATAATTATGAATAAATAATTTATTTTATTTTGCATTTATTTTTTGAAAAAGAAAAGAAAATTATTTTTTTATTTAAATATCGCCAAACCAAACATCGAACTAAAAGCCTATAAAGACTTTTAGTCATTTTGGCATGGCCTATATATTCAACAGGCCTTAAAGGACTAAAAGCCTTTATAGGCTTTTAGTACAAGCCCTCAAAAAAAGGCTAAAAGTCTATAATCCTCGGGAACATTCGTTCTTGGTGATTGCAGCGGCGGTGACGGGCATCATGCTTTTGGTGGGCAGCTTCGTGGCGCCCCCCATCATGTCGCGCTGCGGGCGTAAGGCGGCGCATCTCGCACTCACCGTGCCCAGCCTCGTGGGCTGGTTCATCACCATACTCGCTACCAATTTCGAGGTAGGTTCCTAAAGGTTTCAACCGTAAAAGTCTACAAGTAGATAAGCCCTACGCTACGCCTAGAATTAACAATAAGTTTTTCTAAAATATAAATTTTTTTCGACATCATCATCTTTTAGCCGCATAACGTCCACTGCTGGACAAGCTCTCCCTAGGATTTCCAAAATGACTGATCTAGAGCGGCCTGCGTCCAGCGACCTTGGTTAGATCGTCTGACCACCTTGTAGTGGTGTCAGTTACGTTATTATACGTTTTTCGTAACTCGATGGGGTTGCGTCGTTTTATTATATTCCTATAGCCACCTTCTGGCTCCATCATCAGATCAGCTTTTTGTTATAGCATTGTCATCTGATTTACATTAGCATACACAATTTCATCTCAATTGGAATCGAAATGCGCTGTCTGCCCCGTTAGGGTATAGTATAGAATAAACAGCTAACAAAGAGATGATGAATTTCAATAATGTTCGACAGACTACTTATTACTTTCGCAATCGTTTTCCTGATCAAGTCGTCTGACCACCTAGTAGGTGGGTATCCTACACCGCGCTGGCCGACCTACGTGGTCGCCATTCAAGAACCCTTCTACCCAAGCGGCAATCGGTTCGTAGTTTATCGAATGTACTCGTAGCCGGATGCCAATCAGAAAGACTTTAAAGAGGAGACACACCATGTTACTCTTCAGTAAAACAATATTAGCAAATAAACTACTAAGCTTTGATGCCAAACAATGTGGGCGCAAGGTAATTGTCTCATCTGCAGAGATAAACAATTGTATTATTTCCAGATGCACTTCATCGGCAGAGTCCTGCAAGGGCTCTCCTTTGGCATGTTGTCCCCACTCCGCTCCGTGCTCGTCGGCGAATACACCAGCCCTAAAAACCGCGGCGCCTTTCTCACCCTCATCGCCCTAGCTCAAGCCTTCGGCATCTTCTTCGTACACCTTCTAGGATCTCTAATAGACTGGCAGCTAACCGCTCTAGTCTGCGTGTTCTTCCACTTCTTCAGTTTGTTAATGACAATCTACGCCCCAGAATCTCCAAGTTGGCTCGCATCGAAACGAAGATACGACGAGTGTAGAACAGTATTCCATTGGCTGAGAGGTCATGAAGAAGACGATGAACTAGAGGAAATGATTCAAGCAAGGATTTTAATTGAGAAAGCTGCGAATATGGAGGATAGGAGAAAAGAGAACTGCTTCAAGCAAGCGTTATTAACTATAAAGAAGAAAGAATTCTATAAACCAAACATATTGATGATCCATGCTTTTTGCATGATCCAATTCGTAGGAGGGACGACTATGGCATCATATTCCACTGTTATTATAAGTTTGATTGTCGGACCTGGGGCTAATGCGCATTTCTGGATGATATTCCTGGACACACAGAGAATCATATCGAATACGATAGCAGTTTACGTCATCAATAAGGTTAAACGGCGCACCATGACGTTCGCTACGGGAGGACTGTGTGTGGTCAGTCATATAGCTATTGCTGCATATGTGTACGCAAGAAATAACGGCTTGCTACCATACGACGCTCAGTGGATCCCACTGTTCTTGATTAACATTCAGTTCTTCACAGTAGCAGTTGGCATGGTTCCTCTCCCAACAATCATTGCTGGGGAAGTATTCCCGTTGCAGTACAAATCTATTGGCGGAACCATCAGTACGTGGTCTCTATCTGGGTTCATGTTCTTAGCTTTAAAAACCTTCCCAGCGTTGACAAACAATATAGGAATCGATGGAACGTATTCCGTGTATGCTGGACTAATATTGTACAATTTGGCAGTGATATGGTTTCTCTTGCCAGAGACGATGGGTAGGACTTTGCAGCAGATCGAAGACGAGTTCAGAGGGGGGCGGTTGGAGGGGGATGAGGAGAAAGCAGTCGAGTTGGATGCAGTGGCTTTGTATAGAAGGAGAAAGTCGGAGAGGAGATGTAGCAGTCCACTCCTACATTAGTGTAGTAAGAAAGAAGCCAGTTGATAATGTATTCGATAAAGCTGGCTAGATAAAAATATTATAAGAGCAGGTCCAATAGCGGTACGTCATTCGTACGTAGCTGCGTGTCCGCGTTGCAGTGAAAAGCAACATTGAGCACATGATATATCCTTATTTGGTTTGACTTGAAATCGGACGAGTATCGGACGACTGACTTTATTTAATGGAGTAACGATCCAGTATCAGTAGAGGAAGGGTCAAGAAAAGTTTTTCTCATATTAAAATCGCAATTTCAGACCCACCATACCCTGCTCATGTTTATACTCGTAGTGGTACGATGGGTCTTTTAAAATTTAACGATACCACTGACAAAGTGTTGGAACACATCTGTCAGCACGGAACAGCATTTTCCTATGCTGCTATCCTTTTCTGTCGCTCAGAACCGGCATTTTCTAGAGCGAGAGAGAGTGACGGCATGCGGCAGCATCGCCGATTGTCTCAGTCTCTATTTTGTAAAAAAAGAGACCAACTTTCAAGTAATATTTTCCATAGACAACGTGTAGAACTGTAGACAACACGTCGGAAAACATTACTTTCAAACTTTAAATCTAATTTAATCCCCTGTGCGGCGGGCAACACATGCATATTCACGCACACTAATGCAACAGATTTTTGGTTTCTTGTAGTTACAAGGTATACTGTAATATTCAAAGATTTAAATAACAGTTAGATACCATTACCTTGTTGATGAACGACTTCGCGACGTTATCAAGATAATGGTGAAGTGTTTGATTTTCAGTGATAACTTGAAGCATTTAACCAAAGTGATAATGATAAGGTATATGGAGAGGTCTAGGACGATTAGGACGGAACTCCCGTTGCGACCTCTGTGGTGAAGTGGATAGAGTATTTACTTGCTTGTTACTCATGTGTAGTGGGCAATATTGATGTGAGGTTATTTCAAGCTGCCTTAAGACACCCTACTGAGGCTCAATTTACATTGCGGCAGAGTCGCAGCGATTCGCCGAATTCGTACATAGCATAATGAACTTTATGTCAATCGTTTTTATGTTCAAACTAAATTTGAGCTCAAAAAGTCGTCGTGCGTCAAGCGGCAAATTTTCGCGAAGTCGTTGGAAGTCGTTGTTTGAACATTATACGATTGACATAAAGTTCATTATGCTATGTACGATTTCGACGAATCGCTGCGATTCTGCCGCAACGTAAATTGAGCCTCAGTAGGGTGTATTATGACGGTCATTAGTTTTGACTGAAATTATGACCTAGCGTGAACAGGCCCAACAAAGTTAGGGGAAAGTCGTTTTAGTGAATTGTTTATTTATTTAATTATCTATGTATGTCTCTCTTTACGACCTCCACTGGACTGGAGTCGGAAAATGGCGGCTCGACGGTGATAAATACGGCCTCAGGTGCTTATCACCCACGCCATCGTGGTGTTTAATTCCTGCAATCTAAGACATTAATTCACTAGTTAATGTCTTATTTATTTTAGTGTAAACAATATGAATTAAAAACGATTATACAATCTAATGACGCTCATTTTTTTAGGGTTCCATACCAAAATCAGATCAGCTGATCAGTTTCTATGGGCAGCAAAAAAAAATCGTAATTTAATAATTTCTTGGGCAAAATTGTTCCGTATCATGAACTGAATGTACCCTTAAAGTTTCAGTATATTTCGTCTGCTATTATAAATGATCGAACCTGCTTACAAAACAAGAGAATTTATTGAGAAAAGCGACCTGAAGGCCACGCCTTGGTTTGTTTTTGTAGAGCCCCGCTACCGGCAAAACGTGAGTTTTGCTAGTAGCATGAATGGGCCGGCTCGTCCGGGGAAGTACCACACTCTCACAGACAATCGACATCTGAGTAGTAGCTTCACCACTTCTATGCTTCGTTTGGTGAGCGAGACAGCCGGAGCCCCCCCCCCCCCCCCTATCCCTCCTGAAAGGCCGGTAACGCTTTTGTTACACCCCTGGTGTTGCAGTTGTCCATGGGCAACGATGATGATCACTTACCATCAGGTGACCCGCTTGTTCCTTTGCCGTCCTGACATAAAAAAAATATGACTTTATTAATAAGATATTACTTTTTAATAATAAAATGTTACTTTTAATAAGGCGAGAGCTGCCGGACATCCGGAATTCGGACGGAAAGAATTTTTGCCGAAGCTTAAACCGAGACGCCTTGCTCGCTCAGTCAGTTAGTTAGTTCGCCGTTGGGTGTAGTGAAAAATATAAATGAGTCTTTACTATTTTCTATAATGTTCTATATTATTTGGTACACGATAAATCCGGCCGGCCAAGCTCGCGGCACACCGGGAGTTATTGCCGCGCGGTTAGTCGGCCGGGACACACTTAGCCTAACTTATGTACAAGTCATACACGCTCCGATCGTATCCACATTATTCAGATCAGCCTGTATACTCCCGAAATGACCGCTTCACACCGAGACGCGACTCTTTCTTTCATTAATCGGAATATAAAATACAAGTGTAGCTTGATTATTAAAAAAGGAACGGATTATCAAGAAAATACTCGTAATTACCTCAGTTTTTTTAACCAATATTGTTATTTTTTATATTGTAATGATTTTTTTTTATATTTAATCTCAGTCGAACACAGTACCTACTTCTTTCGAAAAATTTATTTAAGTAAAAAATTTAATGTCTTAAAAAAGTGCGTGCAAACCGCGTCGCGTATCGGTGTGAACCGACCCTTAACCGACAAACAAGCCACAAACAACTTTACCTAAACTGTACACGAAAAATTCATAGCATAAAAACACTAAAGACATTTAAAACTTTTTCGTTAATTTTGAATTACAATTTTTACAGAGAATTCTTTTTATCAAACAAAAAATATTGATCGAGCTTTTTTACATTCAGCCAATAACCACTGAGCACATTATGAAATAGATACCACAAAAATAAAAAAATATAAAACGGTATTATTGTCGGTACAGTGTCGGGAGCGGACAGGCGTGTGATGCGCGTCTCGTCAGAGATCATCAATATTTTGCAAAAAAAAAAGCCGGAACTAACAAATTTATACAGCCATTTTTTAACGAGGCGCGGCGTGTACCTTTTATTCAAGATTTCTGAATTGGCATCAATTTTGAAACTCACGAGAAAAATATAATATTTCTTTAAATACTAGATTTAGTTATTTTTTAGGATATATGTAGTAGCAATTAAAACAAATGTAAAAAAGTGATACAATACTAAAAATGCTCATTTTTTACAAACTAATATAAGTGTAATCATCCCGCGGTATACCGCGGCGCGACGTCCACTGCTGGGCACAGGCCTGTCCCAAAAATTTTCGTAAACGTGGGTGGCAATTCAGAAATTTTGATATTTTTGATTTGTGCTCGCATAATAATAGTCTTGTGGTAAGTAACTTGCTATTATAACCTGTAAATTTAGAAATGCATAGTTTTTCAGTCGCATAGACAATGTGCATAATAATATTATTTCATATTCAATACTTAGCAGGTTATGTTTTGTTCTTAAATAACAGGGTACACGACCTACCAACCGTCTTTTAAAACGCTTAAAACTAAAAAAAATAAACAAAACATTTTATAAAAATTGGACTAAATCGCAAATGGCTTAAGTGAAGTTGCTAATACAACCTGTTCAGTCATTTTCTGCTCTATAAAGATATATTTTTATACAAGTTTAGAAAATTGCTCTAATTCATCAAAATAAGTTTAAATATAAGAATATTTATATCAGAATATGACGAAACAGGTGTTTTTAATATTTTTTTGCTTACAAACTTTGTCATAGCGCTCCGAATTGTGTAAAAAACTAATCAACAAAGCGAGTACCTCTACTTAATCTCCTTGGAATAAGGCCCTCTTTTCCATCTTCGTATAATTTAGAACACTTACATACAACATATAAATCATGATTATATCCATTGAGACCCGATATATGTATATCGACTCTATTTCATTCTCTATGTATTTGTCCATTAATAAAAGATATTATATTTCCATCGAGAAATAAAACGTTGGTGACATCGAAAGTATAAATTCTAGACACGATAAAGTTTTACTGTCTCTTTGAAAAATACCTAATATTTTTTTTAATGGTCGATAGAAATCGTCGTGTCTACAAATTATGTTATCAATGACAAATTTACATAGAATCACTGACACGCGAGATATTGTGTGCTAGCGGCTAACGACTTTTAGTCGCATGTCGCAACGCATGACGACAGTCGCTAATCGCAAAGCTACAAAGTCCCACTCTTTGATCTCCTAACCATAGACTAACAAAGATGAGCGAACGCTCAAATATACATACATCAAATCGATCTACAGACGATATTTACAATTCAATATAAAACTAAATGTTGGCTTTCACTGAACTTGTATAGATTCGAACACAATTTGGTTTTCCGAAATGATCCCCATGAGGTCTAAGTCAACGTTAGTAGGCTGTAGATCATTTTGGCAAACTTTTGACAGAACATTTTGAATCTTTATTATTGTCTTACCTTCCTTTTTAGTGTCCACACAAGTTCCGCTAAAGCGAAGCAGTCAGCAAAACATAGAAGACTTCACGTCAGTACGTGTTGACAAAAAGTAGAGATATATCAAAATTAACTTGTGGTATCTACGCTTTTCTATTTCAATGGCAAGCTTCTACAATTATATTAGAAACTCATTTAGTAAAATCTCCACTGATTTTGGTCGGTCATTAATATTTCTATCTAGTCATTCATCACTTTGTTGAGTATTATTCTACTAAAGGTAAGTATTTGTTAACTCTATAAAAGATCTAACTCTTTATCACTTTTATTATGCCATTAATATTTTTGTAAAAGCTTACCATATAGATAACTCGACATTATGTAGCGATATGTTAAAATGCACGCGTTGACTTGCCACTCACTGCTTTTGCAGTTGCAGAGAAATTGACTATCAAACATACTCCGGTCACCAAATACAGAGGGTCGCCAAGATCAAGCATATCTATCTATTGGTATTAGTGGATAGAAGCGCCATTTTTAGATTCCTCCCCTCGAAAAAGCTCTTGATCCCGGGCTACTCTTACTAGATAATCGTGGTCCAGAAATGTTAGTTGTTATGGTAAAAGACGGGCCTTAGTAAACTTACTGTTGTCACAGAAGACAGTAAGAGTATACAGAACGGAATCTCCTAAGATCCCTTTTAATATGCGTCCCCGTTCCTCGTGCCTGCCCCTCTCCCCTGCTCTCGCCCCTCTCAGGGCGAGAGCGGGCGAACACACACGCATTGACGTGTGCACGGCGGCACAAGAACAGGGGAGAGGTGCGGGTGCGAGGAACGGGGACGCATATTGCGCGTACCTTAGGAGATTCCGTTCTGTATACACTTACTGTCTTCTGTGCTGTTGTTACGTATTTTTAATATTTCTAGCAAACGCAAAAGCAGTGTCATCCCTACATTAGAGTACGGTGCAACTAAATTACGTTAGCAGTACAAAACTAATAAATAAATCAACAATCAGTTCACACTTAACAAGTGAAAAACATCAAGATGGAGCGTCTTCAAACACATTGACTTACTCTAACGATTTTACCCACTGCACAATGGCTACTTAAAAAGCATCTATAGAACACTACGAACAAGTACCATCTCACTCGTTTTTACTACGTAGAGCGAGACGGGGACAGTCGACAGCGCTGGATATTATCTTCGATGCCATGCTGCAGTGGGCAAAATACCAATTTAAAATTTTTTATAGCTCATTAAAAAAATATTTACAAAAATCTTTCTGATATTAACCGTCTCGCGTCAATCCATACAAAAGTCCTACATTTCGTCGGCGGAACTATTCAGCCAGATATCAAACTTAAAAATATGTCTCTAAGCTCTTGTGTATATTTGGCAAGCCGCTGGGTCAATGCGTCGAACTAAGATCAACGTCTAAACATTATTGTCAAATTGACGATCTATGAACCCCACTCCAGAGCCAAGACACTTGCAAATGCCTGCATTCATAAATCAGTTTCAAAAAATAATTTTTTTTATACGACTTTTCATGTGGGGCCCCACTGCACTTTGGCCATTTAATTTAGTTTTTACATTTTCCGGCATTATGCCGCGGTCTTAACGGCTTTTGTGAATTAGGTATTTTCTTTTTTATTATGAACTTACCCCAAGTGCTTGCCAAATGTGCACAAGGTCAATTTCAATATCCGATGTTCACCCTATCTGGCATCTAGTATGGGATTGGCACCGAAATTTTGACATTTAGAAATAATGGTCTCTCAGCGTTTCACGGTACACTTGTATTACGAGTCCGCTTATTTTAACAACGAATAACTATTTTGGGTGATTGTCGAACATGTCAAATAGTCTTGCAACTCAAATACTAAGATTTTTTAGGTTTTTTTTTTAAGTTGAGCTGAGAAAATTTGATTGTGTGAGCACTGAAAGTCCAGTGTCTGTATGTACGTTCGAAAGTAACTCGTGCATTGAGTAGATATTGTAATAATAAAAAAATATGTATTCATTTTGAACACAAGCCTAACAGAGCGGAGGTTCTAAGCGCCGATTCCGACTTTAATGGCAGTGGCCAGCAGCGCAATTTCACTGTCAAGCCATATTCACTTATTTCCATCTATGAAATGCATAGAATAGCGAGCAGCCAAGTTGTGGACTTCCCTTAGCTGATATTATAAACAGCCAAGCTCTTAGGGTTGGATCTCATCAATCAGCACGGAACAGCACTTTCCTGTGCTGCTATCCTTTTCTGTCGCTCAGAAGCGTTATTTGCTAGAGCGAGTTAGAGCGACGGAACGCTTCAGCACCGGCCGTGCTGCAGCGTTCCGTTGCTCTCTCTCGCTCTGGCAAATTACTGTTCTGAGCGACAGAAAAGGATAGCAGCATAGGAAAGTGCTGTTCCGTGCTGATTGATGAGATCCAACCCTTACTCATTTAAAATCATAGTGTGGCTCGGGACGTCTTCGTGTGGGCGTCGCGAACTACATTCGCCCTGAGGAAAGCTTCCGGATGAAATCGAAACATATCAGCCAGTAGCTGATTTTTGACGAAAGTTACCCGTTTATAGCATACTAGCTTTTACCCGCGGCTTCGCTCACATATCCCAAATCCCACGGGAACAGCACTTTTTTCGGGATGAAAGGTACCCTATATCGAGCCTTCTCAGTACTCCTAACTATGTGTATGCGAATTTTCAAGAAGATTGGTTCAGTAGATAAAGCGTGAAGATTTTGTTTTTCAAAGTTTGGACTCTCCAATAAGTTTAGTCGGTCGAGAAATCAATTTTTGCAAGATATTCGACATGCACGGTGTATAATAGAGGGGCTTGGTTTGTCTACAACATCAAATATAACTCTGTCTACTGTTTTTATGACTTTGACTTAGGTACCTATAACACTGAAACATGTAGAATATTCGAATTAATTCTAGAAAATTAACGATACGTCCGTGTGTGCGTCACTAGAAGTTTAACATCAAGATCGATTAAAGAAACTTATTAAGAAGGTAATTACTCGTATATCTCGTATAAGAAAAAAAACAGTTTCATCATCTAATACCTACTTCACATTAACAATACGTATCCTGTTCAGAAAAAAAGGTAGATGTTGTCAGTATAGAAAATATAGATAAATGTTGGATTCAAAATTTGACCGCAGTTTCAAGTACCTTCTCTCTTGTCGGTGGAGTTAAGTGGAGATGCCTCCATTCCTATCTTCTCTCTGCCATCTTTTTAATGTCCTGGTAGGACCTTACTCAACTTTCCTTCCTTTTCATACTCGACTCTCTTCTACTATTATTCTGAAGTTTCGAGTACTGCGAGATCAAAATCAGAAATAAGTACATTTTGAACTGGAACATCGATCTTGATTTTAAACTATTAGTGTTAATTATCATCATCTTATATTCAACCTTATAATAACTGCGATAAATCCTTAAATCCTTTGTAAAATGTAGTTTGTTCCTTTTTATGAGCTGTTAATCTTTTATCGAAAACTGTCCGTCTAGTTTGTGATGAGAAACGTGTTCAATTGCAAGGTAGTAAAGTCCAATTTTCGAATGAATTTTCCATTCGTCGTTCGACCGTCAAACGATCAATATCTGGTTTTGTGCCTTAGGATGCCTCGTGTAGAAGTCCAATTTTGCCTAGCAAGATTTAAGACATACATATTTTTTGACGTGCTTATTCAAAATGTTTGTATATTGGCGTATAATTTTTATTAGATATATTTTACTACCTTTACATATATATCCAAAGATATAAAATCTTTTAAGTATACCCTGATACCACGAAGTATTGAATTCGCCAGTATCTGTATGTTTGTGCACGGTAGTGCGTCAATCAAGCTCGGTACAATGTACAATGTTGATTTCTGTCAATTTTATTAAATATAAATATTCAACTCACAGTTACAGATGTATATTCGTAATGATGTTTACTAATGTTTTCTGTGCTCGACTTCTTGAGCGTAAATATGATATGAAATTTACTACAACATTGTACTTACAAAATCGGATTATATTTCTGACAATTTATTGAAACAATTATCGAATACAAATTGTGTTGTTAATTAATATCATTATCCAATTTTGAACACATTTATAATGCAGTCATACGGTCGTAATGTTTACTCGTAATGTTGTCTCTTTACACATGTAAAGAGTTGTCAAATATCAACATTGAAACGGAGTGATTATTTTTATGTCTTAGTAATAAATAAACATAAAAATAATCATTCGGTTACAGTTCGTAACAAACTGCTTAATTCTTAGTTGGAGACATTTTACAACCACATCATTACGCTGTCAATTCATATATTATTCAATTTTGAACACGATTATAAAAGACACACGGTAGTGCGCCAGCCAAGTCCGGTACGTGATGCATTTAGCCGTGTCACTCACAGTCACAGATAGTCCCGTCCGGGAGCGCGCGCTCAGTGCTTGTCCCTGTTCCCTGCGCAGGCGCCGCACACGTACTCGTCGTCGTCCTGCAGCGCGTCCCGCCGCAGCCCCACGCAGTGCATGTGGAACCACTGGTCGCAGCCGCCGTCGCACTGCACCCAGTCCACCTTGCCTGCACACCATTACAATCATTATAAACAATGGCCCGTAAAAAATACAAATATATCGAGGGCGATTCGAGAAATTGTTGAAGATGGTGCCGAAAACGCACCGCATTTAAGATTCTATATACAGACGCCAGGACATGACAATACTGCTGAACCGACAATGCCGGCCCGAGTAAGTGTGTAGCTACCCTGACTCTATGATAAAATACAAGGTTCTCGTGTCATTATATTAGGTTCTCGTTTAGTAATAATAGTGTTGAAAAAGAACACATTTAAGATTTCATGCACAGAGACAAGATTGCGCGAAAGACGCGATATATGTACTCTTGCACCCCTAGGCCGCCTCATGATGTACTCTTTCACCACTAGGCTGCCTCATGATGTACTCTTGCATCACTGGGTTATAACAGGATCGCGTCAACACGCGATATGTACCCTTGGAACACTGGGCTGCCTTAGCATCGCGCGAAACGCGCTATATGTACTTTTACACCACCAGGTTGACTCAGCATCGCGCAAAAAGCGCTATATGTTGCACCACTGGGCTGCTTCAGCATCGCGCGAAACGCGCTATATGTACTTTTGCACCACTGTGATGCCTCAGTATCGCGCGAAACTCGCTATATGTACTTTGTCAACACTGAGCTGCTTCAGAATCGCGCGAAACGCGCTATATGTACTTTTGCACCACCAGGTTGACTCAGCATCGCGCAAAACGCGCTATATGTTGCACCACTGGGCTGCTTCAGCATCGCGCGAAACGCGCTATATGTACTTTTGCACCACTGTGATGCCTCAGTATCGCGCGAAACTCGCTATATGTACTTTGTCAACACTGGGCTGCTTCAGCATCGCGCAAAACGCGCTATATGTACTTTTGCACCACCAGGTTGACTCAGCATCGCACAAAACGCGCTATATGTTGCACCACTGGGCTGCTTCAGCATCACGCGAAACGCGCTATATGTACTTTTGCACCACTGTGATGCCTCAGTATCGCGCGAAACTCGCTATATGACACTGGGCTGCTTCAGCATCGCGCAAAACGCGCTATATGTACTTTTGCACCAGTAGGCTGCCTCAGGATCGCGAAAAACGCACGATTTGTACCCTTGCATCACTGGGCCACCTCAGGATCGCGCAAAACGCGCGATGTGTACTCTAATACCACTGGGCCATCTTAGAAACGCGCGAACTCTTGTATATCGAATGTTTATAAAATAGAGTATATCTTATAAGGATCTCTCTATATAGATTATTGGAACAATAGACAATCTGCTAGATGACAAGTCAAATCAGATTTTTTTTTATTAAATAATTTTACGGCTCTGGATACAAGTCCTTTAGAGCCTATCTTTTGTTCTTTATTCCTAATCCTAACCTAACCTAATCCTCACAAGACAATCAAAGGGTGGTGTAGGCCTTTGACTGCTGCAAGGGAGCTTCTGGCGACAAATCTATACGAGTCCACTGGTTTACATAGACGATTGAGTGGCGGACGACGCCCGAAGACGCCCACACAGTCCGCAAAATAAATATCACTACAGCCGTACTATGACTGTCCACTTTAACTATTTCACACATTGTTCATGTTATGAGCATTTATAACACCAAACAACACCAGTTTCATATTACAAAGTCCACTGAAATCAATTTGTAAAATAATTTAAAGCAAACCCCAACCGAACCCCTTGACTTCCCCCCAAATAAAACTCAGTTAAATCAGACACTTTTTTCTAAACGTCAAAACAAACATTTTCTATGAGATTTGTATGAAATATCGGACTGTGACGTCATTGTTTCTTGAAGTCAAATAGCGCTCTTAATATCCGTTTTTCTGCATTAATAAATCTTAAAATTTAAAATCACGTTCAAAGTGGATGTGATCAATGACAAGTGACATTATTTTGTGACGTTTTATTCTCTTAACAGTATCAAATAATTTACTTTTGACCCGGGAAACTGCCCAATTTGAGAGAACACATACCGGTAGGCCGCAAGCAGTCCGCCGCGGCGCAGTCGTCGTCGTCCTCGGCGGAGGACTGCGAGGACGAGCTGGCGCGGCGCGCGCTGGCGGCGCGCCGCGTGGCCGACGCTGACGCTGACGAAGTCGCTGACCCGCCTGCTGAACGTTGGCCTGAACACAACAATGCTAGTTTGCCACAATATTCATAAAAAATCTGTCCTATTGAATCATGTCATATTTGTTGAGTTGCCATCTTCTAAACTAAAAAAAGCCGGAATCTGCGCGGCCTTAAACCGGTCATGGATACAGCGGTAGAGCAAGATCAAATTATGAGGGCGTGAGTTTTGGCGAAGCTTAAAAAAAAGCGTTCAGGTCCTAATGTCCCTCACCCAAAATTGGAAAAGGGACATTATGGAGAAGAAACATTTTAGGAAAGGGACATTTTGGGGAAAGGGACATTTTTGGAAAGGGACATTTTGAAACCAGGGGACATTTTGGGAAAGGGACATTATGGACCTGAACGAAAATAAGTCATCTTTGGTCGCTTTGATAAAAAGCCTAACAAGAGCCAGACAGGCCGGACACTTAAATATTTGGCCGGACACGACCCGAAAAAGCCAAATATGTCCGTCTGATTTTAGACCCTTCCTGCTTATAGTATAATGTACCTCTCCTGGCCTGCCGCGGTTGCCTGCCGCGGGAGTTGGCGAGGCCTCGCTTGCGGCGCTCCTGCCGCGCCATGTAGTGCTTCCGCATCATCAGACCGGAGCCCGACGATACACCCTGTACAAAATATCACCATATTAAAATAAAATTATAACAATACTATATGTATGTATACTATACTATCATGTATTTATCCCTAATAGGACAGATAAAGCATTTTGGGGTCTTGCGGCTCTAAGCAACTTCCTGCAGCGGTGTTCCCGAACCGATACGACATTGAAACCTTCAAAAAACGAGTCTATATGATAGATAGATAGATAGATAGATAAATCGTTTATTTGTGAAAACTGCACATACACAATCACACACAAAAAATAAATTAATAATATTACGTTATTTACATACAGGTTTTATAGCGATGCGATGTGTTTATGTATGCTGCAGCAGCACAAAAAGGTCGTAGGCTCAGCGAAAATATTGCTCAAAGAGCAATGCGCTGATTTTCAGCTATAACCTTAGGTAGGTGCAAGTGCGATATATATATATATATATATCGCACTTGCACCTACCTATATCTTCCTGAAAGGCCGGTAACGCTCTTGTTACACCCCTGGTGTTGCAGTTGTCCATGGACAGTGGTGATCACTTACCATCAGGTGACCCGCTTGTTCGTTTGCCGCCCTATAACATAAAAAAAAAAAAAAAAAAAAGCAGACAGAGCCCAGGGCCGCAAGACCCAAAGGCCACTTCTCACGTGATGGTGGAAGAGAAGATGGAATCGTAATATTGATAGGATTTCATTTTGCGATTTAATGTAATTTGACAAATAATTTTATAATTGATTGTTATGTAATTTTTAATTTAATTTAAAACAACTAAGAGCAGTTTATCAAATGAGTATATAGTGTTCGCTCCAAGTAGGTTGGCAACTTATATAAGTTTAGAGTTGATGTAAGTAGAGCATATGCTCTAATTTGTAAATAAATTTGTGTATTGTTCAGCCAGTCAGCGAACCAAATAAATAAATAAATAAAAAATTGCATCGGCTTTTATGATCTGCGCGGGGTGAGTAGCAGCTGGTACATTCTAAGTTATTTCCTTTCTCACCAGTTATACAAAAGATTTTTTCAAACTTCTGTCAAATTCGATGCTTCATCGTTGCCAGCAAGTAAGTGAATGTTCCTTTGAACATTGTCGAATGTCAACGCACCTGTTTCCTGTTGAGATAATTCGTAGTGGTGGCGGAGCCTCGTTTTAACGTCGTCTTTGGTGCCGCTACCGCTGTAACAAAAAAAAGGTAACATTAAAGATTAGACGTAGCCAGGGGGACGGACCGCTATTTGTAAACCCCCTCTTTCCTCTTATTTTCCTGCAACCCAAGGGAGTAATTTCATAAAATGCCAGAAGTGTGTAACAGGAAGCCGGGGTAACGCGCGCGCGAACTATTTGACTTGACCAATGAGCGTTGTTGCTTATGACCAAGGTGAGATGTTACACATCATTTGCTATTGTAAGGCTTGAAACTACGTCAAGCGGACGCCCCGGACGGGTTCAGTCCGTCTCTGTCACAAACCCCACGTGCGAAAGAGACACGTGACCCGCGACTGTTACAGCTATCTCTATCGCACGTAGGGTTTGCGACAGAGACGGACTGAAGCGGTCGCGGGCGTCCGCTTGACGTAGTCACAGAATACAGTTAGAATAAATAGAATCTCCTAAGGTACGCGCAATATGCGTCCCCGTTCCCCGCACCCGCACCTCTCCCCGGTACTTGTGAGCCAACGTGAGTCATCGAGGCGAAAACGGGGGAGAGGTGCGGGGACGGGGAACGGGGACGCATATTGCGCGTACCTTAGGAGATTCCGGCCTGTGGCGTAGTTTGAAGCTTAAGGGTCGCTCTTCTTTTTCTGCTTTTGCCTTCTACCTTACTTGGTGGTCAGACGTCTTGCCTGAGGGAGCTTGCAGGTAAACGCTGGCCGCTTCCAATCAGTCACTTTGGACCCTCAGAGGGCGTTTATGTCCAGCAGTGGATTTACAGCCCCTGTATGGTGGAGTACT
The DNA here is from genome assembly GCA_963576875.1 of Acrobasis repandana. Lineage (NCBI taxonomy): Eukaryota > Metazoa > Arthropoda > Insecta > Lepidoptera > Pyralidae > Acrobasis > Acrobasis repandana. The sequence goes on from OY756239.1 coordinate 13,304,267, forward strand.
GACCGTGGTGGTGCGGCCTGGTCCTCTTGAGCTGGTGGTGCGGGCGCGGCTGTCGCTGCGCCCGCTTGCGTCGCCCAGCGTCCAGCACCTTCCCCCCGCGGCGCCCCTCGGCCGCCCGCGCCGCCCACACAGCGCTCCAGATTTGAGCTTGCTCTTCCAGTCGAACCTGCACATAAAATGGATCTCATACATGCTCGTTGATTAAATTTATATATCAACAACTGAGTAAGTGCACCTAAACTGATCGCGCCACCGAACGATAAAGTCAATGAAACTACAAAAAAAAATTCACTAGTTCCATGGAACTATTAGCCGATGGAACTAGTGAGAATGATCCATGTTTATCAATCTGTTATGGATGAAGCCATGTTAAATTTAGTTCCGTTTTTTCCGCAATATGGCTAGGTCTACTTATTTATTAACCTTTACCTGCTACAATAACTCTCAATAGGGCAATGGAAGAATGGTTCCCACATTAAATTAAACTTTATGCCTTTGACATAAAGTTTATAACCAATGAAAAAATTGTACCTACGATGATTTAAGGGTTAAAAAAATGTTGACTGATCATATTTAGTAAGTCTCACAATTATTTTTACACATACAATCACGCCTTCTTCAGACAGGGGTAGGCAGGGACTGTGGACCTCCACTTGCTACGAACCTAACAGACCTCGGTCGCTACATTGTACCGTTTCGGTTAGTAAAGCCTAGATTTAGGATCTAGGAAGATAGATGAGATAAAAGAAAGACCAGATATCGGCAAATGAGATAGGTATAATGAACAACTATTACATTACATTAGGTACAAAGATTCACAAGAACACTAGGTACAGATTAGGTAGTCAGGGTCGTGAGTTATAGGCACTAGATCAGTTGAGTAGCCCTTCTAGGTAGAAGAACTACTTAGCTTCAGATGCTGCCGAAGACGAAGAGGACGAGCGCCGGCCGCCGCGCCTTATATATGGGCATGGCCCCCCGCTGCGCCTGAGAGGGGCGGAGGGGTGCTGGAGCCCGCGCGACGTCACAACATCTACACTCTCTTCATTCTTCTATTTTGAATCACACAAATATTTCCTGAAGTAGCTAGAGAAACATGACGGCCAGTAGTAGCCTTTTGGCGACAGTTACCCGCGTATAGTATATAGTAATATGATAGAAATACTCAAACCAAACTCAAGGACTGTTCTTTGTGTAATAAATTTCGAATCTTACCTCAAGAAGATCGCCTTCCAGCATGAGTTCTTCCAACTTCTGCAACAACCCGGCGGGCACGCGAGCGTTCGGAGAGCGGGGCGTGGCGCTGTACGCGTGCTCCACGCTCGCAGACGACCTGGACAATTAGTTTGCGGTGTTTTTATAGGGTTTTTATATATTCTAAAGTGCTCTAAATAATCAAATAAGAAAAAAATAAACATTGGGTGGCTTCCTACACTTTTTAAGGTTCCGTAGTTCACAAGGAACCCTTAGAGTTTCGTCATGTCCGTCCGTCCGTCAGTCTGTCTGTCCGGGCTCGTACTCCGCCGCTACTGCACCGATTGTCACGAAAATTTGTGGATATTGAAGTTCCAAAAGTTGGTTTTAAAATTATGAAAAAAATATTTTTTTTCAGCCCCTCTCCCATACAACGAAAAGTGAATTTAAAAACTTAAATTGGACTAACCCCAACGTGTGGGGTATCGTTGAAAAGATCTTTTGAAATGCAACAAAAACTGCTTCGAAACTATGTAGATCAAACCCCGTCTTGAGATAATGTAATACAAAGTTAAAATTTGAGGTATCGCCACCGTAACTTTTGCAATATTACTAAAATAATTCTGAAAAAAATGTGGTATATACCTCAAAGTATGTACTTTCAATTAAATCTATAGCGGTCTCGGTATCATAGATAGTTATTTTTTAATACGTCACAAATCGTAAACCGCAATTAACCTTTACAACTTTTATATTATGTTACTTGCTGCTACGGAACCCTTCATGGGCGAGTCCGACTCGCACTTGGCTGCTTTTTTATTTTCATATTCCTTATTTGTAATAGTGGGTTGGGTAGTAGTGTTAGTTGACGCAAGCCTAATGCGTGTTAAAGGAATAGGATATGGTAAAAATAAAGGAAAAGGAATCGGGAGAGGCCTTTGCCTAGCTTTGACAGTACAACATTTATACTTAATATACATATATTTGAACTAAAGATTGCAACTAGGAATGCTTTAGACTAATACACTGGAATTTGAAGTTGAAACATTGACATAGGTACCTTGAATTTTGTGACATGTTGTGTGCTTCGTGTGCCCTCCCTGTAGCCTTTTTCAGTTCAGCGTTCAGTTTGTCTGCCTTCTCTCGATTCGCCTAAAAAATTACAAAGAATAATAATTAGCTACAGAAGAACAGCATCCGTGTCATTATTAAACGTGTATTTGGTTTAAACCATTGCCCGTCCACAACAAGAAGACATCCCTCATGTCTTCGTCTCTTCCTTTACTGTCAACTAGAGACGACATCCCGTAATATATCTTCGTCTCTTCACTGTCAACTTGATTTGGGTGAATAATACATAGTTTATAGTCGTAGAGTTGGTCTGCGGTCTATGATAAGAGACGAAGAGTTTACCTGCATGCGGTCGGAGTTGTGCGCGCGCTCCCCGCGGGCGGCGGCGGGCAGCGCGCCCAGCTGCGGGCTGGCCAGCGCGGCGCGCGCCGCGTCCTGCCACGCCATGGCGCGCTCCGTGACGCACTGCAGGGCTTCGCCCTCCGCCAGCCGCACGGGCAGCTTCTGTAGCCACACCTGTACAAAAATATCAATAAAGGCACAGAATTCATAAGAGTATTTCATACAGAACGGAATCTCCCAAGGTCCCGCGCAATATGCGTCTTAACTTTTGGACATCGAATGTTTGAAGAACCAATTTTATGTGACAATCTTGACTTCCGTAGTAAATAAATTCCCTACGATCAGTATTGGCGTTTTACTCCAAATCTGGAACCCCAGTTTCGTAACAATAATATCATCAACACTCGTTAAGATTGAAACTTCAATAACCGACACATTCCCCCTTCCCCTGGCTTAGCTAAGCCATTTCAATGAAATCCGTCCATATATAAACTACAGCAAACTTCCTCGTTTTTCCCCCTCCACTCAGGGGAATGGAGGGGGAATAAAAAATCCAAAAGGGTTTGGATTTTTTATTAGTGTGCCTCTCAAATTTGATTGAAATCCTTCAATAAATAACCCTACAGCGAAGTCCCCTCCCCCTTTTCTCCCATAATGCAAAATCGACTAAAATATTTAAATAGTTTGGAAAATCCAAAAGTGCACGCCTCATAATCTCATTTTTCACAATTAAATTGATTTTGATTATTTTATTGCTAACTTAAAACGAAGAAAAGTATGTGTCGGCTTTAACGCACGACTGGAGATTATTTTTAACTTTTATTTTTGACTTCCCGCTGAGAAAATTAAAAATTTTCAAAATTCGGGACGTTATTAGTTTCACCCCGTTTTTGAAAAGTTGAGTTTTCATCAGATCTCGACGTTTAAAGGTCTCAGGAATCTTCCCTGACCACTCACGAGCAAGTGTCATGCACCCTATCCGTATGTGTGTGTGAGTGTGTATGTGACCCGCTTATAACTCTTGAACAACTAAACCGATCGGAACCAAACAAGTAGCTTTCCAAAGAGTTCTATACAACTCAGATTTCCTGTGAATTTAAACCGATTCGGACCGGTAGATTTTGAGAAATCTCAAAAAAACTAAGCAAAAACAAGAAAAAAAATTCAAAAGTGATGTTTTTTTAAGAATAACTATTAAACTACATTGAATTAGACCGTGATCTTCGAAAAGACTTAGTTTTGTATAATACTGAAGCGTATAAAAAAAATGGACTTGATCAGATAAGTTTTTCGGGAGTTATCGTGACCACGCCAGTTTCCATACATACAGACACATGGACGTCCACAAAATGATTTTATTAAACATTGTTTTTATTTATTTAAAAGGCAAAATGTCTTAAAAATGTCATAAGTGTTGAAACTAGTGTTTTTCCTTGACATTTATGTGTAAATATTATTGTACAAGTGCGATAGAAAATAAATAGAGACACATTGAGTTAAAAAAATCACTTGATTTTTGTAAGGCGAGAGTAGAGCACTACCTCATGCGCTTCGCTTATGAGGCGTGCAAAATTAAAAAAAGTTAAAAATTAAAGGGGTGAAAATTGGGTGACCATTATGAGGCGTGCACTTTTGGATTTTCCAAACTTATTTAGTATTTGTTGTTACAGCGGCCATAGTAATACATAATCTGTAAAAAATTAAAGTATCTAGTTAATGCCATTATAAAGATCTAGTTCAAAACGCTGAAAAAAACACGTTTCTTGTATGGCGACCCCCTTTAATTTTGAACTTTTTTTTATTTTCAGTATTTGTTGTTATAGCGGCCACGGCAATACATAATCGGTGAAAATTTCAAGTGTCTAGCTATTACGGTTCAAGAGATAGAGCCCTGTGACAGACGGACAGACAGCGGAGTCTCAGTAATAGGGTCCCGTTTGCACCCTTCGGGTACGGAACCCTAAAAATGACTCACCAATAACGCCAGTATGCGATCCAACCGCGGCCGTTTCGTCCTCACGCAGTCGGGACACAAGAACTTGGGTTCTGCTGCGAACGGCAACTCTGTGCGGTCCGGGGATGTCTCCCGTTCTTCGCCGGCCGTTGCGGTCGTGACACATGTAGCTAGAAAAACAACGCACATATATCGTAACTGGGTAGATAAATTGGGTCAAAAATAAATTATTTGGTACTGGTTAAGAGATACAATAAGAGATAAAACGTCACAAAATAGTGACGGTTGTCATTGATCATATCCATTTTCAACATGATTTTGGATTTATTAATGCAGAAAAACTGATATTAAGAGCGCTACTTGACTCAAATACGCTATGACGTCACGGTTTTGTTTTTCATACAAATTCCATAGACAATGTTTGTTTTGACGTTTAGAAAATAGTGTCTGATTTGACTTGTAGCGGACTGTGTATGCACACACAGATTGCAATGTAAGCATTTTTATGTTCGTTCGCACAGGCGCACTTATACTTGGGCCAGCTTGTATCATTCAGAGAACAAAAGGACAGGAAATAGATCGTAAAATCACTAATGCCTGCAACAGATTCTGGTCCCTAAAAGAACTTCAGTTGTTTTTTGTTCCCCGTGTGGTATTGGGTCAGAAAAAGGCCACTCCATATCTTTCTGTTGATGTCGTAAGAGGCGACTAAAGGAAAAATAGCACTTAAAGCTGCTACAATAGCATTCCCATGCAGGATTGACGTCGGGCAGGCCCGCTCGTAAAACTATAGCCAAATCGTTTAAATTGTTCCGGCTATTTCTTCTCCAATTCGCTAGATTTTTGGCATTATTGGGTGGCCATTGATATGCATATTATATTTGGAAAAGAAAAAGCAGGAAAGCGCACCCCGGGCTCCGAAGCAGCATAGCTGAGGATGCAACCGGGAACGTGTTCAGATGAAGAAGAGGAGAACTTCAGTTGCTTTTTGCTTACCATACATACTAGGATCAGCTGATCGGTCAACTTGTGAATTTTTTTTCGTATTTCTATTATGTTCCTTTGGGAAAGTTGTTCAGTATCATGGGCTGAAATCACCCCTAAAATAGTTTCAGTATATTTAGTTAAGACTGTATACTCACAGTGAAACCAGTCTTTGCAGAGCTCGCACTGCGTCATCACGCCATACTGCCGTTTCTGACACAGACAGAATGTGACCCCGGCCGCGGGGGGAGCGCGGACTTCTTTGCGCATGTTCCGGGCCCTGGAATTAAAATCGTTCTTATCTTGCGGGGTCCACATTGGAGAGCACGTCGAACCTTTGCGTCATATTGTACCTACCCCCTTGCCTTACTCACCCGCATCGGGATTTCTGAAGATGATTTTCATAAGCTTCAGAAACATTAATTTTAGAACTTAAAGTTGCAGCAAGCAACCCAGTTCTTTACACAAGAATCACAATCACACAGACTGAGTCAGCCCAAGTTTATTTCATTCATTTACAAACAAGCTTTTATCTAAAACAAAGACATGAAGCAATCCAGCCCAAATTCGGTGGGGTTACGTTGTTTTATCTCAGAAATGCCGTGACAACCTTCCAGGTTCATCATGAGATCAGGTCATTGGTACCATAATATTACATTGTAAATAAGTGTGTGAAGTTTCAACTCAATCGAATAATGGGAAGTGGGTCTAATTTAACTTGTAAGATTTCATTGCGGACACACAGACAACGGGACAGTTGAAACTAAAGAAAACTTGTAAAAATCTACACTCCTTATATCAGTTACATAGTAAGATGCTAACACATTGAGAAGAAATGATCTTTCTGTCAGTTTTTTTTTAAATTTGGGTTTGACTTTGACTGTGAGACAAACGAGGTGCTCAGATATTTACCTTAACTCCTTTATAGCTGCTAGTTCACGATGTTCCGCTTGTTTGAAAGCAGCGACTATCTCCGTCGGCGTAGAATCCTCGCTAAAGTTCCTCAGGAACAGCCCCGCCTCCAGGGAGGAGGGCGGGGGCGAGCCGGAGCCCGAGGGCCTGGCGCGGCGGCGGGGAGCCACGCCTGGCTCCGTCCGGGGGGAGAGGGCTTCCAGTAAGGAGAACGGCCAGTTCTGTAACAAGGAATTTGACTTTTAAGAAATATGTACTTCAAAAATATTACAATGCAATATGAAATATAAGAAGCGAAAAGATTTATCTATCTATATGTAAGAGCTATGCTCTTGTCGGTGGAGTATGAAATATCTTCCACTTGTCTTTCTCGCCCGCCAGCTTTACTTCGCTGTACGACACGACATTCACCTTCTCCTTTGTCGGTTGAAACTTTTAACATAGCTACATGAATATAATTATGTTAAAGATTAAGTTAACATAAATAAAGAGTCCGTTCTTATTTGGACCCTCTTTGTAGCAAGGTCATGTCGCAAGATGTGTCGGCCTAAAATTATTTTAAACAAGCATAGCACTATGATTGTTAATAACATTTTATAAAAACATATTTTACGATGAAAAAACTACAAAAACCTTACGTTTTTTATACTTGATTTTTTATGATTTCCCAAATGATAATCCAACTTTTATACCGCCATAATTACTGAACGAACGAGATGTCATTAATCATTTATGTTCATTTGTCAATGGCGTTTTGTTTTACTGTCACCAAACCTCTACACAGCAAATCACTTTATATAAATGCATCCAGTTTTTGATGAAGATGTGAAGTTGTTGATTTGTTTTTATTGTATTGTTTTAATGAGATTGTATACCATACACTTTTTATCGTTGTAAAAAAATATTTTTGAGTAAACAACTGTAGTGAACAAAACGCTCCGACAAAAATGCATTACCCATCGTGTTGCTATTGTTGCCAGATCGCGTCACTGCTATTTCCCAATGTAGAAAAAGTAAAATCCTTTTTTATATAGTGTACAATCGTCCATAAAATAAAAAAAAATCTTTTTGTAATCTAAGAATTACATCCGTAGTGCAACAATGAAATGAAGTGCAAATGTATGAAGCGATCTAACACATCCTTTCTAAGCAATGTACAAGGTGTAGTTGACCTTCTTGAGGAACATGTCGGCGGCGCCGCGCTTCCACTCCCGGGCGGACAGCAGCGCGGCGGCCAGCTGGTCCTTCTCGTACAGCAGCAGCGGGATCTGCTGCGCGCGCCGCACCAGCGCCTCCACGCTGTGCATGTACGGGTACAGGTCTTTCGACTGCATTTCTTCCACCTGACAAATTACAAATCTAATTATATACAGGGTTACTAGTCTTCTTCTTCGTCTAAGCGCGTTCTCATTTGTATCCTCAGATGTGCTGCTTCGGAGCCCGGGGTGCGCTTTCTCGCTTTTTCTTCTCCAAATATAACATGCATGTCAATGGTCACCCAAGGATGCCAAAGACCTTGCAAAATGGAGAAGAAATAGCCGGAACAGTATAAATGATTTAGCTATGTTTTTACGACCAGCTGCCTACTACGTCAACCCTCTTTGGGAATGTATTTGAGCGAAAAGTTTTACATCGGTCCGCCACCCGACGTTAACCCTTCTTCGGAATGCAATCCGCTAGATGACAAAAAGTCAAATCATACACTTTTTCCTAAACGTCAAAACAAAATTTTTTTATGGAATTTGTATGAAATACGAAACCGTGACGTCATAGTTATTTAGAGTCAAATACCGCTCTTAATATCAGTTTTCTGCATTAAAAATCTAAAATCATGTTGAAAATGGAAATGATCAATGACAAGTGACACTATTTTGTGACGTTTTATTTTCTTAACAGTATCAAATAATTTATTTTCGACCCGGGAAACTACCCAATTGTAGCACGAGACGTTCGTGCTTAGTCCTTAAGTCGCCTCTTAGGACATCCATAGGACGTGATGGAGTGGTCCTATTCTAACCCGGAACCACACGGGTAAGGTTACTGGTATCTAACGCATAACCTTCTATAGGCGACTTAGGTACGATAAAAATAAAGAATAAAAGAATGGTGATTACCTTGGTCAGCCAGTCCTTGGCGTGAGTGCTGGCGGTCTGCAGGGCGTGGTGCGAAGGTAGAGCAGCCTCGATGTCGTCGGCCTCCGAGAGTAAGGTGTCCAGTTCTGACAGCGTGGTGTACTGCGGCTCGGGCCTGTCGCGCGGGTCTCGAGGCTTGGAGGTGTCGATGAGGACTTCGCGCGCTCGGGATTCCCAGTCTTCTACTTGGCCTGGTGAAAAAAACAATTTTGTTACATACTTGTATTATTTCTAGATGTCGCTATTGTCTCGCCCGCTAGCCATACAAAGGATGCTGGGTACTTAGGCTGAAAATATCCATCAAAAAAAACTGAGATGGCGCTTGTGTGTGTGTAGAAAATGAACGCTTATACCGCCGAAATTAAGCGGCACCACTACGGAACTAAATTCTTTCGAACTATTAGCTCCATCTAACTACAATATTACTACACTACCTCAAATATTTATTCTAGTATTTCAGAATTTGTCAGACTTTACAATAGTTCAAAACATCCTGTTGGGATCCTCTGTCAAGAACGACATCTAGTGATGAGTAGCGGAACTACCGATACGACTTGATATCCGTAGCGCTATCTATTATTTGCTTATATGCCCCAATAACTTTTGAAAGGGTAAACCGATTTTCATCAAGCATAGCTAAGAAAGAACCACCGCAAGGAAACATGCTTTCACGTAAAAAAACAGCATCGAAATCGGTCCATCAGCTGAGCGCTACGATGCCACAGACAGACAGATATTAGCATTAAACTTATAACACTCCTGTTTCTTGTCGGGGGTTAAATAAAATCGGCCAAGGGCGAGTTAAATTCGCGTGGTGAGGGTTCCGTACAATTGATTGAATTCTTATAGGTTTTCCTGTAATCTACAAGCAATGAACTATATTTTGTATTTTTTTTTTAATTTTAGGCTCTGTAGTTTCGGAGATCAGGGCGGTCAATTTTCGTCTCCTTTCATGAATAAAATCAAAACTATTTATTTTACAATTATAACAAATATATTTGAGATTCTCGTAACGAGCTCTTTCATTTGATATATGGCACAAAGGTTTGCAACTTTTTTTTTTTTCAATTTCCTACTTTGTCCCCCGAAAATGACCGTTATTAAAAAAAAATGACTTAGTACATGTGTGGTTGGGTCATAGGATTACACCATCCTACCAAATTTCACCTGATTCGGTCCAGTAGATTCGGAGCAAATTGGCTGTGACAGACGGACGGACAGACAGACGCACGAGTGATCCTATAAGGGTTCCGTTTTTAAATTTTTTGTACGGAACCCTAAAAATAAATAAATAATAAATGTTGTTGGTAGCGGGGCCCACCTCTGAGCTTGTAGAGCAGCGCGCGCTCGGCCTCCACGCGGCGGTCGGGCAGCACGCCGGCCGCGGCCTGCAGCAGGCGCTCCACCACGTCCGGCGACAGCGTGGCGCAGTCCGCGCGGTACGAGCGCACCTCCGACACGAACCGCACCTGCAGCAGCCGCGCCTGCAGCGGCGGCAGCTGCGGCAGCACGATGCACAGCTGCGAGCCCAGCTCCACCACCTGCCAAACAGAATATACTGATACACTATCACGTCTCTATCCCTAACGCGGCAGACAGAGCCTAGGGCGGTAAGGCCCAGGCCACTTTGAGCATGATGGTGGGCATAAAGGTAGAAAAAAGCGGCCAAGTGCGAGTCGGACTCGCCCGTGAAGGGTTCCGTAGCAGCAAGTAACATTTTACGATTTATGACGTATTAAAAAAAACTACTTACTAGATCTCGTTCAAACCAATTTTCAGTGGAAGTTTGCATGGTAATACACATCATATATTTTTTTAGTTATCATTCTCTTATTTTAGAAGTTACAGGGGCACCAACATTTTACCACTTTGGAAGTGTCTCTCGCGCAAACTATTCAATTTAGAAAAAAAATATATTAGAAACCTCAATATCATTTTTGAAGACCTATCCCACACGTATAGGTTTGATGAAAAAAAAATGTTGAGTTTCAATTTTAAGTATGGGGAACCCCTAAAATTTATTGTTTTTTTTCACAGAATACATCTACTTACCAAGTTTCAACAGTATAGTTCTTATAATTTCGGAAAAAAAGTTGACGAATTTATAAGGGTTCCGTTTTTTGCCATTTGTCTACGGAACCCTAAAAAGGAAATCATAATAGTGATGGATTGCTAACCGCATAGCCTATTGATATGATTCAGATTTTTGCCTATAGATAGTATAATATAGTTTGTGGTTATTTCGGCCGCGCCGTGTATTGGTTTTATTTTAATAATTAAACGAGTTATTCACCACAGGATTTTATTTATTATAATTACTTTAACTTTCACACATGTGCACTCGCTGCAAGTGTCAAGGAAAGGGATGTGGTCTGGGGGCCCGTCTCGGTACACCGTTAAGAGGTTAGACGATGTCAAGCGCCATGACATTGACATATGTCAAATTACGTTAGAATCGGCTTAGAAGCCCTTTCATTTGATACCACACAACCTGGGCTTGTAAAAAAAAAATTCAATTCCCATACATAAAATTGATGACGTCATTACTGCCCCCTATGGGAATATTTTTAAGAACTACCGCTCAAAATGATTATTTAAACCTAAAGTACCCGTGTACCAAATTTCTATCCTGTACAGTGATTTGCGGTTTTTTGTCAATTTTTGCTTTGTACACCGTCCACTAAAAGATACAATAAATTATATACAATCTAGAATACCTACGAAGTGACAAAACCGTTCCTAAAAAATTTATAGTAATCCCTTTCCCGCAAATTGCAATGGCAGTATGCGAGAAAGGGACGCCTACAAATGTTGGTACTTCTGACTAGGACTTTATGTATTTAAAGATAAGCATTATGGAAATATAAACTTTATGCACATAGCATTAAATTTAATTTTCAAAGTTGTTTTTTTTTCATATTATCACTCGTACTTAATTTATTTTTAAAGGACAAACTTTACACCCTTACAACCCTCTGCGATTCTAAAACAACAGTTAACTGACCTCTTCAAGCTCTCTCAAGTACGACGGTTCGAATTTGTCCAGGTCTTGATTCAGTAGCTCCGTCGCTCGGCTCTCGAACTCTGATGTCTGTCGTAATACTTCTTTCACAGCCGATCCTAAGTAGAAATAGTTTATTAAAGGAAACTTTTAAAATTCAAACCTAAACTACAGTTACCGCTTAAACGTGAACGAAGCGCGGTTTGTAATTGCTGCTTTTAAATCTTTAGTAACAAGTGTGATATAGTAGTATTATATGTATATTTATTTATATTAAAATGATAAGTAACATTACAGTAGTTTATAAAGAATTGTGTCTGCCTACCCCTGTGGGAAACAGGCGTGGTAGTATGTATGTATATATAAAGAATTATTGATATACTTACATCTGAAATATAACCAACCACTTGACTTTTCCTTTAACAACCCAAAGGTTTATTAGATAATGATTTTAGCATTAAGTCCGCCTATTGTGCTATACAAATTATATTTTGTACAATAACGGTTAAGTAAATAAAAAACACAAAAAATATATCGTGGATAAGATTTCATATCATAAAGAAAAGCTTTTATATTTCCATGGTTTGTTTGTTGGTATGTGTTTAACGTACCTTCGGGCAGCACGCACGCCAGCCCGTCGATCTCGGCGGCGAACAGCGTCAACTCGTGCAACGTCAGCCGGTACTTGGGGTCGTGGTGCCGCGTGCGCGTGCGCATCTTGTTGAGGTCCAGCTGAGCTATCACGGACGCGCACTTCTCCGCGTCTTCGATGGCCGTTTCTAATGCGCGCACTAGCTCCGTCTTCGGCATCTGAGAAAAATATATATATTAATACAATAAAGACTGTTTACTTAGTGCGAACGGGTTGTACAACAAATAGGATTGTTCATTTTTTTTATCTCTAATTTTTTTTTATATTATAAAGCTTATTTCAAGGAACTAATTTGAATATTTTGTCATATAACAGCTTTAGTTAAATTTTTACGAAATAAAAATCATATCTACGTCTCGTAAATTACAAAGATGTGTCTTATCAAAACAAACGGCCAAGCCCAATAACTATTGATAAAAAAACACGCTAGTTGTGAAGCGATGGTCATAATTGTCAGTGTTATTGAGTCATACGTAGCCCACGATTGGCGGAAACGGTGACATTTGACGTTTTTGATACCATAAAGGCGACGCGTATTTTTAATGAAAGGCTTTAACCGATACTGTCTCGGTAAGGTCAAACAAAAGTCATAGGTTTGTTTGTAGAAATATCTAAAACCATCGATTATTTTGGCGAAAAGATGACCCACAACTGTTCATTAACTCTGTATCTCGAAATGGATTTCAAAATGACGCTTTCCAAAAAAAAATGAACAATCCCCATTGACTGGAAAAGTAGGCGCTCACCTTAAGGTCGCTAGCTTTCTTCAGATACGCCCTGAGCCCGTCCAGGTCGCAGGTCTTGGGCGTGTCGGGGTCCAGCGCGTTCTGCACGGCCTCGGCCCACTCGCGGAACTGCTCCGACTTGCTCTTCAGCTTCTCCAGCATGGCGGGCAGCTCGTCCAGGGTGTAGCGGTATCTGCGGGGAAAAGTACACTTTAGCGATGGCTGATCCACGCGTCAACGAGTGAACGGGTGCCGCCAGTAGGGACTGGTCAGATCGACCACTCATTAAGACTACTCATTATCAGGTCTGTTTTTTTAGTCTCCACTGTAGGTGCACGACCCTCTGTACTACCAGTCATACTTGGCCAGAGTTGCCAGAGGATTTAGCCTACACTCTCCACGCTGGCCAGACGGATTGGAGAGGTCTCATTGAAGTTTTGTTTAACTTGTGTTTCCTAAGTCGCCTTCTACGTCATCCACGGGAAGACTTGGAGTGGTCCTATTTTACTCTGCCGGGAACCACACGGAAAGACTACTCTGTATTACTTATTTCTGTAAATTGGATTTGGCACTCTAACATTGTATTAAGCATAATATCTTTGTAAACTGACAAAGCCCTTCCGGCGCGTAAGCGACCAATATTATGTAAATAAGTTTCATTTGGCGTTTTTGCCCAAAAAAAAATTTTATTATCATACAAACTGATCAGCTGATTGAGTCAGTTTGTATGAATTTAATTTTTGGCATTTTGGGAATGTCTTAGAAGAAAAGTTATTCAGTTTCATTGGCTGAGATACCATTTGAGAGGTTTTGGGTTGGTTCATTAACACGTTGTATATGCAACCATGGCAATAGCTTTGATACGAGATGTGGGATGTGTCAGCGCCATTTCGTATGCTTTTTGTAAACTATTTTCGTGTTTTTATTATTGTCTTATATTATTTTCAATAGTTGTGGTATAGTGGCGCCAAGTTGCCAAGTATAATGTTACCTCAGCTTGTGTCTGTCGGGCGCGCAGTGGCAGAGCTGCGCGTAGTGCCGCAGGCACGCCACGTGCGGCGTGCACGCGCACGTCACGCACGACAGGAAGCACGTGGTCTTGCACAGCTGGCACTGCCGGGAGTCGTCCGGGAGGAGTTCAAACGCCTCGCGTTCCGCTTCCGTCACGCCCTGTCGAGACAAGAAAAAACAGTTTCTGTTTAATAAAAATTCTTTATTTTAAGAAAATCTTTTTTCAAAAAAATCATTATTTTTTAATTCACAAGGTTTTAATAAATGGCTAAACGAATGGCCTTGCTACACGCGCGAACGTCTCTCACCCTCGCTGATCGGCCGCTGCCCGTCAGTCGCAGGCGGAGACATTTAAATTGAAGATCCCCCCTCCCCCATTTTACAAGAAAGAAGCTCCTCACCCAGTCCAGCAGCCCCTTCCTCAGCTTCCGCTCGTCGTGCAGCATGCTGCGCATGTCCCGGTAGGCGGCCAGCGCCACACACACGCTGAGGCTGTCGGCCTCCAGCGCCATCTTGCACACCAGCTCGTCGTGGGAGAACACACAGTAGCGGCGGAGAGTGGAGTAGTGTAGGATGCATTCGCGGCCCATTTTTAACTGTCAAACAAAAAACATACCAAACTGTAGATGACAGTGACAGAACAGTACTGACAGCGGAGAACATAGCCAACATTAGTCAACGAATCTTCATCGTGACGTCACAATCTCAAAGAAGCTTGACCTTGCTTGAAAATAAAGATCATTGGGATTTTCGCACAAGGCCTTATTTTGAATCCTATAGTGATTACTTACCCAGTCGGCGGGCGTAAAGTTGACAGCTTCTGCGAAGTTATACCCCTGGTTGAAGCCCGCGTGGTAGGCGCGGGGGAATGTGATCACGAACTCTCCCGCGTGTTGATCCGTCCTTAAACAGAAACATGGCCTTAGGCTTAAAACTACGTCAATCGGACGCCCGCGAAGGGTTCAGCCCGTCTCTGTCACAAACCCTACGTGCGATAGAGATAGCTGAAACCATCGCGGGTCTCCGCTTAACGCGGTTTCAAGCCTCAATTTCAACTTAGAAAATGAACGCTTATACCGCCATCTTTCTGAAATTAGGCAGCAGCAATACGAAACTACCTTCTTTCGAACTAGTAGCTCCATCTAGCTACAACGTTTAAACTATCATCTATATAACTAACTTTAAGTTTTAAGTTAGTTGACGTCTTTGGAGAAAACGTGCAGTGCAGTTTGTTGCCGCTTCTTCTGCACTTGCGCCTAAACGGTGACGTAAACTTAGCTGTAAGTAACGATTTGACGTCAAAATTTGTGCAAAACAAAGTTGCTATTATATTATTGATTATAAATATCTTATAATAAAGATATTTTTGCTTTTAAACTATCGCGTTGCATTATTATTAAATTAATGCATACGGGAATGAACGCGAAACGCTCACTGGATTGAATTTCATCGTACGCCAGTCCTCGCTGGCGATTGCCACTATCGCACACTAATTTCAATCGCCTCACGTACCATACGTGAGGCGATTGAAATTAAGAAACATCCTAACAATTTCAACCGAGAAGATGGCCTTAAATAGTCAGCAGTGTGGAATCCAGTGATTAACAAACCACAACCCCGGTTTGGTGCACAATCGGTTAACCACCAGAATACGGTTGCGTTACGGAATAGGGACACTGTGAGTGTAGTGTGTGACGGTACTTGGAAAATGAACAATATGACGGTGGACGAAGGTCACACCGGGCAGGGGGAGGCGTAGGCGTCATCGCTGCTTCAGTCAAGCTGGGACCACGTTCGGTGAAACCCGAATGAAACGTCAGCAAAATAAATAAAAAAAGGTACGTTTCGCGTTAATTCCCGTTGGCATTAATTTAATAAAGATATTTTGAATTGAATTTACTAAAAATCGAATTACGCTTCAAAGTATAAAGAATGTCATTCCTCTAACATTTGTTCGTCCAGGATACAGCTATAAGTTTACAGTTCTTTTTACTAGCGCGCTGATTTCCTGTTCCGTTTAAAGTGTAGTTTTTATCATATTTCGCCATATATTTCTTGGAGAACAATATACCTATTCCCATGGTGTTTTTGTTTAAAAGAGGAAACAGAGGAAGACCAAAGAAACGTTGGATGCACAGACCTACCACTACTAGACCTGCATAGTTCGTGGCCACCTTAGTGCATCTCTTTCTATCTTTGATTGTTGCCTCCACCCATATTTTGAACACGGTAAAGGAGGATATGGGTGGGAAGGGAGTGACAGACAAATTGACTGGAGATAGAACAAGATGGAAAAAACTGACATGCTGTGCCGACTCCACATAAAGAGTGGGATAAGAATAAGACAGAAGGTGTTTTTTACGAAGTCTTACCTATAAACGGGTACACCAGCCTTCATCAGCACGTTAGGGTTCATGATGGTGACCAGCTGGTGGAGTAGGTCCGGTTGGAGTTGGAACAGCTCTGGTGCTTCCGCCTTCATGGCTGCTTCGAACTGCTCCGCTTTGGAACTTGGGACTCCGTACCTGTTTGCGAGAAAATAAATAAAGATAAATATAACGTCTAACAAAGTATATTTATTTATTTATTAAATCTTTATTGACCACAATGGTACAAAAGGTGGACTTAATACTGAAACTATTGAATTAAGGGGAGATTCAGTCCATGATACCAATCAACTTTTCCCTTCTTGTATTTATTAAGAGCCGCGCTCTTGTCGGTGGAGTGCCTTCCATGTTTCTCTTTCCTTCGCTAAGTTCTTAACTTCCATAAATGTATACATACACATTTGATTTTTTGAGGGTTCCGTACACAAAGGGTGCAAACGGGGCCGCTGTCTGTCCGTATGTCCGTCTGTCACAGGGCTCTATCTCTTGAACCGTAAAAGCTAGATACTTGAAATTTTCACCGATTATGTATTACTATGGCTGCTATAAAAACAAATATTAAATAAGAATAAATAAAATCAATTTATTTCAGGTTACCATATGACCCATATTTAAAATGTTTACATGTCAGTCGCTGTTACAGTCTACAATTACAATTTATATATTTATATACCTATCTAGTTAAAATTACAATTATAACATTTATTAAACAATATGTCAAAAAAATAAATGATTATTTTTATTAAATTGAATATTAAGTAAAAATTAAAATTGCCTTTCAAATTGGCGACATTGGACATGCCTGTCACAGCAGTGACGGATGTAGGGGCAATCCAGTCTTCTGGCAATCATCGCCAGGACGGTATTGGAGCTGGCTCGCACCCTGCTTACCAGGGACGCGGCACGCTTGCGCATGGTCGCGTGGAAGCAATCTGTTTGCGCGTACGCAAACATCCCTGATGCGCTACAGAAGCGAGGCAGTCCCAACACCGCCCTAAATGCGTTATTGAACTGCACTCGGAGAGCGCTATAGAATCTCTGCGAATATATAGCCCATAGGCTGCACGTGTACAGTGAAGTGCAGTACGCTCGGAACAAAGTGATTTTCACCTCGTCCGAGCATCGTGCAAACCTTCGGGATAGCATATTCGCCCTCCTCGATAGCGCTCTCCTCTCTCGCTCCATGTCAGCATGGTCTTTGAGATCAGCCGTAACTATATGCCCTAGGTAGGTAAATTGGTCCACTCTCTCTAATGGGACCCCATTTAATGGAACAGCTGCTAGTTTAGGCGGGCATCTAGCACTGGCCGTCTCAAACACCATGTATTTACTTTTAGCCACGTTGTATTTCAATCCGTGCTTTCCAACATATTCCTCACAGGTTTTCAACAGCTCTCTCAGGCCACAAATTGACGCACTCAGCAGCACGACGTCATCAGCATAACTAAGGTTATTAACGCACACACCATCTACATGACAGCCGACATACTGGCTGCTAAGCGCAACAATCAGTGCGTCCATATATAAATTGAAAAGCGAGGGCGAAGATAAACCGCCCTGCCTTACACCGCAGTCCAGCCTGTAGGGCTCCGACATTGCCCCCGCCCATCTAACGTAATTGATCTGGTGCATATACCAATACTTAAAGATGTTCAAAAGTTCTAGTGGTAAATTTATGGCCTCAAGTTTCTTCCACAATATTTCATATACTACTAAATCAAAGGCCCGTGACAGATCGAGGAAACAAGCATAAACGGGAGTTTTACGAGCTGTGTAGTATCTGACGGTGTGCTTGAGACACAGTATTGCACTCTCTGTCGATAACTTAGGCCTAAAACCAAATTGATTATCGTGTAGGTGCAAGCACTTGTTTAACTGTGTGTTAAGCAAACCGTCAAACACTTTGGCTATAATCGTGGCTAGAGAAATAGGCCTATAGTTACTCCTGTCTGCCAGGTCCCCGGTTTTATTCTTCACTATAGGTACTACCACAGTTTTCATGAAGTCAACAGGCAGGTAAGAGTGGCTCACACACAGAGAATAAAGCATTGCCAGTAGTCTGGGTGCATGCGGGCCAGCGTGTTGCAGGTGTTCAATGCTGAGGCCATCATGACCAGGGGATTTGCCTCTCGTCATGCCCTTAATGATTTCGGCTACCTCTTTTGCTCGAAACTGCACCTTAACTTCTCCTTTTGGCCTCTCAGCATTCAACACCTCCAACGTCGGGTCTAAAGTAGACTTGACCAAAAAGTGATCCTTAAATACATTTGCAATAGCTTCATGGTCACTCACTCCACCAATACTCACAGGGAGACCAGGTTTTGCATTTATTCTCTTCGTACTTTTCCAAAAGTCACGAAAGTTCCCTTTGGAGTGTTTCTGGGCAAGGGCATCCATCTTTATTTGCTCTTGATGGTCTTGGCACCATTTTAAACGCGACTTAAACATCTTTCTTGTTTTACACATTTCATCATAAAAACGTCCAGATTTAGGCCTACCATTTACTACCCATTCAGTGAAACATCTCCTGGCCTCCCTGTGAGCCCTGCTTACATGCCTGTTCCATCCAACTATGCGCGGCCCGTTCCCCCCCGCCCGCGCACTCCCCCGACTCGCCACAGACGCGTCACGAAGGGCGGCCACAATGTCCGAGTAGAGCTTGTCCAACACACGCCGGTGACTAAGATCACTACAGTACTTATCAGCGCAGTTTACACACTCTATTGGAAAGTCAATTAACTTTAGCCTATTATGACACTGCATGGTAAATTTTGCAACCTGATCTTCATTTCTCTCCCCCCAAATAACATTCTTACCCTCTACAGTATTTTTGTGGAGTAGAATAGGTGTTAGTAAATTCAAGTCACATTCTATTATAAGAGGGAAATGGTCCGACCATAATGTGTCATACTTAACAAAAGCATTTACTACAACTCGTTTTGCCGATTCGGTAGTTAAACAGTGATCCAACCAACTGGATGCACCATTTATGTCACTGACATATGTGACAGTGCCTGAATTCTCACCCAATAATTCGACATCGACACATGACCAATTCTGCTCCTTACAATAAGCTGAAAGTTCTGTATAAAATAAGTTAGATATATCTGCATTATAGTCACCCAGCATAAAGACAGAGTCAATGCCATATTCGTCAACTATAGCGCTTACCGAACTCAAACAGTCTGTGAATTCTGGTAGATTGTCCCTGGAGTTCGGTGGCATGTAGACACTCATCACTATCACTTGCCGGTCACTAGTTATAATCTTAATGGCACACACACGGTCGTTGTCCGTATATACAGTCCGTATATAGAGTATACCGGCAGAAGTGTCGACCGCCGACTTTCCCGTATAACCGAAACCGTTATGTATAGTGCTGAGA
This sequence comes from Acrobasis repandana, assembly GCA_963576875.1. Lineage (NCBI taxonomy): Eukaryota > Metazoa > Arthropoda > Insecta > Lepidoptera > Pyralidae > Acrobasis > Acrobasis repandana. The sequence goes on from OY756239.1 coordinate 13,324,017, forward strand.
TATGGTACATCCTCCGGCAGCAACCACGTCTCCTGCAAGGCTATCAGATCGCACGTTTGACACAGCTCCCTAACACTGTCCACGGAACGTTTGACATTATTTACTTTCTTTTGGCCGTCCACAGGCTCAAGCCTATTCGTAATCCGATGCTTAAAACTAACAAAACGCCTGAACACAATACCCTGTGGCCAAATGTTTGCGTCCAAATATAATGATAATTTCGATTCCGATATAAAAAATTTGTATGCCTTATGATTTCTTTCCGTTTTCATATTTATTTTTTCCAAAAATACCACTTCTTGTGTTTTACCTCTAATATAGTTAATTATATCATCATCTGTTGTTTCTTTGTGTATATTTGTGATAAACATCGGAATTTTTCTATCTGCCGCCTTAAAATTACATTCGGCATCTCGGGCCCTACCAGATTTGCCCGCATAACGATAGTTATTTACTTGTTTTCTACGATATGACACTTTTTGCCATCCCTCTTCCTGTTTATTTACATTATTTTTCTCACGCTGCAGTGACAACTCGTTAACAATAGTCGTCAGCTGATTAGGTACCGCTACTTGTGTTTGCACCGGGGTCGAGCGAGACGGTGTTATAATCGGTAGCGGTGCAGACTGCTTGCACGGGGCTAGAGTGAGACGGTGCTATTGGTAGCGGCTCAGGTGACCGTATTGCTGCACTCTTTACTTCATCGCATTTAAAATCGCGCGCCTCCGGAGCCGAGACAACACTCCGTGGGCACTCCACAGCTGACGGTTGCAATGAGTCATCCTCCATTTGTTTACGATTCACCTGCATAATTTCTCTGTATTGCGGCTGATGTAATTTTTTTCTTTAGGTCATTTTCGTTATTGTTAAAAGACTCATCAGCTGACGAATTTTGCAAAAAATAGAAATAGAAAGTAGTTTAGTATCATGGACTGAACTTGTTTCAAAAATTTGGACAGTGTTTAAAAAGTCACCCTGTATATAAAAAAAAAGTAGTAGTAGTTAAGTAAACCCACCAGGTCTTGGGCTCGCCCCAGTGCAGGTAGTTGATGGAGTAGCTCCAGTGGTCCTCGTTGTGCCAGCAGAACGTCGCGAAGCACATGCCCACGTACAGCCACGGGACCTGGCCAAGTAACAAATAACAACCATGTTAAACATTTCTTTTTGGACTACATATTACATCTTTCTTTGCCATTTCTTTCATTCCAACTGTTTGTCACTGTTTTCCAACGTGTAACAGTTAGCCACAAATGCCGTGTGGATTCATGTGAACAGGATAGGCCATACTTTCAGGAGAGAGCCCCCAAACAACACGAGGTAAGCCCTGGATTGCGGGGTGAGCGCGGGATAACGCCAGACGAGCGCGAGACGGGAGCGAGACGGGCGCGTGGCGTATGCAAAGCGAATGTGGTTGGACTTCGATTAATGCAATTTCAGTTATATTGATGTGTGATGACTCAAATTATATGCAACAAATTTCAAAGCGATTTAGACCGTCTGAACGCGGTCTTACGAAAGAAAGGTAATGGACAATACTCACTTTCATGCCGGATATATCAGCGTTGATGTGTCCAAGCACAGAGCCTTCCAAGACCGGCAGGTTGTTCAAATTCCAGCTGGATTCCGCATACTGTTGTTCACCTGGGTACAGGTGAGCGCTGGATTTCGTTGGAAACCCTGAGCAGGAGAAAACGTAATCAGATGAAGTACTTAAACTTTTATTATGCGGGTGGTATTTTTTAAAACTACGTACAAATATTTTAAGAGGTGATTCAGTCCATAATTTTTAACAACTTTTCCGAATGAATGTATCGATTTACGAAAAAAAATTAGGTTCTCATACAATTCGAAATAGTCATGTGATGGCGTAGAATGAGAAAAGGTGCTATGACACGATGATTTTATAATTTTAACATTGAAGGAAATTAGATAGATTTCCTTCAATGTTAAAGGTAGTAGGGAAAAGAGGACCAGGAAGACAGAGACATAGCTACATGAAACAGACAAAGGAAAAGGTGAACGTCGTGTCGTACAACGAAGTAAAACAGCTGGCAGATGAGAAAGACAAATGGAAGAGAATTCATACTCCACCGACAAGAGCATATAGATAGTAGTGAAAATCTTTTTAGTATTTCGATACACATTTTTTTAAAGATTGTTCAAATCACATTGTTAAAAGTTGTAAAAAAGATGACCCTTTAAAATATTTGTACCAAATTAAAAAGAAAGCACCCTGTATAAAGCAAACAAAGACAAGATACATACCTGATCCGTGGTCCATGGAGTGCAAGTCGGCGCCGTACTCGACGGTCACGTCTTCGTCGATGGAGGACACGATACGCCAGAACTCTTTCTCTACCGTAGACGTGGGCACCATCTGTTCGAAAATTATAATAAAGAATGGAGAAAATAAGCTGGATGGATAAAATAAGCAATAAGAGGTACTAGAAAGAGTAAGAGAGAGAAGAAATATTTTAATAAACGGGCAAGTGCTAGTCGGACTCGTACATGAAGGGCTCCGTACCACCGTACAATGTTTTAAAACGCTGAAGAAACATGTTTCTTGTATGACGACCCCCTTTAATTTTTAACTTCATTTTATTTTTAGTATTTGTTGTTATTGTGGTCATAGTTATACATAATTGGTGAAAATTTCAAGTATCTAGTTAATGTTATGAAGATCAAGTTAAAAACGCTGAAAAAATTTTTAACTATTTTTTATTTTTAGTATTTGTTGTTATATCCGCCACAGCAATACATAATCAGTGAAAATTTCAAGTGTCTAGCTATTACGGTTCAAGAGATAGAGCCCTACTTTCTTATACAGACAAAAGTTTAACAGATTTTCGTTATTTAGAAATTTTTTACAAAATTATCATGTCATAGAATAATCAATATGTAGGTTACTCAGTATAAAGAATTTTTAATAATAGATTTTCGTTGCACAGAAAATCAATAATTAGAATGTTTGTTATGAATAATTTGAAATCATAGAATTTTATTACAAATAACATTTACTTTTGCGATGTTTCTTATATCAGAATATCAAATTAAATTTTATTATTTTTAATAAGTTTAGTTAATATAATATTTATAACCTATAAGTTGGCCCTATTCTAGTAAAATGGATAAAATTTTCAACAGTCGCCAGTTGGTCGCAGTTCTAACCTAACCTATAAGTTTGCCCTAACCTATATTGTGGTAGCGATTTATAATGTATTCTAACTTATTATATGGTATTTAGTTTGATTAAACAATGTTTTCATTTAATACTTCCTTAAATAATAATTTTCAGTAAAATAAAATTCCATGAAAGATTATACCGAACAAACAATATTCTTTAAAGAAATATTCTACTATTTGATTAGTTTGTTAAATGAAAATATGAGATTCTAAAATTCATTGAACTGTGTTTCTATAAATTGTGTTTCATTCAAGTAAATAGTCTTTGAAACAATAATATTTGAAATAAAAATATAAGAATTAAATATTCTATGAAAAATTTTCTGTGAATCGAAATTCTATGAAATTTACGTCTGTGAAACAAGGGGCACCCTGTGACTGACAGACAGTGGGACAGACGGACAGACAGCGGAGTCTCAGTTATAGGGTCCCGATTGCATTCTTTGGGTACGGAACCCTAAAAACTATTGAAAATAGAAGGGGAAGATGATTGGACATCTAATAAGACATGACAGTCTATTCAGAATGATAGTAGAAGGAAAAATAAAAGGGAGACTAGGAAGGGGAAGACCAAGGCTGAAGTTTTTCCAACAAATTAAGGAAGGGTTAGGAGTAAGGTCCTACCAAGACATTAAAAAGATGGCAGAGAGAAGAGAGGAATGGAGGCATCTCCACTTAACTCCACCGACAAGATCAAGCTCTTAAGAGTCGCCTTACTCTAGACAGAATCAGAGTTTCCCATACAAACGTAGTCTACGTTTTATTTTGAAACGACATGTCAGAATTCGGTAAAAACTTTAAAGAAATTGCATATCATAGTCAAAATATACACTTGAAAGAGAATACATATAGTGTATTATATAATTTTTGACCATCAGTATGTACCTGAAACCTTTTACACCCTTAAATTTCCTTTAAGTTCATATTTTGACTGTGATATATGCAATTTCATCAAAGTTTTACCGAAATCTGACATGTCGTTTCAAAATAAAAGACGAAGTAGACTACGTTTGTATGGGAAAGGCTAGGGTAAGGGATTCTTAAGTTAAAAAGAAAGAAACCACAGAATGAGTACTAGTACTCACGTACAGAAGTCTCATTTGGCAAAGAAATTCAAAGAAATATCTACTAAATGTAGTTAGCGATATGGTTTAATTTAGCTCACGTCAGAACTCAGCACCTTTTCGTTTAGATACCTAGAAATCCATTGCAGGCCAATTTGATTCTTATTACTCTGGACAACGATTCGTATAACTGAATTTACCACTCCGGAGTGGTCCCCGCGCGCAGTGATAATGTAGGTATATTTTCGATGCCTAAACAGGGAGTGACGCAGGCCTGATATAACGTGTATCAAAATATACTAAAACTATATTCAGAGTAAATTCTTCTAGAACTGAGAATTTGCGACAGCGCCAGCAGTAGCTGATCAAAATGAAAACCAAGGGAAGAATGATAAACTTACGTGTACGGGCATGTTGAAGTAGTCACTCTTGAACTGGTCGGCCATTTCCCCAAACTGCTGCAGCGTGTACTCCCTGGAAGCTTGCTCGAAGCCGAACGCTTCAGCTGGTTTTGATACCTGGATAAAAAGTGAGATAAGATACTTTTTAAAATTGTGAAAAAATAATTATCTATTCAGTTTATTCTATATCGGGGTGATATTAAATCATGCAACGCAACCAACAAACGAAACTACACATCCGTGCACAAGTCAATGTGCGAGTTTCAGTGTTCAAAGCCATCAAACGTACCCGAGAACGGGGGAGAGGTGTGGGGGAACGCCATATTGCGAGACGTGTGGGAACGCCATATTGCGAGACGTGTGGGAACACCATATTGCTTAACGTGTGGGAACGCTATTGCGAGACGTGTGGGAAAGCCATATTGCAAAACGTGTGGGAACACCATATTGCGAGACGTGTGGGAACGCCATATTGCGAAACGTGTGGGAACGCTATTGCGTGACGTGTGGGAAAGCCATATTGCAAAACTTGTGGGAACGCCATATTGTGAAACGTGTGTTATATTGGAGTTGACATGTTATATTTGGAGAAGAAAAAGCAGGTGCGAGCACCCAAGGTTTCCCGGTTGCATCCTCATCTGTGCTGCGTCGAAGCACAGCTGAGGATGCAACTGCGAATGCGTTGGCTTGAAACTATGGCAATCGGATTCCCGCGCGGGTTCAGTCCGTCTCTGTCACAAACCCTACGTGCGAATAGTTTTAGCTATTAAAGTTTCAAGCCTAAGATGAAGGAGATAAACGTTTACCTCTTCAGCGAGGCAGACTGGGCACCGCCAGTCGCCCTTGGGCACGTCGGCCAGGGGGGGCACCAAACAAAAGGTGTGGTACGAATCATCGCAGCCGTCACAAAGTAACATCTGTTCTTCAATGTCCCCGCGGCCACACACATGGCACATGTACTTGGCCAGCTGTCGACAAAAGAATGTAGTTAGCATTCAAATTATTCACATACTGAGCTCTAACCCCCCCTCCTGCTCTTCACCTTATCCCACTCTATGTAGGATTGGAACAGTATATCCATTTACCTTTATCCTCTGTCATTGTATTTGTTGCATTATTCGTATCCATACCCCCCTCCTCCCCCCCCCCCTCGCTTATCTGGAAATGACGGGAGGCACAACGGAGCCCCTGAGCCATAAGAGATGAAGACGTAATAACTACGAAGTATTAACTGATGATATTACTAATTTTAAGTTTTTAGTTTGTTAGTTGACGTCTTTAGAGAACACTTGCAGTGCAATTTGTTGCCGCTTCTTCTGCACTTGCGCCTTAGAAGCGGCATGAACTTAGCTGTAAGTAACGATTTGACGTCAACATTTGTGCAAAACAAAACAACGTGACTATTATTAAGAGATATTATAAATATCCTATGATAATAAAGATATTTTGAATTGAATTGAACTGATACGTGTAAAAGGAATAGGACATGGTGGAGAAATATTGTGTAATAGGACACGTGATACCTCAGTTGGAAAGAGAATAGTCGTATTTAGACCAAGGGCACAGGTTCAAGTCCCACTCACGTAGGATTTTTCACCATTTCTTTTTTCATTATTACGTTTGAGTACTGCATTATGAATGCCTTAAAACCCTATAATAACTATTTAAAATTATAATTTTCTTTAGAACGAAAGAATGGAGTAATTTGGGAATAACCTAGAATTAACTATGTAAAAAGCCGTGTGCTTCCCGGTAAAGTAGAATAGGACCACTCCAAGTCTTACTTAGGCGACTTAGGGAACAACAACAAGCTGAACAAATTATCGAGACCTCTCTAACCCGTGTGGCTAGCGTGGAGAGTGTAGGCCAAATCCTCTGACTGATCTGGCTCATATATGTAAAAAGAACTGACCGGGTCGTCCGGGTTGTGCGGCAGGTCTAGGGGCGGTGCGGGGGTGACAGAGACTGTCATGTTGGACATGCGGTGCTCCCGCAGCCGCGTGGAGCGCGGCACGCGCACCCGCGAGCCCGCGCCGCAGCTGCCCGCCGCCGACATCCACTTGTTCTCGCGGGGACCTGAATAAAAAATAAAACAATTTTATTTACATTAAGGGTACATGAATTTTTCGGGGTCCATTTGAAATAAATTATTTGAAAAGAAACGGAGTTATCATTTAAAATTTTGTTCTAGTATTTTATGAACTAAGGCCAAAAGTGGCCATTTTTCGCAAATGTGCGAAGAAAAGCTTCACGTTCTTAATTTCAACTGTAAACAGTAGTTCATAAAATAGTTTGAAGGGTTATCTAGGGCTTGGTAGAAAAAATTTTTTTAATAATATCTCCGTTTCCTTTCAAATAACTTATTTCAAATGGGTGGCAGCACTGGACCCCGAAAAATTAATGATCCCCTTAATGCAGTTTCAAGCCTAAGAGGTAATACCAAGGTAATTTGTCTGCCACTTATTATTCGCAGTCTTTACATATTTAACATTACGATAATTATGATCACAGAAAATACAGAATTAAAGTATGGAACTTAAAAAAAAAATTTCATAGTTATACTCGTAGAAAGTGAATTGAAGGCAAGCATTCACGTGGTCGGTCTCCAACGAGGTGGTTAGATCTCGTCAAAGCTGTAACACAGTGCCCAGAAACGGAATGCTCCAAAAAAAGCTGCATACAGTTATGTGGAGAAAAATAGCAAAAACAGCGGCCATGAACAACCAAATCCATGATCACGACCACTCTGTCAAGAATGTATGTAATAATACTTACTCCTTCTCATTTCCGGGTTCTCCTCTTTCAACGGCGACTTCTTCTTGTCCTCCTCTTTGACGGGAGTCTTCATCTTCTTATCCGCCTCGTCAGCTCCGGCCAGGGCGCCTTCGGTGTGGCTGCCCTCGGCCGCGGGCTCGGGCTCCGAGGTCTTGTACCTCCTGGCCGCGGGGGGCGGGGTTGCCGCGGGGGGGCACTTGGTTGCCGAGCGGCTGCGGGTTGCTGTGTTGTTCTTCTCGGGGGTCTGTTCGCCTTTGACCTCGATTTTCTGTTGGGAATTCTAAATTTATAGGAAACATTAGGTTTTCTTATATAAGAACAAATTAAGAGCATTATTGTTATTAGTGCTTAAATCAAGCAGTGGACGTTATATTCCCGGTTGCATCCTCAGCTGTGCAGCTTCGGAGCCCGGGGTGCGCTTTCCCGCTTTTTCTTCTCCAAATATTACATGCAATGTGTCAATGGTCATCTAAGGATGCCAAAGACCTTGTGTTAGAGAAGAAAAAACAGAAAGCGTTTTAATGATTTGGCTATAGTTTTATGACCGGCCGCCTGCCTGACGTCCATCCTCTTTGGGAATGAAAACTGAAATGACGATGATGAAGAGCATTATTTCAAGGAATAGGATGAAAGCTAATGTTTTTTTAACCTAAATTATCCAACTGTTAGGCATAAATATTCTTCAGCCATCTTCTAATTATTCTTATGAAATGCATTTTTATGAAATGCAAATTGTAACTTGCCCCGCGTTGTTTCCGATCTAGAATAGGGCCTATAATAGGGTAGGCTTACTAATAAAGCTGTAATCTACATCTATTTTTTATAGGTATAACCTACTCTATGTAGGTAGAGGCTGTATGGGAACAGAAGAAACAGCAAAGCACTTGATACTAGAGTATCCGTGCGTCGCATCACCAAGAGAGGAGTACTTGGGATCACCAACTCTCTGGAAGGTTCGCCATATAATGATTGGGCGAGGGGGTGTAGTAAATCAAACAGACTCGGAGTAGGTTCGTTGGTAACTGCTGCTTTATTGTTGATTAACAGGGTTTATATACATATTGAAAATAGAGCATAACTCGTCATAAGGTATGTTTATCCAGATCAAGGATGAGTAATCTAGGTGTTCTACATTGGAAGGTTATACGGTGTAGTATGACAATAATCAGAACAAGGGCACGCACTACAGGAGGCTGCAGCTACCGAACTATACCAGTCCACAAAAGGGGAGACACAGAAGAATGTCGATGCCTCCCTGCAAGGGGCTTAACAGAATAGCATAGGCGCGGCAAAAGCCCACGGATCCAGGTGAAGCAGGTAGGGCCACTCCATCTCGTCATCACAATGTCGTAAGAGGCGACTAAAGATAAAACTCAAATATCTAGTGAAATAACCAAGGAAGGTTGGCGTCGGGCGTCATTAGGTTTAACCTCATTAGAAAAAGCCGACACCCTTGTTTCAACTTTTTCTTCTCCTCTTTGCACTGGTAATAAATTGTATAGGTTACCCGTGTGGTTCCGAGTTAGAATATGACCACTCCATCTCTTGCTGTGGATGTCGTAAAAGGCGACTAAAAGACTTAGCACAAACATCTCGTGCTACAATTGCATTCCCAGGGAGGGTCAACGTCGGGCGGCGGTCGGTAAAACTTTTCGCACAAATACATTCCCAAAGTAGGTCGACGTCGGGCGGGCGGCCGGTCGTAAAACTATAGCCAAATCATTTAAACTTTTCCGGCTATTTCTTCTCCATTTTGCAAGGTCCTTGGCATCCTTGGGTGACCATTGACATGCATGTTATATTTGTAGAAGAAAAAGCAGGAAAACGCACCCCGGGCTCCGAAACAGCACAGCTGAGGATGCAACCGGGAACGCGCTTAGACGAAGAAGAAGTACTGGTAATAATAAACATTGATGACTGTAGTTCGCGTTAATACATGTATGGTAAAGGTATTTATATGTCAGTTTGCATGAACTACCGTTAAAATATTCCGCTCGCCCCTTTGTTACCTCGCGCCCCTAGGCACGTACCTAGTTTGCCTAAGGATATTTCGCCTCTGGTCAGATCACATATTCCCCTTCGTTCCCTTTCCTTCGCTTCGTACGAGATGCTTATTCCTACGAAGTGATGATCACTTACAGTCTCCTTGTTGTCTCCGATGGCGCCATTGCTCTTGAACACGTCGTACGGGTACAGAATCCGTTCATAGTGGTTCTTGAGGATCGAACCTATGCCCTTCCCGTGCGGGTGACCCATGCGCCGCGCGATCTTGGTCCATTTTCGCTCCGCTGAGCATACTTCGAAGCCGCCTGTTGGTGAAAACGAATGTTCATGTAAGTTCCTACATGGCTTTATCACTAATGGTGCAGAAGAGCAGTTTGGGTCTTGACAGAGCCCAAGGCCGCAAGACAAAGGCCACTTTTAGCGTGATACAGATACACTATCACGTCTTTATCTCTAACGGGGCAGACAAAGCTTAGAGTCGCAAAACCCAAAGGCCACGCTTATCGTGATGGTGGGCGTTGAGATAAAAAGGGGATCAATATAGTGATGGGTTGCTAGCCGCATCGCATATTACCATGATTCACGGCTGATTGCTTTTACGATCTACGCAGGAAGAGAAGCAGCTGGTACGTTCTCAGTTTTTCCTTTTTCCAGGACCAGCATGGAAGACCTACTATACATTTATATCAATTCTCATTTTCCACAATCCACCATTTTTATTAGCGGACCGTTGTCTCTTTCTACCCCTAAAGATATAAAAAAATTAAATTAAATGATCTATATCTGTTTAACTTCCATTTCATTTCATATCCCATTTCTCTGCCTACCCCTGTTTGAAACAGGCGTGATAGTATGTATGTATGTATATTCCATTATTATGACGACCTCTGTGGCCTAGTGGTGGTCATCATGCCAGGCTGATTTATCACAAATCACAAGTAATTATTGAATTTTATGGACATTTTACTGCTAGGCGACCTCTTTGCGGCATTAAAGTCTTTAATGCCTTCTTTAATAAATAGCCGCCATTTTGATTGTGTAAATATCAATCAACAAGTTAAAAAAATGCAGATATTTCAAATAGCTTGGATGGAATGTACCTTCTTATAGAGAGAATTTGACTTAAAATCTGTCTCTTTCCCTCTTATTGGCATATACTGTTGCAAGAATAAGACTTCGCGAGTTTTTGGCGGGAAGTCAAGGGGTTTGGTTGGGGTTTGCTTTAAATTATTTTGCAAATTGATTTTAGTGGACTTTATAATATGAAATTGGTGTTGTTTGGTGTTATAAATGCTCATGCTCATGAACAATGTGTGCAATAGTTGAAGTGGACAGTCATAGTTCGGCTGTAGTGATATTTATTTTGCGGACTGTGTGGGCGTTTTCGAGCGTCGTCGTCCGCCACTCAGTCGTCTATGAAAACCAGTGGACTCGTACATTTGTCGCCAGAAGCTCCCTTGAAGCAGTCAAAGGCCTACACCACCATTTGATTGTAACTTGTAGGATTAGGTTAGGTTAGGCTTAGGAATAAAGAAAAAAATTAAAGATAGGCTCTAAAGGACTTGTATCCAGAGCCGTAAAATTATTTAATTAAAAAAAAATAAGACTTCGCCAAACGCCAAAGTAAAAATGTTGTAATGGGGCAAACAGAGCATTTTGGGCCTTGCGGCTCTAAGCAGATAGAGCCCAAGTCTGCAAGAACCAGAGGCCACATAAGCGTGACGGTGGGCGAGTTGATAACTAAAGAACTCAGTTTAGTAAATCGACTAAGAAAAATCCGTTATACCAACCTGCTTCTTTAACAATCTTGTGTAGAGCATACAAATCCAGGGGCTTCCTCTCCACAGTAGGAATCTTGAGCACGGAGCCCTGCAGCTCCCAGAATTTGATGATCTGGTCCAGGAAGTTGAGTTTCACTCGGGTGATGGCCTAGAAAAATGGCAAAATGTATTTAAAGCCTTCAATCATCATCATCATCAGGTCTTTTTTAGTCTCCACTGCAGGAAAACGACCCTCTCTGTACTACTAGAGCCAAATATTAGCCAGAGCAGTCAAAGGATTTGGCCTACACGCTTCACGCTTGCCAAACGGGTTGGAGGGAGAGGTCTCACTGATATTTGTTGCTTGTGTTTCTTAAGTCGCCTTCTAAAACATCCACGGGAAGACTTAGAGTGGTTCTATTCTACTCTACAGGGAACCACACAGCCAATACTCTGATGCAAAGGTCTCTGATACTCTATATTATAAGGAAAACTTAAAATATATACTTATATTTTAAGTTTTCCTTTATCTTATCTTACATTCTAATAGATACTATCACGCCTGTTTTCCACAGGGGTAGGCCCTGTACTGCCCTTTGGTTATGCTACTTATAACCCTTCTAATAATCTGATAGAAGGGAACATTTGCATGTCGTCATAACTATATATTTTCTTTTTTTCAGAAGCAGTAATTGCCACTTCACGCGACGTGGCTTGAAGAATCATTTCTATTTAATCTAAAAACCAAATGAATAGTTACCTCTAACTCATTTAACCGCTGTATCCGAGGTGTGAAGCGGAGACGGTCTACATCCACAGCGAATGGTGGCTGCCAGTGCTGTAACAAGCAAATTATTAAAGTAAGATATTAATTTAGGGGTAGTGCCCAAATCTTTTATTAAATTTTGGAGCTATAATTTAACTACTTTTGAACTATCACGTTGCATAATTAATATATGTATGTTATACACCAAATAGTAGGGTTACTCCAAAATATCCGCGTTTCAGTGTCAAGCAACATTGAGCGTTAATACATAAAGATAAAGTCTAATTTGGTTTGACATAGAAATAGGACGTCACTATCGGACGACTATCGGACGACTATCGTAGTAGTTTATGGAGTAACCCCCCAGGGTCGCAAGCTGTCGCTGGCGCACTGTAGCTCGTGTGTTGTGAGGATATGACCCAGAAAAATTTTGTCGCAAACGAGATAGAATCTTCCCGAACAACCTTCGCGAGCCAAAAGAAACACGATAGAATGAAATATTATGCAAGCTAAATTAGGCCGTATGTCGCCAACTATCACGCAGGCTCTATAACAAGCTGTACACTGGCCGGTAAGAAGTTCCTATTAACGGCGTTGGCTCCATAGTAAGATCTACAGTAGATGTACGAGCGCTTAAAGCACCGCTATACCCCCGAAAAGGGCCCATTTTTATACAGCTCAAGCGTCTATATTGTGTCTACAATGGTCGTTAATGCGTATACGGAGATACAAAGGGGCTATGCGAGCGGTAGTATACGCTTAAGTATCTATAATAAGTTCTTGTAGCACGACTTTACTGCTCGTATCGTTTTTAACCGCGACTGTAGCACGACTATACAGCCCGTACCATAATTGACCGCCTCTGTAGCACCACACTACTGCTCGTACCGTTTTTAACCGTGTCTGTAGCACGACTATACAGCCCGTACCATAATTGATCGCCTCTGTAGCACCACACTACCACTCGCACCTTTTTATTGGATGTACAGTGGCGACATATGCCAAAACCGTTAAGTCAATCTCAGAATAAAATGGAATAGTTAGATATTTTTATACACCTTTATTTTGGTATTCTAAATATCTCAAGTGTCACGTGGGGGCGTGTATGGTCACGTGTTTGCCTCTGTAGATATTCAAGGCCGAAGGTGTCAAAAATCAGTTTTTTGGAAATATCTCTCTTCCTTTATCTCAAATCGTATTTACATGTATGAGAAAGTTGTAGAATATGTAAATCTCTTCAAATTATGTTTTATTAGATTTTAAGACATTTAGAGACAGCACTCTTCTCTGCATGTTTTTTAAATAGGTCCCTAGCGGGCGTTTTTTAATTATTTTTTTACAACTTTATTACAAAAATTGTAAACGGTCAACTGAAAGGTGGTGCAGAGACAAAAGAAACAAGAGTAGGATCAAAAAAATATGTAGGTACATATGTTATTTGTTTGTGCTTTAAGTGAAAACTTATATAGGCGCGTTGGGTGTTTTTGGTCGTTAATGCGTATACGGAGATACAAAGGGGCTATGCGAGCGGTAGTATACGCTTAAGTATCTATAATAAGTTCTTGTAGCACGACTTTACTGCTCGTATCGTTTTTAACCGCGACTGTAGCACGACTATACAGCCCGTACCATAATTGACCGCCTCTGTAGCACCACACTACTGCTCGTACCGTTTTTAACCGTGTCTGTAGCACGACTATACAGCCCGTACCATAATTGATCGCCTCTGTAGCACCACACTACCACTCGCACCTTTTTATTGGATGTACAGTGGCGACATTTTGGGGAAAATTATAAAACATATCTATTTATTTCAATAAAGATTGAATCAGGCCATTTTGGAATGTGATGGACATGTGAAAATAAAAAATAATAATAAGTTAAGTGTTGTTTTCCCATTAATACGTATAAAATACAAGTGCGAGTACCAGTTTATTGTAAATATATGCATATGTTTTAGCTAAGATTTACACGCGCCTTGTATATGCAGTTTTTTGATAAAAATATACATTTAATTAGAGATTGTAAATTCTAAATTTACCCAATAAAATATATTTAAGGTTAGTTTGTAGTTTTTTTTTCGTTATGAATGAAAAATATTGACAAGAAATCGGTTTTTTATCCATATTTATAATGTTACAAATAATAAATTATCATGAAAATTTACTTTATAAAAAACTATATTGGCGTCTCGGCTACAACAGCCTTTAGAGTTTATTAGAACCTTTCTACCGGTTAATGGCGCTTGTATTCGCCGTTTTAGACCTTTCGGTTCTACAACAGTGGTATGAACGCGCTATTAAACTTTATTAGATGTACAGCAGCAATTGATATCTCCTTTTAAGAACCCAAGGCTGTTCAATTGATATGAAACCCTGTTGTAGCACCTTAAGTGCTACTATAGATTAATATACCTCTGCTGTAGATAAAGCGCTACAGAGGCTGTAATAAACTATTTTCAACAGCTTAAGGCTGTATAAATATACATTATACATCTAAAGGTGTTTAAGTTAGTTTAAGTTAGTAAATCTGTTCAAACACTTTTAACTACAAAACCTCCTACTAGACCTCAGAGCGCTACAAAAGTGACTAATACGTTCTCTTTATATCTAATGCCTGTACAATATCTTTATAATATGACTTTGTATCTCCTTTGGAGGTTTACGTAACCACTGTACAACCATTGTACCGCACGTCAGTAAAAGCGCTGTATAATACGCTATTTTACAACTTAAGTAGGTTAATAAACCCTTTGAACGGCTGTTCTGTAACCTTCAGGTGGTACAGAAGCCATAGAAGCAGCTTGAATGTTTGTTGGGTCATATTGACATATCACATACGGCCTATAGTATAATAAAGTCTAGAGATGTTTGACTCTGTTACACTCACACATACATATCCAGCGCCTCGATGTTTAGAAACACATTTGTTGACTATGGAGAATATTCGAGATTAATGTGGGCCCGTCTGTCATGCATATAAATAACGAACCGTGGGTGCGCCACATCAGTTCGATACAAGCTATCACAGCAATTACTTCGAAGCAAAGGAAAACTACCTAAGCGCGACAAGTGGAAGTACCTGCGACTACCTTGGTGAGATACCTGGACCTCAGCTGCTATGCGACTTGGACCTTGGACAATTGGAAGACCATCTTCACGTATCATCTTTGGGTTCCGTATTAATAAAAACCCTCATACACTGTTTGGCGTTTCTCTCCAAATACTGAATCCCAGTTAAGTATATAGTATCTCAATGGTTTCGTAACAATATTTTTTAGCAGAATTGCTTACAAGAAATATAGGATAGTTGACAATATAAACACCTCTTGTGATACCATTTTAAACATATTATAATTTAAACATATAAACTCCACGTCTGGCCTATTGGCACATACATAAATGTTTTTCCTATATCACTTCACTATAGACCAGTCATATATGCCAAAACCGTTAAGTCAATCTCAGAATAAAATGGAATAGTTAGATATTTTTATACACCTTTATTTTGGTATTCTAAATATCTCAAGTGTCACGTGGGGGTGTGTATGGTCACGTGTTTGCGTCCGTAGATATTCAAGGCCGAAGGTGTCAAAAATCAGTTTTTTGGAAATATCTCTCTTCCTTTATCTCAAATCGTATTTACATGTATGAGAAAGTTGTAGAATATGTAAATCTCTTCAAATTATGTTTTATTAGATTTTAAGACATTTAGAGACAGCACTCTTCTCTGCATGTTTTTTAAATAGGTCCCTAGCGGGCGTTTTTTAATTATTTTTTTACAACTTTATTACAAAAATTGTAAACGGTCAACTGAAAGGTGGTGCAGAGACAAAAGAAACAAGAGTAGGATCAAAAAAATATGTAGGTACATATGTTATTTGTTTGTGCTTTAAGTGAAAACTTATATAGGCGCGTTGGGTGTTTTTTGACATGGGAAAAAACCATTGAAATCGCGACACTGACTGTCACCAACTTGTTCAAGTTTTCACTTCTGTCAGCACTCTTCGAGTGCCACTAACTTTTTTTTTAATTATCATGATCTTCCTCATAGCCTTCTTTCTCTATTTGGGGTTGGCTCTGTATGTGACCTCTTTCCATCGATTTCTATCATTTACTTTATTTGATGTCATTTGTTTAATTGAATACTCATGTTTTCATCTCTTCCAGAATTGTCTAGAAATACGAGTATGGAATTTTCCCTCTCTACCAAGATGGGTTGAGAGGGAAAATTCCATACTACTACTAACAAAGTACTGTAAGAATTAAGTAGGTATGTATATTGTATTCATGTACGGTAGTTTTAAACCACCACCACTTGCCTTCAGTGATAAAAACATCACGAGGAAACCTGCACACTAGTTCACTAGTGTGTAATAATGACAGTCATTGAGCTAGTCAAAAAAAATCTGATACCAGTGTAGGCTACCCCTTAGGCACCAAAGGCTCCAGAAGAAGGCCAAAAGAAAACTTGAAATCGGCGGATCGGCGGCTTGCTGCCTGAATTATTGTGCCTGGTTAACACAATCAATACGAACAAAGAAAACCTGAAATAACACAAGGGATACTTTCATCCCAGAAAAATGTGAGGTACAGGGTAGTATGTATTCCCATTTTGCCTTTAACCATGTGGGCTACAGATAGTACATCATCATTATCAATGTAGTATGTTCTTGTTGGTGGAGTATTTTCCATGTCTCCCTATTTTCAGTTAAATATTTGACCTCCCTATACAACATGACTTCCCCTTTTCTTACTTAATTTCTTTTATTTATGTATATATATCTATAATTTATTATCCTTTTAAATTTTTGATTTAGATTGGGTTGGAGAAAACCTATAATTTCATGGCTATTTTTTTATGAAATTTACACTACATTGAAAAACTTATATGATGCAATATCATACTTTATGAAAAACACTAAAGAAAATATTGAGAAAATGAACCTATCTACATAATAAAGGCCATGTAAAAGAGATTAAATATGTCTGAATGAGCAAGATTGCTACTTGTTAGCGCTTTTTTAATTTTGTGATTGTAATTGTGATAAATAGATCATTTTTAGCAATGGAATAGATCTAACATTTCTAGAATCTTAGTGAGCTGAGTCTAAGGAAAATATAATTTGTGTGGAGCAAAATATACACGGAAATGCACTGGGAACAATGCAAGCCCTAATGAGGTCTCTACTCTCTGAGGCAACATAAATATCTATACAAAGTGCAACATGCATTTTGCACAATTTGCATGTATTTAGAGGCCCAGACAAAAGGCACACTAAAAATGTTGAAAAATTCAGTAAGTTTCGGCAGCCAGAGTGGATATTACAGTTATTCACAACAAAAAACTCGTAATAGTTCTTTTTTTATCTAAACTATCGTAGACAGGAGGGCACGACACAAAATGGCAACCAGAAATTCACATACAATATTGCATCTCTGTATGACGATATTACAATGCACTCTTGTGCATAATCTACGGCCAGAGGGTTCTTTGACACGTATTCTTAATGATTCTACCGTAAAACTAAAGTATAGATAACACGCAGCTCACAGGGACGAGGTAATATGGTTGCATCACAAGTGAATAAACGAACATTTTAGGGTTAGAAAATCTAGCAATGACGCAAATTTTCGACACAAAAACCAGTATTTGAGGTCAGAAACAGTAAAATGCACTTTTCAGAGACAAAGGGTACTCACCACTGGTGGTTTGATCTTGCAGATGCCCGACTTCTCGGCGATTGGTCTTATTTTACTGATGTACGCCAGAGGATCCAAGAATTCCTCTGGGGTAGGCTCGAACACAGGAGCCTCCGGGGGCACAGTAAATGTAAAATTATCAGGTTTCATGGGGGACGCCGAGTCCCCCATGCTAACTTCGACATTGGCTTCGTCACATTTTCCCATTTTTGAGAAAAACTATGCAGTTCTCACAAATGTAAAAACTATAAACAACACTTGAACATCATCTAACGTTAAGGAATAAACAATGCACGTCCACAAAGAAATAGCAGCATCAGGATTAGTCTTTCCATAAGGAACCACAATCAGTTAATTTATTGAATTTATCACCAACAAATAACAAAATCCACTTGCACGTCCGCCATGCGAAATTGAACTTTCGAAACTCCAGTTGCCATACGCAAAAATATTTTTTTTTTTTATCGTGTTTACAAAGCTCGTTTCAGTAGTACAAAATAATAATGAGCTTATTCAAATTATTTCAATAAAATTTATTTAAAACCTGATGAAGAAGAAGTATTAAGTCATTTATTCTAAGAATCTGTTATTCTTACGGCATGGGTGTCTGCCTTTATTATTATTAAAAATACTTATTTATGGTATGATGCGCAGGTTGTGGCCTATTATTTCGCTCAATGAGCGAGTTCGGTCTTTATGCGTAGCGTACGTAATACGAAATACTCGTATATAATTATGAACTTATGTACTGATATAGTATTCAAAAACCGATGAGCTAGCTAGATAGGATTTATCATCACTTCCTGAAAAAACATATGCATGTAGTTTCATACTTAAGGTGACGTGAGTTCACTGTGCGTGTTTTTGAAAAATCACTGTCATTAAACTACTACAGTTTCTTCCTCAAAATATTTACATAAGAATCTTAAGGATTTTCTACAGACATCCACAATAGCCAAAACACGATTGAGCATTTTTGACTCGATAGAAAAAAATCACAAACATACCTCTAAATTTGCCTAAATTTGCCTTTATAATACGTCTTACTATAATATTAAAGTATATCTTAAATATAGTACATAGGTCAAGAGAAAATTACTTTGAAAAATTATTGTACCTTTTTCGGCCCAGCAAACGGGTGTTTATCGGGCGTATATCGGGCGAAATTCTTTTCCGCCCATTCGGCCCTAGTTTTCGTCCACTGGGCAAAAACCTCGACCCATCATATATGACAACGATAGATACATAGGCATAACGTTTCGAAAAAAAAATATAAGCACCATTATTTAAGTAGAATGAGGAAGAAGAAAATTGAAAATAAGTGATAAAAAAATCCGCCACGAGTGGGACTCGAACCCACGACCTACATGTTAACGCCGTGGCCCGTGAGTGCACTACCAAATTGTGCTATCATAATTTTTATTGTGTATCGTATTGTCGTATCGTATCGTTGAATACCACACTTCTGAATCGTGGGTCTGGGTAGTAATGAAGAGTACGCCGCATGCTTGAAATGTGTCGGGGTGATTCGAAGTCACGCACGACACGATAGCACAATCGGTAGCGCACTCACGGCGTTAACGTGAGGGTCGTGGGTTCCAGTCCCACTAGTGTCGGATTTTTTGTAATGCTATTAAAAATAATCTTAAATTTATAGCAACATTTACCTCTCATTGCTCGTTTTCGTAGCTTGCTTCGTGAATGCGCACAATCGAATGTAATCGATGAACACATCCGTCATCCGCCGCCATTTGCGAAAGGTTGATCGCTGCTCCGCAGCGCGAGTGTCATCGTTTTGATTATGACGAGTGTTTAATTTGTTATTTTCAATAAAACTGTGAACTCAGTGCCGGTTTCTAATCAGTTAAAATGATTGTGAGAGTTTTGAGCGTTTTGTGCGTCGGAGTTTTGGTGGCTTCGGTGCAGAATGTCGAAGGAAACAACGACAATGAAGGTCTGTAATTTTTTATCATTATTTATTTTCTTATCATCCTGTCATTTATTTACCTGGATTGGGATTATCTGAGTGAGATCTGGGTCAATACTTTTGCTTGCGAGACAAAAACATCAGGATTCTGATATAAGACAGTGTAAAGTATTCCAAAGTAAAAGAAAATCAAGTTTTCTTTAAAGATGTGGTAATTTCATTGGTAGAGAGTTTCGAAAACTCGCGTGGTTATAATCGTTGATTGTGTTCGATGGGTGCCGTGTGGGTGTTAGGTGGAACCGGCCTGACGACTTCTTAGCTGCACGTTGCACACACGCGCATCTTTAAGACCCGTGCCGAGCGGTGGGCGTGAGAGGCCGTGCCACTTTTTGCATTTGATTCATTTAATCTGTGGCCCATTGTTTGTGGACAAAATTAGTTTTTACACCATGATTCATAGCCTGATTGGTATCAGCGGTGGAAATAGATGGTTGGACAGTATTTGCTTTTCAAACTTATCTTTACCTGTCCTCTTGTATCTCCTCTTCAGTAACTGAATTATTATCTATGACCTGGCTATGGCTCTGGTATGAGCTGAAGCCTGTAGGCTATTACTAGTACCTTTTACAGATACAAAAAAAAAGGTTTTCAAAGAAAAATCTATTAATGTTTACTTATTATTTATTTAGGTACTTAGTACTTAGGTATATTGACATTATTTGTTTTATAATTACAGGTTAGCTTGGATAAGTTAAGAATAAGAAAAATAGAACTAAATAGATGGAAGAAAATAGAAAACATTTGTTAAGGTTTCAGACTTTTAATATCTCAGAAAATATCTTTGCTAGTTAGGTAATCTTAATTAAAAAATATAGTTCAATTGTTATGGTTTTATTCTCTAGATTATATAATACTTCTGTTATTTAACTCAGTAGGCTTCTGAGATAGGAACAAAGGAGAGGGTGATGTAGGTATCTAAAAATGTATGACATTGTTCTGTCAATATGTTTCCTCTTAATGATACCTATATTTATGGAAAACTTTCTAAGTTTAAGAAGTATTATTTTTACTACTTTAGTAAATCTATCTCATCGTTATCTTTAATGGGATAGACAAAGACTAGGTAGACGGCCATAAGAGCCAAGGACCACTTGCAAGAAAGAGAAAGTAAATTTTCAATTTGAAGAAAGTAAATAGTGATGGGTTGCTAGCTGCATCGCCTGTATGAACATAATTCAAAATTCCGCTTATTCTCTCATCTTTTACAATCTGTATGGTAACCCAGATCAGCATGGAAGATTATTGACTTATTATATTTTTTTTACCAGGAAACTGTCTGTCTTCTTCATCTTAATGTAAGCATTCCCGGTTGCATCTTCAGCTATGCTTCTTGGGAGCCCGGAGTGCTCTTTCTCCGCTTTTTGTTGCCACCCAAGGATGCCAAAGATCTTACAAAGTGGAGAAGAAAAAGCCCCAACAGTTCAATGTTTTGGCTGTAGTTCAACGACCCTCCTTGGGAATGCAGTTGTAAAAAAAAAATAAAAAAAATAAATAAATAAAAATATGTTTATTTCTTTAACAATTTGGTACATAAAAACTTGTGATTGTGGCCTTCTGTTAAGTGGAATACACCTGTATTAGAAGGGCACACTCTTCCATAGCCATAGTAGAGCAGTACCTATTAAATGATTTACCATTTAACATAACAATTTTAAAATGTAGGTATTTAGGACTTAGGTAATTTAAGGTATGTATATGTATAAGTTGAATATGTGTGTGTGTGTACAAGTTGTAGTACAAGATGTTTGTGCTTAGTCCTTTAGTCGCCTCTTACGACATCCACATAAAGAGATGTAGTGGTCCTATTCTAGGCCGGTAACCACATGGCTCTGGAAACTGTCTGTCTTATTTAACAGTTATTTTAGCTAGTAACCCAACACAACAATGTATTATTTGTCACAGTGACATGTTTTATGTTGGCTGGGCCGTAACTCAAACTCACATCAGAAAGTTATTGGTTATTTATTACCTTGTTATTTTACAGGTATCTATCTATTTAAGGAGAAACTTAAAACCCTTTGAGCAGACTTATGTCCAGCAGTGGACAACTTCAATGTGGTTCCAGGTCAACGCAAAAACAAAATTGAATTTGGTTGCAGTTCTCAGTATTACAATTAGTGTTGTGCCGTTCCCGTTCCCCAGAATTATGGGAACGTTCCCGCGAATGTTCCCAAAAAATGGAAATGTCAGAAAAGTTATATAATTTTATTTATCACACATATTTTTTATCACTGTAAGTAAATATATTTTGCTAACGTAAATGCATCACTTGATATGGTTATAATATAAATACATATATCCAACATTCCGTAACATTTCCTAGAAATAAGAGAACATTCCCAAATTTCCAAATTCACGGAATTCGGGAACGTTCCCGGGAACGGCACATCACTAGTTACAATCTGTATTTTCGATTCTTTAAATTACTTAATGCAAAAACAATATTGATCATAATTTTCTAAGGGCATATAAAAACCATACCCGTACGAAACCATTTTGGACGGAACTCTACAGCATGGCCGCTGCTGAAGCGTTCCGTCGCTCTCTCTCGCTCTAGCAAATGGCGCTTCTGAGCGACAGAAAAGGATAGCAGCATAGGAAAAGTGCTGTTCCGTGCTGATAGATTAGATCCAACCCTAATGCCGTTTTCACTAAAATGGTTATGATTTTCCCTAGAAAGTTTGCATATAGGTCTTTATTATATAATACACACCGTTCGCACCCGCTAATTGTAAATAAACATTTCCACCATTTGAGCCTTTGAGGTGACCTCTGTACGCAAGCTTCTTCCCATACATTAGGCGCTATTTAAAACCATTACACACTAGTGTTAATACAGACTCATACAAATGTGTGAATTAATCACGCATGCAACCGTTGCATCACTTGATTGTCTAACTGTAAAGCCCTTATTTGAGTTTGCTTTTTAGGGTTCCGTAGCCAAAGGGTGCAAACGGGACCATAATACTGAGACTCCGCTGTCTGTCCGTCTGTCACAGGGCTCTATCTCTTGAACCGTAATAGGTAGACACTTGAAATTTTCACCGATTATGTTTTACTGTGGCCGCTATAACAACAAATACTAAAAATAAAAATAAAAAGTTCAAAATTAAAGGGGGTCGTCATACAAAAAGTGTTTTTTAGCGTTTTTAACTAGATCTTTATAATGGCATTAACTAGATACTTGAAATTTTCACAAATTATGTATTACTATAGTCGCTATAACAACAAATACTAAAAATAAAAATTTCAAAATGAAAGGGGGCCGTGATACAAGAAACGAGTTTTTTTCAGCTTTTTTAACTAGATCTTCATAATGGCATTAACTAGATACTTGAAATTTTCACCGATTTTTTATTACTATACCCATTATAACAACAAATACTAAAACTAAGATAAAGTTAAAAATTAAAGGGGGTCGTCATACAAGAAACGTGTTTCTTTAGGAGTAGAAATAGCCGGAACACTTACAATGATTTGGCTATAGTTTTACAACCAGCCGCCTGCTACGTCAACCCTCTTTGAGAATGTATTTGTGCGAAAGGATTTACAACCGGCCGCCGCCCGACGTTAACCCTCCTTGGGAATGCAATTGTAGCACAAAATGTTTGTGCTTAGTCCTTTAGTCTCCTCTTACGACATCCACAGGAAGAGATGGAGTGGTCCTATTCTCACCCGGAACCACACGGGTAAACACGTCACGACGTGGTATTTCATACAAATCCCGTACTGAATATTTGTTCTGATGGTTGAAAAAAGTAGATGGAGTCGTCCTCTAGGCCTGAAGCTGAAGCCACAGGACTGCACAAACGGAGACAAACTATTTATTAGTCGTAATTGTTTTTATCACTGCGCCAAGTATTGCAATTCCGAGTTTCTAGAAGTAATTTGATCTAATAGGTAACGTTGCAAGCAAATGCTGAATTGAATTCTCTGAATGTGAAAAGTAAGTAGGTATTCGGAAGTAAACAATGCGCGACTAAATCATTTATTCATAAATACCTTCAAAAGTATTTATGTTATTAAAACTAACGTGAGATACGGCAGTATGGTTTCAGGCAGAGTAGAATAGGAACACTCTTAGTCTTCTCGTGGATGTCGTAGAAGCCAGAGATCTAGATCTCTGGTAGAAGGTGACTTAGAAAACACAAGCTATACAAAGCTTAAACATCAATGATACCTCTGCAACCAGTTTCGCCAGCGTGGAGAGTGTAGGCCAAATCCTCCGACTGCTCTGACTAATATATGGCTCTGGTAGTACAGAGGGTTGTGCTCCTGCAGTTGCATGCCTGCAAGACCTGATGATGATGAACGTGAGATAACTCCATAATGAATTAATTTAAACCGGTTAACTAACGTTATATAAGAGGAGTAAAAAAAAATCCAGAAGGAAATTTTTCGATCAAATAAAGGAAAAATTAAACGTGAAAACATATAAGGAGGTAAAGAACTTGGCGGAAGAAAGAAAGACATGCAAGGCACTCCACCAAGAGCCCAGTTCTTAAATATAAGAAGAAGAGAAGACTAACGTGATGTAGTCGGAAAAGGCTGACCAGATTTCGATCGATTAAGACGATCATCTTTAGGGCGAGTGTCAGCGGCGATCCGATGATGTCGCTGTCCGCTCAGCACTGATTTAGTATAAGTAGTAAGTACGAGTACATACGAAGAAGAAACGCATGCAACTGAAAAAAAATAGAATTCTCCAAGTTGGGTTCTAAATATGTATTTTGAACCCCCTGTATCTCTCAACTCCTTAAGGTACAATAGAAAAAAAAAGTTGGTACAATCAATACAAACCGAGTAAACTAAAAACGTATGCGTTAAAAAAAACAATTTCTTGAAGTCTGGTTACTGGTGCGAACTAGAATACTTTAACTTTCTAAGCCTGTGAGACTCAACTGCGCTATTTATAGACAGGCTTACAGGTGGCAACGGGATTTAGAAATAGTAACAGGACGCTGGCTCATCAGGTATTAAAAGAATCCTCTAAGGTTTATTTATAACCTGCGCGATTCTGCAGTGGAAATGCGGATCAGACACGGTAACATGTAATCGTCTCAGCTTTGCAGCACTTAATTTTTTGAAGTGAAAACTTATTTAGGCGCCCTGGGGCATTTTTTGAGATGGCAAAAAAACCATTGAATGCGCGACACTGTTACCGACACCACCTTTTTTAAGTTTTCACTTCTGAAGGCACTCCCGGAGTGCCACTGTTTCTAGGGTTCCGTACCCAAAGGGACCCTACGGGACCCTATTACTGAGACTTCGCTGTCTGTCCGTCATTCACAGGGCTCTATCTCTTGAACCGTAATAGCTAGACACTTGAAATTTTCACCGATTATATATTACTGTGGCCGCTATAACAACAAATACTAAAAATAAAAAAAAGTTAAAAATTAAAGGGGGTCGTCATACAAAAAACGTGTTTTTTCAGCGTCTTTAACTAAATCTTCATAATGACATCAACTAGATACTTGACATTTTCACCGATTATGTGTTACTATGGTCGCTATAACAACAAATACTAAAAATAAGATAAAGTAAAAAATTAAAGGGGGTAGTCATACAAGAAACGTGTTTCTTCAGGGCTTAAAAACATTGTACGGAGGTACGGAACCCTTCATGTACGATTCCGACTCGCACTTGCCCGTTTATTTTTGACTAGCCTAATAATGTGTCCCACTGCTGAGCAAAGGCCTCCCCTTCCCTTTTCTACTGATCTCTATCTAAAGCGGCTTGTTGCCATTCCTTTTTGAAGTTATCGGTGTCGTCTAGCCTCCTCCTCCGTAGTCTACCTCTACGCCTGCTGGCACCCACAAGGTAGTCATCTAAGTAGATCTCAAATAAAAGACAAAATTATATTGATGTATTTACAATGAAAGAAAGAAAGGAAGAAAGAAAGAAAGAAAATTCGTTTATTTGGTAAACATATATCACATACACTTTAGACACTAAACTTAAATCTATCTACCAAAATGGTCTCCGCTCAGCATATGACGGGCGTGAGCCGCGACGCTGTTCTTCCGCGGACGCCATTTAAGAACATACTAATAATACAATAAAATAAAAACATTGAATAAAAATTTATAAAAGCGATGGTGTTGAACTGCTTTAAACTCTAAGGACCTCGACAGCAATCTTACACATAGGTATATTTTTAAGACTAAAACCTGACTACGAAAAAAATCATACTGAAAATGAAGGGTACATTTTTTTTTTTTTTTATTTCTTCTTACTAATTATGTAGGTATATATTTTTAAAATGTGCATTATAAGCCGTTTCAGTTCATAACCCACTCGGCATGATTAGATTTATTTTATTTTTAGGGTTCCGTACAAAAAATTAAAAAAACGGAACCCTTATAGGATCACTCGTGCGTCTGTTCGTCCGTCCGTCCGTCTGTCACAGCCGATTTGCTCCGAATCTACTGGACCGAATCAGATGAAATTTGGTAGGATAGTGTAATCCTATAACCCAAACACACATGTGCAAAGAAAATATATATATGTTTTTAAATAAGGGTATTTTTTTCTATTTAAACGAGGTTGCCTGGAAGAAATTGCTTAGCGATAAGGCCGCCTTTTGCGCATTTCCTAGTTTTTAAGATAATTTTGTTCTGTTTTTTACTTTTGTGCAATAAAGGGTATTGTATTGTATTGTACCTATTGTAATTTTTGGAGGACAACTTGGGAAATTTAAAAAAAAACTTTAGCAAACCTTACTGTGTCATATATCAAATAAAAGGGCTTGTTATGAGGATCTCAAATATAAGATGAAGATACCGAGGGAACAGATACATAGCATACATTATAGCGACGAAACACAACCTACCCTACTTTTGGCTTCGCCCTAGTCGGGTAAAAACAGGAAAAAAATATATCTATATAGCTTGGCTCTTGTACATTTTGCCACTGTCGTTGTCGGATCTATAGTCTCTATATATATTGGATAATACTCTGTTACTCCCATATGTTAGATACTTACCTAATTGAATCAAAAAATTGTGTATATCTGAAAATGTTGCACTCGATAGAAACCTTTGCAAAAACCTTTGCTCAGCAGCGGGACACGCGAACAGGCAAAAAAATCTTTAAATCAGAAAAACTGTTTATTACTGAGTTTGCTATAGAAACACTTTATTTACTATATGGAAGTGTGTTTCCTGCGGCCGTCGTATTAAAACAGCTATAATCTTTCGCAGAATCTAAATAAAAATGTGTCACGCAGAATAATTTGCCAATAAAGTGTCTAATCGTGCATATAACCAGGACAACGACATCTTAATTTTAAATTAAACAGGCCAAAATGTCTGACTACCTGGCCATGACGCACCCAGGCCTAAATTATGCAAAATTAATTCGGTATTCAATGCGCGTATGCAGATTTTGGCAAGCCCTACAGACCTGAGTACAAATTAATGTTAGTTACAGATGTGACACCTTACAATACAACACACTCACTTTAAAATACCTAAGTACATTTTTCAGCCCATCTAATGTTATTTTCATACGTCTCAATAGTCGAAACAGGCAGTCGGCCCTCTTTCTAATGGTATTAAAAGTGTTATCGTAGCCTATGAATGTCTTCAACACAAATGGTGTCGCAAAAAACATACACGCCGCCTATGGCATCTGCTATAGCTTAACTTCTGTCATACCGAGGATAACGGATTCAAGGGTCTTGTGGCCTTACGAAGCATGAAAAACTCGATGCAATACTTTTTATAGCGGCGGGCCCCGCGTCTGCGCGAGGAGGCCCATCTCCGCGATGGACACGCGTGGGTCGGGCTTGTAACATAGACTATAGAGCAGATAATTATGATCAGACGACTGACTGCCATACATATTTCTACGTAGCAATAGGTATATTAAATTATCCATCAACACGACTGTAAATGTACGCCGTAAAAAATTAACTAGCTGACACTGACGTTGGGTAACCGCGACGAGGCCCGTCGCGTGCGTCTGCTTAACGTGGTTACAAGCCTGTACCAAATATATTTTTTTCCTTTTCTTTCATCAGGCTCAGTACATCATGAAGATATCCTTCTGCAACCCCCATTTTCTGTATAAAGGAAGTCAAAGTCTAGAATTCAAATCTGAATGTCTAATTTGATATTCAAGATGCTGTCCATTGAATAGATACTAATATCAATGATGGCCGCATTTGGAAATCGAGACATTCTAAAGACAATGGTCTAGGGTCTAAGTCTAGAATTTGTAAATGATATCCTTATTCCTTTATTGGTTACATCAATATTTTGCTGTGGTGAACAGATTTCATTGAGAGATATGACATGTGTTTAATAAGGTAAAGTCCATTTCGATTTAAATTCTATCCTATTTAAGGCATTTAGTGTAAGATTCGTAGTTTTAGTTTAGTTATTCAAGAATAACTAAACTAAAACTACGTAACTAAAAAAAAAAACTTAATACAACTTAAATACTAAAAATAAAAATTACTTATAAATAAAAAATATCCGGCAAAATGCCCCTGCGGAAGAGTGCCCAGAAGGCTGGCAGCATTGCCACGTTGGATGGCAATGCTTATTCTTTGTGCAAAAAAATTGCCAGCCCTCTGGTCACCAGATAACTTGACCAGCCTTTTACCTATAAAATTGAATAAACTGAGCAGAGGGCCCCCACGGACCCAACGTTTCAACCCCAAACGGCCCAAATATGTATGCCTCTCCTAGGCACGCATACTTGCGCCGTTTGAGGGATTCAGCGGTAGCTGCCGCCGTGCCAGCCTTTCCACTTGTGCCATTAAGATGGGAAGACTCCAGAGTGTCGACACATGTGGCGTCCCACACTAGCGGTCTTCCCAACCTCCAGGGCACAAAGGTCATTCCGTCCGGTCTCTTGCCATCATCTCGTGCCAGTCCGATTTGTTCTAAGACGGCTGGCATCTGAATGGTGACAAGAGCCCGGTGGATAATATTGTTAAGGCTGGCATGACGCGCCATGCGGCCTGCGCTCCTGCAACAAGAAAGTCCGTGGTGGCCCTGCCGGTCGACAGTATCGCCGCAGAGGCAGCGATGCGGGGCGTTGGTAATAGCGCCAAGGCCCAGGCAAGACACTATGCGGAAGGTACTGTTGTCGAGAAATGTGCCTAAATTAAAAGATGGTAGTGTGTGTAACCACAAACCAGACTCCCATTCGGCGGTAGCAAGGAGACGAGCGCGCTCTACAGAGTTGTTGGCAGATGATTCTAGTAGGCTACAAGTCTGCAAAGCGGCTCGTCCCATTGTTTCTGTTAAGCTGGATGATCTGGAAATTTTGAATTTGGAATTATTTCTGACCACCTGGTTCTGGCCCCCGTTAAATTTAAAATTTCGTAGGAAGGCTGTTCTAAAATTTTTGTAAAAAGATTTTGAATGCTGTGGACGTAGGACAGAAAGGCAGGTAGGGCTACACTAGAAATTTTGCGAAATTATTAAAGGTTTAAGGAATTAAGGTTAATACATTGTTCAATATATTTAAAGGTTAACTAAGTTAGTGGTCCCAGCCCCGGCCATCTTGCGGAAAAGGATTACCTAGTATTTTTTCCTATGCAATGATCATTTTAAAAAGTAAAATACGTCAAATTTATTGCTTATAATAAATGCGGAGATCCGCAAGGCATGGAGAAAATAAAGTTATTAATAATATGTTGATCTAGTGCTTGCATAATAAATAGACAGAACACTGAAAAACGCTAAAATTACCATTGTTGTGATAAATTTTCAATGTCCCTCAACTAATTTTTCATAGAATATTTAATTCTTATATTTTTGTTTCAAATATTATTGTTTCAAAGACTATTTACTTGAATGAAACACAATTTATAGAAACAGTTCAATGAATTTTAGAATCTCATATTTTCATTTAACAAACTAATCAAACAGTAGAATATTTCTTTAAAGAATATTTTTTGTTCGGTATAATCTTTCATGGAATTTTATTTTACTGAAAATTATTATTTAAGGAAGTATTAAGTGAAAACATTGTTTAATCAAATTAAATACCATATAATAAGTTAGAATACATTATAAATCGCTACCACAATATAGGTTAGGGCAAACTTATAGGTTAGGTTAGGTTAGAACTGCGACCAACGCTGTGCTGGGAAAGTTTTATCCATTTTACTAGAATAGGGCAAACTTATAGGTTAGGTTAGAACTGTGACCAACACACGCACGAGCCGAGCGAGCAAAGCGAGCGTGCCGCGGCAACGGCCGGCTAGTGCTGGGAAAGTTTTATCCATTTTACTAGAATAGGGCCAACTTATAGGTTATAAATATTATATTAACTAAACTTATTAAAAATAATAATATTTAATTTGATATTCTGATATTAGAAACATCGCAAAAGTAAATGTTATTTGTCATAAAATTCTATGATTTCAAATTATTCATAACAAACATTCTAATTATTGATTTTCTGTGCAACGAAAATCTATTATGAAAAATTCTTTATACTGAGTAACCTACATATTGATTATTCTATGACATGATAATCTTGTAAAAATTTTCTAAATAACGGAAATCTGTTAAAACTTTTGTCTGTATAAGAAAGTACACCCCTCTCAACAACATCACAAATTGTGTCATAAAAAAATATTTACTTATTTCATTGCCGCTTATAGTTTCAAATTTCTGTAATATGCAAGATTTATTCAAATTTAGCGGTCAGTAGTAGATTAGATTGGCTTCAGAAGCCGCTATATCGCTTAGGATAACGACAGTAATTTCGAAGACTTGATGCCCCGGGCGCTATAATCAAAGATCGCTACGCCATTGTTACATGGTTAGTAAGCACTGTGTAATCTGTGCCATTGTTACCTTGTTATGATAAATATCTCCCAAACAAGACGATGTTATGATTACGTTCAGTTTTAAATTGAGCTGAGTGTTACATTGAGGTTACTGTCGCAAAGATTTGTCTTAGTGTTGAAAATTGTTGAAATGCGACTGCATTTTTGGCTTATTGATGCCAAAAGGTCAGCTTTTTGCTTAGTTTGGGGTCGCTTGATCTTTAGAACATCCCCTGAGATACGTTTGGGGTCTAATTCTCTAATTTGCGGCCTCTACATAGCTGGACAGGTCCCTATTCACTCATTTACATCAACTCCTAAATAAAATAACTAAATACTAATTGCACATTTAAATAGAATATCCCCTACTTATTTCTTCCATGCTAGTCTGGGAGAAAAATAACACTTAGAATGTACCAGCTGCTTCTCTTCCCTCGCAAAACGTAGGAGCCGTATGACGAAATGGGCAAGTGCTACATGGCGATGCGGCTAGCAGCCCGTCACTATTTTGATTCCATTTTCTCGCCCACCATCACGGTAAAAGTGGCCTTTACATAAAATTGTGCCCGATGTGATTGCTTAAAAACAAAGCACTTCATTTTTGCAAGAAGCAAGCGTTCTTCAAGAATCATCTCGAGCCAGGAAAAGCTAAGGATTTTGGGGAAAACTGTTAATGAAATTAAATCATTTCCGTGATCTGTTTTACGACCTTAACTGAGCTCCCAAAACTCATAGGGTTTATGGCATTCAATTTTCAATTTACCCCGCCCGCCGGTGGATGCAGCTTTTATGCATCGTCATAAAAAGTCCCAACTAAAAGTTTAAGCTTTAGTCTGCCAGCTCTTTAAATCTGACTCAACGTGAAACACTCAGCATCGTAACTCCTGACGGAATAGATTTCAGATCTACCCTGTTGTTTGTCTAGATTTAGAGTTTGAGTTAAACTTTTTTTGGCAGAATTGGCAGTTAAAGTCAATCGCTCGTTCAAATCTATTTTTAAAACTTTATCTTCTTCCACTTCTAACACAAGTTAAACAAAGCGGTATAAACATCAATGAGACCTCTCGAACCCATCTGGCTAGCGTGGAGAGTGTAGGCCAAATCCTCTGGCTATTCTGGCCAAGTATGGCTCTGGTAGTACAGATGTGGTCGTGCTCCTGCAGTGGAGACTAAAAAAAGACCTGATGATGATCTTCCACAAGAGTTATTCCAAGTTAATCCTGATTCCTAATAACCTTTGTTAAAAATGCAATCATATTTGAAAGTATTGATGATTGCCTTTGGAAAATATTTTGAACAAAAGATATATTTACACTTCTGTTAGAAAATCATCTAACGTGAGTAGATGTAGATGAGTACACATGTCAACTAGACTAGGGCTTACCAGGGTTCGATCTCATGAGGACACCATAGGTGAATGCGATCGGATCTCATGACACTATACGCGGCTCCATTCCATTTCGCATTCACGTCACTCCTAATGGTCTTCTAACGAGATTGAAACTTGGTCAGTCCTAGTCGACTATGTACTACTTGACCCGTTAAATACTAGTGGCTGTGTGAGCTGTAGACCTCGCGAGTCTAATTTTGCAGAGCTCCTCTACCTTCCCTCTGAAAGTCTAAACCCTTGAAGTTTCTCGGTTAAAAAAGTTTTTCAGACAAAAAAGTTTCATCTTATTAGGGTAACAAAAAAGTCTTACGACATATTTGAAAGTTTTTAGAAATAGCTTAAATATATATATTATTTTTAAGTTTTCATCCCCGTATTTCCGTTCAACAAACTGAAACTACATGTAGTATTTCTCCTTTTATCCTATATTTTTCCATACAAATCTACTAGCTTTAATTCTCAAACGTCATATTGAAGAAATTGCATATATTGCACGCCTCATAAGCGAAGCGCATGAGGTAGTGCTCTACTCTCGCCTTACAAAAATCAAGTGATTTTTTTAACTAAATGTAAATATTTACACATAAATGTCAAGGAAAAACACTAGTTTCAACACTTATGACATTTTTAAAAGACATTTTGCCTTTTAAATCAATAAAAACAATGTTTAATAAAATCATTTTGTGGACGTCCGTGTGTCTGTATGTATGGAAACTGGCGTGGTCACGATAACTCCCGAAAAACTTATCTGATCAAGTCCATTTATTTTTATACGCTTCAGTATTATCCAAAACTAAGTCCTTTCGAAGATCACGGTCTAATTCAATGTAGTTTAATCGTAATTTCAATTTAATTGTGAAAAATGAGATTATGAGGCGTGCACTTTTGGATTTTCCAAACTTATTTAGGACTTTAACTGGTTTTCCAATGTCAAAATCGTGTATTTAAAAGAAAATATAGTGTGTAAAAGTTTTAAAATTTTATTTTCATAAATTAATGAACACCCTTACTCTAGGGCTTCCTTAAGTATATTATACGCAATGTAATATGTGTTTAGTTATGTATGCCCGACAATTGTTTCCGCTGCAGCCTGTCATTACAGCTCGTATACTCGTGAGCACGGTATAGACAAAGTGAACTCTGTTATACAAGCTTATGCTGCCATTGTGTTGTGTTGGAGATGTGTTATGTAACGAGCGTCGAACGTTGTGCAGACTGCAGTTTCGTCGTTCAAAGGCTTTTAATTTAAAATTCTTAGGATGATGGATAAATGCTTTACATTCTCTTTGATTCTATCTCGATAGACTGGTATGTTGTTGCTGGCCGAGGCAAGCTTATTTGTTGTGGCCTTGTGGCAAACAACTAAATAAACTTGTGCTTCGAAAGGGACATAAACTAGTCCTAGATAGTTTAGTTATCGTCAAATGAAAGTTTATTGAAAATAATAACTTTTTTAAAAGGTTTATCGACAACGGCGGACTTATCCTATAATGGTATTACTTCCAGTCATTCGGCGAATAAGTAGCAGGACAATTATAATAAGGGTGAAGTGAAAGACAGTCGTTAGCGCAATCAGACAGCTTGAAAAATGTGACACTAGTGTTAATAAGTTATTAATTTGCACGAAATGAAGACAAAAAGAAGTTGTGTACACTAAGAATCCTCGAACATAAATCCAGATGTTGATCGTTCAACATAAAAGTGTAAATATTTCAAAACCCACATGCCTCTCCTATATCGCTCAACCCACCGACAAAAACCTCGAAACCACATCATCAAACCGCAGTTTATCTATGCCATAATTGCCATGAGATTTACAAAGCGCCACATCTTTTTTTTTTAAACTGTCAAACGCACGCAGGTGCTATCCTTCCGCATTTGTGGCGTATTGAATGGCACCCCCCGTTTTTTGCGCATTTGTGGGTTAAAATCTAAATTGAAGAGGGAACAGAAGAACCTTTTTTGAGGCATTCTGGGTTGGAGAGGCGAAGCGGCATGTGTGCGCTGTTATGCGAATACCTAATGTCGTTCATCCTCGTCTGCTCGACGTAGGCCTCTGCCAAGGGAAACCGAAGAAAACCTGTGTCTCAAATTGCATTATACTTCCGCACAGATTGTAGGATCTATAGACTATATTATATTGGCAATCTATAATTTCTGATTACTGTTTAATACCTAAGCCCACCAACTTGTTAAGCGTGGCCTTTGTGCTTTGCGATCCTTGGCTCTGTCAAGACGACAGTGTATAGAAACCAAGTGAGATTCCTTGAAGGTCTTTCGTGTCACATCTGTTGCACTCTTTAGTGTATGTTTGGTGTATTGAAAGGAAACCTGAAAGCAGGCCCTTTTTTGCGCACTTTGCAGGTTAACTTCAGCTTTTGTGAAATTGATGTCTGTGTTGACGTGTTTTTTTTCATGTACACGTGCTGTGTTTGGGCCATCTGTTATTTTTTTTTGCATTGTTGCACTTGCTATCAGACAGTTGTTGACTTGATATTTTGTTTGTAGGGCAGTTTCGACGTCTAGAAATATGTTAGCCCTTTACGAATATACTGAGGAGCTCAGTGGCCCGGTGGGAGAATGCATTACTAGCGATTTAGCAAATTAAGTAACTCCGAGCGTTGTACGCACTTGGATGGGTGACCATGACCATAAGTGACATGTAAAATAATCGAGCTCCTCCGTGCTTAGGAAGGCACGTTAAGCCTTCAGTATAGCAGTCGTCAAGCTATGTTAGAGGCAGCTTGAAAAATCTAACACCGTTGGCGGAACACGGAAAACAAATGAAACATCAATTCGATCTAGCTGATCTTTCTAAGTTGTTTTCACAACATTATTTTCCAATTCATTGTGGCTAGTTAATTAATGGATATTCTAAATGCCAAACATTTAAAAAGGAATAAAAAATGTGGCTTATTGATCAAAGAGGAGGATTTCCAACAGAAATAAAATAGATTGTGTCTTATTTAATCAATGGAGTTCGCCGGAAGGGAACTTCCGAATGCGATCTCTCACATATACGTCGACGAAATTAATCTGCTTGCCGTGTGGCCACCATTTTCTTTTTCAAAGTGATTGAAATTGCTAAAGCAACAAGCGATAAGCAATGATACCACTTGTCTATGGCTTAGGTTACTCTAGGTGTTCTGTTTGGCGGTAAACAAAATGTAATCACGAAAAAGTAAAAATGGCTAAAGTAATTACTTTGCGGTGCCTGCCTACGCTCTTTAAGATGCTTATCATGTCTTATCAAGATGTACAAAGTAGTTAGGTACTTAAGAGCCCATACTATCCCAGTTCTTAGAGCGATCTTCAGTAAGAGGCATTTTACACTTTGTTGGCTGTCTCGCTCGCAGACTCAAACATTTTTAAAGATTATAAAAAAATAAGTCATTTTTATGCCGCGCGTGGGTGTCAGGTCAGACGACCTGAGCAAGGTTGCAGGAAAACGCTGGATGCAGGCCGCTTCCGATCAGTCGTTTTGGAAATCCTTGAGGGAGGCCTATGTCCAGCAGTGGAATTCCTGTGGCTGATATGATGAAGTCATTTTTGTGTTACCATATCATTCTAGATAATTATATCGTAGATATTTTAGACATGTTTTTATAATGTGTAGACATTGACTTGATCGTAAATTAGTTGATCATGTCACTTGTCATTGATACTATCCATTTTGAACGTGATTGTAGATTAATTAATGCAGAAAAACTGATATTAAGAGCACTGTTTGACTCCAAGAAACTATAATATGTCGTCACAGTCCTGTATTTCATATAAATCCCATTGAAAATGTTTGTTTTGACGTTTAGAAAAAAGTATCCCATTTGAATTGTTGGAAACTGGCGAATTGGGTAGTTTCTTGGGTTAAAAATAAATTATTTGGTACTGCCAATGCCAAGAGAAAAAGTCACAAAATAATGTCACTTGTCATTGATACTATCTATTTTGAACGTGATTGTAGATTTATTATTGCAGAAAACTGATATTAAGAGCACTGTTTGACTCTAAGAAACTATGTCGCCACAGTCCTGTATTTCATACAAATCCCATAGAAAATGTTGTTGAAAACTGGCAAATTCTTTTGATACGCAGACCACAGAAATGGTAAAACTGTCTTCCCCGTTCGTAGTAAATCGTGTTTCAAGTCCATGTCCATATTTGTTTAGTTTTTGCCCGACTTCGTCGATTGAGTGGTTTATGATAATTACACGGCTGTTGGCTTTAATTGATCGCTTCATCACGTTTATCTGCTTTCAAGCTTCGTTTGAGGAGTTTAATTAGATCATAGAGTAGGTAGGGTTGCCTGTTTTGGAATATCCAATGAGACAACTTTTTTTATATTATGTACTTAATGTAAATAATATTTTAATACAGTCCACATATGTGGACTGAGTCATTTTATAATTATTGACTAATGGTTCTGTGAGAACAATAGACCTCTTGAGCTTTTATAACCATGCAATAACACTTTCTCCTCTCCACTCCCCTCTTTTGGAATTTTTTTCACAACATCTTGTATAGAATGAAGTCTTAGTGTGCTTCTCAAATTTGATTGTAATCCGTCGATAAATAACGTTACCGTAAACTTCCCCCCTATTTTCCCCCAATCACAAATCGCGATCGGAAGGTGTGCCAATCAATCGATTGAAAAATGCGAGCTGTAGGCAAGAACAGACAGACGGACAAATGCATTTTTTGGTCAATCGTGAAACTGAGACGCTTCGCTCGCTCAGTCAACTAATTATTTTATATCCCTTAGCAGTGCCAACATGAGAAGAAGTGGAATTTATATAGTGACAGTACATAAATTATTAATATAATCAAACAATTTACATTCAAACTCAATATGGAAAGGAAAAACAAAAGCTCACCTCGATTGGAAGTTTGTGAAATAACAATAAAAGCTACGGATTGTGTCGGATAATGTCATAGACAACAATAAGCACTGAACATTTATATGTATTGAGCTCGCGTAGGGTTGGCAATAAGAGGAAAATACAGGTGTTTGAAATATTGAAAATATTTTCCTGTGCTATGCGAAAGAAGTTACATTTGTACAGAAATGCCCCTCGTGGCGAAATTTAACATCATATATTTTAATTTAAACATTACATATTTTAATTTTAACATCACATAATTTATTAACCTCCGACAAAAAAGAGGGGTGTTATAAGTTTGACGCTAATGTATGTCTGTCTGTGGCATCCTAGCGCTCGAACGGATAGACCGATATCGATGCGATTTTTTACGTGAAAGAAACTTCTCTTGCTGTGGTTCTTAGCTATGTTTGATGAAAATCGGTTCAGCCGTTTAAGTTATTAGGGGTAAACGGTTGAAAGTCAGGGCTTTCTCTAACAAATAAAAGATGGCGCTACGGATATCAAGTCGTATACCGTATGTGAAACTACGGAGTTCCGGTACTCATTACTAGATGGCGTTCTTGACAGTCACATATTTCAATTTTGACATAACCACTGGTAGGACTCTCCATTGATTCAGAGTAACATATATACCTACTACTACTACAAACGAAACAATTTATCTGTACACACGTCGATGTGTGAGTTTTATACTTAGGGTCGCACCGCAGAATTAATTTAATACTTACCTACTAACGAGTTCGACATATTTACGATTATATTTTTCCATACCTGAAGATTTGCGAACACTATGACGTAAAAAATATTTTGTTTTATATGTATCAAATGTTACAGAAAAGTCGGAAACAGCTACATAATATCACTTCACAAATATTTTTCATTATGTCCATTGTCCATTTCACCATTAGTTCACTTTACTGATTATTATTGAGTCATTTATAATGTAACGCACTAATTCACTATTGTAATATAGTAATTTGCATATTCGGCGCAAAACTATACGGTAATTATATGAATCAATTCAATAAAAATAAACAAATGTTTATCACATTTTCACGCACAGCATGTCAAGTTGTCATTGTCAACAATGGCATTTACACTATAACCCGCGGAAATCTATTTGGCATCTGCGTGTATGTGATTACCTGTGAGCGAGGAGCCAACGTAACATTACCGGATTGCTAATACCCCTCTCGCTCTTGTGTATCTCCCGCCAATGCGAGAGAGCGAGAAGGGTATATATATCAAAATGGTTGCTGGGTAATAACGTGAAATTATATTATTGCTTTGCTTACCTGTTTTCATCATTTGGAAATGTATGAAATATACGTTCTTTAGAGTATTGGGTGGATAAACAATTATTATACGCGCACCTTCTCATCATGATGGTTACTATTGGTTGACAGTTCTTAAGACAACACACGTCGCGTATTGCGTGCGGCTAGTAATTAAACCCTGGTTTGGAGCTGTCAAAGCTCACAAAGTGCGGGGGAGAGGTGCGGGGACGCCAATTTGCGGGAGACGCTGTGAGATACCATTCTGTTTGACTCTTATGTATTCTGTGACATAACATAAAAAACAGTATGTGGTAACCCTATCTAGTTGAGACTGTAGCTGAAACGGTAAAAATTTAGTGTCGTGTCGAAACAGTAGCTACATCGTAAGCTGCAGAAAGCTCACAATAGACTTTAAAAGTTCGCCATTGAAATAGATGAAGGCAATTTGTCCGTAGCCAACATTGAGAGTAGCTAACTGATAATCAATTGTCTTCTTGTGTACAATAGGCATTATTTGTTAGATTCATTTACATAGCAATTATTCTTTTAGAGCATACTGTATTTATACATACAAATTACTAAAAGGGATCTACGCATACGAAAGAGACAGCGAGATGTCTCCACTACGCTCCCACCACTAATATGTGAAATGCTAATTACTGCTTCATTTAATAAACAATTTTCTTGCTGCATTCTGATAATGTCTTTTTTTAGGGTTCCAAAGGGTGCAAGCCGTGAGACTACTGAGACTTCACCAACTATGTTGTACTGTGGCCGCTATAACAATAAAAAATACTAGATATAAGATAAAGTTAAAAATTAAGGGTTGGTCGACGTCATACAAGAAACGTGTTTTTTCAGCGTTTTAAAACATTGCACGAAGTTACGGAACCCTTCATGTACGAGTCCAACTCGCACTTGACTGGTTTTCTAGTCTTATTTGTTGTTTCGTAAAAAATATTGTACATATAAATCAAACAGAATTTTTTTAGAAATAACAACACAGCCAGACAGTCACAAAACTCACAAATCATAACTAAACGGGCGATCCGAAGTCGTGAGTGGCTTTCAACTCCAATGGAGACCAATCGGCTATTGATCACAGATTGAAAAAGCGTGGGCTTCGACGTGACCCACTTAGCAGTACCGGTGCATTGTGCTATATTGTGCCTTTGCTGAGTAAATTAGAACCAGTTGACTGTAGAGTGCAGCAACAGGGAGATTTGTTTCGGGACTATTTGACCGAGTGGGCGTAGCGATCTAAGGTCTCCGTTTCAGCTTTGGCTAAAATTGTTTCGTGTCCGAACCGGATTCCGGTTGTACTCGCCTGCAGGTCGCATACCTCAACCGATTCTCGTGAAATTTTGTGAGCAGGTTCGATAATTACGCAGAATTTTTTTCAAGTCAGTTTTTCAAAATGGCGAAAATATGGGGGTTGAAAACGTAAAACATATCATTTTCAGCTATTTAGAAAAGTGTCATGAAACTTTTTGTTACCTTTATTAAGATGCAACTTTTTGGTTCGAACAACTTTTTCATGCGATAAACTTCAAGGGAGCAGTATGTGAGGGGCTATGCAAAGGTCTACAGCTCACAGAGTATTTACACATCAAGAAGACTAAAAACAATCTTAATATCTCCCTGGGCAGCAAGTGGCGTTTTACGTTCGTTACACATCCGCAAAAGCTTCTTATTGACCAGGGAAAAACGTTATATTGTACATACACCTCGGGAGTATATAAAGAAAACCTTAAATCAAACATATTTAGCAGGTGCCGCGGCCCGTGTGATCTGAAATGCCACTCTTAGTGTAAAATTCGCTATTTTCTATTGTCACTGAGGTTAACATTTATGGGAAACCGAGCAGTTACCATATAAATGGGCGATCCAAAGTGGTTTTAACTCCGATGGAGACCAATCGGCTATTGATCACAAATTGAACAAGCGTGGGCTTCAACGTGACCCACTTAGCAGTACCGGAACGATTATGCTATATTGTGCCTTTAAGATGCTTTGCGAGTAAGGTAAATTAGAACCAGTTGACAGTTGTAGAGCATGGCAGAAATAATATCAAGGAATTATTAAAATTTTCAATTCCCAAGCGAATAATTGTAGACAAACATCTGTCATAGCTCTTAATCTTCGGCTCTCCTTTCATTCGGCAATGTATGCCCTTTGCTACACCATTATGTGCTTTTAGCTTCTATTGTGACTGAGGAAGGCTCTTTAGCTTTACTTGCTGAGGGTTTGCAAAGCGCTGTGTTAATTTACTATATAACTATATAGAAACACTTATGTAATCACTTAATGTACGTGAATTTGTGGTTCATTGCCTCATAGACCACGCCCAAGAGCCATATCTTCCATATTCCCCTGATCTATGCAGTGAACTACACGGCTCTCCTTTCATTCGGCAATGTATGCCCTTTGGTACACGATCTGTGCTAGCTTCTATTGTAACTGCGGTAAGCTCCGCAGTTCCGTTTGATTGGGGTTTGTAATGAGCTGTGTTTAGTTTATCGATTCGAAAACAATATAAACTTTGAAGTCATTTATTGTTTTCAGACACAAGAACTATTTATTGTGCAATAATAATTATAATGTAACTATGGTTGACTGGGAGAGAACGCTTTTAGCGTTGTCCGCCAATTGTATGACAATTTGTATTGTGGAACAATAAAGTTGAAATAAATAAACAATTTTGCAGATCTGGTTGCATTCAAATACATGTTAGGTCTAATTGTGTTGCATTGTAATACACTCGGATATAGGGTTCCATAAGATTTGAACAAAGATCTTACAGACGCAAGGCCAAGATAACTTGTTCCACCGCTACCGAAAATGACCAACAAAAAACGAAGCTATTTATTAAAATTAAATCTAAAACGGACGAGATAAACATCTGAGCCAAAAGAAACTTAATTAGCAACAAGCTTAATGCATTTTAAAGTAAGTAAACATCCATACACCGATAAGATAATTTAGATTCGGCGCCCGTCCGGCTCGCGCAATCAAAGTTGCCAAATGAAAAAGTTGGCCGATCCTTTGCAATGTTTCTTTTCTCGTTCGGTCTTTTGTATTATTTTTTATGGGAGTTCTAAGTTGTTTAAAGCGGAATTTATCTGATTTCTGTAG
This sequence comes from Acrobasis repandana, assembly GCA_963576875.1. NCBI lineage: Eukaryota > Metazoa > Arthropoda > Insecta > Lepidoptera > Pyralidae > Acrobasis > Acrobasis repandana. The sequence continues at coordinate 13,365,139 of OY756239.1, forward strand.
GCACATTAGGATGAAACTGGTTTTAAAAATTGCCTTACTCGGCGGTACTTAACTTGATGTCCTTTTGTCGGAATAAGTTAATATTCAGGATTAATTTTGAAGCGACTTATCATCACACATCCAGTCTTCTTTTCCTAAGTTGTGAGCTGCTAATTGCTCTACGGGGTCTGACATTTTTCTTTACTTCCCGATCACTGGTTTATTTTAGCTACTCCGTTCTTCAGAATGCACGTAAACCAACTTGGGTCCCATGTGTACAGGCACACATAACTACTGCAATAAAATTTCAATAAATAAATTAAACTTGTCCGACATGACCCTTAAATACAATTTACTTTCTTGTATCACAGTCACCGAAATTAGATAGATTTATCAACGTCTGTAGTAAATTAGACGATTAAATTAAGGTTTTAGTTAAATGGATCTATTTTGTCGGTAAAAAGGTTGAATGTCTTCAGTTTCGGTTTCATTCGAAAAGTAACCATTACAACCATTCTTTTAGGTCATATTTTAAAGGGGCTACGTGTACACCAGAGCCCTCAATTGAAATAAATTTATTTTTTACAAAACGAAGATAACTACTTTTTTAAACTTTTTATGAATGTGATAATTATACTTTTTTTTGTTTTATGGCGGCAAACGAACAATTAATGAATGCTTTGCTGTTGTTGGCTTATAAAGTCCTAGTCCTTTTATTTTGTTTCTTTGACGAGACGTCTAAATGTAAACGTTGCCAAAAAATGTTTATAAAATAATTTAAATGTATTATCTCAACATTCTTAAAAGGGAGTGTTTCAGTATTTATTTTCGAAAAAATTATTTGTTTCTATCGAGGGCTGGCGTTAGTATACAACCTTAAATTGATCTATCCTGTAGGAAAAATAGGTTGAACTTCCATTTCTTTTCATTTGAACTGTTTTCTGAGGTCACATACAAAAGTATAATAAATAACCGCCGGTAGGTTGGGCCTTGCCCCGCTGCCAGTGCGCAGCTTGGTTAGGTGTTTTTATAATGTGTTTATATTTTGTAAGTACTATGTATTTTTATATTTTACTTTTTATAGACGATATAGATTATTATAAAAAACCTAACTTTAGAATCAATATAAATAAAGAGAATAATAATAAAAAACTCATTAAAAAAATCTATCGAAGGTGTTAATTCATGGAACGATGCAGGTAGGGTTAACCTGTTTGTTTAGTAATTTTGGGTCCCTTTGACACCTACGCTGGCACAAAAAAACTGACAAAAAATAGCTTATTAAAATACATTGTGTAGGGCAGTGGTTGGGACTTGGGACCTTCCTGTGCATAAGAGGATTAAATAGGGAGATAATTCTAGGAATTTTTCGATTGCTTGAATTTATAAGTAAACTTGCGATGCGTCCCGGACGTACCTATATTTATATGACGGGTAACAAAATACATATTCTAAAACTATTTTAAGGGTAGATTCAGTCCATGATACTGAACAACTTTCCCCAAGGAACATTTTATATCAAAATTTGAAAAAAAAATAATTGTTTGCTTTCCATAGAAACTCGTGTCAGCTGATGGTCAATATGTATGGGAGGACAAAAATGTACCTTGCGGAAAGTTGTTCAGTGTAATGAACTGTATTCAGCCTTAAAATAGTATCAGTATATTTTGTTAGACCCTATTTATGTCCCCGGAAATGTATTATTCATACACAAAAATATCTTTCTGAAGGAAATGCCCTTATTTCTCAGCCCCTAAATGAAGGGATCATAACATATTTGTGTCCTATGAGTCGCTGCGCTGTATTTACTCTTAAGTATGACATGTATACCTACTGCAGATTCTATAATATGAACTACATAATCTAACATTAGAAACCTGTATCCGTTTTTCTTTTCGAGTCGCTTTTTCTACACTTACGCTTAGAAACTTAGCTGTAAGTAAATGATCTGACGTCAACAACTTTTATGAAATCGAAAGAAAAAAATGATAATTATTTATTTATCATACTTTATTGTCCAAAGTAAAAATATACTTTTAACAAATGGCGGACTTAATGCTAAGAGCATTTTCTCCCAGTCAACCATAGGGATAAGCAGAGAAAATTTTGCGGCGCAATAGCTATAAATACCTATATACTTACATCAAAAATACTAAGTACTTTATACACACTATTATATATATATATATATATTTATTATATATATAAATATATCAGAGTAAATACCTACTTACACAATATATATACTAATAAATATAATAACAAAGAATTAGCTAATGAAAAGAAGAACTGAATGATGATGACTTTATAAAGAAAGGGTGTTTGAAAGGTGGGCGTGGACTTTCCTCTTAAAACAGATTTTGGTAGAAATTTCTCTAATGTCAACTCTAATGTCTCTAATGTCAAGGGGTAAAGCATTCCAGAGTCGTGAAGCTTGAAGAGAAAATGAGTTTGACATGAAATTAGTCCGAAAAAGGGAGATAAAGAGCTGACGAGTCTCATTAGAACGAAGTTGTCGATCATGAGTGTCTGAAAGGTAGTTATATTTAACATTTAGGGTAATCAGGATTCGTAAGAATCGAAAAGAGAGTACACAGTAACTGAAGTTTCCTGCGTTGGCGGATAAGAAGCCAATTAAGCTCCGAACGATAAGAAGACACATGATCATATTTTCGAAGACAGAAGATAAAGCGAATGCAGTTATTAAGGAGCCGATCAAGTTTATTGAGAAGGTCTACATTGAGGTCAGGATAACACACATCAGCATAGTCAAAGATTGGAAAAATTAAAGTCTGTACAAGTAAGACCTTTGTTTTAAAAGGCAGAAAATTCCTTAGACGGTTCAATTGCTGAAGACTAACAGTGATTGAACGACTAATTGCGGCTATATGAGTGGTCTAGCCAAGCGTGGAATCAAGTGATTATCAAGTGATACAAACATCAAAAGATAAATAAATGATTTTAAGTTTACTTGACTTGAGTTTACCAAGGCCAACTATGAAGAGCCATCAAAGTCTAATGATTTTAAACAATGGCGCATCTTATGGAGAGAGAAAGCATAAGTTCAGAATATCACACAAAAATACTCAAGGTTAGTTCCATAACAAACAAAATCCTACATAGGTACGACATAGCTAATCACACAAAAATACTCAAGGTTAGTTCCATAACAAACAAAATCCTACATAGGTACGACATAGCTAATCACACAAAAATACTCAAGGTTAGTTCCATAACAAACAAAATCCTACATAGATACGACATAGCTAATCACACAAAAATACTCAAGGTTAGTTCCATAACAAACAAAATCCTACATAGGTACGACATAGCTAATCACACAAAAATACTCAAGGTTAGTTCCATAACAAACAAAATCCTACATAGGTACGACATAGCTAATCACACAAAAATACTCAAGGTTAGTTCCATAACAAACAAAATCCTACATAGGTACGACATAGCTAATCACACAAAAATACTCAAGGTTAGTTCCATAACAAATAAAATCCTACATAGGTACGACATAGCTAATCACACAAAAATACTCAAGGTTAGTTCCATAACAAACAAAATCCTACATAGGTACGACATAGCTAATCACACAAAAATACTCAAGGTTAGTTCCATAACAAACAAAATCCTACATAGGTACGACATAGCTAAAACACAGATTCAAAAGTGATAGAAGTTTAAAGATGAAAGAATCCTTAAAAGTCCTTAATCAGCCATGAATAAATCAAAGTTTAATACCAAAGAACTGGAGCGATAAAAGACTAACCCAAAACTTTGGATTCCAGACCGTTAGCGTCTAAAAAGAAGTATTCAAAGCGATCGACAAAATAGAGCAAAAATTAGTTTGCAAGTCGAAGGGAAAGAATTTAGATTCAAAAGACAGTTCGAACTTTAGCCAATTCTAACCGAACTTTATAGACTGTTACAGATCCGACCTTCTCCCGATTGTCAATTTTTTTTTTACCAAAACTTATTAAGGCGACGTGGGTTCACAATTTGCAATGCTGTGCGTGTTTTTGAAAAATCACTGTTAGTAAACTACCACAGTTTATTCCACAAAAAAATTACATAAAAATCTTAACCAAAACGGTTTGGCTACAAAACAAATTATAAATATAGTACAAAAAAATAAATAAATAAAACACTGCAAAATATCGTCGAGCACGGCTCCGGGCCTTTCTTCTCTTTCGAAGAATATTTCACTGTTTTATTTATAATTTTTTTTGTATTATATTTATAACTAGCGGCCCGCCCCGGCTTCGCACGGGTATGTATTATACATATAAACCTTTCTCATGAATCACTTTATCTATTAAAATAACCGCATCAAAATCCGTTTTATACTATGTAGTGATTTTTCTTGTAGCCAAAACAGATAGATATTTAGATAATACATGTTTTGGTATAATTTTCATATAAAAAGGTGATTGTATAAAATAGTAATACGTATTATAAAGGCAAATTTAGAGGTATGTTTGTGATTTTTTTCTAACGAGCCAAAAATGCTCAATTGTGTTTTGGCTATTGTGGGTGTCTGTAGAAAATCCTTAAAATTTTTATGTAAATTTTTTGAGGAATAAACTATAGTTGTTTTTCAAAAACACGCACGGTATTGCAAATTGTGAACCCACGACACTTAACTTACGACTTAACATTTAGATGCATATGAAAGTAGATGATGTAACACTAATAATTTTTCACTTTTACTATTTTTACTGACGTATCCCAACTTTATTTGTTACAGGTATGTTTTGACAAGTCACAATAAAGAAAGACGATCATTTTTGACGTTGGTAAGAGAAAAATCAAGACACATCCGGCGTGCACTGGACACATTCCCAATCTCGAATGCGACGAAAGGTTTAAGCTTTCTATATCATCGGTTACACCACAGATTACATATTTATGTCTAACTAGCAGTCTACCCCGGCTTCGCCCGTGCTACACACATAGCCTATGTCACTCGGGGATAGTGTAGCTTTCCAACGGTGAAAGAATTTTTTAAATCGGCCCAGTACTTTTTGAGCCTATTCATTACAAACATACAAAAATAGGTACAAATCTTTCCTCTTTATAATATTAGTGTAGATAATTACATCAAAGTCTAGAAACTATGAATAGTTTGGCAACAACTTATATTCTTTCTTCAAAAAACGTCAAAATAGATTTGCAAGTTATCAGTTTCAGCATTTATTGGTTTCCATGCTGGTCTAGGTGAAATGAAAAAACGCAAAATGTACCAGCTGCTTCTCTTCCCGCGCAGATCGTAAAAGCTAATCGAGGCTGCTCAAGACCGTGCGAAGTGGAGAAGGAAATGCCGGAAAGCGGACCCCGGGCTTCACAGCATTACAGCTGAGGATGCAACTGGAAATACGCTGAGATGAGAGAAGAGAGAGTAAAAGCTAATCGAGGGAATGGGTAAAAATACGAATCATGTTAATAGGCAATGCAGCTAGCAACCAACCACTATTTTGATTCCTTTTTCCTTCCTGTAGCCTTTAGGTCTGGCGGCTCCGGGTCTGCTTAGAGCCTCAAGACCCATATTACTCTGTTTACCCCATTAGGGATAAAGTCGTGATAGTGTGTGTATGTATGTATACGGTGGAGCTTTTATTATTATCATGTATTTGGAACGAAGTCGCGTTTGTTCTCTTCTTTAATTTGTCTGTTTGCGAACTTATTCGTTTAGTCTGTCGCAAAAAGTTGACAATTCTCAAGAGAATACATTATTAGTTCTAAACAGAAGGGCAAACGAACTAAATTGGTTTATTTGAACTTCGTTTCGTTCGTTATCAAGTTTTGGAAAGTAAAGATATGATAATTAATTTACTTTACAACAATGTACTAAACGTTTTAATAAAAATATAAACAATTAGGTTATTTTGAAAAAAACCGGTCATATGTGAGTCGGACTTGTACTGTACATAAAGGATTCCGTACCGTTGTACAATGTTTTGAAACGCCGAAAAGTCGTTTCTTGTATGACGACCCCTTTAATTTTTAATTTCATCTAATTTTTAGTATATGTTGTTATAGCGGCCACTGTAGTGTAGTAGGTACATAATTGGTGAAAATTTCAAGTGTCTAGCTTTTACGGTTCAAGAGATAGAGCCCTGTGACAGACGTACAGTCAGCGGAGTCTCAGTAATAGGGTCCCGTTGGCACCCCTTGGGTATGGAACCCTAAAAAGAGTATAAAAATACCGATACTATTCTTAAAGTTAACCAAACCATCCCTAGAGTCGCTCGTATTCAAATATTCAACATATTTATTGGTCACACACACTGCCTGACCTCTTTCTTAAGATGAAGTCTACATGCAAAGGGTTCAAGATTACTTATTATAATTTATTCCGACGTTTTTAGATTAAGTATTTTGTGTGTTAGATTTTACGGTCCAGTCGTAGACGATGCCTTTTATTTAATTTTATTGAGTTATTTTAGGTAGGTATTCTTTAGAACAAAGAAACATTATATTAAAAAGGATTCAGCTATTTTTAGGTCTTATTGTTGAGCAAAAAGATGAAACATTTGGAAAACCTTTGGGGCTTATGTTCATTACTACTACACAGTAGTCACAGGGAAAAAGTGTGTGCGAGGAACAACCTGCTTCGTCGTCTTACCACCTCCAAATAGGGTGCAGCACCTGATGTCTTACGTACTACCGGCATGGCTCTTTGCTTCTCGGCGGGTGAACTCGCGTGCCCTGTGTGGAGTAAATCGAGTCATGTCCATGAAGTGGATACAGCACTTAATGAAACTTTCCGGATAATAACAGGATGTTTAAAGCCAACACCGGTAGAAATGCTGATCCTCTTGCTGGAATAGCTCCACCTTGTGCCCGCAGAGAGGCAATATGTGCCGCTGAGCGTGGGAGACAGAAGCAGGATCCAAGGCACCCACTACATAACTACGAACCAGCTCCTCACAGACTTATAAGCCGACACAGTTTTCTGAAGAGCACGAATGCTCTAGAGTGTAACATCAAAGACGCTAGGCTAAAACTGTGGGAGAGAAGCCACACTGTGCCTAGTTTTATACCACCACGTGAGGAACTTCCCCCTGGTCATGATTTGCCATGGCCCGCTTGGAAAGCGCTTAATAGACTGTGAACCCAGGTAGGGCGCAGCAAAGACAATTTGGTCAGGTGGAAAATACTGGACAGTTCGCATGACAAACAGTGCGAGTGCGGCTTTTCCCTACAAAAAATGTCCCAACTTTTGTCATGTCCGAGGTGTCCAAACATCTGCACCTTGGATGACCTATACACCCAGTGGCCAGTTCTGGTCCAATAAAATTGAACCGTCGACACAATACGAAGAAGAAGTAGTCACTTATATGAAACTAGCTGTGCCCGCGACTTCGTTCGCGTGGTTGTCGGAATGTTATATAGCCTAAAGCCTTCCTCTATAAATGGACTACCCAACAAAAAAAGATTTTTTCAAATCGGACCATTAGTTCCTGAGATTAGCGCGTTTAAACAAACAAACTCTTCCGCTTTATAATATTAGTATAGATATAAGTTTATGAATTTATTTATTGTTTATTTAGCCGTGAGGTTCCAGAAGGAGTAGAATAGGACCACTCCAAGTCTTCCCGTGGATGTCGTAGAAGGCGACCTAGAAAACACAATCTAAACAAAGCTTATAAACATCAATGATACCTCTCAAACCCGTCTGGCCAGCGTGGAGAGTGTAGGCCAAATCCTCTGACTGCTCTGGCTAATATATGGCTCTGGTAGTACAGAGAGGGTCGTGTTCCTGCAGTGGCGACTAAAAAAGACCAGATGCGACGCCTGCCGGTTACATAAAACGCCCTGCTCGAGCTTACAGAGTCAGGTTGGGTTAGGTAGGGACTAGGGACCTATACTGAACTGGTTTCTTTCGGCGTATCTTCCCAGCAGTGGTCGTTCCAAAATACTAGTAGTAGCTTTTGCATTAAAAATAATGACCCTCAATACGTGATATATTTATCCTGCATTGCATAATCTTTGACTATTTATTATTACTTAATACACGAATGATTGTTATTTTTATAAAATTTCCAAAATAGCTTGTGAGCCCGCACACCATTTAAATTAATGAACTTTATGTGTACGCCGGGTTGTGTAAGTAAAACTTTGCTCGCTCCTTCAAGTACTGCTGCAATTGGCAAAGTTATTTAAAACGCTGCTTGTGACACAGTGACACAGTGTATTAACGTTGCCGCAAGCGGAATTATTATCTCCCCCCCAGTATTCCACCCAGTTTGAGTGTTTCCATTCAGTTACCGTAGCAGCTTTCAAAGTTGGTAGCGGTAGGAGCAAAACTTACGTTGACTTAACTAATTACCTACTAGAATCTAATTTTGGAAACTAATAAGTGTTTCGAACTCTAAAAAGGAAACACACTTTTATTAATCTTTTGAATCCTAATTGACGTAAACCTAAGGGTTGGGACACATCTAAAATAATAAAATGTCTTCAAAATTTCTTGCCATTTCAAACTAAAGTCTCCCTCTGTCATTCCCTATTACTCCCACTTCTTGACTATGCTGATGCCTGTTTCCTTGACGCTACAGAAGAGCTTCTTAAGGTGGTACTGGAGGCGCGGGCGAACTCCACAGCGAGTTGCCTACCGACGCGCTTCGTCGTGTTGCTATTTCGTCGAGAAAGAGAAAGGGCGCTAAAAAATGTAGCTCCGTCCCGACCCCCGCATACACCCCCGCGTACGACAAAGAGAGTGCACTGAACGCCAGCGAAACGGGCCGTTATAGGCCATGAATCGTAGTTTTCGTAGTTTTCGTTTATTTCGATAAATACGATACATACCCAAATAAAACTAAATTATTTAGAATTTAGAGTCTTCACTCTAGTCGTATAATTAGTTTCCATAAGGATCGAAAATATAATTATAAGTGTAATAGGCGTCTAAATATTACTCGATTTCGTCGATAAAAAAGGCAAATTTTAAGTTGCTATAACTTTTTTTTTGTTTATTATTTTCGAACCAAAACTAATTACAGATCTAGATATTTATCATCTTAATGCTTGTAAAAAATTTGAATACGATGAGTTTTATGGTTTCGAAATTAAAACGAAAGTACGTTTGTATGGGATTTCGTCCCTCCAGTTAACCCTTAATAAGCTTGAACGTTTGCAGAATTTGTGTATTCGTTTTATCTTTGGCTTAAGGAAATTTGACCACGTCTCTGACTTTCGCAAACAACTCAAGTGGCTCCCCATCCGTCTTCGCCGGAACACTAGAATCCTTTGCCTCCTCTTCAACGTCCTGTACAATCCCTCATACCCTCCTTATTTGCGTGAACGGTTTTCTTTCGCACGTTCTGACGACGCTCCTTGTAGATCTGCCCGTAAATCCATCCTTCATTTCCCAACACATAGCACCACTACCTATACTCACTCCTTTTCCGTGCAGGCAGTCAGGCTATGGAATCAGCTACCACCGAGCATTCGAGAGTCTAAAACCATAACGACGTTCAAGAAACGAGTAAAATATTACTATGTGCATTTATCATCCTAATATATTTAGAAATATTAACATATGTATTTATTGTATATATGCTTTATGAATATATATTTATTTATGTATTTATGTAAGTATATTTATGTATGTTTATGTAGGTATATATCTTGTCTATTTATTTATTTAGTTTTGTATTGTAGGTACACGCCAATTACCTCTTTTTTTTTCCCATTTCCTCTCGCGGGTCTACTGGAAGAAATTTCTTTAGAAATAAGTAGCACCTAAGTACTATGTTTCCTTATTTTTTATGTGTGTTTGTAAATTTCCAAGTGTACTTGAATAAATAAAATAAAATAAATAAATAAATCTATCAGATTTAATAAATTAAATTAAACCCTTAATAAATTTTCGACAAAAATATTTTTATCGTACAAGCTTTTGTTGTGAGGCCAAAGTACTTATCAAGACAAATGTGATAAGCCCAAACTTGATGGGGTTCCGTCGTTTTATTACAGGGTTCCTATAGCTACCTTTCGGCTCCACCATCAGATCAGCTTGTCACTATAACAATGTAATATATTGTTATCTGATTTACATTTCTATACAAAATTTTATCTTGATCGCAAACACTGAAACCAGTGAAACCCCGAGGCCTCGTGTCCACGTATCCGGTTTGCGCCGTGACGACGCGGTACCGTCCTTAGCGACGTGGAAAGACCTCCTAGAGGCTTTATACATATGACTGATGGACCGGACGCCGGTCCGGCGCGCCGTCACGGTGCAAACCGATACGTGAACACGAGGCCTGAATCGGAAACCCGGAGCTGGCAGTCAAATTGTCAACTGTCATTATGTCATTGTTTATTTATACCTACGTCAGACGGTACAATAAATAGCTATATTTGGCTTACTTGCGCAATATAAAATCTATTCCAGTGATGTTATATTGGCTAGGCCTCCAGTTTGCTACGGAAACCTTGACCTAAGGCCCACTTATAAGCTCGGCCTGATTTTAATATCGCATTGCGGTATGGGTAGTTTATATGATTATTTAATAGAAGGACCACAAATGTTTGTTTTTGTGTGTTATGGGTGGGTGGGGTAGCCAATAAGTGACATTTTTAAAGCTAAAAAAGTCTTTGTGAAAAATGTTTCACCTTAAGTATATTTAATATTCCATAAGGAAAGTGGTTTGATATTGGGTATTTATAATAAAATATAGAATCGTTGTAAAATATAGTATTTATTTATTTACATCAACTTATCAAAAATTGTTTCAATAACTTCATACAGCCACAATAACTTGGATCGACGCCAGAGAAAGGAACGAAATGAACGAATTTCATCGGATATGTATGATGTATGATTGAAAGCTGCCAGGACTTCCACCGAGCCGCGTTGATACCTAACCACAGAATTAATAAGAGTATGACATACAGAACGGAATCTCCTAAAGTCCCGTGCAATATGCGTCCCCGTTCCCCGTTCCCGCACCTCTCCCTCGTTTTCGCCTTGTCGAGGGAGTTGAGCGGGCGACCACACACGCATTGACGTGTGTACGGATGTTTAGTTTAGTTTGTAGTAGTGGAGGCATAAATGATACTCCGCTTCTATGAAGTGCCATACCTGTGGCCTAACAACAGTTGCTGCATGCTTAAATATTCTTACCATTCGTATTCATTAAAATCTGCACTCATTAAACCACCGCATCATCATTATCATCAGCGGTAACGCTTTAAAGCCCGGTCCGCTACCTGACCTAGGTAATTTGACGAGGTTACTAGTTTTTACACAGAGCGACTGCCATCTGACCTTCTCTGACTGCTCTGGCTAAAGGCTCCGGTAGTTCAGAGAGGGTCGTGCTGCTGCAGTGGAGGCTAAAAAAGACCGGATGATGATAAATGATATACTCCAATATTTTAACATAAAACAGTTGTTCCAACTTTCGTTGAGGTCTCTACACATTGGAGTTTTTCCAACAACAAATTGCTTTATAATTAACACACCATGCGCCGCATTCTGAACTCGCTGCTAACGCTGTGATGTCACAATTAAGGTGAAGATATAGGCAAATGACCTTGAAGTGGCGCCCTCATTTGAAATAAATTGTTAACTCGTAAATATGGAGATAATTTCCATATTGCTCTTCGTCATGCACTAGATAGCCCTTTAAATTATTTTATAAACCACCGTTGAAAGTATTTACATTAGTCCGTCTAGCTTTAAAACTTGCCTCCGCCAAAAGTGGCCACGGCAAGTTTTAAAGCTAGACGGATCACCAATAATAGTTTTAACGGCAGTTCATAAAAGAATTTAAAGGGCTATCTAGTGCATGACGTAGAGCAATATGAAAATTATCGCCATATTTACGAGTTAACATTTTATTTCACACTTCAAGGCCATTTGCCTATATCTTCGCCTTAACTTCATTATTTCATTCAGGTTCGCGCCTCTGAAACTCGTTTAACAAAATATCATTCATACCTCGAAAACTCATCGCTGTGGCGCAAATTAAAAATAATACAAAAGGGTAGGCATAAAAGAACTCACCACAAAACTATATTTATGTATGATCATTTAAAAGTACTTATTATATCTGGATATTGTATCTATTTATTAACTGTCATTTAGACGCCAATTATCATATCGGTTTTTTTCCCTAAAGGTTGACAGGGAGAAATTGCTTTAGCATTAAGTTTGTCTTCCTATTGTAGCGTTTGGCTCAATAAAAGTTTGAATAAATAAATGGTTAATAAAAACGAATAATTTATTTACCGACTTAAAAGAAGTGGAGGTTATCAATTAGAGCCGTGTGTTTTTTTTTGTATGTACATATGTTACGCAATATCTTTGCCTACTGTGAACCGATTTTGAGGATTCTTTTTTACCTGATTATTACATCTGATTAATACACTCCATCGGCACCAACAAGTGACGAGAATGTGTCTATTTTAACATGGTTTTTTACAAAGAATGACTTCGGTATTGAACTTTTCGAAAGAGACATTTTAGGTACCGTCTAGTGACAATTGAATCCCATTGGTTGTCAAAAGGCAAAACACAGCACATCCTCGTTGAGCATTAATAGTTTCGGTCTAACTCTTCTTGAGAGCACAGACTTTAAAACATAAATTTTATTTGTTACCCGACTACGGCGAAGCCAAAAGGAGGGTTATGTGTGTCGCCGCTATGTATGTATGTATGTTCATCTGTCCCCTCGTATCTTCCATGATATCCATGGTATACTCGTATTCACAAATGAGGTATCGTTGGAAGCGTCTTGGCTGCCCACTGGTTATAGGCTATGTGACGTCACAGTAAATTCAATATGGCGCCCTCGATACAGGCTGACTTTTTATACACTAGCAAAATATATGGAGCAAGTTCAGTCCGTGATACTGAACTACTTTCCATAAAAACAATCAAAGAAAAACTAAAATAAAAATTCACCTTCCCAGCGCTCAGCCATACGGATTTTGAGGGCGAAAAATTTTCATCGATTTTTATTACCTTTTTTTTAGGGTTCCGTACCTCAAAAGGAAAAAACGGAACCCTTATAGGATCACTTTGTTGTCCGTCTGTCCGTCCGTCCGTCCGTCTGTCAAGACCCTTTTTCTCAGGAACGCGTGGAGGTATGAAGCTGAAATTTATATCAATTACTCAGGTCTACTGTCCCTTGAAGCTGTGAAAAAATCAAACTTCTAAGCCAACGCAATCAAAAGATACAGCCGTTTATGCCGCAAATTTTCGACACTTGCAAGGGAATCAAAACCTACAGGGTGCTTCCCGTGAACTCAGAATCTTGAAATTTGGTACGAAGCAACGTCTTATAGCATAGATAAAGGAAAAATTACGAAAACCATAAATTTTTAGTTACATCACATAATATATTTTTTTTTAATAATTTTAAACTTACTACCCATTTCCTCATAAACGCGTAGAGGTATTAAATTGAAATTCATACCAAATACTAAACCTTGCAGGTTTGTACGGAACCCTCGGTGCGCGAGTCCGACTCGCACTTGGCCGGTTTTTTTAGAAGTAGTTCAGTATCATGGACTGAACTTGCTCCAAAAACTTGGCTGGTGTTTAAACAGTCACCCTAATATGTATAATGAACTAAAAAATAAAATTTATCGAATCATATCATGTAGGGTATCAAATAAAAGGGCTCAATTATCACATTTCAAAAATATATACATTACTAGCTGTTTGTCATTGCTGTGCTTGCATTCACTGGATAAATGTACTTCTCAGCAAGAATCTTCTCATAGACGGCTTTTAGTTTTTGAAAATCTTGTATCACTTCATACAAATTCTCTTCTTCTTGCATTAAAGCCGCGCTCTTGTCAGTGAATTGCTTTCCATGTCTCTCTTTCCTCCGATTAAATTCGCTTTAAGGCCATAACTAAATTTTCCGGGGTCCAGTGCTGCCTGCACTGCTCTGCAGTGTTTTTAATGAGAACGTTAAGTTTTGCTACGCACATTTGCCAAAAGTGGCCAAAGGTGCGTAGTAAAGCTTAACGTTCTCACTTTTTACTGTAAACAGTAGTCTTGGTGGTAGCAAAATTTTAAATGATGTCTCCGTTTTCTTTGAAATGATTTATTTTAAATGGGGGCAGCACTGGACCCTGGAAAATTCAGGTACGGCCTTAATTCCTTCTTTCGAATGACTTGCCCCCAATTACGCGTGAAGTCGGTAAATAACCCCCGATTGACAATACAGAAACTGGGCATTTTACAGCCGCCTAAAATGTACATTCTGCGTAATAACTTTACTTTTTAGCTGGCTTGAAACAGCAGCAATTCCCTTTAATAAGATTTCATTCGTTCGTTTGCCCGTTCATTCATTCAGCGATGAATTCAAAATAACTGTAATTCCATTTCAGTTGGTTCCAAAGAGTGTTTCAATTCAAATAGGGTTGCCATATTGTTATATGGAAGCAGAAAGCAAGATCTAATCCTTATTTTTATAGCTGTTGATTTAATCATTATATGTATAACTTTTGTTGCAACCAAGAAAGTAAGGTTTAATATACAAAGTCTAACAAAATATAATGAAACTATTTTAAGGGTGGATTCAGTGCATGATACTAAACAACTTTCCCCAAGGAACATATACCGAAATATGAAAAATATTTTTTGACCTCCCATACAAGTTGACCGATATGCTGATCCGAGTTTGTAGGGAAAGCCAAAAATTATTTTTTATATTTCGACATACGTTCCTTGGGGAAAGTTGTTCAGTATCATGGACTGAATCTACCCTTAAAATAGTTTCAGTATATTTTGTTAGACGTTATATAATACTTATTCTTGGCTCGTCAGGTAGATTATTAAAAAATACTGTACTCGTATTTTTTTCTTTCTCGTATAAGCAACTCTAATGACGTCAAGGATTCGTACGATTTTTACACAGCGGTGACGTCACAAGCCCCCACTCTGGAATTGAGATACTCTGTATCATTGTGAATTTTTACTTTTTTTATAAACTGAATATGGGTACATTATTTTTGGATAATCTAACGGACTATTTGGAATAATACTTTTCTAACCCAGTCATCATCACTATTAAACAAATGTCACTATTCAAGATAATTTCTACTTTCTACTAAGTATATATTTTATTTATTCATATAATACTACACAATAACAAATGCTCAGTACAAGGTAAATGACATAGTTTAGGAGAAGGCTAACCAAACCAGAGTATTGAATGTCTTCCAGTCACCGCAGCCTATCTGTTACCTCTCACGCAATTGGTGTTGCTTCACAACCGCTTGGACTGCTTGAAATCAGTAATGTTATTTACCCAAGATCATTTCATTCCCTGTTCGGGTCGGCTAATTTTTATTTTTATATAATCGTTTGTTGGTGTTCTTTTAATACATACGGCCAAATCACACAGATTGAGATCCCAAAGTAAGTTCGACACTTGTGTTACGGTACGGGATACTCAACGATACTATATTTTATAACAAATACATATATACATCGTGTTAATGAAAGAACGCAAAACCTCTCAGATGGTACCTCATCCCATGTAACTGAACAACTTTTGTTTAACAACTTTCAAGAAACTAAAAAAAAAAATTGAATTTTCATACAAACTGATCAGCTGATCGAGTCAATTTGTATGAAAATCCGATTTTTTTTGGATTTCGTGAAAGTTGTTCAGTTACATGGGCTGAGGTACCATCTGAGAGGTTTTGCGTTCTTTCATTAACACGATGTATATATGTGATGTATGTCCTGACCGGGGATCGAATCTTTTTTCGTATTTTGATATACATTATAACAAAATCATACAAATCTAGTTACTATCACTATGGGAAGTGATTTTTTTTTCGTATTTCGATATACATTTATTTGGAAAAGTTTAAAATGATGGACTGAATCACGCCTTATAATAATTTTACATAATTAAAAAGCACTGTCGATTCGATATGAAGATTTTCATATTTTAAATAATTACTTATTCTTTGTTACAGGTATGAGTCACAGATCTTGCAGAAGACAAGGGAGTTAGGAATGTTGCCCAAAGAATAATTAAGTTAGTAAGTACGTAAATTAATTAAATACAGCGCACTAATGTGGAGAGTATGCGAAAAATGCGAAAACAAATCTGGAACGCTTCTGATATCCAAATATTGTACTGAAACATTTACAAAATAATTTCCCAGCAATTTGGAAAAAACGTCAAAATGCTGTCACCCCGGAAATGTCAAACTGACATTTCACGTCAAAGTTCATTAATTAATAACGTGTAATTTCTTTACTTTTTTTTTACCATCGTTTATTTCAAACGTATTCGCAACGAGCCTTGTATAACATTAGCATAAATACGAAAATGTTCAAGACAATGACGATAACGGTTACTAGCGATACAAGTTTCTTTCTGTTCTGCACAGAACAAGGCATCTAATTGTTACTTCAAAGCAAGTAGACATCAGACAAAGGCAAAATGATATAATAAGGTGAAACAATTGAACAATATTTAGAAGTACTTGTGATATCTACTATTATTTGGCAGATATTTTTTTTATTATTTATATCATAAAGTTCCAAATCCGAAACCGAAAACAAAAAGATGTGTTTTTAATTTGCTCTATTTTTGACTTATTTTAGTAGTCCTTAAAAATCTGGTGGAAAGGGAAACTGTCGTGTATGTAACAGAAAAATAATGGACTTATGGGCATGTGATGTGACAACACTGCCATTAGGTTTCGCGCGTACGAAAGATATAGTGAGATGTCCCCACCATGCTCCCACTTTCCTTCGAACCAATATTTGAAATGCTTTTGCTGCTTCATTTAAGGCCGTACCTGAATTTTCCGGGGTCCAGTGCTGCCTCATAAATAATTTTAAAGAAAACGGAGACATCATTTAAAATTTTGCTACTACAAATTCCTAGATAACCCTTCAAAGTATTTTATGAACTACTGTTTACAGTTTAAAGTGATTTACTACGCACATTTGCAAAAAACGGCCACTTTTGGCAAATGTGCGTAGTAAAGCTTAACGTTCTCATTATTAACTGTAAACAGAAGTTCATAAAACACTTTGAAGGGTTATCTAGGATTTGGTAGTAACAAAATTTCAAATAATGTCTCCGTTTTCTTTGAAATGATTTATTTTAAATGGACCCCGGAAAATTCAGGTACGGCTTTAATAACCAATTTTCTTGCCTTTTTCAGAAAATGATTTTCTTTAGTGTTATTTCTTGTTTAGTACAAAATATTGTCCAAATAAACACGTTATATACTGAATTGAAAGAGGTATCGTAACTTCAAAGGGCGTCAGCGACAGCGAAAGATTTGTTCGAGTGGAACTTGTAGCGTATATTCTTCTGTCTCTTGTACGAAGTAATAAGAGTACAGATATAGCTCACCGGAACGAGAAGTAGATGTCCAGCTGTGGACATTACGCGGCTGAATCCTTGAAACATCTAAAAACAAAGCCAAGTCGAATAGCTCTGCAGTCTTCTTCTAATATCTCTCGTTTACAATTGCACATGTGTAGATGAAAAGCACGGAATTATCTTTCTTTTCGGATGATCTGGTGATTCAAGCCTGCAATATCCTAACCAGACTGGAAACAACTTTTCACAAAGTATGCTTCCCAGTGGGGTTTGAACCCACTACCTCCGGATCACAAGGCAAACGCCTTGGTCACTGGACACGAAGGCAGTCAGCTGTTAACATCTGCGCCTTCGGTATTTGAAACACTGTAATGTTTCGTGACCCTTATTGACTCGGAAGTTCTCGAACAACCCAAAGCTCTTCACAAGGTCCAATTTATGGAAAACTTTGGCTCCTGATTGGCTACTGATACCCTTTTCGACATTTTTGGGACCCGTAGAAGTCCATGTGATTAATTCATTGAGCTTTTCGTCCTACTCGAAAACTTTTAACCAGTCTTTATAGTAATGGGTCTAGGCGGCTATAGAATTCATGACCATCATTTTCACTTATTGTATCATCTGGGGTAAAGCCTGGAATATATTTTTTTAGTCTTGTTAATTCGCATATATTTGTAATTCAGTGAGGTTTCCGGAATCTGTGTGGTTTGAATCACTCCAAGTCATCCCGTGAATGTTTTAGAAGCCAACTTAGGAATACAAGCTAAACAAAGCTTGGACATCAGTGAGACCTCTCCAAACATTCTGGCCAGCGTGGAAAGTGTAGGCCAAATCCTCTGGCTGCTCTGGCCAAATATGGCTCTGGTAGCACAGAGGGTCGTGCTCCTGCAGTGACTAGAAAGACCTAATAATGATGATATTTGTAATTCATTTTACAAACACCTCTTATGAAGAAATCCTTTCACAGTTTTGCCCTTTTTTACCCGACTTCAAAAAAGGAGGAGGTTATCAATTCGCCATGTTTTTTTTTATGTATGTTTGTTACGCAATATCTTCGCTAATTGTGAACCGATTTTGATGATTCTTTTTTTATTTAAAAGCCTTTACTACTAAGTTGGTTCCATTTTAATTTGGTGAAGATATGATAAAGAACTTTGGAGATATGGAAGAAACTCCTTAAAAAAATTGAAGTCGGTTGTTTCTTTTTGTTAAAAAATTAATTATTAAAGAATGTTTTTAACACAATTGTTAATGGAAGAGCAGGACAGGGTCGGCCTGGGCGAACGTTCTGCGACCAGATTACAGACGTTTATAAAAAGGAGAGTTTAGAAGTACCCGTAACCGAAGAGCATGTATTAAGAGACTGATAAGTTTAGATGAAGCGAAAGAGGTCTGTCAGGATCGTAGGAAGTGGAGTTCCATGGTATCACAGGCGTGATAGTATGTATGTATGTTGTAGAACCAATATGCCACCTAATAAATATATTCACTTCATTGATATGTGCGTACGTCCAGAGTTAGGGGCAGATCGTCAAAATTTTTAAATGCCTATTTGGTCTATTCCTATTTTGTTGTGCTTCAAAATTAATAAGTAAAACCAATCAAATACTTTTAAAATTAAAAATGAAACGAGTTGAACTCAATGTTTCATTCAGTGGCAGATAGAACGAAAGAAGCGAGCAGTATTCATAGATCCATTTTCATTTGGACGGCTCTTTTCATCATTGTCTCGAAGAAGAGGGGGAATAAGAAATGAGGGGCACTACGAAACGTTCCAGTTAAATGTTAAATGAGACGACGATCTTGACTTACACAAATTAATTACAGGCAATGTTCCATCCAATTTCAAGAACTGCAATGGTCAAATTCACAATTAAACTTAAAGCTGCCAATATAGACGTCCGGTTTTTCTACCCCGGTAGTCGGCCGCATAGAATGATAGAACAGGACCTTTCCATCTCTTACTATGGATATTGTTGTAGATTATAATTACGACTATAAGCACAATTCCTAAAGACCGTTGACGTCAGGCAGGCAGTTCGATCCCTACTAGGCGCGACTTGTAGGTACAAGTCGCGTAGGTTATGAGTGTGTATATATCTAATCTAAAATATATATAATCGTGTACACAATTTTAATCACCACCACTTGCTTCCGGTGAAGGAAAACATCGTGAGGAAACCTGCACACCAGTTCACTAGTGTGTTATAATGACTGTTGTCACTAGATTCATTTAAGCATCTTTAAAACCTGACACCAGTGTTAGCTACTCGTATCTCTCTCACTCCCATCTCAGCGTGATCCCAGTTGCATCCACAGCTGTAATGCTGTGAAGCCCAGGGTCCGCTTTCCGGCTTTTCCTTCTCCACTTCTCACGGTCTTGAGCATCCTTCATTGTAAGACCATTGGCACGCATGTCATCCCTAAAAGCTGTTAGCTACTCGTACGTATAAGCATACTCAATAAGATCAGACAATCGTAAGCCAAACTGGACGATTTCCGACCCAAGAGTTTCAAACTTTTGAGGCTTTGGAGTCTTAAATCGCGGCAGTGACAGTCAATTTGTCATCGGATCGGCTGAATTATGGTCCGACAAGAATAGACACCATGAAATCGGATCTAAAAAACGACACAAAAAAGCGGGAAACAGTGATTTATCGGCGGGCGGCCATCTTGGCGTCGTTCAGTTTTGGCATACGATGCGGCCGCTGTCTTGATAATAATTTTAAGTACCTAGAAATATGGTTACAACCTACTTTTATAAGTACATAAATTATTATGCATACATAGCCTAGGGCCATAAGACCCTTAGGCCACGTTTACCGTAATTACGGGCGTGAAGACGGAAGGAAATCAAAATAGTTATAGGTTGCTAGCCGCATCGCCTATTAACGTGACTCGGATTCTCGCCCATTTTTTCAATCGGCTTATGTGGTGTGCGCGGGAAGAGAAGTTGCTGGTACATTCAAGGTTTTTTTTCTTTCAGAAAAGCATGGAAGGTCAAAGCTTCAAATCATCAATCCAAGTTTGCCTCAATTCAAAAGATCTCTCTTTGCTTCATTGAATTTGTTAGCTTAATGAAAATCATTAATATAAACTTCCTTACCTACACTGTTAAATTTTGTAAAAAAAAAAATTGTTATATCTTACTTGCTTTTTCATTTACATTGTCATGCTGTGTACACTGTAGTGGATTATTGACTAGTTTTTGTTCTGTATGTGTTTTTATTTTGCTCTGTATTGTCTGTAATCTGTTTGTGTGCCTTTAAAATAAAATAAAATAAATCAAGCTTATGTGTTTTCTCTCTTGCCTTCGCTTCCCGCTTGCCACAGCGCTAAATTAAACACCTCTAACCATAAAAGTGTTTAATTCTGCTCAAGTGAAAAAATGCGGTGTTGTGTGCGGTGTGGTTCCTGGCAAAGTAGAATAGGACCACTCCAAGTTTTTCCGTGGAAGTCGTAGAAGGCGACTTAGGTAGGAAACACAAGCAACAAAGCTTATAACCTCATTACATTAATGAGACCTCACCATCACGTTTGGCCAGCGTGGAGAGTGTAGGCCAAATCCTGCTCTGTCTAATATATAGCTCTGGTAGTACAGAGAGGTTCGTGCTCCTGCAGTGGAGACTAGAAAAGACCTGAAGATGAAGTGTAGAAATGAATGTAATGCATGATTCCCCCTTTCTGAATCCGCGTTTGGTATGAATATGGCTATGATTTAATTTTATGGCGATGCGAATTGCCGTGGCGAGGAATGGCGTTGTTAAGTCGAGATTTTGATAAGCTGTGACGCCTAAAGAGGCACTAACGTTTAGGTCCTGGCACGCATGACAAAGCAGAAGCTTGACCAAGTATGACAAACTAGAACTAACGTTTATTGTTTGTTTTTTTTATTTTATTGGTGCACGTCTGGTTTACAATTGCGCATAAGTTTAGGATATTTTCATAGTAAGACTATGGTTTATCTTTGGATATTTCTGTTTGTATCACTTGATCATTGTTAATATTTTCTTGCGATTTCATAAAAGTTGTTGACGTTAGATCATTTACTTACAGCTAAGTTTAGTGCGAAGCAGAAGCCGTGTGGTTCCCGGCAGAGTAGAATAAGACCACTCCAAGTCCAAGTCTACCGTGGATGTCGTAGAAGGCGAATTAGGAAACGCAACCTAAACAAAGCTTATAAACATTAATGATACATCCAACCCGTCTGGCCAGCGTGGAGAGTGTAGGCCATATCCTCTGGCTTCTCTGGCTAAGTATGGCTCTGTAGTACAGAGAGTCGCTCCTGCAGTGGAGACTAAAAAAGGCCTGATAATGGTAAAGTTTAGTGCCGCTTCTGAAGCGCAAATGCAGAAGGAGCTGCAACAAACTGCAGTGCAGCATTTTCTCCAAATACGTCAACTTACAATTAAGTGTAAATGAACAGATATTCAAAAGAAGTTTTGGAAAACATTACTTGACTGATCTTACCCTTAACATCTGTTTGTGGATGCTCCATCTTCTTCATCTTATCGTAGAAGGTTATCTTATCGTTCCCGGTTGCATCCTCAACTGTGGTGCTTCGGAGCCCGGGGTGCGCTTTCCCGCTTTACTTTTTCAAAAATAGCATATCAATGGTCACCCAAGGATGCGAAGCCGAGAATAAGAAATACCCGGTAATACTACTCAGCCATCACCATCGATCATTAATATGGCGCAGTTCAACGGTATTAAAAACTTTTTTAAGATTTTAAAAAAGAAATATTTCTTCAAAGATACTGCAGTCTTTGTTCATCCTTATCTATCAATCAAAGGAACATTTCCACTTAATTAACTCGGATCTTTTTTACCTCTGCGATAATAACTTCCGCTTCAGTGACACTAGCATTACATATACTATAGTATATCTATATATAGGTATTAATATTGAGAATAAAAACGGTTGCTTCCGTGGTACAGTGGTCAAGAAGTTTGCCTTGTGATCCGGAGGTCTTGGGTTGAAATCCCACTGGGAAACATACTTTGTGAAAAGTTGATTCCAGTCTGGTTAGGATAATTGCAAGCTTGAATCTCCTGATTATGCGGAAAGAATGATGATTCTGTGCTTCGGAAGGCACGTAAAGCTGTGTTGGTTACTTTTTAAGTATGACTATGAAAAAATTGAAAAGAAAAGACATTTTGTGCCGACCCCAAATAAATAATTGGCAAATGGTAAGGAAGAAGAAGAATTAGCTCTCAAGATAAACATCTCTCGACGCTAAAATTGAAATGTAACAAAAAGGAAAACTACAAAGTAATGAAAGAAATCTCAAAAGGAAAAGTAAGTGAGCGCGGGGATGATTTTAATCAGTGGAAAGCGAGATGATCCAGTACCTAACTGGAAGCAGGTGTTAGTGGCCACCAGAAATGTCTTCCTGGTAATGAGTTCTTTTGATAAATCACGGTTTTGAAACCATTTCACAGCAGCACTCTTAAGTTTTAAAAATGAATGAAGAGATAAAATTATCGTACATTTAGTGATGTGCCGCCCCTGGAAACTGGAAATATTTACGGAAATGTTGGGAATATTCACGTAAATTTACAATGGGAAAATTCCCGTAAAGTTAGAATATTTCCAGCGGCACATTTACCTACCTACAATTTTTGTACTAAAGCTATCAGGCCATCGCAGGGAAATTTACGTTTTTAAAAAGCCATTACAGGTTAATTTAAGTTTTTAATTAAAAAGCCATCGCAGGCAAATTTGAGTTTTTAAAAAGCCATCACAGGCATATTTAAGTTTTTAATTAAAAAGCCATCGCAGCCAAGTTTAAGATTTTAAAAAGCCATCACAAGCAAATTTAAATTTTTATTAAGCTATCATAGGCAAATTTAAGTTTTTTAAAACGCCATAAACTACTCACGTTTCAGAATTACCATAATAGTAATCTCGATCTTTGAGTACTAGTATAATTTAACTAACGTTGACTTACTTACAAGTTAATTTTAAGTTAATGATTTGTAAACCAATACAGTGCTTGAAGCAATATCTCAATTGAAAATATGTGATAAAAAATAAAATTAATTCCCAGCGATAATTTTTCATCAAATATTTTCGACAAACTATTTTATCGGTACTAGCGTTTATGAGAGAATAAAGCCGTCAGTCCAACATGAGAGCCTTAGAGAATGCCTCTGAAAGAGAGCCGTGAAGCGGCGGCGACAGGCGTGAACTTTAATTTTCTCGATTACCGGGAAATGGGTGCTATTGAAGTCGCCAGGATTCCTTGCGCAGAGTAGAACTGCACAGATACTAAGCCTAATGAGATTGGACTGCAAGTTCACAAAGACGTATGTATGACAATCTCTTGGAGCGTACACGCACGCTCTGTGGAGGACCGGAATTAAGGTTTATTTTACGTCATCATCATTATCAGGTCTTTTTTATTCTCAACTGCAGGAGCACGACCCTCTCTGTATTACCAGAGCCATATATTAGCTAAAGCAGTCAGAAGATTTGGCCTACACTCTCCACGCTGGCCAGACGGTTTGGAGAAGTCTCATTGATGTTTATAAGCTTTGTTCAGCTTGTTCCTAAGTCACCTTCAACGACATCCACGATAAGACTTGGAGTGGTCCTATTCTATTCTGCCGGGAACAACACGGCATCGGCACGGAGCCCGTGGTCCAAGCTTAATTTTCAACTTCCTTGTACAAATTTTACCCTCTGGATGCGGATCCTCTGCGTCCCTGGCAAGCCGGCAGCTACACCTGCTACCAAAGCCATTCCCGAGGAAATCGACGGTAATTCTCCCCAACGCTGATAAGTTTCCGACTTTTACAGGTAATATAAGGTTCTATCTATTAAACCAGCTTAACGCTTTCAATGCGATGGGTTGACGACATAATTACCTGGATGAGAGCAGCACAGGACCGAGGTGGGTGGCGTGGGCTCTCTTCGACCTTCGACATCCATCTCGGTCCTAGGTGCTCTGCTCAGCTGTGGGCGGAAGCAGGGCTGGTCTGATGATGATAATAAATCATTATAATCATTTATGACGGCCTCCGTAGCGTAATGGTTAACACGCTAGTTCGCTTATTTGCGAGATTCTGGGTTCGATCCCCAACCAGGGAAATTTGAAAAATGGCCTTTTCAAATTGTCTTTGGTCTTGGGTGTTTATCTATTTATCATAAAATATATAAGTGGAGAAGAAAAAGCCTGAAGTGAGTTCTTACTTACATTATCACGTCTTTATCCCGAATAGGGTAGACAGAGCCTTAGACCTTAAGTAGCATTAGTAGTATGCTATTAGTAGCGTCGCCATTATCTAAGGTTAAGACTGCATTATTAAATCACAAAAAAAGCGGCCCAATGCGAGTCGGACTCGCCCATAAAAGGTTCCGTAGCAGCAAGTAAATTTTTACGATTTATGACGTATTAAAAAAAAACCGGCCAAGTGCGAGTCAAACGCGCGTGGAGAGGGGAACCCTCTAGTACAATTGATTGAATTCTTATAAGTCTTCCTGTTATCTACAACCAATTAACTATATTTTACATTTTTTTTCTAAATTTTAGGCTCAGTACTTTCGGAGATCAGGAAATGGTCAATTTTCGTCTTCTTTCTCGAATAAAATCAAAACTATTTATTTTACAGTAATAAAAAATATATTTGAGATCCTTATAACAAGCCCTTTCATTTGATATATAACATAGTAAGTTCTGAAAAACTTTTTATAAATTTCCTAATTTTTCCCCCGAAAATGACCCTTATTTTAAAATAATATTTATTTACTTTGCACATATGTGTTTGGGTCATAAGATTACACCATCCTACCAAATTTCACTTGATTCGGTCCAGTAGATTCAGAGAAAATTGGCTGTGACAGACGGACGGACAGACAGACAGACGCACGAGTGATCCTATAAGGGTTTCGTTTTTTAATTTTTTGTACGGAACCCTAAAAACTACTAATTAGATCTCGTTAGAACCAATTTTCAGTGGAAGTTTGCATGGTAATGTGCATCATATATTTCTTTTAGTTTTATCATTCTCTTATTTTAGAAGTTACAGGGTTCTTTTTCGAAACTATAAGAACTATACTGTTGAAACTTGGTAAGTAGATGTATTCTGTGAACCGCATTAAGATTTTCACACAAAAATAAAAAATAAAACAATAAATTTTGGGGGTTCCCCATACTTAGAACTCAAACTCGAAAATATTTTTTTCATCAAACCCATACCTGTGGGTATCTATGGATAGGTCTTCAAAAATGATATTGATATTTCTTATATCATATTTTTCTACACTGTTTCACACTACAATAGTTTGCGCGAGACACTTCCAAAGTGCTAAAATGTGTGTCCCCCACTCTGTAACTTCTAAAGTAAGAGAATGATAAAACTAAAAAAAATATATGATTGCAAACTTCCACTGAAAATTGGTTTAAACGAGATCTAGTAAGTAGTTTTTTTTAATACGTCATAAATCATTAACCGCAATTTACCTTTAGAACTTTTATATTATGTTACTTGCTGCTACGGAACCCTTCATGGGCGAGTCCGACTCGCACTTGGCCGCTATTTATAAATAACTCTTAAATATTCTTTGTAAAACGAAAAAATCCTCAAAACCAAAACCAGCCTTATTGACCGGCCATGATCTTTTCACCCCGCGTGGTCTCGCTGTCTCGTTTCGGCTAGAGTAAATTTATGTGCTTGGAAGCGGGAGCAAAACTTAGATTAATTCTTCTTCTTCTTTAATTAATTAACTTAGATAGCCTTAAAATTTAAGCCAGCGACTCGATAAGAAGCAGAAAAAGCATGAAAGTAGATTATATGCAGTTGAAATGAGAGCGCGAAACTTATTTCCATGAATTTCACTAACTGCTTGCTGCCTTCCAAATTACAATGTCGCAAACACATTACAGCATTTACAGCTGTACCAAGTTGGCAAATTTTCTCTAATGTTATCGCAAAATCTAAACAAACGCAGAAATTTAAGTCTTTTGTGTCAAACCAAACTAGCTTCAACTAATTTGACTCGCAAAGTGTCAAAAACGGGCCTTTGTTTACTCTTTTTATTTATGGCGGCCATTTTGAAAACGCAATTTCGCTCCAAAAAGGTACGCTTTGAAAAATGTGAATACTTTGCGTTTCGTTGAGGACGTCATCGCGTGGTATGTCGGCGTTTTGTTTTTTGAGATACGAGTATGTTTGGGTTGTTTGGCGAATATAGGGCAAAATGTTAAAATGTACATTGCAATGGATATAATAACTTTCTTTATCCTGAACTGGATTTCTTTTGGCGTATCTTTAATTAAATTAAATACTTTAAAAATAATGACCTTCATTAAGTTTGTTTGTTTGTAATAACTTTATTGTACCAAAATTTAAGTATAAAACACAACATAATACGAAAGAGCAAATATACAAAGGCGGACTTATCCCATGTAGGGATCTCTTCCAGTCAACCTGCGATAGATTGATAGGATATTTACTCTATTATATATAAGGTAGAAGCCGGTACGTATAAATTACTTATCTACACACATAAATATATACGAATATACTTACATAAAGTATATATCTTACATACATAGGTATATATTTAATAAATATTAAAAATAAGTACTTCATTCAGTCCAAGCATGACGTAACCAGAGAAGACTTCGATAATCTAGTTTTAAATTAATCCAGTGAAGGTGCCATCCTTACATCATCTGGAAGTGAGTTCCAAAGCCTTGCCGCCAAGACTTTAAACGATTTGGAGTAAGACTGTGACGAATGCGGTGGGATGTCCAAAACGAGGCTGTCGGCTGTGCGCAAACGACTATCCACAACCCGAAAATTAAATTTGCAATGGAGGTAATCAGGGGAAGAAGGATTAAAAAGGGCGTTGAAGAGGAGGCAGAGAATGTGGATGTTGCGACGTATCCTAACAGGTAACCAATTTAGCTTCTTGCGAGACTCCGAAATGTGATCAAATTTTCGAAGGTTGAAGACATATCTAATACAGTTGTTTTGGAGGCGCTCTAATTTATCTAGAAGTTCCTCTGTAGGATCCAAATATGCAACGTCAGCATAATCAACAATAGGAATTAATAAAGAACGTGTCAATAATACTTTCGTGCTTATTGGGAGAAAATTTTGCAATCGCCTCAGAGAATGCATGCCATCTCATTAGTTTGGGTAGACCATGACAAAGTTTCATCCAAAACTATTCCCAAGTTTTTAACTGTTAGAGAGAAAGAAATAATAATACCATTTAGCATAACATTGGGAACAACGGTGGAATGAAACTTTGCCATGAAATGTGGACTACCAATTACTATTGCTTGGGATTTATCTGCATTGACCATAAGCCCGAAGTTATGGGACCAAGTCGCAATAGCGGCAAGGTCGGAATTGATAATGCTCACTGCGTCGCTGAAGTTATCGAGAGGGGCGGCCGTATAAATCTGCAGATCATCTGCATACAAGTGAAAAGAAGATTTAATACAAGACGTGATACCGTCAACGAAAATTGAGAATAATATTGGGGAAAGTATTCCACCTTGAGGAACACCGGCAGCCAGGTCACACCACTCAGATTTACTCTGATCAATTTTCACCAACTGTCGACGCCCATAAAGGTAGGAATGAAACCAAGTAAGAGAAGATGCAGAGAAGTTAAGGGAATTTAGAACGCCAAGTAGTATGTCGAAATCAACTGTATTGAATGCATTAGAGTAATCTAACAGAACCAGAATAGTGAGCTTCTTGTTATCTATCTATGTTCATTCTGATGTCGTCCGTTATTTTGACGAGGGCGGTTGTAGTGCTATGTCCAGCACGAAATCCAGATTGATGTTCATTTAGTAGTTTGTGTGAAGATATATATTTATATATCTTCACACATGTGATATATTTATCCTACATTAAATAAAAAAAATTGACTTTGACTTTGTCTTTCTTCCATGCTGGTCTGGGTCAAAAGAAAAATATTAGAATGTATCAGAGCGGCTTCTCTTCCCGAGCAAATCGTAAAAGCCGATCGAGGGAATGGGTGAAAGCAATACAGCTAACTACCCATTACTATTTTGATTCCTTTTTCCACCGTCTTTCCCACCATTACGCTAAAAGTGGCCTTTGGGTCTTGCGTCCCTGGGCTCTGTCTGCTCAGAGCCACAAGACCCAAAATGCTCTGTCTGCTCTAACTCACGTAAAAAATCAACTTAGCAGCGCGAGCGACGCGGGTGTAGGCGTCGCGAATCACATTCGCCCTGAGGAAGACCTCCGCATGAGGTCGAAACATGTCGGCCAGTAGTTGACATTTTACGTGACATTTGTCGTGTATCGCATATTAATAAAATAACTTTTCTCACGTTTTAGGTAAGGTGCAATGTTTCAAAGAAGATAGGTATCGAAAGAATAAAAAACTACATTAGAGAAGCTTAAGTGAACTAAAGCTCAGTGAATTTAAATGTTTTTGTTATAAATGAGTATTATTTCCCAAAATTCAATTTGTAAGGATCCCCTAACCTCCTAACCTCAGAATCTCTTCAGGCCCACCTCGGCGGTATCTGTTTGTGATAATACCTTCTAATTACTTCATTACGCCAGACGCTTCACAAAGACCTTGGGCAAAATACCGAGATCACAGAAAGGTATCATAAAGAGGATTTAAGGTGTGATAACAACATTTAAATATAAAAGATTATTTCTCAGTAACCAACAAATGGCTGTTGGTTGACTGGTAGAAACCTTGGGTAGTAAAGACCCCTGGACTTAAAGCCGCTACTTACATGTATTGTAATAAAGTTAAATAAATACAGTCCTTTTTGACAGAGCGAGCGGAGCAACTTAGTTTCGAGATTGGAAAAAAATGCTTTTGTTTGATTGTCTCTTATCGCCTACAGGTCGCATTTTTCAACTGATTTTGACGAAAATTAGCACACAAGTTCCTTGGAATTTGTTTGGGGGAAAGGGGAAAATTTGCTGTAGCGTTTTTTATTAGTGACGGATTTCAATCTTTTTAAGAGGCACACTAAGAACTTCACTTAGACTACACAAGGTGTTGCAAAATAATTTCCAAAATAAGGGGGGAGTGCAGGGGAGATATATTAACGGCAATTTTAGTAAATGATACTGAACAACTTCCCTAACTCAATATGTGTGCCGATAAAACGCTATTTTTCACCTTGATCAGCATCACCTCTAATACTTGTTGATAGCGATACTGGCCCCTGGGAATCATAGTTTATAAAGCTTTTAGAGCCCTGACTGTCTGGGGTATCCGAAACTGTTACGGTCCCGGATGATGTGTCACACGGGTCTGAGTAAACAAGTTCGTACAGTTGGGCTTTACAAACAAGCGGCAGAAGTTTCACATCTGTATCTCTTTTCAATTTGTATTCATTTATGTTATATGCAAAGTTACTATTCAGAGTGTCATTAGTGTAATTGTTGAAACGATATTGGCTGCGGTGCGACCCGTGATGTATCTGCGGTGCCATGTTTATATTCATAGGTTTGTGTACAACTTTATTATAGGGGTCTTAAAATTCTAGTTAAATTTCTACATTATTTGTACAATTAAACTTTTTTTATTTATAGTTGGGAAATAGCCTCCCGTCTAGTTTTCCACAAACTTCTATCAGTGGCGATAGTTTGCCAGCTCTTTTCGTGTGCCCTTAGATCGTCTGCCCATCAAGGGCGGCCTCTG
The DNA here is from genome assembly GCA_963576875.1 of Acrobasis repandana. Lineage (NCBI taxonomy): Eukaryota > Metazoa > Arthropoda > Insecta > Lepidoptera > Pyralidae > Acrobasis > Acrobasis repandana. Next base: position 13,395,121 of record OY756239.1, read on the forward strand.
TTTCGTCGCCAGCCTGCAGGGACTTATTCTGTGGTTATTCTAGCCCACCTATCCGGGTGCATCCTGCCCACATGACCAGCCCTGTCCCACTTGAGCCCGGCTGCTTTTCTCCCCACATCTTTTATTTTGGTCTTAGAACTCTCTAAAGTTAAAGGGGGTCGTCATACAAGAAACGTGTTTCTTCAGCGTTTTAAAACATTGTACGGTGGTACGGAACCCTTCATGTACGAGTCCGACTCGCACTTGCCCGTTTATTAATACCAGTTGCACACTTTTGAATACCTAGCGGTTTTAGTTCAAGTTTAGCTTTATCTGTCTATCTTTACAGGCAAGCTACTGCCTACTTTGGTGTTCATAAATACATATCGTCACGGCTTCATCCCTTTGGATGGAAAGAACCAACGGTCACGTTCACTTTAACATCAAATTAAAGTAAACATGGAATTTATTTAATAAGTTTCCATCCCAAAAAGCCTTATTGCAGTGTCTTAAATTTAAAACTTAATTATTTTTTCAAATTCAATATACATATCTTTATTTTTGATCACTATGTGTTATATAACATAGATATGTAGTACATGGTAGGGTAAGTGCATATTTTTTTTTGTTCAAGGAACGAAAAATGTAATAAAAATAAATATAATAATAAGTAAAACACAAAGAAATATCACTACAATATAAACTTAATTATTTCTCACTTTTAAACACGGAATTGATTAAATAAGAGCTTTATCCCAAGTTGATTAACACAGGAAATTAATGAAAACGAAAGCGGCCCGAAGTTTGGATGCCGACAGCTTCGTTTCATAATGTTCTCTTTAAGAATTAAATCAATTGAATCACTGAGAGTCCTCTTTTGTTTCAAGCCAATTGTGTTTCCATGGTCTTTCCATCCTTTATAAAAATTGTAGATGGTTTACTTGTGTAGTTTAATCGGAAATGTTTACTAGTTTCCGTCTTTAGAAAGGCGAAACGATGGCCTCTACCGCATAAAATGGGCGTAAAGGCTTACTATAGGACTGATGACTATCTTAATGATCTTGTCATTGTCTGTCTGGCTTCAGCCTGGTGTTTTGGCTGGAAAAATTTTTGTTAGCGATAAGGCTTTTCACACCTATCATAGCTTGTAATATTAGTCTTGTATCTACCTATTTATTTTTGTATTCAATAAATAAAAGACATTTATTCAAAGCCTTTCTATCCCGTAAGATATAAAGTATAAAGATATGTACGTACTAGTATGTGTAAGTAATCTTTTATGTGGCGACTATGACTGCAAAACAGATTGTGTAGATTTCAGTTATAATCCGCAACCCCACCAATTAGGCCAGATTAGTGGCCTAATGGTGGTCTAATGGCCTAACGCAACCGTGCTCCGCTCATCAATTTCAATCTACACCTGAGGGATCGTTCCATTGACTAAATATTGCCAAATAAAACTAATTTTGTTAGTAATTTCGGTGTAATTAATTTAAACAAAAAAATTCGTTGTCTGTAAAGTGGGTAAGGAGCAGTACCAACACACTCTTGAAGGTGGTGTCGGAAAGAGTGTACAGTCCAATATTGGAACATTGGACGTCCTTACATGTGTCAAATAATCCACAATTTAAGTTTTACTAACATAGTTATATAAGTTTTCTACTAACACAATTATCTATCTAACCTGTATCTATGTGCAGTCTGAAATAAACTATTTCATTTCAAAGTCGGTTTACGGACGGTAGTTTGACGTGACAACGTCAAACATTCCGACCTGAGCCGATCGCTCGAGCCGATCATGCTTCTCTCTCGTTCGTGCCGCGCTCTCGCTTGCGGAACGCGACAATGAGCGTAACGGGACAATGACGTCATCTTTTTCGTGCATGCAGCCCGTAGTATCGAGTTATTAGACGTTGTCACGTCAAAATGTAGACTTATTTTCATGAAGTAGAGAGTATTTTTATTAAATGATTCATAATTACTTTTATATAGTTTACTCAAGTACTGTAGCCGGAAACACCACTAGTTTTAGTCGTTTTAGACAACCATCGTCGCGAGTCATCATCATCAACTTAAATTAGTCTGCGTTTTCGACTTATTGGGTACTTCATATTGTCGCATCATTTCCTCGATCAGCTTTTACGATCTGCGCGTAAAGAGAAGCAGCTGATATATTCTTAGTTTTTCCTTTTCTCCCAGACCAGAATGGAAGATAAATATAGTATGGAAGATAAGAAATTACGAGAGCTTTTTATTTGATGTGAAAAAATATAATTCGACCATGTGTCACAATTCCGCTCTGAACTCAAGTGGTTACCTATCAGACTTCGCCGAGATTGGCATACCCTTTCCCAGTTATATACCTTGACTCTTGAATCCCAAATCTCCTAGGTATTTAAGGGAACGCTTCGTTTTTTTCCGTGATGCAGTGTCACAAGGTCACAACTTACGTAGTGCTGAAAATATACTTTTAAAAATGCCTACACACTCCACAAAATTTTATGTAAAATCATTCATGGTCAAGGCAGTTCGACTCTGGAATGCACTACCACCGTCCATCCGGCGTGCTGAAACGCTATCCAGCTTTAAATCTCAAGTGAAGTCACACTTTCTATCCTTATTATAATATGACTTTCTTTATTTATATTATCAGAGTGAGTGCTGTACGTGTTGGCAATCGGACGTGCATCACTTCGCTTACGAATTAAATGTTTAATTCGCGATACGCGCGGCATTAGCCGCTGCCCGTCGTCGCCATGAGCTCGAAAAAGCTTGTGGCTAACGATATACTCGCGTTCCTGGAGAAGCAACTGGATTGCCTGGACGAAGTCAGTGTGATCCAGATTTGCACGTGCAACTGGAGGGAAGAGGAGATCCGGAGCGCGAAGGTTCTGCTGTACGAGTCGCTCGCCATGATCGACCGAATGCCGTTTCGCAGGAGAGACGAAAAGGGAGAGAGGAGTCTCCAGGACATCATCTGGGTGTTCAAGGAAACTGATACGGAAGAATGGCCCGTTATGTTTGTGGTAACTGCCCAAGGGCTACACTCCCTACCACCGGTGACATTTGATCATGTTGACGTTACCAGGCTCCTCAAGGATATCACAACACTGAAATTAAGTCTGGCCAACAATCTTATAACCATCAACGATTTACGTACGGAAATTATTGAACTAAAACGCAATAAATCCGTATGTAGGTCACCCAATGCCTCGAACAACAACCCGTGCTATGAAGCGCTTGATGCAAGTTTTGCATCAGCGAAATTCGACTCGCCGCCGGTCAACGCCGTCAGTCGTCATGCGACACCCCGCCCCGCTCCCCGTGCTTCCCCTGCACCCGTGACGAACGTAAGCACACCAACACCTCGTGCTTACGCAACTGCTGCCAGCCAATCTCCCGGGAAACAGCAGTTACCCCAACGCAAGACTGAGGCGGTTCCAGAAGTGGCACCGACTACCGCATCTGGACTGAAAAGGGTCCTACTGATCAGGATGGCTTCATAAAAGTAGAACGGAAGCGGAAGAAGCCCAGTCCTAGCCGAAATAAGTGCGGTACTGCACTTAGCGCACCCAAGATGCTTCTGCGTGCTACCGTGCCTACGACCATGCTGTATGTGTCTCGCCTTCATTACTCCACTAAGATCGACGAGTTGGTGGAGTACATCAGAGTGAAGACCCATTTGACCCTGAGGGTGGTAAAGTTGGAATCGCGTCACAACGTGAATTTTAAAACCTCGTATTCACTAGGCAACATTTGGCGCGCGTCATGTCGCACATGTTGCTCTTCATTGTTGAGAGGCAACGCGGAACTTTGTGTAGCAACCTTAGATTAATCTAGATTGAGCGTTTCAAACAAAATGCTACGTTCAAAGTGAAGCCATTTTGTGATATGCGTGTGCGTGAGCACCGCCCACTACGCGTGTATTACTTACGTTACTGTTCTTGTGTGTGTGAAGTAAATTGTTCCCAGCGCAAGAAAATTACCCCAGAATGTAGGAGATTTTTTTACGTGTTGTTCTTATTCATATTGACAAATTATAAATAAGTGTATAAAATTAAACCTCGTAAGGGCCATTCACATATTACGTTACAGTGATAGGAGGAGGGGGAGTCATGCCAAATGAGTGGGTACGTGTTATAGGGATCGGAAAAAGCGTGATACGTCCATAAATTTTGCGTGACGTAGTATGTGGACGATCCCCTAAGCTTTATTGTGTATGTAGGTGAACAAAAATTATATTAAAATAGGTAAAAGAAAAAAACACGTATCAAATCAACATCATTTGAGTCTTTAAAAATCCATAAAATACCTTTGTAGGCACAGCCCCTGAGCGATTGTTCGACGACCACTCTTTGTTGTGTATGTGTACTGGATACGACAGTTAGCTGAAAACGTCCTTTCTTTAGGCTGCCACTTCCACCAGAATTCATTTTTCGTCTTACGAGTATTATTTCAGTCCAATGACTGGATCAGTAGGAAATTTACAGAAACAAGTAATTATTTTAAAAAGAACCCTATTGCTGGATACAGCATCAGCGTGATTATACAGGCTGACTTTTAAACCACCAGCCAAATTTTGGAAGCAAGTTCAGTCCATGATATTGAACTACTTTCTATTAAAAAAGTTATTAAAAATCGATTTTTTGATTCGAAATTTTTTCGTCCTCCCATAGAAAATCCGTTTGACTGAGCGCTGATTTGTATGAAAAGGCGAATTTTTATTTTAGTTTTTCGTTAATTGTTTTTAAGGAAAGTTGTTTAGTATCATGGACTGAACATGCTCCAGAAATTTGACTGGTGGTTTAAAAGTCAGCTTGTATGTTGTTTTTAGTATTTTTCATTACAAATAACATTAAAACGTATAAGATAAATATTTTTGTAATCCTTATATAAAATCGTTTCTTTTGTTAAACCACTTGATTGGTTTTCAACGAAAAAATATATGAAATGAAAAAATATATGTTATTTAGGGCCAACAATCCGCCACTTTGTATTTTTAAAATTTTTAATATATCTAATGTCACTCTCAGAATTAAGACAAATGTAATGACACCTCTCAAGCTAAAATCCTCCAAGCCGTTTAGGCTGTAGAGCGTGCCAAATAAATACATATACATACACCCGATAAACATAACCTTCCTTCTGGCGTAGTCGAGTAAAAATAAATGTTATTTTATTTATTTATTTAACTTTATTACAAACGTAATAGGCGGACTTAAAGCCATAGGCTTTATCTACCAGTCAACCCACTGGTGATGCCGAGAAAAAGAAAATTTTAGAAGGAGGTGCAAGTTATCTACATAACATGCACCTCCTTCTAAAATTTTCTTTTTCTCGGCAACAATATCTACATATTGTCACATTTACCTTATGAGGATAGCAGTAACAATATAATATATATATATATATATATATATATATATACATATACATATGAATAAACCTACATTCAAAATATACATGGTTATAATATATAATATAATAAACTATACGTAAACTACATATTATATCATAATATCTATATTCTATCTGAAAGTTCACGAAGATAATGAGCACGCACTGCACTCTTGAACGCTACACGAGTGCGAGCCTTCCGGACATTAATTGGTAGGGCGTTCCAAAGCTTTACCGCTTGAACAGTAAACGAACGCTCAAAGAACCCACTCCGGTGATTTGGTATAGCGAGACGGAGATTGCTAGAAGAGCAAAGATTTTTTACATGAGTATTACCAAGAAAAGTGAATTTTGAAAATAACATTATAACGACTAATTTTTTATCCTCAATAACTAACTCATACTTAATACTGCCACTTCAAAATTTCATCAATACATACCTACTTACCAATATATTATAATTTTTTCTTAGCGCAATATGAAAATGTTAACGTTAATATCTCACACAAACATACATAGCAAAACGTACAAGTAAACATATATACAAAAAACTGTTCTCCAAATCATACGATTTGTCGACTCAATTATAAGAGATGGTAAAAATATTCCACGCTCTGGCAACACTAAATGTCATGGCGTTGGTTTGTTGACAATATTTTTACGTAATAATTTTACGAATAATACGTAGGAATTAGGCGAAAATTTGCTTACTTACTTATGAAAAGTGATATCCGTCTCCTGGTCTTTTATTTTAGTGTAACTTTTGCACGATTTCACTGCACAAACAGTCATTTTTATAATAAATTATCACCGTGTCGTTACGTAGTGACGCCGTGAACTTCCATAGCGTAATGACAAGCTGTGGGCGGGGCTAAGAACGAAGACACCAATTTTGGTGTCTTTTGACTGGCGTCACTTTTGGGTGGCGTATATGGTATCTGGATCTGTATTTAATCTGAGGTAGCAACGTTGTCTGTCCACGCATGACCAGTTGTCGGCAACATGTCGCCAGAAGAAACATTGTTGCGCGTCACGTCTCCACTCGTCAACATTTGATGCTCAACTGCATGTTGCACGGAAACAAACAACAAGCCGCGCGTCATGTTGCGCACCAGCTGGCAACGTCATTATTTTTTGGTGCAATAAAGGTTTTAACTAACTAACTATACTTGGGTTCCTATTTGACTGTTTTATTTTGTACAATATTTTTTACCAAACAACAAATAAAAATAAAAAGAAATCGTTTTCTGAAAACAGCAAGAAATTTGTTATTAAATGAAGCAGCAAATTAGTATGAAGAAGAGTGGGAGCTTGGTGGGGACATCTCATACTATCGCTTTCGTACACGCGAAACCTAATGGCGATTACGTCACATTTTTATACGTGCATCCTTTTTCTTTTACTTGACAATTTCGTTTTCCACCAGATTTTAAAGTCTCAGAACTTACGAGCGGATTAAAAAAATCTTTTGGTTTTTGGTTTGAGATTATGTTACAAAAAGTAACATAATCAAAATTTTTAACTTTAACATCTTAGTTTAATCTGAGTTTATCTTATTTTGGTATTAGTTGTTATAGTGGCCATAGTAATACATAACTGGTGAAAATTTCAAGTATCTAGTTAATGTCAATATAAAAATTAGTTAAAAACGCTGAAAGAATACGTTTTTTGTATGACGACTCCGTTAAATTTTTATTTTTTCTTATTTTTAGTACATATTTGTTGTTATAGCGGCCACAGTAATACATAATCGGTGAAAATTTCAAGTGTCTAGCTATTACGGTTCAAGAGATAGAGCCCTGTGATTGTGACAAACGGACAGACAGCAAAAATGTATGTAAGGAAAAATATTTCCTTGTTCAATAAAGTAAGTGATTTTACAGATAGAAATTTACGTAATAAGAATGACTTAGTTAGCCCGTATTACAGGCTGAATACAGTCAGTAAGTCTTTTATGGGGAAGTGTATACTTTTTTATAATAAATTGTCAGAATCGGTCCTTGATATGCCAGACAGAAAATTCAAAGCTTATGTAAAGAAAGTACTTTATGAGAAGGCTTATTATAGGACCGATGACTATCTTAAAGACAAAAAGGTCTGGCTTGAGCTTGGCGCGGGTCCCTCTTAAAGGTTTGTATACTTAGACATGTCATAATTTAGGTACATTGGTACATACTAAATTTACAAATTGACATTATTTTAAATTTCGTAATTCTTATAATTCAATTTAATTATGACATAATAAACAATGTAATCTCTGTCCATCTATATAACTAATTTTAAGTTTTTAGTTTGTTAGTTGACGTCTTTGGAGAAAACGTGCAGAGCAGTTTGTTGCCGCTTCTTCTGCACTTGCGCCTAGGAAGCGGCGTAAACTTAGCTTTAAGTAACGATTTGACGTCAACATTTGTGCAAAACAAAACAAAGTGACTATTATTAAGAGATATTATAAATATCCTATGATAATAAAGATATTTTGAATTGAATTGAATTGAACAGCGGAGTCTCAGTAATAGGGTCCTATTTGCACCCTTTGGGTACGGAACTCTAAAAAAGATCAGCTAGTAATTATTTAGGTAGTGTCGGGTCAATGTCCTGGCAGGCTTTGTTCTCCACTTCCGTTCAGCTCGAGGATTCAATTAAGCGTAAAAGCGAGTACTTTTGTGTCTTTTTCTGTACCTAATAGAAAAAAATGTGAGCGGTACTTTTAGTAGTCCGGTGAAGAGAAACATCGTGAGGATACCTGCACACTAGTGACAATTAGGTAGGTAAGTATATACTTACTTACCTACCTAAAACCACTACAATATTTGTAAACTTTGTAACTAAGGATATAAAAAGTACAAAGAATCGAAACATTTACTTTGTATGTAGGACACAAAGCAAAAATAAAAAACAAAACAAGAATAACTTTCTACGAGTATAGTACATACATAATGGAGAGAAGGCAAGTGCAATCCATTCCATTATCTCTGCCAAAAATAGTCATTGTATGCGTTTCTTTCCATACAGTGACACCGACGAGAGCCTGGCTCTTAAATGTAGACAGACAGACTGTTGGAAGTATTTGGTGGAAGACTTCGTATTGCTTACTTCCAAGGAGAAAAAAAAATGTTAATAACATGTTTATTTGCCTGACAGTGACAAATTAAAAAAATCTTTTTAACGTTCACCTCGAATAACTTGAACGGCTGAACCGATTTTCATCAAACATAGCTAAGAACTATCTCGACAGACAAGGCTTTCGATTGAAAAAACCTCATCGAAATCACGGTTAACACGCTGCTCGTCCGCCACTCCGGAGGTTCTGGGTTCAATCCCCAGCCAGGGCAAGATGAAAAAGGCATAGATCTTGGGTGTTTATCTAACATGGCAATATGGTATTGTTGAGGTACATCATCAAGTCTTTTTTAGTCTCCACTGCAGGAGCACGACCTTCTCTGTACTACCAGAGCCATACTTGGCCAGAACAGTCAGAGGATTTGGCCTACACTCTCCACGCTGGTCAGACGGGTGGAGAGGTCTCATTGATGTTTATAAGCTTTGTTTAGCTTGTGTTTCCTAAGTCGACTTCTACGACATCCACGGAAAGACTTGGAGTGTTGAGGTACAATAAGGAAGACGTTGAGGTACAATACAATACAAAATCACTTTATTGCACCATAATAACACATATATGGGCACAAAGGCGTACTTTTCGCTAAATGCGATCTCTTCCAGTCAACCTTTGTAACTTTTTTTTGGGTATGTTTTTTTTTCTTTGAGGTAGTATCCCAATTTAAACTTACTTTGGGGCTAGTTTAATCAGTGTGATTTGTCCCTATATGTATATTTAATTAAGTATTTATAAAATAAACGAACACAAGATTTGTGAATGACACCAAACAGTTGCGAGTGGGGTTGACCACTAATCCGACCGAATAGTTTGCGAGGGCAGGATAATGAGCATTCGATGTTGTGGCCGCTTAGTGGGTTGTGCATCGGATACAACGGAATTCTCAAAATACAAAATTAAACTAACATAAACTTAATTTAGAACTAAATCGCGTTGCGTTATCACAACTTTATCACGCACCAAACTTTTTTTCTTTGGTTTTTTCGTGTGTGTACGAGTAAGTACGGTCATGGATCAACAAATACTAGAGGATTGACAGCTCCATACAAAAATCGTACTCTGCTAGAAAGCCAAAATCCTGTATTATATCTAGATGTCGCTACTATCTCGCCCGCTAGCCATACAATGGATGCTGGGTTCTTAGGCTGACGGTATCCACGAAAAATCAGAGATGGCGCTTGTTTGAAAATTCAAAATTCAAAATTCAAAATATCTTTATTATCATAGGATATTTATAATATCTCTTAATAATAGTCACTTTGTTTTGTTTTGCACAAATGTTGACGTCAAATCGTTACTTAAAGCTAAGTTTACGCCGCTTCCTAGGCGCAAGTGCAGAAGAAGCGGCAACAAACTGCACTGCACGTTTTCTCCAAAGACGTCAACTAACAAACTAAAAACTTAAAATTAGTTATATAGATGGACAGAGATTACATTGTTTATTATGTCATAATTAAATTGAATTATAAGAATTACGAAATTTAAAATAATGTCAATTTGTAAATTTAGTATGTACCAATGTACCTAAATTATGACATGTCTAAGTATACAAACCTTAGAGAGGGACCCGCGCCAAGCTCAAGCCAGACCTTTTTGTCTTTAAGATAGTCATCGGTCCTATAATAAGCCTTCTCACAAAGTACTTTCTTTACATAAGCTTTGAATTTTCTGTCTGGCATATCAAGGACCGATTCTGACAATTTATTATAAAAAAGTATACACTTCCCCATAAAAGACTTACTGACTGTATTCAGTCTGTAATACGGGCTAACTAAGTCATTCTTATTACGTAAATTTCTATCTGTAAAATCACTTACTTTATTGAACATGGAAATATTTTTCCTTACATACATTATATTTTCAAATATGAATTGTGATGCAAAGGTAAGTATACCTATTTCCTTGAATAATTCCCTCAGTGAGTCTCTCGATCCTAAACCGTAAATAGCACGAATTGCTCTTTTTTGTAAAAGAAAAATAGTCTGAATGTCCGCTGCACTCCCCCATAGAAGTATCCCGTAAGACATTAGACTGTGAAAGTAACTAAAGTACACTTGTCTAGCAGTTGCTACATCTGTCAATTGTCTTATTCTCCTAACGTACCGTAACGTAAGCCGCAGAGCTAAGCCTATTAGAAAGTTTAGTTATATGAGCGCCCCATTGAAGTTTCGAATCAATTGTGATTCCTAAAAAGGTAGTACTTTCAACCAGATCGAGTTTCTGACCATTAATTAGTATATCAACACAGGCTTGACTCACATTAGGAAGAGAGAATCGAATGCATTGGGTCTTGTTCGCATTTAACATGAGGTTATTGGCCGAAAACCAATCAGAAATTAAAGATAAGGTGCTGTTCACCGCGCTAGCATCACTGTTATGTCGATCTATTTTAAATATTAGCGAGGTGTCATCAGCAAACAGCACCATGTCAGCCTCTTTCTCAACCATGTAAGGCAAGTCATTGACATAAACTAAGAAAAGGAACGGTCCTAGAATTGAACCTTGGGGTACGCCCATTTTCACATTAGACCCGTGTGATTTTACGCCGTTTATATCAACAGTTTGAAGCCTATCAGTTAAGTAAGATTCTATTAATTTAATTGACTTATCATCAAAACCGTATTGACGAAATTTGAGCAAAAGTGTTGGATGATCAACGCAATTTTTTCGTAGAATTTGTTCGTAGAAACTGAACGCTTATACCGCCATCTTTCCGAAATTAAGCGGCACCACTACGAAACTACTTTCTTTCGAACTAGCTCCATCTAGTTACTACATTTAAAATTAAAAATCGAATTACGCTTCAAAATATGCAGGTTAGTACGTAATTTAGTTACGGTAAGTTAGTACGGTGTAATTAACGGCCAACGCTAATGTCAGATTTTTCAAATTGCCTTAGAATATAATGTTTAAATAGATCGTCTGGCTCAAAGACAAATATCTGAAAAAACGACAAAAAAAAGATATATATAGAATTAAAACAAAGTATTTTTACGCAACTTTTTAACTTAACATGAACGCTAATTCGTTTTGAGGACAGTGAAGCGGATGCGAAATAAATCAAGCGCACAAGAATTTCTGTTGTGGGCTAGGACAAACTATTTTCTTCATATTTGGTCGCATTTGCATTCATAAAATGTATTTGAAATCTGAATTCTTTTCCATTTGTCCCTCTCATCTGCCAGCTGTGAAAATCAGTAATAAAAGTTTATAGTTACAGGTTCCTTACGATGTTTTCCTTCACCGGAAGCAAGTGGTGATAGCTGGAAATGCGCTTTCTGTCTCTCTCATCTCTCTCATCGTAATTCCAGTTGCATCCCCAACTGTAATGCTGCGAAGCCCGGGGACAGCTTTCCGGCTTTTACTTCTCCACTTCGCACGGTCTTAAGCATCCCTGATTGTAAGACCATTGGCACGCATGTCATCCTTGACCACGTCAAGCCAGCATTTCTTGGGTCTACCCAGTCTGCCGGGCCCCGGCGGAGGCTGCATGTTTCCGCAAGACATGACCGTACCAGCGTAGGCGACTCTCTTGCAGTTTAACTAACTATACATACAGGATGATTTTGAACCTCGTAGCTTTGTACATATATATTCAAGGAAAGTACTCTAATCTAAATAATAAAGACATACTCTGTCATATGATCATATAATATGTACCTTGTTTCTTAATAAAAACCGCGCTTCTATGTCTCTAGAACTTCCTATAGTTATTTACCGTCTTCACACCGGGTTGACTAAGTCATCGTCACGGCAAATTTTACATCTTGTTCGTTTCGAAACCTCGTTCTATCTCATCTATATGTGAAACAATAAAACAATTTACTACCAAACAAAGCTATGCGATCCTTTGTCGTACAAACTCCTTACTTTGAAATCTCCATTCATTCATCATGTCGTACAATCTCCATTACACTTTCAACTTTAACTTCTACTTATTACAGTTCAAATTAAAATAACTGCGCACGAGAGTTTAAGTCCACAATAATTGGTGTACAATTATTGACTTTAAGATGATGGATTTAAGGTGTATGTTTGTCTGTGAGCTGATGACGATGTAAGATAAATATGCAGTGTAAACTTGCATGTCGTTGTAAGTAGGTTATCACGTGGAATGCAGCCAGGTGAAGGGCCTTATTCAATTGCAGTATGAGTTAGATGAATAAGTATACAGATTTGGGATCGTTTGGGCGTGTTCAGCAATCCAGACGGACAGACAGCAGAGTCTCAGTAATAGGGTCCTATTTGTACCCTTTGGGTACAAATAGGCCACTCTTTGGGTACGTGACCCTAAAACAACTATGTAGTAAATTGACTTTTGTGATATTCACTCTGAAAGTTCAGACTTTCCATCATGGAACAATAATGTCGTCTGAAAAGTCGAGGCTTCGGATTGTTAGTACATGATAGAATAAACGGGCAAGTGCGAGTCGGGCTCGTACATAAAGGGTTCCGTACCACCGTACAATGTTTTAAAACGCTGAAGAAACACGTTTCTTGTATGACGACCCCTTTAATTTTTAACTATTTTTTATTTTTAGAATTTGTTGTTATAGCGGCCACAGTAATACATAAATCGGTGAAAATTTCAAGTGTCCAGCTATTACGGTTCAAGAGATAGAGCCCTGTGACAGATGGACAGACAGACAGACAGACAGCGGAGTCTCAGTAATAGGGTCCCGTCTGCACCCTTTGGGTACGGAACCCTAAAAATGGGGTTGTCTCTTTAACTATAGAAAAGCCCCGTCACTGTCGTTATCAGAAATCAGAAATCTTTATTTGCCACAATACATTACAAAATAGGTGTTCAGTACAATTAGTCATTGTATTCAGCCAGCAAGCAGACGTGCAAATATACACAATCAAGTCAATAAGTAATTATCAAGTTACATAAAATGAATGTATACAATTTAAATTACAAAAAATAATAATTATAAATGTCAGTCTACTTATAAGCGTTCAATGAGTTACTATTGGCAGCCGGAATCTTCACTCTAGAGTTCAGAGAAATCTGTCATAGAACAATAGGGATGTCGCGTCGTCGTCTGAAAAGTTGAGGCTTCGGATTTTTAGTATATGGTAGAAAAATGTGGTTGTCTCTTTAACTATAGCAAACCCCCCGTCACTTTCGTTCAATTAGTTACGATTAGCAGCCAGAAAACGGCATTGTGCGGAATTTGCTAAGTGGACCGGAACTGCTGAACTGGGGAGAATAAACAGCTATTATATTTTTAAGAATTATGACTATTAAAACAGTGGAATTCGTTTATTATGACATCGAAGGGAAATTATAAACACATCATAGTAAACGGACGTCATACAAAGCATTTTGAATAAAATAAACAACCTCCTGTTTTTAGGGCTTGAAATACCGTTAAAAATCTGGTAACGTTAAATTTGTCAAACGGCGTTAACGTTATCAACAAAGGTAACGTTATGCTGGGTAACGGTATTTTTCTCACTATTTACCGATAATCAGATAACGCTATTTATATAATATTTTACAAGTATTCAAAAAAATTATCGTTACTTATATCGTTAATTGATAACGTTATAAACTGTATTATGCCCCTTATAACGTTACCACTAAAATAACTTTATTTAATGTTACTTTTAGTGTGAATTTGGTATCGGTAACAAGCCCTGCTGTTTTTGTTAGTAGGTATGTAAGTACTTATTTTAATAGAGAAAAACAAAATAGAGATAAATTAAAATAGAAATTATACGTATGTAATAAGTACATATGTTTGTATATTTTTTCATTGTTAATATAAGAAATCGGTAATACTTGTTTGCTTTCCCTTATATTGTAATACTAAATGTAAGTCTCTAATAATATTGTGTAAAAAAGCGGCCAAGTGCGAGTCGGACTCGCCCATGAAGGGTTCCGTAGCAGTAACATAACATAAATGTTCTAAAGGTAAATTGCGGTTTACGATTTATGACGTATTAAAAATAACTATCTATGATACCGAGACCGCTATAGATTTAATTGAAAGTACATACTTTGAGGTATGTACCACATTTTTTTCAGAATTATTTAGTAATATTTCAAAAGTTACGGTGGGGGGACACCTTAAATTTTAACTTTGTATTAGATTATCTCAAGACTGGGGGGTTTGATCGACATAGTTTCAAAGCAGTTTTTGTTGCATTTTTAAAGACCTTTTCAACGATACCCCACACGTTGGGGTTAGTCCAATTTTATTTTTTAAATTTACTTTTCGTTGTATGGGACGGCTGAAAAGAAATATTTTTTTCATAATTTTAAAAACCAACTTTTAGAACTTCAATATCTATCTCTCCACCAATTTTCGTGACAATCGATGCAGTAGCGGCGGAGTACAAGCCCGGACGGACAGACAGACGGACGGACGGACATGACGAAACTATAACGGTTCCTTGTGGACTACGGAACCCTAAAAAGACATCGCCATCGTTAAATTATTTCCTAAGCTGCATATTATTGCACCTTTTTCTTCAATCGTAAATTATAATAGCTTTACGACGAGGTTGAGATGTAATTTTTCTCACAAATCACATATTCTGTCTTATCATATGTATGTACGGTACATAGTGTACCTATCTTGTTTCATAATACAAACCAAACGATAAGAAAGAAAGATTAGTCGACGAATGTATACCAAAAATCTCGCATTTGAATATCACCGCCCGCTACTGGGCTCGTGACGTGAGGCGGGTGGTCAGCGGTTAGGACAAAGCCGCGCGTATAGTAAAATCAGTAACTCAGTAGGTTAGAGCCATTACAAAAACTTGTGATTTTTTTCCCCAAAAATAAGTTTTTTCTTATTTTGTTTTCTATTACTGATTCTGATTCCAAGACTTCAATATGCCTACAAAATCAACCTGTATTGGTCCCATTGTTTGTTAAAAGCCTCACCTCTCTGCTTATATTTTTCGCAGTCCCTAGACGGGATCCGCCAATATTTTTCAAGCCGTGTAAGATCGTCCGCCCATCCCTTCCTTGGTCTTCCTCTATTTCTTCGACCGCCCGGCGTCCAGTTGGTAAGTATGTCAAAATTTATAAGTCCGTGAAAAAGGCAATCAGATCCGGAGCTGTGAAAGCTGCGGCGCTCTTGCATATGCAATATGCATATTATGCGAGTCCACTGGGATTCGCGTTAAATCCCTCCTAAAGTCTATTAGCAGTTAAAAAGTCGTTAAGTGCACGTTCTAAAAATACTTTTTAGTCGACTGTCTGTAAAGTTAAGTAGATTTTATTCTACAGCTTGGCTTGAAAGTTTTTAAAGTAGTTTCGCCCTGTTCTTCTCATGGTTGCATTTTAGCTGTTCAGAGGCCGAGGTTCCGCTTTGTCGCAGAATGTCCCTTTCGCAAAATGTCTCCTAGTCGCAAAATGTACCATTCGCAAAATGTTTCTTTCTCAGAATGTCCCTTTCGCCAAAATATCCCCTTTCGCAAAGTTTCCATATTCTATAAAATGTTCTGTGACAATCTCAAAAAGTCAAAAAGCCAAAAGTTTTTATTCAATGTAGGATAAATATATCACTTATTGATGGTCATTATTTTTAATTATTTTTAGTGCAAAAGCTACCGATATTAGCGTTTCGCAACGATCACTGCTGAGAAGAAACGCCGAAATAAACTCATTTACACAGTATTGGTCGCCTACGCGTCAGAAGGGCTTTGTCAGTTTACAAAGATATTATGCCTAATACAATGTTATCACAATGTAACATGTAAAGCTTGCGAACGAGTGCCAAATCCAAATCTAAAAATTAAAGTCAAATATGTAATAGTCAAATTTAAACAGTCGCGGGTCGAAACTGATTTCGTAAGGCGCAGGACCGACGTGGTTGGCATACATTGAGGGAGGCCTATTCCCAACAGTGGGATATAGAAGGCTGCCAATGATGATGATGTGAAACAGTGATAATAGAGATGTTATTAAGGTTTATTATTGTTTCCACGAGTAGTTTCTTATTATCCTTAGGAATGCAGATGTTGCACGAGATGTTTACGCTTAGTTCTTCAGTCGCTTCTTACGATATCCACTGGAATTGATGGCGTGGTCCTATCAGGAGGGCGCAAACCACACGGCCCATGAACTTAGTACTGTTTATGTCAAAACTTTTATAATAGCAAGACTATTATGCGTTTGATATTTTGGATGTTGTGTTACCAATGTTGCCATCCATACTTTTGCTTCGCTCTGTGAAAACGCTCAACAGTTTCACGTTTTACATGAAAATGAATCCATTTCGCGACGTTGCATATGCATGAGCGACGCAGTTCCCACCGCGATCTAATTACTTGGTATTAACTGCGTTTTTGCGCTTTTGTAGCGCCAAATTGGGAATTTCGCTGGGAATGTAGGCCTCGAATGAAATGTTGAAAACCCGGAGAGAATAACGGTGGGGTGTTTCGGAAATGTGCGCCTTATATTCATGTTTCAGAAGTGACATTCGTCCGTCCAGTAATATAAGTCAATGTTCGTAGGCTATAATAACATTTTTATGGGTAGGATGTAGGATCATTCGTGGCTGGGGTCTTTAGTCGTATTGCACGACGAGCGATTCGAATCGTGGGGCGAATTGCCCAAGTACCGTTTCTGAATGGGTAGGTAAGGTATTTTTTGGAAATGATCGATTCAGACCACGGGGCCAAACAACGCAATGCTCTTTTCGTAAGTCCAATTATTATTTAGACTCCTATCAAAAATTTACGGATTCCAATTTATTTGTTATTTATCTCTCATAGTAATAAGGGAGAAGGCAATGGCAACCGCAAACCTCTACATTATCTCTGGCAAAATATAGTCATTATGTGCGTCTCTTTCCACACCATGACGCCGATAAGAGCTTGGCTCTTAAATGTAGATAGAAAAGATAAGGGATGTGTAATAAAACTTCTTACATATCTTGTCTGTCCGAGTTAAATCTAAAAAGAGAACTGTTTTGTTCTCCGCTGCAAATAGAATGAATCTATTACAAAAAGATTTTGGGTGGTTCGCACCACGGTTCTAACTAAACCGCTCGCAGTGCGAAGCGGCTAAAAACCTCATGGATGGAGCTTTACAGTCACGAATTGGCAATATACTGTTTTAAGAATTACTTTTATAACCTCTTGCAACTAAGTACAAAATATTAAAAATACTTGTTTAACTTTCAGTAAAATGAAATTTGTTTTTGTTACAGGTAATAATCGCAAATCGCAAAGGGGCATGTAAAGGCGCAAATGGGTGAAGAAAGAAATTTAAGTAGATTTTCTTTAAGGTGACGTGGGTTCACAATTTGCAAATATGCGTGTATTTGAAAAATCACTGTAATTAAACTACTACAGTTTCTTCCTCAAAAAATTTACATAAAAATGTTAAGGATTTTCTACAGACATCTACAATAGCCAAAACACCATTGAGCATTTTTGGCTCGATAGAAAAAAATCACATACATACCTCTAAATTTGCCTAAATTTGCATTTATAATACGTCTTACTATTTTATACAGTCACCTTTTTATATGAAAATTATACCAAAAAATGTATTATCAAATTATCTATCCGTTTTGGCTACAGAAAAAATAATAAATATAATACAAAAAAAATAATAAATAAAACACTGCGAAATATCGTCGAGCACGGCTCCGACCCTTCCTTCGCTCTCGGCGAATATTTCACTTGTGGTTTAATTATTATTTTTTTTGTATTATATTTATATATTTTTTCTGTAGCCAAAACGGATAGATATTTAGATAATACATTTTTTGGTACAATTTTCATATAAAAAGGTGATTGTATAAAATAGTAACACGTATTATAAAGGCAAATTCAGGCAAATTTAGAGGTATTTTTGTGATTTTTTTCTATCGAGCCAAAAATGCTCAATCGTGTTTTGGCTATTGTGGGTGTCTGTAGAAAATCCATAAAATTTTTATGTAAATTTTTTGAGGAATAAACTGTAGTGGTTTAATAACAGTGATTTTTCAAAAACACGCACAGTATTGCAAATTGTGAACCCACGTCGCCTTAAATACATATAGGTATCTGTTCCCCTGTTCCAAAGTCAGTTAAAAAATGGGTAGTATTTAAACGCAAATCAAAATTACTGATTGCACAGCAAAATACTCAACTGAAAATATTACTAAACAAACTGCAATTTATATTTGTGGCGCAGTAAAATGGATAGAACTTTCCTAGCACTCGCCGGCCGCTGCCGCGGCACGCTCGCTTCGCTCGCTCGGCTCGTGCGTGTGTTGGTCGCAGTTCTAACATAACCTAACCTATAGGTTTGCCCTAACCTAATAAATTTGATGTGCAGTCAGTATTTATTTGCTGTGCAATCAGTACTTATGATAAGATTGTTGATTTATTTGATGTAAAAAAGTATATAAATGATGAGATTAAATTGATGGGTGATTATTTATTAGATGTGCAATTAATAATATCCCTTAAAAAATTAAAATTACCTGGAAATTCCACAGCTTTTGCTAAATATGTAAATAATTAATAATATTTTTTTATCTGACTTGTTTTTTATGTCGATTGTGATCTTTTTACGGTCGAAGAGACCGAGTTGAGATTTTTTGTGACTGGAATTCTTCTATGCCGTCACCACACGGCTGGCAATTTCATCTTCATAATTTTTTTTTAAACCCAAATCTTTTTATTTGCCAGAATGTAGGTAACATCAGAGACAATTGGATATTCCAACAGAGATATCCAAGTCAACACGACCCGCAAACAATGCTAATTGGATCGGCGGACGTGACGTCACCTGTTTATACCACGCCATCTCCGTGCTTACTCGGGGTAATTAGGTAATGACTTGATTGTAGGTAATATTGGTTAGTACTCGGAACGATATCATTTGCCAACGCAGAAAAGTCACAGAGATCGATGAATGGATGTCACATTTGAAATTTCAATGGCCTAACACTTCCGTTGTAATGTTGATTGGTGGAGCCAGAGAGATTTGTACTGGCGATGATAACCCCGCACAGGAAGAGAAAGCGGAAGCAGACCAGCAGCCAGATGGTCGGACGGCAACAAAAAGACGGCAGGGTCGACCAGAATTGGGTATTTTACTGGGTCAAAAATAAATTATTTGGTACTCTGTTAATAGAATAAAACGTCACAAAATAATGCCACTTGTCATTGATCTCATCCACTTCGAACGTGATTTTAGATTTATTAATGCAAAAAAACGTATATTAAGAGCGCTATTTGACTCCAAGGAACTATGACGTCATAAAATCAAAGTGAAAATGTTTTATTTTGACTTAGGGTTAGAATAACTTTATTTCTCATAAGAATTACATGAAATAATTCACTTACTGAGAAAACATAATATTTACATAGGTAATAGTACAATGAGCGTGCTTTTATAAACAATAAAAACCAATTAAATAGCTTTGACAAAAATATAAATATAAGGTGGGTAGAATTAGAGTGACTTTAAGAAATAAACGGGCAAGTGCGAGTCGGACTCGTACATGAAGGATTCCATACCACCGTACAATGTTTTTAAACGCTGAAGAAACACGTTTCTTGTATGACGACCCCCTTTAATTTTTAACTGTATTTTATTTTTAGTATTTGTTGTTATAGCGGCCACAGTACGAGACATAATCGGTAAAAATTTCAAGTGTCTAGCTATTACGGTTCAAGATATAGAGCCCTATGACAGACGGATAGACAGACAGACGGACAGACAGCGGAGTCACAGTAATAGGGTCCCGTTTGCACCCTTTGGGTACGGAACCCTAAAAAGGATCTGAATTGACTTGTTGTAAACTAGCGTATTCTCGCAATCAAGCAATCGGAATTGAAATCCATGGAAGAGGCATATGTTCAGCTGCGAAGGCAAATATACTAATGGGGTGGGGTCGGCACAGCAAGTCAGTTTTTTTCATCTTATTCTGTCCTTTGTATTATTGTCCGTCATTCCCTTCCTAACCATATGGGTAAAGGTGTAAAGAGCGTGTAAAGGAGGGATATCCCTCCTTTACACACGGATAGTATAAATCAAAATTGGATTTATATTTACAATAAGTACTGAATAATTCGAGAGGTTTATCTAGAATCTTATTCTTGTGCTCTTGTCGGTGGAGTGTTTTCCATGACTCTATTTCCTCCGCTAAGTTCTTAACCTTCTCATATGTTTTTACATATATTTTTTTCTTTTATATCATCGAAAAAACTGGGTTTTCCTACTCCACTGTTTCCTTCTATCTTTCCTTCAATTATTTTAAAGAACGCATCTAAAACCGCAAGTCTGAAACTAAATAGCTAAAGCGCTAATTTAAACGGTCCAAAGCTTCCGCCGATCACGTACGATTAACGACCGTTACATAATGGTTCAGCTCAGAACTGCGGTGTAGCCCTGACAGGCGGGACGGGCAGTTCGACTCCGACCGCCGTCAGTCAAACTTCCAACACACCACTCGGAAAGCTTATAGGATACCCGTAGCACAGTTGCACAAAATGACGAAGGCACAGATGTGAATCATCACCGGCTTTAAAAGGGTAATAATATTATGACGAAGTAAAAATAATTTAGGTCCATGATTATGACGACCTCTGTGGCGTAATAGTTAACACGCTGTCTACCACTCCGGAAGTTTTGGGTTTGATCCCCAGCCGGGGCAAGATGAAAAATTGTCTTTTTCAATCTGTTCTGGGTCTAGGGTGTATTCACTATAAAATATCATTAAGTATCCCATAATACAAGTCTAGCTCAATCAGTGATATTTATTTATTATTATACTATAAGCTACTTTAAGTAATTAAGTTTAAAAAAAATACAACTGTGACAACTTTAACAATAATTTAATTTTAGAAAAACAATTAAACAATATTTGGCACGAATTTCAATATCAAAAACAACCGTTATTATTCAAAGCAAAAATCAACACAACAAAATTGATAAATAGGAACGGACTTACGCAATGTCGAAACCAACCACCTTACCGGGCGACGGACGAGAGGCAAATGGGCTCGCTCACGACTGAACGGCCCGTTTTATAGGCGGCGGTGGGGGTTCGACACTGCCCAAGTCAAGCTCTGCTAATACGGCCCTCCTGATTGTGCACCGTCCTCGGCTGCACTGGAGAAGTCCTCTGCGGCAGGACAGGCAGGTGAAGCGGGAGTGCGCTCGGCGTCCTCGCTGGCAGCGTCGACGAGGTCAGCAGGGGCCTCCGATGGCCCACCAGCATCGTCACCAGAGTGGTCATCATCGCAACCTGCATAAGGAACAACAAATCGTTAATAGCCTGTTACGATGTACACCATTGCCTAATCTGTCATACATCGCACATACAAGGCCCTCATACAGAGTAACACTTTCGATACAAAACTAAAACGCTTCACATTCAACAGTATGCATACATCTTCACAACAAATGTCTCTTTCATTCTCATACTTGAACTTGTACAAGTTCCCCCCTTCACGTTGTAGACGTGAACCAGCACAGCGGCTGCCAGGACTGCGCCTGATACGCGTTCAAAGAACACGTAAACCGGGACAACACCCGCCGGGACAGCACCCGCCACATGTACAGCGTACATGTCTCCCAAGACAGCGCCTGATACACGTTCAAAGAACATGTAAACCGGGACAGCACCCGCCGGGACAGCACCCGCCACGCGTACAGAGTACACGTCTCCCACGACTGCGCCTGCCACTTCCGTGCCGCACACGCCAAGTGCGCGTTTGCCAGAGCTCCATACACCAGAGCACCGGCAGCCTCGGGACCACACCATAACCGGGCCTCGCCCGCTGGTAGCCTGTCCCCACTAGCAAGGCAGCCACATGCCTCACATCCGCGCGCACTCACACACAATCATGCGTGCTACTGTAACATAAAGACACATTAAAAAGTTCATTGAGAACTTACTTTCAAAAAATGCGGCACAGCTCTCAGGACACCATTCGCCCTTCCAGGGTACCATGTATTGAGCAGCAGCCTGGGACGTCTTGCCCTTAGCTCCGCTCAGTAGTTTCAGCTCGTACCGGTCACTTGGTAAGGTTTTAATAACGCGGTATGGACCCCTCATGCCAGGATCAAGTTTCCCAGCAGATTGTGAGTACTTTATCACAAATACTTGATCGTCAACCTGGAACTTCCTGGGCGGATGTCTCTGACGATTCACTCGTGCATCCTGACTGTCTCGATTCTTGTCGAGCGATGCTTTGGCTGACCTCCTGCCAAGTTCTCTCATGGCTTCACGGTTAGGGCTGGAGGTTTCCACGGCAATGTCGCGGATCAAAGCACGTATGACAGGAGTGGTCGCATTAGTACCGATAAGTAGGTACAGAGCGGAATACTGTGTTGTTTTTTGTTTTGTTACATTTAAAACTAACTGAATTTTACTCAAAGTATCAGACCAGTTAGACTTCTTATTATTACTCTCTACACGAATCATATTAAGGACTGTCCTGATATATCGTTCGGCCTGCCCGTTCGAATGATGCATTTCGGGCGTTATATAATGTATGTCACAACCCATTTCATTTACCCAATCAGTGAATGCAGAAGATTCAAACATACGACCACGGTCGCAAACAATTAATTTGGGCGTTCCAAATAAAGATACTGCGCTATTAAAAACTCTTTTTAATTCGTTCGTGTCCTGTCTGTACATAGGATACAGAAGGCAAAATTTGGTAAAAGAGTCAACAAGAACAAGGGCAAATTTATAACCGTTTGACTCTGGTAATGGGCCTAGTACGTCAACGTGGACCGTACTGAAAGGGATATCCGACTTTTCCCATGACGTAATAGGTTGTCGAGGTGCTCTTGGGACACGTTTCTTAGAAATACAGATCAGACAGTAGGAGGTATATTTTTGAACGAATTGCTTTAGGCCAGGGAACCAAAAATGTTTTAGAATAAGGTCATAAGTCTTGTCAGCCCCTATATGCTCATGCTCGTCATGAAAGACTCTGAATAAACTGAGCCTGTGTCCTTTAGGGATATAACATAGCAACCTCGATTCCTCACCCACAGGTGAATAGCGGTAGTAAAGAACATCGTTTTGGCAAACGTACCGACTTGAGTCCAGAAGACCATCTCTCAATTTTTGTATGAGATCGAAGGTCTCAGAATCTGCCGACTGGGCTATTTGTGCCCAGTTAAGTGGTCGTTCAATATTATTGACCTGCGTCGCTGGTGGATTTCGGCTGAGATAATCTGCATGACCCATCATCACGCCTTTGCGATATTCAATTGTAAAGTTAAAGTCTTGTAGATAAATCCACCAGCGAGCGACCCGTGGTAGGAGGTCCTTCTTACGCTCGGTGGCCTTCAAGGCATTGCAATCGGTTATGATTTTAAAATTGATACCGATCAAGTAATGGCGAAAATGTTGCAGTGCCTTGACGACCGCCAGCGTTTCTAACTCATACGAGTGGTACTTTGCCTCTGCACCTTGAGTAACTCTACTAAAATAGGCTACCACTCGTTTACCACCGTCCGCGTGAACTTGCATGAGCACAGCACCGTAGCCAGCGCTACTGGCATCGGTATGCAGCTCAGTAGGAAGGTTCGGGTCAAAAATCGCAAGTATAGGCTCACTAGTTAATTGTTTAACGATTTCTTGTCGGACTTGGTCTTGATCAGGCCCCCATTCAAATCTTACATCTTTTTTGGTGAGGCGCGAAATACAAGCGGTTTTTGTCGCATAACCTTCAATATAACGCCGAAAATATCCAGCAAGGCCTACAAATTGGCGTACTTGTCTAACGTTAGTCAGAGTAGGTGAATTCACTGAGGCCTCAATTTTATGTGGACTCGGCCTAACCTGACCATGGCTTATTATGCGACCTAAGTACTCTACTTTTGTGGTAAGGAAGGAGCACTTCCGCAAATTAATAGAAAATCCGGCCTCAGTTAGTGTCCTCATGACATCGCGTAACAAAGTAATGCCTTCATCGACAGTCATGCTTATTATGAGGACATCGTCAATATAAACCAGTACAGTCCCAGCCTCTATGAATTTGCGTAATGTGCTATTTATGATACGCTGATACACAGTGGGAGAATTACACAAACCATACGGCATTTTCAAATACTCGAAATGGGATTCAGGAGTCACGAAGCCGGTTTTGTGTATTGAGCCCTCATCAATAGGGATCTGATGGATCCCTGAGGCCATGTCTAACGACGAAAAGAACTTCGAGCCCCCAAGCCGATCAATATGGTCGTCGATCAAGGGTAAGGGGTACCTATTCCTAACCGTTATGCGGTTGAGTGCACGGAAATCTACGCACATTCTGTCTGAACCGTCCTTTTTCTTGACCAAAATGATCGGGCTTGCGTACTCGGAATCAGACTCTCTAATAATCTTTTTGTCTAGCAAATCTTGACAAATCTCCCGAACTTTAAGTTTTTCTTGGTAAGATAAACGATACGGGTGGTATGCCACAGGTACGTTGCTAGTCAAGTTGATGTGCATTTTTCCAGACTTTACAGTCGTAGTTGCCGTACTGGATATTAAAAATTGAGAAAACTCCTCTATGACAACCATCAACTTGGCCAGCTCTGCACCTTCAAGGGGTGTATTTATTTTATCAAGCTCAGTCACTGTATTGACCTTTAGTACACTATCCGGTGCGTGAGTTAAGTACTGACCGTGTTTTGTCCGAATAAATGTAACGCCATCGCGGTTGAGAACGTCTGTTCCTATGATAATAGGCGTATTCATGTATGACGCGGGTACTATGACAAAATCGACTTCGAGTGCTATATTACTAAACTCGACCGTAAGAGTAATGTACTCGCGGGCAACAAAACCTTTATCACCTATTCCCTTCAAAGAACGGTTTATCTGTTTCCGCGAACCAGAAAAATGATGTATCACAGCAGAGGATATTAAGGACACGTCAAGTGCGCCACTGTCTATAAGGATATCAACCGGTATACCTTGAATTACGGCTGTACTTACATCGTTGTTCTGTTTTGCATTTAAAAGCTCAGTACACAAATTAACTTTTCGCTGACTGTTATTTTGGGTCTCGGATCGAGCCTTAGCGAAACAGTCACTTTCCTTGTGGCCTACTTTCTTACAGAAAGAACAAACAGGTTTTGCGTTTATAACGGTTTTATCGGTAGTGCTACGCTTCTTCGGACATTTATCTTTGTAATGACCAATTTGGTCGTAAATGAAACACTTATTATCGGATTTTCCGGAACTATTAAAATTACGCTTTTTAACTAAACTGGAATTTGATGTCGGCTTATCAAAGTTACGATTATCGGTTTTACGGGTAGGTTTAACGTAGGTGGCTAGAAATGAAACCAGGTTTTCTGTCGTTAAGTCAGCATTAGTAGCCGCGGCACGAACCTGTACATCACTGATACCATGGATAACTATTTGTACCATAAGTTCCTCACTTAACCCCTTTATTACACGTAACCTTAGTAAAGAACGACGCGCATACTCTGCATACGACTGAAACTTCTCAGACGTGGAGTTTATAACCTCATGAAGAATCTGCGCGTAATTCCTTTTTTTGCGGACATAACGATTTAAATTCCTTAATAAAGTTCGACCACGAGCGGTCATTCGTAGCGCACTCGTTCAACCAGGTCTTTGCGTCACCCTTTAAACAATGAGCAACGCGCGAAAAACACTCAAGATCGTCCCAACGATTCGCGAGCCTAGCTCTCTCCACTTCATCACACCACACCTCGAAATTATTTATAGCTGGGTCAAAGTTTGACACGTAATAGTTGCTAGATTTGTTTTTTGTTAACGTACCCAACGCATCAACAAGTAATTGGGTCGCAGACGCACTGCTTTTATCTAAAGGAGGTGTGTTGTCACGAAGGGATGACGGGACATGCGAACTACCGGCTGTGTTTTCCTCAATAGCCGTTAACCGCGACATAATCGTACCTAACGCAACTTTCACTGAGTCATCACTAGGATAAGGACGTGATTTGCTTCGGCGGCATCGCGAGTTAACCGAACTTGACCTTGACCTTTCACACGAGTAATTACTGTCACTACGATACAAACGACCGCGGCGGGAATGCGTGTTATTATTACGCGATCGGGACCTGGTGCGACGTGATTGCGACTGCACGTGAGACTGCGAGCGTGACCTATCGCCACGAGAACGCGAGTTATTTCGACGAGAACGCGAACGCGATCTAACATAACACGTACGGCGCGACCGCACATCATCACGCGATCGTGAGCGGCGCCTGCCGCGACGTTCACTTGACACACGTGGCATTTTTTCTTTTGCTTTAAAAGTAACGGTTGTTTTCTATTTCAAGGCTAATTGTGAGTGGAGATCTATCCCACTTCTGATATAAGCTACTTTAAGTAATTACGTTTAAAAAAAATACAACTGTGACAACTTTAACAATAATTTAATTTTAGAAAAACAATTAAACAATATTTGGCACGAATTTCAATATCAACAACAACTGTTATTATTCAAAGCAAAAATCAACACAACAAAATTGATAAATAGGAACGGACTTACGCAATGTCGAAACCAACCACCTTACCGGGCGACGGACGAGAGGCAAATGGGCTCGCTCACGAGTCGTGAGCGAGCCCATTTGCCTTGAGTCACGACTGAACGGCCCGTTTTATAGGCGGCGGTGGGGGTTCGACACTGCCCAAGTCAAGCTCTGCTAATAATACATTTAAACCTGTACGGTGCAGTCTTCTTTATGTTAGTGAAAACTGCATGAAAATCGGTTCAGTTGTTCTAAAGTTTATCGAGTAAGTACAGAATATGCGCAGGAGGACTACATTTTATAATAAGTTACTAGCAGCCCGCCATTGCTTCGCACGGGTATGATTCTTCTTTTTCGTCTTTCCTTTCTCTCATTTTAGAAGGGGTCGGTTCTCCTTATTCTTCATCGCCAGGTTGTTCTATTCTGGATTGTCAGTGCGTTTAGATTTTCTTTTTTCATTTATCATCATCCTCACGTATTCCCGGTTGCATCCTCAGCGGTAACTCTTCAGAGCCCCGGTTCCGCTACCTAACCTAGGTGATATAACGAGGTTACTGGTTTTAGGGTCCCGTACCCAAAGGGTGCAAATGGGACCCTATTACTGAGACTCCGCTGTGTCTGTCTGTCTGTCTGTCTGTCCGTCTGTCACAGGACTCTATCTCTTGAACCGTAATAGCTAGATACTTGAAAATTTCACAGAATACATTTTACTGTGGCCGCTATAACCACAAATACTAAAAATAATAAAAATTAAAGGGGGTCTTCATACAAGAAACGTGTTTTTTTCAGCGTTTTTAACTAGATCTTTGTAATGGCATTAACAAGATACATGAATTTTCACAGATTATGTATTACTATGGCCGCTATAACAACAAATACTAAAAATTAGATAAAGTTCATAATTGAAGGGGGTCCGTGTTTCGGTAGGCACGCAAAGCAGTTGGTCCCGGCTGTCATCGTGGTATGGTAGTCTTCAAGCTATGTCAGATATCTTAAGACAGCTTGAAAAAATTTACACCAGTGTTGGGAATTTTTGGCGGGAAGTCAAGGGGTTCGGTTGTCGTTTTCTTTAAATTATTTGCAAATTGATTTTAGTGGACTTTATAATATGAAATTGATGTTGTTTGGTGTTATAAATACTCATGCTCATGTGAAATAGTTAAAGTGGACAGTCATAGTATGGCTGTAGTGATATTTGTTTCGCAGACTATGTGGGCGTCTTCGGACGTCATCCGCCACTCAATCGGCTATGAAAACCAGTGGACTCGTATAGATTTGTCGCCAGAAGCTCCCTTGAAGCAGTCAAAGGCCTACACCATCCTTTGATTGTAACTTGTTAGGTAATCCTAACCTAATGGTTAGGTTAGGATTAGGAATAAAGAACAAAATTAAAGATAGGCTCTAAAGGACTTGTATCCAGAGCCGTAAAATTATTTAATAAAAAAAACCTCCAGTGTTGGCTACTTACACACACGAAAACAAGAAAACAAAATAGCAATGATTTACATGTTTTTCTTCGCCAAGCTGCACTTCTATAATTTCCATACTTTTGCGACTGTTATTTAAATGCCGCAAAACTCCGTATTATGGAAATGTGGGGCTTAGTCCACTTTAGTTGCTTTAGTTTACCGCTTTTTGTTCAACGCTTGACACTTACTGGCTTACGGATTGTGGATATACTTCAATAGTGGCTGTCCGTGCGTTTAAACATTGCAGCAAAAAAGGTCTATTTGCAGAAATATACTCTATTGTATTAATTTTAATGGACCCGAAAAAGTATATAGGATTTGTCCGATGTATACTATTCACCGACATCAAATATTTAATATTTTTGTTGAAATAATTACCAATAGTTGGTAGAAATTTGGTCGTACAAACATAAAAGATTATTATTATTACCATCTTTTATTATTAAATTGTATTGAAATGACAAAATATTTGATTGATATAGAGTATTATACAGGTTGTAACAATAAGTATTTCTTACATAAATATTTATGTTTGTATTTGATTTATCACCTCAAGTTTCTTTGTTTATTCACAAAACAGCTTCCCAAACGTGTCCCAAATGCGGTGTATACGTGGGAGTGACATCAATTTGTGAGCGCGCAATTTAAACAATTATCCACTCAGTTGATCGCGAAAATTGTTTTAGAAGTGAACTTTGCAATTTATAGGCGTCTCGGCGCCGGAGAGTTGTTTCTGAGCAAGCCAGCTGAATTCTCAAACTTAACAGTGTACATTTCGAACAAAAAAGTTCTGTTTTTAGGCAATGGTCTCTCCTATCTTCTTCCATTTATCTTTATCTAACGGCAATATTTCTTTTAATAAAGAGAAATATGCACACATATTTATGATGATGTTATACAGTTATACTACATTTTTTTATTTCATATCGCATCCATCGCACATGTCATGTTTCAGTATTTTTTTAAACTAGGGTTATATATTTAGTAGCCAAACTCATCTAGCCCCACACACATTCTATTCGAAAGCAGCTTTACTAGTGCAAGTTCGTAGTACCTTAAATATTTCGGGGTAGTTACTTATTATTTACGATTACGGAACTTACCGCGATTCAATTTATATTGACCCAGATACTTATTTATTATTTATTATTTATAATACCATGAACATTATAGTATAATTTCTAATACAATACAAAAAAAGTAATATAGTTGATGCTATAAAAAAAAAAAAAACTAAGTAAACAAGTATATAGTATGTATATATATATGTATATATATATATATATATATATATATATATATATATATATATATATATCTATACTAATATTATAAAGCGGAAGAGTTTGTTTGTTTGTTTGTTTGTTTAAACGCGCTAATCTCAGGGACTAATGGTCCGATTTGAAAAATTCTTTTTTTGTTGGGTAGTCCATTTATAGAGGAAGGCTTTAGGCTATATAACATTACGTTCCGACAACCACGCGAACGAAGTCGCAGGCACAGCTAGTATATATATATACTTGTTTACTTGGTTATTTTTTTTTTTATTGTTTTGTCTAACGTTTTGAAAAAGAGTTACATCTTTCGTGGTCGGTATATAAATCATAAATTAAAATTAAATAGAATATACTTATATTACCGTTTTTTACAGTAGCATTTTGAACTGCCGCTCATACTTCATCATCAGGTCTTTTTTGTCTCCACTGCAGGAGCACGACCCTCTCTGTACTGCCAGAGCAGTGGCCTACACCCTCCCAGCTGGCCAGATTGGTTGGAGAGGTCTCATTGATGTTTGTAAGCTTTGTTTAGCTTGTGTTTCCTAAGTCGTCTTCTACGACATCCACGGGAAGACTTGGAGTGATCCTATTCTACTCTGCCGCTCATACTAATTTGCTATCAAATGATCTGCACCGCTGCGCTATCAAACTTTCTCTTTATCGAACTTAGCTCGTCTCCGATTGCATGTTGCATCCTTATCTTTGCTGCTTCGAAGCCCTGTTTTCTTCTCTAAATACATCTGTAATAAATCCAAGGATAAGAAAAGCCGGAGTAGAAAAAGCGGGATCATTAGGCCGTGTTCACACGAGCGCGATTTTTTTCGGCGCGACACAGCGTCGCGTAAGCATCGCTCCCTCTTTAGAAACATTGGAATTAAATGCTTATCTATTGTAATATAAAGTTTAAAATATCTCGATATGAAATCTCGCGCGCTCGCTTAGCGGTCGAGTAGTAACAGCGTCGCGATCGCACAGCTCACGAGCAGAGCCCGCGTCGCCTCCACACACCCCGAGATATTTTAAACTTTATATTACAATAGATAAGCATTTAATTCCAATGTTTCACTCTGCGCGTTCGCGACGCGGACTCTTATTGAAAGCTGGCTCTACGCGATTGGCGCTCGTGCGCGCGTGTCGTCTGAACGCGCCCTTATAACCTCCAACCTTTAAAAAACATAGTAACTGTGAGTAAAGTTAAATGGACACGGAGAGAATTGGATAGAAAACCGAGTATTTGTTTTAGAGCAAGCATTAGGATTCCGAACACGCTTACAGCGCCCCGGGAGCGGAACGAAAAAAGCTCGGAAAGTTACGAACTGTGACAGGATGTCCCGCTTTTGTCGGAGATATTTATTTCGCGAACACAGTCCATATTTTAGACGACATTTTAAAGGATCTTTTTGACGCAAAATGTGAAATTCTTAAAGTGTGGAAATAATCCATTTGAGGAGTTTTATAAATATGTATAATTAATAATTTATTTCTAAAAAAGTCAATACATAGGTCACTTTACAAATTTATAAAATAAAATAAAATAAAAATTACAAATAAAAAAGTTTTATAAATCATAATAAAACATCATCTTCAATACCTGTAAATACAATGTTAGTGTCTTTTTGTAATATCGAAGATAACAGTATTTCTGAATGCATAGAAAACTATACGGTACTGATAACAAAAACACAATTTATAAATGTTTTGTCTGTCTGTCTGTTTGTTCCGGCTAATCTCTGAAATGGACAGATTTTAACAGGACTTCCACTAATGTTATAAAGATTATAAGGAAGCAGTAACTAGCCTAAGTTACTAAAACCCAGACCAAAGTCCACTCGATTGGAGTCATATTTATGCCTTACGGGGTAGAAAAATATTACCACTAATAAGGCCACATTTATAAAAAATATTTGCCCACCCTTTACTTCTTTTTAACAAACCATTGGCATTTTTCTATTTAATATCACTATTTAAATAAATAAAAAATAAAATTATAATAATATAACTATTTAAGTCGACGTTGTAATTCCAGTACTTTACTAGTTACCTAATTCCAGTACTGTAACATATACCTAAATAGATACATACATACTGTCATGTCTGTTTTCCCAGGGCTTACCATAGACAGAATGGATATTGACTTACTTAAATCTTGTCAGATTAACTGACTCTAGCACATTTTATTATTACACATTTTACTAATGCTATATTTTGCGAATTGTACATTTTGCGGCAAATACTCGAGAACCTTGAGACAAATGCTTTCCTTTTTAATTATCATTTTTCATTTTTTAAAGGTCCTCCCTTATTTTACATTTTATTAGCATTGTTAAATTCTGAATATATGTCTGATATCGATAGGATTCGATTTCTGTTCGTTTTACTCGTAATTACTAAGTCAATTCTTCCAATAAATAAAACTAGCATGTACACCTGCAACGCCTGACAACAAGTTTTCCAAAGGAAAGGGCCTAGTTACTTGTAGCACAGGTCCCAATGGAACCTATTTCAGGAACTAGTCTTCATAAAGTAGTAGACTTTATTAAGAGACTAGTTCCTGTCAAAGAAACACAAGACAATAATAAATGATAATAAAACAACACGCATCTGCTTCCTTCCTCATTGAAAGTAATTCTAATAAAAACGCTTGCAACAGAGAGAGATAAAGTAGTAGACTTTATGAAGAGACTAGTTCCTGTCATACATGTCATACATAGACTAGAGTTGAAAAATATTAATAATTTACTTAGTAATATTCTTTTAAACTATCGCGTTGCATTATTATTAAATTAATGCATGCGGGAATTAACGCGAAACGTACCTTTTTTTATTTATTTTGCTGACGTTTCGTTCGGGTTTCACCGAACGTGGGTGGGCAAGCTGGGACCACGTTCGGTGAAACCCGAACGAAACGTCAGCAAAATAAATAAAAAAAGGTACGTTTCGCGTTAATTCCCGTATGCATTAATTTAATAGTAATATTCTGTTGTGAAGAGAGAAATAAACGTAATTTTATTTATTATTTATTAAACTTTCCGTTTTTATAATAAATCTCTCTGTTGCAAGCGTTTTTATTAGAATTACTTTCAATGAGGAAGGAAACAGATGCGTGTTGTTTTATCATCATTTATTATTGTCTTGTGTATCTTTGTTGGAAAATAAACTGAATTGTATGCCATTGTTTTGAATTAAATATCTATATTTTGTAGATTTTATACAACTTTTTTTGTCTTGATGGTAAATGGTAAGTGAAAGTAACTATTATATTTTATAACTTTAAACTAGTAATTCTTGTAAATATATCTATCTCTTTATATTTAAGAGCTATGCTCTTGTCGGTGGAGTATGAATTCTCTTTCATTTGTCTCTCTCATCCGCCAGCCTTCGATGTTCGACATGACGTTCACCTTCTCCTTTGAGCTTTCCTCATCCTTGAATTTGAGGAGCAATAAAGTTTCGGCACATCACTAGATTTGGCTGAAAAACATCGCGCAGCGTAAAAAGGAGGCCCAGATAGAAAGAGGCTTATGACCAACAGTGGGTTCATGGAAGGTGATACGAGTAATGATGATGATAAACCGAGATAATGTGAAGAAGTTATTATCAGACGAGTTAAAAATCTCAGAATCTACCCTTGTTTAATTAACACGAAAGATGAACGTTTAGAATCTAAGTATTAATACAATGGAAATTAGATCACGCCAGACCTCGCTTCCAATATAACAGATTGAAATCTCTTAATTAAACCTTGTAATATTAAAACAATCAAGTAATATTTTCGCCGGTGGATTTAGTTTAATTTTTAATGAAGTTAGGAGTTTGTTGTTAAGCCGTATTTAATATCGGATCACGCAATTATTATTTAGTTGCTGTTTGTGTTTAATTGACTGGATTTGCAATTTTCTATAGCTACTGAACAAATCTCTGATGAGTTATTTTGTAATTAAATTAAATTTTATTACCTTTTGGGATATTATGTTTGAAAAACGCGGGTGCGTCGCAGTTTTAGTTAGAATTTTGTATGTGTGTGTAAAAAACCGGTCAAGTGTTCCGTTAGTCAGACTCGTATATGAAGGGTTCCGTGCCGCAGTAAAATATTTTATAACGCTGAAAAAAAAAACACGTTTCTTGTATGGCGACCCCCTCAATTTATTAACTTTATATTATTTTTAGTTTTTTTTTGTTACAGCGGCCATCGTAATACATAATCGGTGAAAATTACCAGTGTCTCGCTATTACGGTTCAAGAGATAGAGCCCTGTGACAGACGGAAAGACAGCGAAGTCTCAGTAATAGTCCTTTTAGTACGGAGCCCTGAAAAATTAATTTATCCTAAAAATAACGTAATAGACCAACCAAGTTTTAACTTAAGTTCTATGAAGTTGTATCCTAGTCCGGGCTATTTAAAGTTGTACAAATTAGGCTCGTCACCGGCAGCGGTGGTATCTTCCAAGTTTAATAGTTTGGCAGGCCGCCAGCTGTATCAAAGTTCATATAAGCCTATATTGGTTATACTATATGTATAAAAGAATATCATTTTTCAGTCCATTTTTAATCCACACACATGCATTTTTCAGGGTTCCGTACCCAAAGGGTGCCAACGGGCCCTATTACTGAGACTCAGATGTCTGTCCATCTGTTACAGGGCTCTATCTCTTGAACCGTAATAACTAGACACTTTAAATTATCATCGATTTTGGCCATTATAAAGATCGAGTTACAAACGCTGAAAAAAAAACACGCTTCTTGTATGACGACCCCTTTAATTTTAACTTTATTTCATTTTAGGGTTCCGTACCCGAAGGGTGCAAATGGGACCCGGTTTCCGGTTCCGATTTCCGGGAATGTCCAAAGTTTCCAGGGACGGCGCATCACTAGTGGCGACAAAATTTAATCTACTCTGCCGTCACCACGCGCTTAGATTGTGGGTCCGATATCCAAGTCCGATTTACATGTATTCTAAATTATTAGAACATAAGGTTTTGGTTGGGTTTCGTTATGGACCACGTTAGTTATATCAATTCTATACCACAACGGCATGCTTCTAAAGGACTAGTGATTCGATTGTTCATTGTTACAATATTTAATAGTTAACAACTATACAGGTTGATGTCGTACCTCTTAGCTATATTGAAATCTTGCAATCAGAATCACTTGAACACAAAACCGTAAGAAAAAAGAAGTATATCCAAAATTCTAATTAATATAACCTACTGACTTTACTATACACGCGGCCGTTGCCCTCCCCGCTCGCCGGCCGCCGTCTGCCATGAGCCCAGTAGCGGCTGATGACATTAAAATGGGAGATTTTCGGTATGCATTTGACTATTTTTCTATATATACCATCGAAATATAATCTCTAGAAATCTAACGCTCCTACATTCACCGCTTCGATTCTGATTCCATTTACGCAAACAAACTAACAGTAACTACAACTAAACACTTAGACAAAGATGCATGCGATTGGTCGCGACAAGGTCACGCACGCGTCATCGCCGCTTCGGTCGAGCAGCCGGCGAGTCCTGTGTTTTTCATGTCTGTATGGCTTCTACACCACTTCACGGCACATGACGGCATTTTTAATGAATCGATTATCGCAAAAACACATAACAACATAACATATGAAAGAGAATGCATTTTTTATATCGCTTAAATAGTACTTTCCTTGAATAAATAGCGACAAGGTTCAAAATCACCCTGTGTGTACATATGTAAGTATACAGTTAAAAATTCGCGGTTTGGCACAGTTCCCAATAAAAAATTTAATAGGCAATGGTAATGCTATAATCTTTTTTGGCCTCTTTATGACTATTGTTTCTTTTTCACCGAGAGAGCGCGAATCGCGAGCGAAGTGTCTGCCTTAGCTTGGTCAAAAATGCTTTCGTATGTCTGCCTGTCTGGCTGTCTGTATGTTCTCCTCTACAGGAGGCTTGCCTCCTCCTCGTCTCTCCCCTCGCATTTTCACCCTTATTAAATGGCGGAGCTATGAGGGTTTTCAAGGAAAACGGTGAAGACTCAGTTTTATATTTTTTTTTTTTTGTATTGTACGTTGTATTATTTCATGTTTTTTTTGTTATTAAATTATTTAATTAATCACCAAGCTGAACTAATTCGTAGCTATACGAAGTACATTAACCATTAGAGCTATAAAACTAGTCAAAGGTCGTCATCCCATCGTAAGGGATGAGGACAAATATGGTCTTTACGGGCAGCTGTGACCTTATGGCCGGTTGTTTTATACCGACCTGATGACCCTTATGTTGATGGTCATAAAGACTGCCATCTGTCCTTAATGCGTTTACTTCTAACAGTTCAATGATTAGGCAAAGAGTACTTACTTTTCTTTATGAGGTAAATTTAATCCGTATTTATTTATTTATTTTTCTCTTTATTGCACACAATTTAACAAATTATACATAAATAATAGACATAAATTTTAGCATACAAAAAGCGGCCTTATCACAGTATGTAATTAAAGGAACTTTATTTTCAGTACGGATATCGTGCCATTGTGTGTTCCATGTACATTCGGGTTTAGAATCAGATGTAACTATTTCTGTCTGAGCAAAGTTGCAGGAAAACGCTGAATGCAGGCCTCTTCCGGTCGTTCTGGAAATCCTTGGGGCGGGGGATGTCCAGTGGACTTCCTGTGGCTGATATGATCATAATGATTTCTTCTTGTGGATGCCATAAGTGGCGAACCATTGACAAAATATTTTATTTATTTATTCTTTACTGTCCATCAAATACAAATTGTACAGAACAATAGGCGAACTTAACGCTAAAAGCGTTGTCTACCAGTCAACCTTTGGGTTATATCATCTTTCGAGGAGAAAATGTCGGAAACACCACCCTTTTAGCGCTTCGGAGCAGCACAGCTAAGGATCCAAATTTTTTTTTTCAAAAACATATTTCAACTTAGGCTGTTACATTATTGAACTAAAGATTCCTAATCTCTTTTCAATTATCGTAAGAAATGACTAATCAATAATGATTTTAGTACGGTACGAGTTAAAGTCCCTGTAATTTTCAAATTGAATAAAAAATACACAAGAGGAAATTATTTTGATACTACTAAGCCATTTAAATCCCTAGAAGATAGAATTATGCTCAATTTAATTACAGTTAGCAACAAAATTGGCAGTCAGAACAAAGGACTATAAAGCAGAAGGGGATTACAATTGCCTACTTTATGTCTGTTGAGTTTTAGTCTAGTCGTTAATAGGGTAGTATCCTGGGTCAAACATAAATTCTTTTGTTCTAATAAGAGTAAAATGTCACAAAACAATGTCACTTGTCATTGATCATATCCATTTCGAACGTGATTTTAGATTTATTAACGCAGAAAAACTGATATTAAGAGCGCTATTTGACTCCAAGTAACTATGACGTCACGGTTTGGTATTTCATGCAAATCCTATAGAAGATGTTTGTGTTGACGAAAAAAGTGTCTTAGATGACGTGATAGAAACTAGCGGATTTGATCACGCGTATGTTGCAACGTCAAATGCTGAAAAAATATGTTAGAGGCTAACTGTTTTTTGCTGCGTTGCTCGCGTGTTTACATAAGCACTATTTTGAACCTCATATTTTTCGGGGATGCCACTTTTTTCTAGATGATGTGATCATTGGTCACGCAAGGACGATGAATAAAGGCCTTATGTCATGTTAAGAAAAAGACAGGTCCATTAGTTCTAAGTCGTTTCGGTGGTAATGGCTTTTACTTTAGATCTAGATCTAGCCAATTTACGAAAAAATAAAAGCTGAGCCTTGCGGGTACACTCCAAGTTAATTGATTGACGCAACAACCAATTTAGTGAAGCCCAACTGATGGAAACTTAATTAAAGCAGGAAAATGTATGTTGAGGTTCCATACAACTACAGTCTGGCTCTGGCCACTGCTCTAAACTTCCATACATTCGGAGAAAAGCTGTCACAGACATAAATATAACGTTCATACATAGGTGTCCGTGTGGGAATAAAGTTGTCACATAGCCATAGATATAAAGTCCGTACACACGCGCCTGGATACGCGCGTTTATGAGCAGCGTATTTTGGTGCATTTCTGAACGGAATTGTTTATGGAATTCATTCGACGCAAAACGGAGCGCCTCCGCGCCGCTACGGCCATTTTTACTCTGGCCAAAAGATCGGTCCGCGCCGACGTCATCGATTTTAATCGCGCGTTCGTGTCTCCCGCGAGTATCCTAGCTCATCCGCATTGGGCTCCCCTGGAATACCCTGCATCGGCTCCAGAAGCCAACCGCAGGCCTAATCTGGGCCCCCGCCAAAAGATCTTAAGAATCGTCCACGTGTCCATGTATGAGTCAATCGTAGGGCTACCGTAGTCTTATGCTATCATCATCATCCAGGTCTTGTTTAGTCGTCACTGCAGGAGTACGACTCTCTGTACTACCAGAGCCAAATATTAGCCAGAGCAGCCATAGAATTTAGCTTACACTCTCCATGCTGGCCAGACGGGTTAGAGAGGTCTCGCTGATGTTTATAAGCTTTGTTCAGCTTGTGTTTCCTAAGTCGCCTTCTACCACATCTACGGGAAGACTTGGAGTGGTTCTATTCTACTCTGCCGGGAACCACTTGGCTATGCTATCTGTGTTGTAAAATTATATGCATGTTAATGGTCACCCAAGTATGCCACAGGCCGTGCCAAGTGTAGGAGAGAAGATCAAAACTATTAAACGACTCACATTAGAGCTATTATTTTGTGGCATTACCTCCACATAGAGATATATGTGAAAAGATGGGGCAAGCATTTGCTCAGCAATAGAACAACTTAGGTGAAACAAGTTAATTAGCCAGCTAACTTTTGAACGGCTGACACGCTGACACGATTTTCAAACAAAACCAAGAACTATGTATGTCGATAGACAAACCTTTCGAATAAAAAAAAAACGCATCAAAATCGGTCTATGCGTGAACGTAGTGCCTAACGCTACGATAACACCTCTCAAACTCAAACTTTTAACACCCCTCTTTTTCGTCGAGGGTTAAAAATAGAGTCCGGTGCAATCTAGACGGCTAGCTAATTTAGCAAAGAATAAAGGCCGAATCCCGCTGGTACCTACCTAGTTAATTGATTGACGCAACAACCAATTTAGTGAAGCCCTACTGCCGGCAACTTAATTAAAGCGGACACAAAAACATGTATAGAAGTGCCATAGAAGTCGTAGCTGGCGAGCTTGGACTCGCTCTAGCATGTGGTTCGGAAGGCACGTTAAGTTGTCCCTAAATCTATTTCAATGTGCATGTCTACACCCGTAGACATAGCCAAAGTTACTTGAAAGCGGTAACTGTAGTTTCGTGACTTCTCACAGTTAAAGTTAATATAATTTAATTGTTACCTTAGTACCTACTTGAAATCTTTCTCTCGTGTTGTTTTAATAGATTATAAATATTTAAGTGATCGATAATGATATCTGATGTTCGGAATAACCAAACCCGGTTTATGCAAAATTGTTAAATTTTAAAAATAATGTTGTTAGGTACTTTTTGTAAGAAAACAAATAAAATAAAAGTAGATAATAAATTTTTAACAAAAAAAAAGACTATTTCTTTAAGAGTTTCTTCCACATCTCCAAAGTTCTTCATCATATCTTCACCAAATTAAAATGGGACCAACTTGGTAGTTAGGGCTTTCAAATAAAAATGAACCATTAAAATCGGTTCCCAATTGGCAAAGATATCGCGTAACACACATAGTTACATTAAAAAAAATCGAATTGATAATCTCCACCTTTTTTGAAGTCGGTTGATAAATAAATAAACAATCGTCATTTTTCAATTCCAAACGAATTGTAGCTATTTTAGTTTGCCTCTTGCCGGCCTTTTCTATGATATACTTTCCCATTTTTCTTAGGTCTTCTTCGACTCCATCTCTCCAGCGCTTTCTCTAGGCCTTTTCTACAAAACGTTTTGTATATTTAGTACATACATTTCATCTGTAGGTGGTTAGTTGTCTGTAAATGAAGCAAACTGAGCGGAAAACGCAATAACATAAATGCTGCATGGTCGGCTGCGCCCTGTAGCGTTTGATCGCTTGCATGCCATTGATAGCTTATTGATCTTTTGGGCTTATTGGACGATGAAATTAATGTTGAAACTGTAAAGTTTAGGGTTGAAAATGGATAGTCCTTTTTTTTCACAGAGTACAATGGTATTTATATGTGGTTCTGTGAGAACAGTAGACCTCGCGAGCTCTTATAACCATGCAATAATGGCTTAGCAAAGCCATTTCAGTGAAATCCGTCCTTATATAACGCTACAGTAAATTCTCCCCTTCTCCCTCCACACTACCCACTTTTGGAATTTCTTTTTCATCGTCATGAAGAATGAAGTCCTTGGTGCACCTCTCAAATTTGATTGAAATCCGTCAATAAATAGCGCTACAGTTCCACCACCAAAGTTCCCCCCTCCCCCCCC
Source organism: Acrobasis repandana (assembly GCA_963576875.1). Taxonomy (NCBI): domain Eukaryota; kingdom Metazoa; phylum Arthropoda; class Insecta; order Lepidoptera; family Pyralidae; genus Acrobasis; species Acrobasis repandana. The sequence goes on from OY756239.1 coordinate 13,435,242, forward strand.
CCCTATTTCTCCCCCAATCAAAAATCGTAATCGACTAAACAATTTAAATAAATTAAGGAACTTGTGCGCCAATTTCGTCAAAATCGGTTGAAAAATGCGACCTGTAGGCGAGAACAACCAGACGGAAAAAGCATTTTTGGGCAATCCACAGAACACATACGAGTACAAGCTTATCTCGAAAACTTGCTTGAAAAATGAATATAACTATGGAAATCCAGAATTTGTACACATCGAAACTAAGTGAACAAAAATGACAATTCTTACGTCACTACTTCTTCACATAGAGTTAAATATTTACAATGTTAAATAAGTTTATCTTTGATTCGACCTCAGGTATTTAACGTTTATGTAAATCAAGCCTACGTCTGCCGTTTACATGTATTGCAATTAAGTTAAATTAATAAAAACTGGTCAATGCATACAAACGCATGAGAATCTCTCAACCAATTTGATATTGCACAGTTCACTGCGCTCGCTGCATGCATTTGATTTTCAGAGCAGCTACAGCAATATCTGTTGAGCTGGTTTTATAGCCGTTTGTGTGCTGTAACAAGGACGAATCACAGAAATACTTGCAATATCTCTTTTCGTACAAAATTTTGTTGAATTCACGTCTTGGTCCTCTTTTTTTATTCGAGCTTTTAGCCGTGTGGTTCACGGCAGAGTAGAATAAGACGTAGATGTCGTAGGAGGCTACTTAGGGAACACAAGCTTAACGAAGCTTATAAACATTAATGAGACCTCTCCAACCCGCACGGGCAGCGTGAAGAGTGTAGGCCAAATCCTATGACTACTCTGGCTAATGGCTCCGGTAGTACAGAGAGGGTCGTGCTCCTGCAGTGGAGACCTAAACAAGACCTAATGATGATGACGACGTCTTGATTCAACAAACTTCAAGACACAGTAAAACTAGCTATACAGCTTAAAAAACAGTTTTTTTAAGCTTAAAATCTACTAGCGTTTGAAAACTACAGCTACTCAGAAAGCAAAGCAGACTCGACCAATTTGTATAATAATCTCAAACTGTATTTTTCAAAATAATCAAGCTTTTCGTCTGTGTTACAAACTACCTGCGATCCGGAAAATTCCGGCTCAAACCAGCTTGAACGGGATCGGTTGCAGTCGGTGAGGTTTAGAGGTGCATTTATGCGGAAATATCATGAATTCTTGAACATTTTCATTGTTACAGAGTCATTTGTAAAACTGGTGTTTTAATAAACTATTAACTATTACTATTGTATTTTTTTTATTTATTTAAATTTATAAAAAGTTCTGGTGAAGGAAAACAGTGTGAGGAAACCTGCACAGTTGTTCACTGCATGTAGGCAGCTTGAGAAATCTGACGCCAGTGTTAGCTATTAACACATTCGATAACCTCAGGACCTCATCTTCGCCCATTCCTTACTGCTGTCAATTAGTAGAGCATGAATGAATCTGACTCAGTTTTATATAAGTTTTCGAGTCATTGTCCACATCTAATATTATAAGTCGACGTGAAGGACTGACAGTGAGTTTGTTTGGTAGTTTGTAGTAATCAAACACAGTCACTGTCTGTACTTCATTTCTATCATCACGTTGGGTTGGACACATGGATAGTAATTTTTTTTCAAATAAGTATGTAGCAATCAAACACGCTCACTTTCTGTCCTCGACTTTGAAACGAAGCAACATATCGACATGTTCTAAGATAAAGCAACGTTGAAAACTAGTTACTATATAACTAGTTTTCACCATTGCTTTATCTTATCTTATCTTAGAAAAAGCAAAAAGTATACACTAAAACATGTCAAACAATAAAAGATCAGCGGACAAAAATCCTTGAAATCGCATCGCTCAAAGACACAAAGAGTGAAATTTCCTTTCAAAGCGGCTATAGCAATATCTAGACAAAAGAGCTTGGATGTATGGACGAAAAATCAAATTAAAAACCCTTCAGAAGCTTTTCAATCTTCTCCCGAGGGGCGGGGGAGGAATCTGTAATTAATCTGCTTTGAAAGGGGCATTTTTCCGATTAGAACCGGTTTACAGCGGTTAGATCTAGCCCGTTGCGGTTTAGATTGTTGTCTTATTTCTGCTAATTGGATGGGTTTGCGGCTACGTTTTGTTTAACTAATTCTAGAGTGGATTGGAGTCCTAGGTTCTATTTCAGGAAGTAGTTGATCTCTATACTTCAAATAGAGAAAATGCACATTTTATTGGAATTGTACTTTTCTCCGGTGAAATATAAATAATATCTTCCTGTAAGAGAAAATATTGTGAGAAAACCTGCACACTGTTCACTACATACTGCATGTAAGCAGCTCGAGAAACCTGACGTACTTACTATATGACTGAATTAGGAGGGTAGATTTTTTTATGAATATGATTGGGTATTTTTCTAATACCTATTGATGAAATTGATGAAACAGAAAAACAAAATCTACTCCTAAATCAGACATTAGTGTAGGCTGCCAATCTAAGGAGTGCAAACCTTTTATAGATTTGACAGAAAAACCAGTACTCCTTAGAATAGAGTAAGTAGAAAAATCTTTATTTAAATTGAAACTGAAACATACACAAGCCACTTTAACAGAAACACATGAAAATACAAAATTAATTTTAATATGATATACATAACTGTATATGTAATAATAATAATAGTATGTTTTATAGTATGTGTTGTGATTGTTATCTTTTAAATTTAGTTTAGTTTAAGTTTTCTTTATATATTCACACCCACATAAAACTCCAATCGACCCAAAGGTTTCACTGTTAGAGAATGCTTTTAGCATTAAGTCCGCCTGTTGTACTTTAAACATGTATATGTGTGTACAATAAAGTATAAATAAATAAATAAACTGTATGTTACATATTAATGACATATTAATGTTACACCGACTGTTAAGTCGGTGTGCGTTGCAGCTAAGTATTCAAAAAGGTCATGAAGCTGCTTAAATCAGTAGTTTTATACTAGTGGTTCTGTGAGAACAGTAGACCTCACGAGCTCTTATAACCATGCACTTACCGACACTTTCCCCATTTCCCTGGCTTAGCATAGCCATATCAGTGAAATCCGTTTATATTTAACGCTACAGCAAACTTCCCCCCTTTTACCCGTCCACTCCCCCTTTTGGTTTTTTTTTGCAACAGAATCTTCATTCTGTGAAGAGCTTAGAGTGCATCTCAAATTTTATTGTAACCCTTCAATAAATAGCTTTACAGCAAAGTTTCCCCCTTCTATCTATTTCTCCGCCAATAAATCGCGATCGACTAATAAATTTAAATAAATCAATGAACTTGTGTGCCAGTTTTCGTCAAAATCGGTTGAAAAATGCGACCTGTAGGCGAGAACAGACAGACGGTCAAAATCATTTTTGGCTAACCTCGAAACTGAGCCGCTATACTACGAGTATATAAAACTGATTTGAGGTGTGATTTTTTGTGAATACAGCGGTTTAAGTTTTCCGTTTGTTCTGTCTACTCTACGTTTGCAATGAATTTGGCTAACTTGATCGGCTATTGGCTGTATGTATGAATGAAAAACCCTTTAAAATGCGCGGCTGGTCACGATGCTATCATTTCCTGCAAGCTGCCCATTACGTGAGAAGCATACATTGGAATCAAGCACATATATTCAGCAACATATTGCACGGATCCAATGGCGGTGCAGAATGAACTAAATACACTTTTGTATTTTGTTCGTAGTTTATTTGTTTTTGACTAAGTTTTTAACAATTGATTTCTCTCTTGTTTCAGGTACAATTTGAATCCTGTTTTTAAAAGGGCCTTTGAAGTGTATCTTTAGTAAAAACGACACCAAATAAAGGTTAGTTACACCTCTGAGTCTCTGATGAGATATATGTCGATGTTCTAATTTTCTTTATACATACATACATACATACTATCACGCCTGTTTCCCACAGGGGTAGGCAGAGACTATGGACCTCCACTTGCTACGATCTTGACAGACCTCTTTCGCTTCATCTACACTCATCAACCTCTTCATACATGCCCTTCGGTTACGTGTACTTCTTACCTCTCCCTTTTTCAGAACGTCTGCAATCTGATCGCAGATTCTAATTTTCTTTATAGGTTGTATTAGCTCATAGATGTAGATGAAAAGTAGAACAAAATGGTTAATTTGTAGGTAGATGGCCACAGAGATAAAGGACGACCTAGAAAGACGTGGGGGGAATGTGTTAAGCGGGACATGATAGACAAGGGGTTAGAACAGATATATTAAATGATAGAAAACGATGGAGAGAGTTGACATACAGAGCCGACCCCAAATAGGGAGAAGGCGAGGCAGATGATGGAGATAAAAAGTAGAATGTGCTACTCGGTGTACGGTAATAACCTCGGGCTACGTTAGTGATTCTACTGTGCAATCCTCCGTTTCGCTGTGGATTTAAAGTAGCGCCTTTGCTTTAGAAATATTATCACAAGTAGCATAATCTATTGTGTGGTGTTAAAATATAGTACAGTAGAGCGGCAAAATAGCAGGAACAGCAGTCTTGCAGAATCATTTAAAATTCAAACACCCATATTTTTTTTACTATTTGCCGAGTGTTAAATAATACTGCTATAAGCTGTTATTTGATATTCGACGAATAACAAAAATGTGTCGAGTAAAAACGAATAATAGTGAGTAATCGCGGCATCTCTACTGTCAGAAGTCGAATACCTACCAAAATTGGCTGATTCGATAAAGTTTTTGGGGTAGAAAACTGTTGTCGTCCGAAGCAATAACTTTACGAAAAACATTATACGAACAAGCGTCCGAGAGGCACAAACCCAATATGAAGCCGCAATTGTACACGAATTTACAAAAACAATGTACATAAGACCAAAATATCTCCAACGTTTCCGAAAATCGTGTAAGTCGGAGTTGGTCTAAGGGATGAAAACCGTTATCGTTTTTGTGTGAAAAATGTCAAGTACACAATAGTCAAATTCATGCTTAAATTCCATATTAGTTAGATCTTGTAAATAATTTGACGTATCAGACGCTACCAGCACACGGCTACGGAAATTAAAGTTAAATTCCCGGATAGAGTTATTATACAAATGTAGAGGTGCTGTTGTGAACACGATCCTCTAATTAATTGGAGCTATATTTAGAACGCACCTCCCTTTGGCTAGGTTTGGGAGAGGATCTGGAATGTCGTATCATATAGATGTTTTTATTTATTTTATATAAATTAGTTCCAGAATAAAAAATGTTCTCTCCCAATCAACCATAGGGAAAAACAGATAAGTATAATGTTGCGGTGCAAATGTGTACCTATCTAAATTATGAAAACGAAAAAGAATCCCTAATGGAGCAGATTATAGCATTTTGAGTCTTGCGGCTTTAAGGTAAATATACAAGCAAATGGCCTTGAAGTGGCGCCCTTATTTGAAATAAATTATTAACTCGTAAATATGGAGATAATTTCCATATTGCTAATCGTCAGGCACTAGATAGCCCTTTATATTATTTTATGAACCACCGTTGAAAGTATTTCAAAAGTGGCCACGGCAAGTTTTAAAGCTAGACGGATCACCAATAATAGTTTCAACGGCAGTTCATAAAATAATTTAAAGGGCCTTCAAAGCCACTTGCTTCTATATTCACCTTAAGCAGACAGGGTAAAGACCCAAAGGCTACTTTTGGCGTTATGGCGAGCGAGAAGATGGAAAAAGGAATAAATGATGATTTTCTATTAACATGAGTCGCATTTTCGTCCATCCATACCATAGATCGGCTTTTACGATCTGCGCGGGAAGAGAAGCAGCTGGTACATTCTAAGCTTTATTTTTCTTTCAGCCCTGCATAGATGAAGTTCTGGTTCTGGTCAACCCTTTGGGCTGCGGAGGTTAAACGGCAGTCGCTCTGTGTAAAAAGTCAAAGTAATGTCAAATCACCAGGGTTCGGTAGTGGTCCCCGGGCTCTGAAGCGTTATTGGTGAGGTTGCAACCGGGAAATTAGTGATGAGCATAGAAGAAGTTTTAGTTTATCTTTCTCTGAAGAAAGTCGAAGCTCGAGAAAATGCCGAAACATAGAATAGAGGGAAATTAAAAGACTCACAGGCTCATCCAACTTAATGTAGTAGAAAGACAAGGTCAGGCACGAGAAGAATTCACTGGAAATGAAAAAGGTCAGGCAGAAGAAGAATTTACTAGAAACGAAAAGGAAAAACAAAAGCTTGAGGCACGAGAAGAATTCACTGGAAATGAAAAAGGTCAGGCAGAAGAAGAATTTACTAGAAACGAAAAGGAACAACAAAAGCTTGCTAATCTTATTATTACGTCGCCAATTGGTGACACAATCGCATGACAATCGCTCAAACAAATCATTTATTCGTGAATTTCACAAACAGCATTATCGAATGTTTGCATTTATGATGTCACGCTAATTGGATATAAATTTGACACAATCCGCTTCACGGACCTTCGCTTAAATGACTCCAATGCGGTCGATGGTTTATTTTGTTTATGACGGATTTTTACGCAGAGAGATGATCGTCTGAATCGATCGTAACCTGGTCGTCCTTTCCGACTATATTACGTGTTTAAATCGTTTAATAAATACGAGTATGCACGAATTGCCTGCCAACTGCCAGACTTTATATCAGTTGTCGTGCTCCCAGCGCGAGGAATAGTAATTATCCATCCATTTTTAGTCGGATATATACGTCTCTCGCGAAATGGGGACGAAAATGTTTGTCTGATTAATCCGACGTTCGCGGTTAAAGGGTTAACTACTTATTAATTGAAAGTCCTAAAAGACACTTGTCCTTAAAGGAGTAGATCGAGCGTAGAGCCGTAAGACGCAAAGGCCGCTTTTAGCGTGATGGTAGGCGAGCTGGTAAAAAAAGGGGATCAAAAAAGGAGGTTGAAGGTGATGGCTTGCTTGCCGCACGCTTCTGCTATTTCGATACTCAAGTTTGTACTATCAGTAAATCTTCTCCTTCATCTTAGCGCATTGCCGGCTGCATTCTCAGCTGTGCTGTTTTGGAGCCCGGGGTGCGTTTTCCCGCTTTTTCTTCTCCAAATATAATATGCACGTCAATGGTCACCCGAGGACGCCAAAGACCTTGCGAAGTGGAGAAGAAACAGTCGGAACAGTTTAAACGATTTGGGTACAGTTTTACGACCGGCCGCCGACCCTCCTTGGGAATGCAGATGTAGCACAAGAGGTTTGTGCTTATTCATTTAGTCGCCTCTTACGACATCCTCAGGAAGAGATGGAGTGGTCCCATTCTAGGCCGGAAACCACACGGCACGCTATTAGTAAATACCGGACTCTAATTATACCGATTCTGTCCACGCAATCTGTTTGGCATGATTGTTTGATCATTCGATATGGAGTTATTCAAATTTACTGCCAACGATCAATTTAGTAATTGCCGTTCCATACAAAGTCAATATTTTATAGAACTGGTGATTTGATTTCCATGTTTGCATATTCATAGTAAAATATACATATACTGTTACGTCTTTTTCCTAAATGGCGGAGACAGAGCATTTTGGGTCTTGCATTTCCAAGCAGATAGAGCCCAGGGCCACCTTCTCGCCGACCATCACGCTAAGAGTGGCTTTCCTTTGTGTCTTGCCGCCCTATGTAGATATTAATCCTACTCCCTTAGGGGTAAAGACGTGATACTGTATATTTATTTATTGCCTGTAAAGGGATTATTTCGAACTATGCACTTAAAATGTGCTGCAACCATTAAAAGCTGAATTAAACCTTAATCGAAGCATGGATACAATTCCGCAAACCGATAGTTCCGAACCCGGTATCTAATAATTGCGGAGTTTGTCCGCGTAATCTGTTTGCGGCTATTGTTTGACGATTTTGATGAATCCACTGACTCTGCTAACGATTTGACGAGTCAGAGTATACGTAAAACGCTTCTGCGATTTTTATAAGGCTTTCAAAAGCGTCGATCTCTTTATATTTGAAGAAAACTATCATTTATAAATTTTAATACGTTATTTACTCTATAAAAAGTTACATCAACAAGGAATTTTTTTTTAAGAATTGTAACAAAATAAAAATAATTTAATTTTCCTAATTTTAATAGTGTACCACAGGTTTATTACCAGATTACCTATATATCTTTATTATTCTTAGCAAATAATCTTCTGATTTGATTTCTGACTTCCTTCCACCAGTTTCTATATTTATTCATAGTGATTTATTTATTTCTTTATATATTTACAGCATTACTTAACAGATATGAATACAAAATATGTACATTACTGATTAGCCATTTACAAATCTTCACTAATATGTATGTAACATCTAGAGCTAGTGTTCACTTATGACTCATTACAGATTACTTGATGTTCTACAACCTTTCATGAAGTTCCGATCATTGTCCGAGTTCTCTGTGTTGTAACTTCCTAAAGGCACCTGACGTAGCTCCGTGCCTGTCATCTAGCGACAACAGTCATTATGACACACTAGTGAGCTAGTGTGCAGATTTCCTCACCATGTTTTCCCTCACCGGAATCCAGTGGTGGTAGTTAAAAATTACCGTACATGAGTACTAACTTAGGTACAAATCACGCTTAGTGAGGATCAAACTTGTGCTAGAGCCAGTACTTTAACCGCTTGGCTTTTATATAATCGCGAATAAAGCTGGCTTATTTTCATCGTTCCCGTAACAGAAATGATTATCTTTAAACGGTGAAATCAGGTCGCGTCCCGCGGGAAATCAGCGGGCGATGTGAGCGGGGTGTGTAGTTTTATGTCGAGCAGGATTTCGTGACATTGACTTGGAAATCTGGACAATTCGCTTTTTAGGGTTCCGTACCCAAAGGGTGCAAACTGTACCCTATTACTGAGACTCCGCTGTCTGTCCGTCTGTCACAGGGCTCTATCTCTTGAACCGTCATAGCTAGACACTTGAAATTTTCACAGATTATGTATTAATATAGCTGCTATAACAACAAATACTAAAAATAAGATAAAGTTAAAACTTAAAGGGGGTCGTCATCGCACTGCTATTAACCTTCCTGGAGAAATGCTCTATATGTGAGTGAAATCCGTGTCACAATCGGCCTAATACGAGTAGTTTCAGAGTTTATCGAGTACAGACAGGCAATTATTCGCGCCGAAAACTTCATTTTCTACTACTCGTAAGTATCGATAGTGATCCTCCTTAAAAGCATATTCCAAGTTGCATCCTTAGGTATGTCTTGGGTGTATATGTATATTTTTTTAGGGTTTCGTACAAAAAATGAAAAAACGGAACCCTTATAGGATCACTCGTGCGTCTGTTTGTCGGTCCGTCTGTCACAGCCAATTTGCTCCGAATCTACTGGACCGAATCAGGTGAAATTTGGTAGAATTCTACCAAATTTCACCCAAACACATATGTGCAAAGTAAATACATATTTTTTTTGAATAAGGGTCATTTTCGGGGGACAAATTAGGAAATTAAAAAAAAAAGTTTTGCAAACCTTACTGTGTCATATATCAAAGGAAAGGGCTCGTTATGAGGATCTCAAATATATTTTTGTTATTATTGTAAAATGAATAGAAAAATGAATGAAAAAGAAGACGAAAATTGACCATTCCCCCCGATCTCCGAAACTACTGAACCTAAAATTTAAAAAAAAATACAAAATATAGTTCATTGCTTGTAGATTACAGGAAAACCTATAAGAATTCAATCAATTGTACGGAACACTCCATGCGAGTTTAACGTGCACTTGGCCGGTTTATTTAGTCATTTATGTGGCATTGCTGGGCAAATGCCTCCCCTCTTCCCTTCCACAATTCCCTATTCTTGGTCTTCACTTTCCATTCTTTATCAAATGCACTATATATGTATTAATCATAAATCTATCGTTGTAATAAAGAGTATCGTTGAGTTTAGTTTCCTATAACACAAGTTAAAAAAACTTGCTTAGTGGCTAGCTCAATCAGTGCGATTTGTCCCTATATATTTATTTATGTTGCCTCAGAGCCTGACATCTGATTTCTGTCTTTTTCTTCTCCGAAGAAGTATGCATATCCGTTCCAAGGATGCCGAATACCATGCGAATTAGAGACGGAAAAGCCGAAATCATTAAAACGATTTGACTATAGTATTACGACCTACCCTACCTGACGTAATATTTATAGATAAGATGGGACCTATATAATTTTATATGTCGAACATGAGCAATAATATCAAACATCAGCAAAATCAAGAGGTTGTCATCACGAGTTTACATCATTTTGAGATTATATTTATAGTTAGTTAATTTACGACGATTCCAAGCAGGGTATTACAAAACGTAAATTATCATTCAGAACGTATTTTCACCACATATATTCTTGATATGGCAATAAAATATCGGTACACGTCGCAATAAAATCGCTATAAAGGATTTTGCAGATGCTTTCCCTAGTTGTATGGAACCTCGGATGTTAACGACCAGACAAGGGCTTATAAACGTTTTGACGTCTGGACACATCTGTTGGCCATTACACCTTTCTTCGTTTAATGTCTGTTTATATGTGTACATTTGATGCGTAAGTGTTGTTAAAAAGATCTAGAGATGTTAAATAAAGTGTCATCTACCTGTCTAGTTATTCTTAACAACACACTATAAATAATCATACAGACGAAATCGGCATAGAGAACTAACCCAGGAATGCCTGCCCACCCGATACATTTTCAGAATGAAGATGGCACCCAATAATGATTAAGCAAACTGTGTGTGTGAAGGCGACAATTCATTCATCCCAGCCCTTCTTTTTAGAATAAAGATGGCACCCAATAATGATTAAGCTAGCTGTGTGTGTGAAGGCGACCATTCATTCATTTATTAATTCATCTCACCCTACATCTTTAGGATGAAGATGGCACCCAATAATGACTAAGCAAACTGTGTTTGCGGGTGACTGACCGAATTCATTCACCTCTGCTCTTCATCCGCCTACTGCTCAGCATAGGCCTCTTTTTGTTGACGCTATCTCATTTCTAGACATTAAACTTGAGAGATAAAACAATTGCTTTTTCATGCTTCTAAAACTAGTCTTCGGAGTAGCTCAAGACAGTGCTTTTTCCTCTTTATTGGAAGTAGTTAAAGAATTACGCCACCAATTTTCAAAAGAAATCTCGTGATAAAGCGATGATGTAACCTTTGCGGCCATCAATTTAGAAGCTATCGTTCTGGCGAGTCACGCTAACTGTGTGGGTGAAGGCGACCAATGAAAGAAGGAGATATGATTAAACATGAGAGGTAAAAAAAATTACTTCTCTCTCTCTTTTCAGCTATTTCGACAGTAATAAAGGTGTGGGCCTTCAGACAATGCTATCGTTCTCGATCTTGGGCAGCTATTATCCACTTTGATCCTGCTGTCTCTTTTATGTCGTCATTCCAACGCAGCCGTGGTTTTATTTGTTAACCTTACAATTTATAAAGATGAATATCATTATGATAAAGTATACTTGAAGTGTCGTATTGCGCCTTTTCCCTCATCTAACGCCAAGACAATGACTGACCGATTCTGAGTAACTTACTGTTGTGGGACGATACTTTGATGTCATTACTATCTTGACTAATGATTTTACGTTCTTATTTATAAAGGACGCACACGACTTAATAGAATTAGTGATAGGTAAGACCTTTTGCACAGTTATACTGACCTTATATTACACATGGTGCCGCTGCGGACACGTGCGGCGGCGTCGGTGTTAACGATCTAAGTATGCGTGCAATGATACTGGATAGACAACATTTAAATAATTAGTAGAAATTTTGTGTTTGAAATTTTTATCGCACTGTACCGGGAGATACCGGCATAGACTGATGATAAGATTTATGAATGAAAGTCACTGATAAATTGGAACTGAACTGTATTTCCCAAAACTTATTTGAGGTATGGAACTTGATGTAGGTATGACGTGAGTACGCGCGACACTCTTGCTGGCCGGCTAATTGCGAACTGATTTCGTTGAATTACGTAAAAATGCGCATCGAACACATTTGTGCCGATGCAGCATTCTATTGTACGGCTTGCTCGTACACGCACATTTATTTTTGATATTATAAAATCATTTGATGTATTAAATGTACAAACACGCGAATTTTACTGTTTTCTTATATGTGTGATATATGATGATACGAGGCTTATTAAACTACACCGTCAGCCGTCCTCGCGATCGAAGGCATGCTGTCTTGGCAAGGGCGTCACTCGACCCAGTGACACGCCTGTCCTTGGCCCGATAGCTCAGAAACTTTCAACAAACCTGAAGTATATGAAGTCTAGTTTCATTGGCATTCGAAATGCAGTCTGCTTATCTAGAGCCTTATATTTAAATATTTTTGGAGAGTCAACAGAATTTTTAACTACATCGTAACAACGATGTCGTTAAAAATTCTCTTGAAAACAATAAAATAAGATTAAATATTTCAGATTTGTTGAAAGTTTCTGAGTTATCAAGCCAAGGACAGCGTGTCACTGGGTCGAATTACGCCCTTGTCAAGACAGTATGGCTTCGATCGCGGGTAGGGCTGGCGTTTGTAGTTTAATTATTTATAAACGAACCGACGAGCGAACGGGGAACCACCATATTTGTAAAAAGCTCTCATATTCGTGTATAATTTATGACGAGACTCGCAATCATGGGAGCTGTAAACTCCAAAGTTCATATTTCTCACTTCGCCAAAAGCTCATTATAAACTACCTCCGTCGCAAAAGCTAAGCTCACACATTGTTTTTGACACAAAGTAACGTAAGTTGCAGATGCAAATATTCAAGTGGATAAATGTCTGGTAACATTTTTGTCTCTTCTTGTAATGTAAGAGCTTGCTCTTGTCGGTGGAGTTAAGTGGAGATGCCTCCATTCCTCTCTTCTCTCTGCCATCTTTTAATGTCCTGGTGGGACCTTACTCCTAGCTTTTCTTTAATTTGTTGGAAAACTTCATCCTCGGTCTTCCTTTTCCTCGTGTCCCTTATATTATTCCTTCTACTATTATTCGTCGATGTCCAATCGTCTACCCTAAACCCAGATAATGTTTATATCGCACCACGGACTAGTGCCATTTCAATCGTTGCTTTTACATAGAGCGAGATAGTGATAGATGATAGCGCTCGATAATCGCTGTTCCCATTGCCATGCTAAGGGGCTGGTAAAGAAAGGCGCTGTCCATTCTGTACCCTAGGCATTTTGCAGCGACGCATTGTGACCAGCACTCAGCAGATGAGACATCTCCAACGCCTCACAGCTTCACAGAACGCTTCGGGCTCTGAATTTCTAAGATTTACAATGTTGAGGAGAATTTACTATGTTCAGGAAAAGTACTGTTTCCGTGGGCTCAATCGAAACGCTTGACACTTGAATGAATTTCAGGTATTAAGGCCGTATCTGAATTTTCCGGGGTCCAGTGCTGCCCCCATTTAAAATAAATCATTTTAAAGAAAACGGAGACATTATTTAAAATTTTGCTACTATCCAATCCTAGATAACCTTTCAAAGTATTTTATGAACTACTGTTTACAGTTTATAATGAGAACGTTTAGCTTTACTACGCACATTAGCCAAAAGTGGCCGTTTTTCGCAAATGTGCGTAGTAAAGCTTAACGTTCTCACTTTAAACTGTAAACAGTAGTTCATAAAATACTTTGAAGGGTTATCTAGGATTTGCTAGTGGCAAAATTTTAAATAATGTCTCCGTTTTCTTTGAAATGATTTATTTTAAATGGGGGCAGGACTGGACCCCGGTAAATTCAGGTACGGACTTAACAAGATATGTTTATTCAAAGTTCTGTATATAATGATGACGTCCAAATAAACGTAATGGCAAAGTTCAGAGTTACCGTTACCATATATTATATTACTTAGGTAATTAATATAAAACTTCGTTAATGCACCAACTAGTAAAAACAATTCAAAATGTAAGTAGGCACAACGGCAGACTATCGCGACTATCGCGGTCTGCTGGACTCCTGTAAGAAATTCATCATCATCTCAGGCGCTACAGCCACGGGTGGGCCTGGGCCTAATCTTGTATTTTTTCCAAATAGTTCTATTCTGGCCTTAGGCCTCAGAATAATACAAACTATCACGCCCGTTTCCCACAGGGGTAGGCCGAGACTATGGACCTCCACTTGCCTCCATCCTCTGATGTTAATATTCTTTAAGTTCTGCTGAACTCCATTTAACCATCAGATCTTGGATCTGCCTTGATTTCTGCGACCCACTGTCTGACTCTCCAGAGAGTCGCTTAAGTACTCTGGTTTCGTCCATTCTTACTACGTGTCCTGCCCATTTAATTAGTTTGATAACGTTGGACTCGTTATACAACTCGTTTACAACCTTTGGGTTTTATGAAGCTAGGCTTTATCTATCCCGTTAGGGATAAAGACGTGATTTATAGATGTAAATGTCAGGTATCCAGGCAGACAGGTAAGTCTCCAATATAGCTGACGGTGCCGACGCCGATGACGTCACACTGCAGACAGTATGCGACGACCGTTTGCTTATTTATATATACTTCAGTTAGACTTACATATACACTATCACGTCTTTATCCCTAATAGGCCAGACAGAGCAATTTGGGATTTGTGGCTCTAAGCAGACAGAGCCCAGGACGTTGAAGACCCAAAGGCCACTTTTAGCGTGATGGTGGGCGAGAAGAACTTACAATTACATACATATTACATTAAAAATCAAATTCTTTTTTTTAAAATTAAGTATGTAATTTTATACATATTTTAATCACGCCAGCCACACATATTTTCTGCTTGGTCTTATGGTTGACCGGTAGAGAATGCCATATGGTATTAGGTCCACCACTTGTACAATAGTTTTGTGCAATAAAGTTATTAAATAAATAAAATAAAAAAATAGAATATGCTTCGTGGCCGTGCAAACATGTCTTCGATTAAAAGTTACTCAGATAAGTCCACCGCTGGGCTAAAGGCTGAAGACGGTTTCGCTGCACTCTCTGCACTGCACGACTCACGTTGGTTTTAATATAATTAAAATACATTACTTTAGTTAGTATACTTTTTCCCAGTAAACCTATAATCTGCAACAACCCCGAGCATCTGCGGGAAACTAATCCAGTTGTATCCCGTTTTAATTTTCTGGTGTTAGTGCTCTATTCATAAACGTCAGGCCATATCCAGGATTACTGCTACGGGTTGCAGTACTATAGTGCTATAGTATACTTTACTTAAAATAAAATTTAAGAAGGATAATTTTTTTTTTCGCTACATTTTTAATGTTGATTACATCTATCAAAGTTCCTATAGATGTAATTCCTTCTCCTCCCATTTGGAGAAAGGAAAACTTAGAATGTACCAGCTACTTATCTTTCCGCGCAGACCGTATAAGGCGAGAAAATGGGCGAGAATCTGTGTCATGTTAATACGCTATGCGGCTAGCAATATTTACTATGTAGATTCCATTTCTGGCTTCTTTTTCTTCGTCTAAGCGCGTTCCCGGTTGCATCCTCAGCTTTGCTGCTTCGGAGCCCAGGGTGCGCTTTCTCGCTTTTTCTTCTCCAAATATAACATGCATGTCAATAGTTACCCAAGTATGGCAAAAACTTTGCAAAATGGAGAACAAATAACTGGAACAGTTTAAATGATTTGGCTATAAATTTACGACCGGCCGCCGCAAGACGTTAACCCTCCTTGGGAATGCAATTGTAGCATGAGATGTTTGTGCTTAGTCCTTTAGTCGCCTCTTACGACATCCATAGAAGAACATGGAGTGGTCCTATTCTAACCCGGAACCACATGGGTAAGATTCCATTTCTGGCATCGCGCTAAAAGTGGTCTTTGGGGTTTGCTGCCCTGGGCTCTGTCTGCTTGGAGCCGCAAGGCCCAAAGTGCTCTGTCTGCCCCTAAGGGATAAAGTGTGATAGTGTAAAATATAGTATAGATTCCAATTTCCATCTTCCTTTGCCTTTGGATCTTGGGGCTCTATCTGCTTAGAGCCGCAAGACCTTAAATAGACCATTAAGGGTCTTGCAGCTCTAAGAAGACTGCCCCATTATATTGAAATCTTGGAATCGGAACCACAAACAGAACACAACATAGCAAGAAAAAGAATTCTTTTATTTTACTATTTTTCATTAGGAAAATCCCCATATTTGCAATACTTACGTATTACTACGGCTTACGCATTATTATTTGTGTTAATGACCTCGCTGTTGCTCTAATCCTCCGTATGACCGCCCCCGCACCCTTCCCGCCGCGGCGACGCACGGGGCGAGCGGTTGGTATCACTGCGATTGGGAATTTTCCGTACAACTTTGTGGGCTTATCTTTGGTTTTTATTATGAAACAAGGTAATTGTAAGAGAACATGTATATTTTATTTTGCGCATAGAGTACTTTCCTTGAATATAGCTCAGAGGGTTAAAATCATCCTGTATAGTATAACAGACCCGCGCAAAGCCGGGACGAATCGCTAATGATAGATAAAACTGCACTCTGCGCTCTATTGTTTTATCTCCTGTAACAACATCCAGTATTAGCACAATGGCGGCACGAACATTCATCTTATTCACGTTTCGTTCTATTATAAAGGCGTGACGTGTAATAACTGTATTCAACAAAGATATGTCTACGAATGAGGGATTGTTTCATTATTTGGTTCGCCTGGATTCTATCATATTCCATGCTGGGTCCACGCAGCGTTGCCTGCGTGTTCAAATTTATGACAACACCACGGGAATCTTAAAAAATATTTTGTAAGGCAAGTGTGAAAGAAAGAGCGGGACAGGGTCGGCCTCGGCGAACATTCTGCGATCAGATTGCAGACGTTCTAAAAAAAGGATAGGTAAGAAGTATCGCTGCATCAGTCAGACCACGGTTGATACAATCCGATTGAAACATCAGCAACTATTTTGAAAATATCGTTTTAAATATAAACAAAGATGGCAAAGAAGAAAGGCAAACATAACATTAATTGTTGCTTCCCTAATGCCTTTAAATGATCGCGATCCTGTTTAGTTGTCCGCCATTACGCGCAGCGCCACCTGCCGCCGTTTGCAGGAACTAATTTATGACCAATAATTCATAATGCTACTGAAACATCTGAATTATATTCTAAGTTTGCTTAGCTTGTACAGGGTAATTATTTTTCAATGCGTGAAATCCTACAGAAAAGTTATTCTACGATAGTGACTAGAAAGATTTTGCAAACACAAACATCTTAAATAATATTTGAATCTAAAATTGCGTATGGGAAAAAAATCGTAAATAAATGTCATGTGTATAATTAAAAAAGATGTACTTTACTTTCTTCCATCATGGTAAATCTTTCATTGTAAATTATTTTCATTCCAAAATAAATTGTAATCCTTCCGTCAAAGTAAAGTAAATAAGGTACTTGTGGCAATTCTCGTAACAGCGAAAACGCGAAATGAACACAATAATCCACCGAGTGTGTTCATATGACGTCATTACTGAGTGTCAACAGCGAAAAAGACGTTGATTACTTTACTGTGCTCGGTACGTCTAATAATTCTATTTTAAACTTTATTGTGATATCTATAAAGGTGATGTTGTTTTTACACGTACGCAGTATGGCCAGCATAGCCGTGTTTACACTTAAGATTGCTAGGTAACCCGATATAACCTCATTTTACGGCGTTTGAACTGTATATTACTCGACTGGGAAAAGACGGTTAAATTTTTGTGTTTGCAGAGGCATATTTTATGGGGTTAGTTATTTGATTGCACTGCCTCCCAATAACAGAACACTGTACAAGTAACAAAGATAAGTTTTAGATAAATTAAAGCTAATTTTTACATAACATTTTTTTTTATGATGTCTTTCATTTTGCCATTACTCTGGGGTTGATATGTATTAGTACGGAGTGAAATTCTAAAGACTTGAATTTTGAACCTTGATACATTGAATTTAATATAAATTCTACCTGTAATATAATTTCAAGAGCGAGCGAAGCGAGCCATCTTTGATAATCCGGCGCTTGAATGTTAGATGATAAATTGATAACTCAAATATCTTTGATTGGGCTTCATTTTGTAACCATGTAGATTAGATCAATACATTTTTTTTCCAGTCCAAACATGAGCCTGATCAATGAATTGGTTGCCTCACTATGGGGTTCGCGTGTTCACAGTTTGGAGCATACTAGTTAATATAAGTATATAGTATAACGTGTATCAAAATATACTGAAAGTATTTTAAGGGTTCAGTTCACGATACTGCTCAACATTCCCCAAGGAACGTAAGTATATCACGTGTATCATAACGATTATTTACCGGATGACCCTTATCAAGAAAGTCTTCATCAGTATGATACTATTTTATACTACTGATAGAAGCAGGCTAATGCGAAACTCCAAAAGGGTGTCTGTCAGGGTCCATACAGTGCCTTACGGTCTTTCGCTGCAGCCCAATCTCTGTCAGTCGTACCGGTCTACCGGTCCATTGGGTAACAGGGGGAGGGTCGAGAGAGTGGATCTGCACCCGCGAAACCGCTTATTCAGTTCAAATAATTTCTCGCGCAGATGAACATTTAATCATATAATAGTTGTCACCGTTATCGAAAGCGAAAAAGAACTATATTATGGGAGACCAAATTTTTATTTCGTTATTTCTCTATCATGGACTGAATTCGGTTTTGAAATAGTTGGAAGTATATTTTGACCCTGTTTAAGATTCGACGTGAATCCCATTAAACCGTCTTACGCCCTAATCATCGTTAATATCTACCTTAATGTTCCATAAAACAGTATTAAGCCCAGTATCTCACGAAATAGGTACAATTATTATTTCAGAGACGAAGCTCGTAAACCAACTCACCTTCACCTATTTAGTGCCATATGTTCGGGCGTCGACACCGTTTCAGTGAACCAGTTTCTTTTTGTAGGAATTCGTTTTGAGGAGTTTGTTTCGGAAGAAGATTCCATCAGTTTTGGAACCGATGGCAATCCAAGTTTCATGGAGCCGGGTCTTGTCTGGGATGCCACTTGTGTCGATACTACGCAGCTACGCACTTGCTTGAACATACTCGTACATAAAAAAACCATTCTAATTGATAGATATAAAAAATAAAGAGGGTTCAGAGGCTCAGAGGGTTAAAATCATCCTGTATAGTATAACAGACCCGCGCAAAGCCGGGACGAATCGCTAATGATAGATAAAACTGCACTCTGCGCTCTATTGTTTTATCTCCTGTAACAACATCCAGTATTAGCACAATGGCGGCACGAACATTCATCTTATTCACGTTTCGTTCTATTATAAAGGCGTGACGTGTAATAACTGTATTCAACAAAGATATGTCTACGAATGAGGGATTGTTTCATTATTTGGTTCGCCTGGATTCTATCATATTCCATGCTGGGTCCACGCAGCGTTGCCTGCGTGTTCAAATTTATGACAACACCACGGGAATCTTAAAAAATATTTTGTAAGGCAAGTGTGAAAGAAAGAGCGGGACAGGGTCGGCCTCGGCGAACATTCTGCGATCAGATTGCAGACGTTCTAAAAAAAGGATAGGTAAGAAGTATCGCTGCATCAGTCAGACCACGGTTGATACAATCCGATTGAAACATCAGCAACTATTTTGAAAATATCGTTTTAAATATAAACAAAGATGGCAAAGAAGAAAGGCAAACATAACATTAATTGTTGCTTCCCTAATGCCTTTAAATGATCGCGATCCTGTTTAGTTGTCCGCCATTACGCGCAGCGCCACCTGCCGCCGTTTGCAGGAACTAATTTATGACCAATAATTCATAATGCTACTGAAACATCTGAATTATATTCTAAGTTTGCTTAGCTTGTACAGGGTAATTATTTTTCAATGCGTGAAATCCTACAGAAAAGTTATTCTACGATAGTGACTAGAAAGATTTTGCAAACACAAACATCTTAAATAATATTTGAATCTAAAATTGCGTATGGGAAAAAAATCGTAAATAAATGTCATGTGTATAATTAAAAAAGATGTACTTTACTTTCTTCCATCATGGTAAATCTTTCATTGTAAATTATTTTCATTCCAAAATAAATTCTAATCCTTCCGTCAAAGTAAAGTAAATAAGGTACTTGTGGCAATTCTCGTAACAGCGAAAACGCGAAATGAACACAATAATCCACCGAGTGTGTTCATATGACGTCATTACTGAGTGTCAACAGCGAAAAAGACGTTGATTACTTTACTGTGCTCGGTACGTCTAATAATTCTATTTTAAACTTTATTGTGATATCTATAAAGGTGATGTTGTTTTTACACGTACGCAGTATGGCCAGCATAGCCGTGTTTACACTTAAGATTGCTAGGTAACCCGATATAACCTCATTTTACGGCGTTTGAACTGTATATTACTCGACTGGGAAAAGACGGTTAAATTTTTGTGTTTGCAGAGGCATATTTTATGGGGTTAGTTATTTGATTGCACTGCCTCCCAATAACAGAACACTGTACAAGTAACAAAGATAAGTTTTAGATAAATTAAAGCTAATTTTTACATAACATTTTTTTTTATGATGTCTTTCATTTTGCCATTACTCTGGGGTTGATATGTATTAGTACGGAGTGAAATTCTAAAGACTTGAATTTTGAACCTTGATACATTGAATTTAATATAAATTCTACCTGTAATATAATTTCAAGAGCGAGCGAAGCGAGCCATCTTTGATAATCCGGCGCTTGAATGTTAGATGATAAATTGATAACTCAAATATCTTTGATTGGGCTTCATTTTGTAACCATGTAGATTAGATCAATACATTTTTTTTCCAGTCCAAACATGAGCCTGATCAATGAATTGGTTGCCTCACTATGGGGTTCGCGTGTTCACAGTTTGGAGCATACTAGTTAATATAAGTATATAGTATAACGTGTATCAAAATATACTGAAAGTATTTTAAGGGTTCAGTTCACGATACTGCTCAACATTCCCCAAGGAACGTAAGTATATCACGTGTATCATAACGATTATTTACCGGATGACCCTTATCAAGAAAGTCTTCATCAGTATGATACTATTTTATACTACTGATAGAAGCAGGCTAATGCGAAACTCCAAAAGGGTGTCTGTCAGGGTCCATACAGTGCCTTACGGTCTTTCGCTGCAGCCCAATCTCTGTCAGTCGTACCGGTCTACCGGTCCATTGGGTAACAGGGGGAGGGTCGAGAGAGTGGATCTGCACCCGCGAAACCGCTTATTCAGTTCAAATAATTTCTCGCGCAGATGAACATTTAATCATATAATAGTTGTCACCGTTATCGAAAGCGAAAAAGAACTATATTATGGGAGACCAAATTTTTATTTCGTTATTTCTCTATCATGGACTGAATTCGGTTTTGAAATAGTTGGAAGTATATTTTGACCCTGTTTAAGATTCGACGTGAATCCCATTAAACCGTCTTACGCCCTAATCATCGTTAATATCTACCTTAATGTTCCATAAAACAGTATTAAGCCCAGTATCTCACGAAATAGGTACAATTATTATTTCAGAGACGAAGCTCGTAAACCAACTCACCTTCACCTATTTAGTGCCATATGTTCGGGCGTCGACACCGTTTCAGTGAACCAGTTTCTTTTTGTAGGAATTCGTTTTGAGGAGTTTGTTTCGGAAGAAGATTCCATCAGTTTTGGAACCGATGGCAATCCAAGTTTCATGGAGCCGGGTCTTGTCTGGGATGCCACTTGTGTCGATACTACGCAGCTACGCACTTGCTTGAACATACTCGTACATAAAAAAACCATTCTAATTGATAGATATAAAAAATAAATAAATAATTTTTCTTTCTTTCTTTCAATTGAGAAGCTCTTCCTTTTTTGAAGTCGCTTTCTCAAGTCAAAGGGTTGATAGAATTTTGTAAAAAAATAATCACGAATAATTTTGTCGTACTTGT
The DNA here is from genome assembly GCA_963576875.1 of Acrobasis repandana. Classification (NCBI taxonomy): domain Eukaryota; kingdom Metazoa; phylum Arthropoda; class Insecta; order Lepidoptera; family Pyralidae; genus Acrobasis; species Acrobasis repandana. Next base: position 13,457,069 of record OY756239.1, read on the forward strand.
GTCAGAGAAAAACTATATTTTCTGCCCCTTGCAGTCACTGAAGCAAATATTGAAGACGACAATAGGAAAGGAATTACAGAAACTCAACCCACCCACACAAAGCCGACGAGAATCAAGGAGAAACGAGGCGTAATGAAGTACGAAATAGTCGTTTGATACATTCGGTTTGAAGCTTTTGACATCAGTTCTTTTGTGAAGATCATGTATCGGCTTTCAATAATCGCTGTACCTGTAATGCTAGGCTCCTTTGATGGTCACTGTACAACTTTCCGCGACTTGTATATTCTTGAATGCAGTTAATACACACTATCCAATTTGAAAGAATCCTAACTAGGAAATCGGGAGATTTAATGACTGATTGGATCCAATTGGAATAAATGGGCAAGTGCGAGTCGGACTCGTACATGAAGGGTTCCGTACCTCCGTGCAATGTTTTAAAGTGCTGAAGAAACACGTTTCTTGTATGACGACCCCCTTTAATTTTTAACTTTATCTTATTTTTAGTATTTGTTGTTATAGTGGTCATAGTTATACATAATCGGTGAAAATTTCAAGTGTCTAGCTATTACGGTTCAAGAGATAGAGCCCTGTGACAGACGGACAGACAGCGGAGTCTCAGTAATAGGGTCCCGTTTGCACCCTTTGGATACGGAACCTTAATAAAAAGGACGTTCCGACCGTAACTATAGTGTGATCACTGTCTAACAGTTTAAGAACCTGTTACTACTTAGAATTCCTTCAAATTGGATAGAATAACCGCTTAACACATTTCCGGTGACGTATACGTGACTTCTATTACTCGACATGAAAACAATACATACTTCATTTAAAATATTGCTCTGACTTTCTCAAAAACTAGGTATAAGAACTCTAACATCGCCTTTTTGCATTATAATAAATACATCCGACCTGGTGCCAGCTCACCTGATGACCTCACCGCTCGTGGCTCGCATCTGAATGAGGCTCGAGTTATTCGCTTCCAGTGAGCGGAATGACCTTTGTTCTACGGTAATGGATAAATGGAGTAATCGAAGTGCATTCGGCACGCCTGAGTTTTGGGCACGCCTTTCTATGGTAGTTGTATGTTTTGATTTCTGTCCAGCGTTCTGCGACCAAATTGCAGATTTTATCAAGAAAGGTGAAGCAAGGAGAGCATGCATTAAATGCATACCAAAAATCTCCCATTTGAATGTAACCGCTACTGGGTTCGTCGTGGGCAGCGGCGCTCGAGCAGGGGCAGGCAACGGCCGCGCGGATAGTAAAGTCAGTAGGTTAGCAATTTATTAATTTATTTAAGATTTTTTAATAAAAGGTTTGCCAAAAAATAACCAAGTATAGAATTTATCTCACATTTGTTTTCTTGTTGCTGGAACACGGTAGACTCTAATTTCCCTCGACTTTCCCATTTCCCAGACTGCAATTCCCCACACACTCCATATCCTATATACGTGCTCACCTGGTTTCTCGAGCCTGGTACAGGTCTATCGCGGTCTGACGTGGCTGCGCTAGTAAAACGGAGACGATTAGTACCCATATCGGGCCGTTGCTGGAAGTGCAGTCACGCTCTCTCCAAGGTGGACTTAGTTCCTACGCTCTTGCTGCGAAACGCTGGCTGGGTGGGCACCGAACTGAACTGATTTGACAAAAAATAAGTCATCTTTCTTACAATTTTGTGCTCTATTAATGATTCTGTAGGGTTACTCCAAAAGCGGTACGCGAGAAGTACGTTCCTGCGTATCCGCGTTTCAGTGTCAAGCAACATTGACCCTTATTACATATAATGATAAAGTCCACTTGGTTCGACTTATAAATAGGACGTCACTCTCGTACGACTGCCGTATTATTTTATGGAGTAATCCCCCTGATTGCAAGCTCTAAATATAGCTAGGGGTGCAAAGTCATACGCACCTTAATACGCCCTCTATTACGCTGCACTGGGCTATTGTGTCTTATGTCCTCTAAGTTAATCTGTCTATCTCGTAAACTTTAAAGATCAGTTCACACCGAGACGCGACGCGACGCGACGTAGCGCGCACTTTGTAGAAATATATAACTTGTTTACTAGACAAAAAGAGTAAGAGCCCGCTGTGCCGCGCTATGCAGCGCTGCGCAGCGCGGCATAGCGATCTGTCGCTGAAATTAGTATCTTTTTGTCTAGTAAACAAGTTCTATATTTCTACAAAGTGCGCGCTACGTCGCGTCGCGTCTCGGTGGGAACGGACCCTATGAAGTAAACAGAATCAGAGAGACATACGACTTTATCATACTTATGAAGTGTCTGTCCTTTACGCCATTAAGGATAGAGAAGTATACATTTACAGTTTACACATTAATATTCGTCTAAGTAAATAAAGTCAAATACACCTAAATAAATTTGAAATTGAAACAACCTAATATTTTGAAATAAAAGTTATTTTTGTTATAACTCATCTTGAAATGTTGGCTAGAGCTAGAAGCAGGTCGATTCGATCAGAACCAGGATTCCCTCCGGAGTGATTGATCAACTGGCAACGAGTTCACCATTTATAGCAGTCTACCTCTCGGACGATGTAATCTATAATTTTAATGTAATATCTGCAATTTAGCTTGGATTTATATCTTTGTATATAAATATTATATACGACGTGTCAATGAACTAACGCAAAACCTCTCAGATGGTACCTTAGCATAGCCCATCACTTAGCCCATGAAACTGAACATCTTTTGTTCCACAACTTTCACGAAACCCAAAACAAATTCGGACTTTCATACAAATTGACTCGATCAGCTGATCAGTTTGTGTGAAAATTCAATTTTTTTTGGGTTTCGTGAAAGTTGTAGAACAAAAGTTGTTCAGTTTTATGGGCTGAGGTACCATCTGAGAGGTTTTGCGTTAGTTCATTAACACCTTGTATAATTACACCGCGAGATGACGGCAGTGTAGACTACAACTTTTTAAAGAATCAAAAATAGTGGTCCTAAAATAGACCCCTGAGGTACTCCGTAGCGTATTTTATGCAAGTACTTTACCATTATATTACCATCTACTGTGATCACCTGCCCCCCGCCGCGCCGCCACGTAGCCATAATCCTCCCTTTATTTTCAAGTCACCATTAGTCCAGCAGTGGTGTAATAATAGGCTGGTAAAAAAGACTAGTCGTGCCGTCTGGCTTCCGACCTGAAATAGAACCTCTTTCTGTGTTTGTCGCAAGAGGCGAATAAAGGACTATGCACAAACATCTCTTACCACAACCTCCTCGAATGGATTCCCGTCGGGTGTCGAACTTTTTGCACATATGTATTCCCGTTTCGTTACAGACACATTAAAATGGTATTTTTAAAACACATTTATAGATTCAATACATACATAATATACACAACATACACTATCAAGACTTTATTCCTAATGGGGCAGACAGCATTTTGGGTCTAAGCAGACAGAGCCCAGGGCCGCAAGACCCAAGGCCACTTTTAGCGTGATGGTGGAAAAAGGAATCAAAAATAGTGATGGGCTGCTTGCCGCATGAAATCCTATTGATTTCTAGAAGTCAATTCAGTTTCGATGGAGCCGTGGAGCCTCATCCTTATTGAAATATTCTTGCTGTGAAAGTTTTGGTTAACTACTACATTGTAACCGGTCTGGTGACATCACCTGTGATCCATATTTGGCGTGGCAGAGTTATTGTGGTTGTGACCCTTCATTTTGGCGCCTGTTCCTATTATGGTCAGAACTATAAACATGCTTTATACAGGAGTTTTTACGCAAATGTAAAATAGCTTTGTCTGTTAACTGCAGACTTTTTCAAGAAAAATGCGAGCCTTCACCTTCGTTACATACTATTTTTGATATGTAAGGATCTTCATGGGTTTACTGTTTTACTTCTCTGCCAGTATTTCGACATCGTACTATGCCTGGGTATGCCACTTTCCTTAGTTCCTAGTAAATACAGGTAATTATTTAAAAAAAGTATTAAAGAAAGACTTTTATCTAAAACAATAAACTAAAAAGTTTAAAGTGCTCCTCAAGACGAAACAGTTGAGTCCAAACTCAGTGGGGCTATGATGTTTTATCACAGAGATAGCGTGGCCACCTTCAGGCTTCATCATGAGATCAGGTCATTGATACCATAATATTGCATTGTCACCCAACTTACATAAGTATGTGAAGTTTCAACTCGATCTAATAATGGGAAATGGGTCTAATTTGGCTTGCAAGATTTGTGTATGGACACATACAACGGGACAGGTGAAACTAAATTAAAGCTTGTAAAAATGCCGACCTACCACGCTGAAAAACATAAAGATTGTCACGCCACCTCGGTCTGGCGTTAACCCTGCGACAACCGACTGGTGTATTAAAAAATAATAATTAAATTTTTAACAAAAGAAACAACCGAATAATTTTTTTTTAAGGAGTTTCTTCCATTTCTCCAAAGTTCTTCATCATATCTTCACCAAATTAAAATGGGACCAATTTGGTAGTAAAGGCTTTCAAATAAAAAAGGATCATCAAAATCGGTTTACAATTGGCGAAAATATAGCGTAACAAACATACATAAAAAAAAACATACAGTCGAATTGATAACCTCCTCCTTTTTCGAGGTCGGTTAAAAACTTACATTAAGTTTTGCATTAACTTACTGGCAAATTCGTGTCTTTTGGCATAACCATAGCTAGAAGTTCGAAAGTCGCGGAAATTATTCAGTAACCCATTTAGCAAGTTAAGCTTTATGCCGTGGTGTTAAGAAACTTTTTTTTGTTGCAGGTACAAAACGAGGTTACAACAAAAACTGGAGCGGAGAAGCAAAGGAGAGCGAATTATGGGTGATTTGGATGGAAAATTAACGGATTATGCCCTTGTGTTTTAAGGCTTTATTAGATAGAGGCAGAATTAGATGTTTTTAAAAATTCGTGATGTAGAAAATTAAGAAATGTTAAAAGTCTGATTAATAAATTAAATATCAGCTTACTTAATAACAACTTAGCCGTAGCCCAGTGGCGTAGCTTGCCCTGAACGGACCCTGTATCAAAGTATATCAGGGGCCTTCCTACCTGACTGCGGCAATGCATGAGAGATTTATCGACATTCATGGATAAACAAGTACTTTATACTTTGAAGCGTAATTCGATTTTTAGTTTAAATGTTGCAGCTAGATGGAGCTACTAGTTCGAAAGAGAAGTAGGTAGTTACGTAGTAGTGCTGCTTAATTTCGGGAAGATGGCGGTATAAGCGTGCATTTTCTACGAACAAAAAAGCGCCATGTCATATTTTTCGTAGATACCGTTAGCCTAAGTACTTAGCATCCTTTATATGGCTAGCGGGCGAGATAGTAGCGACATCTAGGAATAATACAGGATTTGGGCTTTCTAGCAGTGTACGTTGTTTTAGGGTTTTTCAATCCTCTAGTATTCATTCGTATTTTTCGTTCGTTCGACCATGGATAATCTTCTTACGAAATAACATAATCAAATAATTTCTAACAGTTTTAATGTAACCACATCTAGATCAAAATTTAATCTTTACTCTTGTAAGGCATGTAACCACCGCTGCCGTACTGGTTGCCGAAGCCGGACTGTCCGCCCTCCTGGTTGCTGTAACCGCCTGAACTCTGGCCGCCGGAGCCGAAGGAACTGCCGCCGCCGATGTCGTGGCCAGAGCTGTGGTGGGAGTCGGTTATCTGGAATTAAGAAGAAGATTTAATTATTTATAACCCCTGATGAAAATAGGGGTGTTATTAGTTTGACGTGTCTGTGGCATTGTAGCTCCTTAACGAATAGACCGATTTTGATACGGTTTTTTTTATTTGAAAGCCTGTCTGTCGTGATTGTTCTTAGCTATGTTTGATGAAAATCTGTTCAAAGGTTAAAAAGTTATTGATTAAGATTTCAATCAAATTCAAGAGACACAGTAAAGACTTCATTCTACACAAGATGTTGTAGAAAAAAAACAAAAGGGGAGGGGAGGAGGGAAAAGGGGGGAAATTTGCTGTTGTGCTATATATTCGGATGGATTTTACTGAATTGGCTTTGCTTACCCAGGGTAAAGAGGAAAATGTCGATTATTGCATGGTTATAAGGGTTCGCGAGGTCTACTGTTCCCACAGAACCACTAGTCTAATTATTTTCGTGTAAATATAGCTTATTTGGTAGACATGGTAATATGACTGACCAAATAATAGCGTTACCTTAATAATTGTATTGACACAACTGTATGTACAGACACCAATTTATTAATTATTGTCTAATTAGTCCAATAATTATGGTTTTAACTAAACATTTAAAATAACAAAACTGTGTAACCCACACATTTAACATTTTATAGCAAACATGCAGAAACTCTGCTATATGCACGAGTATTATTTATTACCTTTTTGTTTACTTGTTGCTGAAATACGCTAGACTCTAATTTCCATCGACTCTCCCATTTCCCAGACTGCAATTTCCCACACGCTCCATAATATCCTACATACGTGCTCACCTGGTTTCTCGAGCCTGGTACAGGTTTAACGAGGTCTGATGTGACTGCGCTAGTAAAACGGAGACGATAAGTACCCATATCGACCCGTGGCTGTAAGTGCAGTCACGTTCATTCCAAGGTGGATTTAGTTCCTATTCTCTTGCTGTGAAATGCTGGCTGGGTGGGCACAGAACTGAACTGAGAACTGAGCATGCAGAAACCCTGCTATATATTTGCTAGTACCATTGACGAAGAAATATATGAATATTCACAATTCCTCGCGCTGGGAGCACGACAACTGATATCAAGTCTCGCGGTGAAAGGGTTAAATGTTGTAGCTAGATGGAGCTACTAGTTCGAAAGAGGGTAGTTTCGTAGTGGTGCCGCTTAATTTCGGAGAGATGGCGTTATAAGTGTTCATTGTTTATGAACAAACAAGCGCCATCTCTGATTTTTCGTGGATACCATCAGCCTAAGAAGTACCCAGCATCCATTATAGCGGGCGAGATAGTAGTGACATCTAGAAATAATACAGGATACTGGGCTTTCTAGCAGAGTATGCTTTTTGTATGGAGTTATGAGTCCTCTAGTTTTGTTCGTACTTACATACATATGGCTATGCTAAGCGTGAGTGTTGGATCCAGTGCCCCTTGGTTCTGTGCCGTAGGGCATAAATACGTTATTTCTTTGATAGTATAATTATTGAAATAACTAGTATTAGGAGTTGGCGGCCCCTAAACTAAACCAAATAAGACTTTATCATTATGCCGCAGCACTCAATGTTGCTTGACACAGCATCGCGGACACGTAGCTACAAAGGTATGTCGTGCTGCTTTTAGAGTTAAGGTCCTGGCATTGACAGACTAGGCTCTAGTCACTTCCACTGCTGAAAACGCACCGTATGTGTTTTCCTCTTTGGAAAAACACACACGTTGCATTTTTCAGCAGTGGAAGTGTTAAATCAAACATGCCTAATAAACTTTTCCCTAGTATATTTATTTAGATTAGTTCCAACTATGCAATTCGTTCAATAATTCTGCCCTTCAGACTTTTAACAATGATAAAACGCTATAAGCCGCGCATTAAATACTAACAGGTACTCAGTTTGAATTTATTAAGAGCAATGTCAAACTTCTACGTGATACATACGTAATGAACGAATTCGTCTTATTTTCAACCATTTGTTCCAAGTTGAGTCACACGTTTAAATCGAGATTTAGAAAACGCAAAATTATCTTATCGAATATACCTCTAATAATAATCACACTGATTGAACTAGCCAAAGTAAGTTTAAACTTGTGGTGTGATGGAATACGAATTCACCGATACCTACTATATTTTATAATAAATACACATATAGATAAAGGCCCAGGAGAATTTGAAAAAGGCCGTTTTCATTTCCATCTCTATAATCTTTTGTAAGATTTAGAAATTATATTTTCCGCAAATATCTCGGAAATTATTATAAATTCAGTCACTCGAAAAATACTAGCCTAATACTATAGGCGACTGTACTCGTACACTTGATAAAATATTCTGTCACTTGGCCGAAGTTTTGAAAAAGCCATTTTGTAAACCTGTGTCGAGTCGAGAGTCGAGACGTAATTTTTGTGTGAAATTTGCGATGCGTGAGATTACTTAGTGTTAGCATCTCGTTTTATATTCTCTTTGAGTCTGTTACTCTGATGTTATTATATGTTAAATTAGGTCATAAACTACATGTATGATGACATGACTAGATAATATATTGTAGAATATGCAAGTTATATTTAAAGTTTTTCTTGTGTTGATAATATTCGTGCTCCATTTTGGATCATTTCTTTTCGTACTAGACCTTTATTTTTGGTTGATACATGAACATTTTTCTATTATATTTTACAGTTATTTCAGACAATGACACCGATAACATTCCGATAGGAAAAATGATCCAATGGCTTTTCAAGCTTAAGTAACTTTAAATTCGGTCCATGCAGCAGATATACATATGTCAAACATAGTTACCGCTTTATTATAAAACTAATGTATTACTTGTCCCACAGACAAACACATAGCGAAAAATTTTAAATGTGACAAGAAATTAAAAGATTTTGTGTGACTTTAAAAGGGTTTTAGATGTAGCTACTACACGAACCATCGGTAATGCAGTACGGCACAACTTGAAAAATCCAATTTTAGTGTGACGGTGTTCGTGCCAGGCCGAAAAAGACAGACACGTCTTGTACCAAAACTCGTCACATGCCACTTTGATCGCTAGGATCTCTTGCGAGGGTGACCGTTATCGTATTGTTTGTCGCACTCGGATATGGACTATGGTGGTCTTTACTCAGCAAAACAATTCTAGGTATATCTTCCCCCATTTCTGAACTAAGACACAAAGAACAACGAGAAACAATAAATATATAGGGACAAATCACACAGATTGAGCTAGCCCCAAAGTAAAATCGAGACTTGTGTTATGGGATACTAACTCAACGATACTATATTTTATAACAAATACATATATAGATAAACATTCAAGACCCACGTCAATCTGAAAAAGATCATTTTCTATCTTGACCTGACCGGGGATCGAACCCGGACCTCTGGTGTGACAGCCTGGTATGGTGACCACTAGGCCACAGAGGTCGTCAGAACAAAGAGATCAGAAAAAAGAAGGATAAGTAGCTTACTTGAGTGAAGTGATCTGACTCGTGTCCTCTGTCATGGCCATGGCTGGCCCCGCTTTGCTGGTACCCGCCCTGGCCGTACCCCTGGCTAGCTGCCCCGTAGCCCTGCTGCCCGTAGTTCTGGCCTGATGAGTACCCGCCTCTTCCCACGCCCCCAATGCCCCCTCGCCCGCTATACATATCGCCGAAAGCATTGGCGAAGACCAGGACGGAGGCAAGGACTATGATGGACTGAAATAAAAAAAATATATATGCATGCCAGGTTACGCTAGGCGACCTAAACAAGGGGGTTGGAAAATGCGGGATGTGAGGCACTTCAAATTAACCATATAGGAAATCCTTAGAAGGCACGCAAAGCTCTGGGTCCCGAACGCCATCTAGATTTTGTTTAAACCTATCCTTGGATTGGTTCTGGGCTGCCTTTTGGGTTGTGGAGGTCAGACGGCAGTCGCTCTGTGTAAAAACCAGTAACCTCGTCAATTTACCTAAGTTAGGTAGCAGACCCTGGGCTCTGAAGCGTTGCCGCTGAGGATGCAACCTTGAATACGCTCGGACGATGATGATGTTTTTTTCTGGTGTTTATTTATAATAATATAATTTATATATAACAGATTCTGTTTATAAATATAACCCAGTATGATTGCAGGTTCCCGAGGGATGCATTATATGGACAATGGAATCGGCAAAAGCTAGTTTTATAATAGAATCGAGATATAATTGGTATGGGAAAATTAAACATTAATTTAGACATTTGGGATTTGCGAATAAGTGAATTGTTATGTATTTCGATTATTGAAATTTCAAAATGTTGGTTTTGAATTGGCTAGTTTTAAATTCATGTATTTATATTACTCGTATTATGACAAATTCTATAGTTTTCATCACTGGCAAAGAACATTCTGCCATTATTCTTTATTTAATGGTAACCCTTTTTCTGCGAAAAAGTGTTCTGCCAAAAAGTATTGATTGTCGCACATCTGAGCAAAGTCCTTTTTCCCAAATGATAAATAAAGCCAATTTTAATTACAGTAAGTTTTAAAACTAAGTATTACTTACCAGGCTCTTCATTTTGGTGGTTTAGTTCACGACAACACACAGACTAATTCCATTAACCTTCCTTACTAGCTTTTATAGCAATATTAATTACGATAAACTGTACAATATTATTTACTAATTACCGTTCTAATAATGTGCTTTTGATTTATATTTCTATTACTGTTCCAGGAATAAAATAACTGTCGTATTTGTTAACGATGGATTTAATATTTAATGTAAATACTTTTGGAGAAACCCTTACTAATTACCGCAAAAGATGCCATTGTGCTTTGATAGGATTTGTGGAGATTTCGATTAATTTTTCTGACTCATGGTTACTTACGTACATATATTTTTTTTACGTATATTGTCTGTCTCCGTGGTGGTCCAGTGGTCAAGGCGTTTGCCTTGTGATCCGGAGATCGTGGGTTCAAATCCCACTGGGAAGCATACTTTGTGAAAAGTTTCCAGTCTGGTTAATATAAATAGGTAGCAATAGTAAACCGTGTTTTATTTAATTCTTTGCACGACTTTCTTTGGAAGTGCCAACCATTCGTGTTCGATTTCGTCTTGCACATTTATTTGTTTCTTTTTTTTCAAATTATATGTACTTACGGAAATCTGTATTTATGTTGCAGGTAAAATTCTTAGCCCAACGAAGTGGCCAGCTGTGAGTCATATGGAATGAAAAATTCCGACCAAAATGTTAAAAAAAGGTTCGGTCTCTATACCGATACGTTTTTTAACATTTTCAGTCCATATTTTTTAAGCACATCGAAAGATTGTTTTTCTTTTTTCATAGTTTCAGCTATTTACAAAGTGCCGCATATTGGACTAGCAGAAAAATTCGCAACGAGTTGTCTCGTTTCTGTCAAAGAAATCTTTGTCTCGATTGTCATAGAAATTCCACTTTATGTTGCTTTTATTTTAAACTTTACTGCATACCTACATAAAAATAAACACATTATTTACCAACACAAACGAATGTAAACAAAAGGCAGGCTTACCGCACAGCAATATATTTTCTTATAGAAATTAATATTTGTTGAAAACTATAGACATTTTCACGTAAAACAACGATGATATAAAATAAACGGGCAAGTGCGAGTCGGACTCGTACATGAAGGGTTCCGTACCTCTGTACAATGTTTTAAAGCGCTGAAGAAACAAGTTTCTTGTATGACGACCCCCTTTAATTTTTAACTTTTTTTGTTTTTAAATTAATATGCATACGGGAATTAACGCGAAACGTACCTTTTATTTATTTATTTAGCTGACGTTTAATTCGGGTTTCACCGAACGTGGTCCCAGCTTGACTTGACTTTTTTTTGTTTTGTTTATTTGTTATAGCGGCCATAGTAATACATAATTAGTGAAAATTTCAAGAATCTAGTTAATGCGATTATACAGGATCTAGTTAACACCGCTGAAAAAACGTTTTTTGTATGACGACCCCCTTTAATTTTTTACTTTTTTATTTTTACTATTTGTTGTTATAGCGGCCACAGTAATACATAATCGGTGAAAATTTCAAGAGTCTAGCTATTACGGTTCAAGAGATAGAGCCCTGTGACAGACGGACAGACAGCGGAGCCTCAGTAATAGGGTCCCGTTTGCACCCTTTGGGTACGTAACCCTAAAAAACGGTAAAACGGAATATCGTAACTCGAAATTAAAGACTCTTCTTTTGCGGACTCCCTATTTAAAAATAGGGCTCCGATTTGCAAAGCATTCCTCTCAATGTCAGCAAAACAATATCATATAATGAAGTGGAGTTTGTAAGTTTAAAGTGTTGTTGGTCTATCTGTTTCTGCGTGGGTGGAAATTGTTTCCAATTAGGTTTCAGTTTAAACAAACATCCACAAAATATGGAGAGAAAAGAAGTCTTATTCGTTGTGAGGTGCCTGCTTAGGCCTTCTTAATAAATATTTGATTCTTAGTGTCAGATTTTTTCAAGCTGCCTAAAGGCATCTGATATAGCTTAACGACAGCCTTCTGAAGTACGGTGGAGCTAGAGAAATGTTTATGCTCACTTGTCATCCCAGTGGTCCCAAGTCCCAACCCATCCAAGCGCGGACCACGCCCAGTGTTACTTTACTTGCGAAACCGCTAGTTACATGTACTCCTGGCACCCGCCAGGAGTACATGTAACCTCCCGTCCAACCCTGAAGGAATCTTTTTACGCTATTTTTAAGTTAGTAAATAGCAATATTTAGGGCTTAGACCTCACCAGACCTAGTGCCTAGCCTATTTAATTGGGCGCCACTGTACCGTTTAGGTTAGTAAAGCCTAGATTTAGGATCTAGGTAGATAGATGAGATAAAAGAAAGACCAGATATCGGCAAATGAGATAGGTATAATGAACAACTATTACATTACATTAGTTACAAAGATTCACAAGAACACTAGGTACAGATTAGGTAGTCAGGGTCGTGAGTTATAGGCACTAGATCAGTTGAGTAGCCCTTCTAGGTAGAAGAACTACTTAGCTTCAGATGCTGCCGAAGACGAAGAGGACGAGCGCCGGCCGCCGCGCCTTATATATGGGCATGGGCCCCTCCGCTGCGCCTAAGAGGGGCGGAGGAGTGCTGGAGCCGATGTCACACCTTTACACTCTTTATTTGTTGCCTTGTTTTGTGAACTAATTTAATTTATTAACGTCAATTTTAATAAAATCCTTCCGGGACTGGGCTGTTTACTTGACTGAACGTCCAAATGGTTCGATTGTAGTAGGACGATTTGATTCGGTAACTTTTTATTTCCATGAATTTTCAAATACTTATTCAATTATATTTTCTATTGTAATTGATTTGAATTTCTTTTTAGGGTTCCATACCCGAAGGCTGCAAACGGGACCCTATTACTGAGACTCCGCTGTCTGTCCGTGTGTCCGTCTTTCTGTCTGTCTGTCCGTCTGTCTGTCTGTCCGTGAGTCACAGGGCTCTATCTCTTGAACCGTAATAGCTAGACACTTGAAATTTTCACCGATTATGTATTACTGTAGCGGATATAACAACAAATACTAAAAATAAAAAATAGTTTAAAATAAAGGGGGTCGTCATACAAGAAACGTGTTTTTTTCAGCGTTTTTAACTTGATCTTCATAATGGCATTAACTAGATACTTGAAATTTTCACCAATTATGTATTACTATGACCACAATAACAACAAATACTAAAAATAAAATAAAGTTAAAAATTAAAGGGGGTCGTCATACAAGAAACGTGTTTCTTCAGCGTTTTAAAACATTGTACGGTGGTACGGAACCCTTCATGTACGAGTCTGACTCGCACTTGCCCGTTTATTAATTTCTACGTCGGAAACCTTAGAGTCCCCTTACCCTACACTTTTCCATACAGACGTAGTCTAGTAGTCTCCACTGCAGGAGCACGACGCTCTCTGTACTACCAGAGCTATAGCCAGAAGAGTCAGAGGATTTGGCCTACACTCGAGGTCTCATTGATGTTTACAAGCTTTGTTTAGTTCCTGTTTTCTAAGTCGCCTTCTACGACACCCACGGGAAGACTTGGAGTCATCTTATTCTACTCTGCCGGGAACCACACGACTTATGTATATGGTATATAACTAGTTTCAACACTCAAAATATGCACTGGAAAGAAAATATAAGGGTGTGGGAGATTCTATACTAATGGACAAATGTGATATAATATACTATATTCTCTTTCAAGTTCATATTTTGACTGTGAAAACCAGTTATATGACGACGTTTGTATGGGAAATTTCTGTCTAGAATAAGGGGACCTTTAATTTAAAATATGACACTAGTGTTGTACAATAACACATTAGATAAATTAATAAAACCGGCCAAGTCCGAGTTAAACTCGCGTGGAGAGGGTTTCGTACAATTGATTGAATTCTTGTAGGTTTTTCTGTAATCTACAAGCAATGAACAATATTTTGTATATTTTTCAAAATTTTAGGCTCAGTAGTTTCGGAGATCACGGTGGGAATGGTCAATTTTCGTCTTCTTTCATGAATAAAATCAAAACTATTTATTTTGCAATTATAACAAAAATATATTTGAGATCCTCATAATGAGGCCTTTCATTTGATATATAACATAGTAAGGTTTGCAAAACTTTTTTTTTTCAATTTCCTAATTTGTCCCCCGAAAATAAATAAATATATAAAATGACCCTTATTTAAAAAAATATATTTATTTACTTTTTACATATGTGTTTGGGTCATAGGATTAAACCATTCTACCAAATTTCACCTGATTCGATCCAGTAGATTCGGAGCAAATCGGCTGTGACAGACGGACGGACAGACAGACGCACGAGTAATCCTATAAGGGTTACGTTTTTTCATTTTTTGTACGGAACCCTAAAAAGAACGAAAGATTATGTTAAGAACTAAGTTGACGCCGTGTCGTATAGGGAGGTCAAAAGGATGGCTCAAGAGATGGGAGACATGGAAACTACTCCACCGACAAGAATGTAGTTTTTACATTATAGATAGTTGACAAAGAAAGAAACTTTTCACAGCAAATATATCCAGAAAAATACGCAAACGCCTTATAAAAACGTATATCTGGAGCATAGCACTTTATGGATGCGAAACGTGGATACTGAATAAAAAAGATAATGACAGGCTGGCAGCTTTCGAGATGTGGTGCTGGAGAAGAATGGAAAAGATCAGTTGGATGGAAAGGAAAACCAATGAGGAAGTATTAGAAATAGTAGGAGAGAAAAGAAGACTGCTGGGCGAAATAGAAAATAGGAGAGGGAAAATGATTGGTCACTTAATACGACATGACTCCTTATTTAAAAACATACTAGAAGGAAAGATAAAAGGTAGAAGAGGTCCAGGACGACCAAGAAAGAGCTATGTAGACCAACTGAAAGAAAAAGCAGGGGTCATGTCGTATCAAGCACTAAAAAGTAAGGCAGAGAACCGAGAAGTTTGGCGCATACTCCACCGACAAGAGCCACTAAGCTCTTAAATAAGAAGAAGAAGAAAGAAGAAGATAGTTGACTTGACGACCTCGGTGGTGTAATGGTCAACACGCTTGTCCGCCAATACCGAAATTCTGGGTTCGATCCCCAGCCAGGGCAAGTTGGAAAATGGTCTTTTTCAAATTGTTCTGGGTCTTGGATGTTTAACTATAGATGTATTTATCATAAAATATAGTATCGTTGAGTTAGTATCCCATAACACAAGTTTAAAACTTACTTTGGGGCTAGCTCAATCAGTGTGATTTGTCAATATCTATTTCTTATTTATTTTTTTAGATAGATTAATAATATGATCAAGTTTGATCATTCATTTCATATTATTAATGCAATGTTATCATATCAATAATATGCTTCAAATTTGTAATATCAAGAAAATTAAAAACAAATCTTAGAAACATTAAGATGATATTATTTTAATGATATAATGTCATTTGGTATTCGTGTTCCGTTACAACATTTAATTCTTGATTCTGAGAATCATTGTCTATACAAAACATATGTTTAAGTAAATATTTTTTGTAATTTTGTTTCCACTCTCTCTTGAGATCTCGATAACTACACTAAATAGAGAAAAGTGGAAGGAAATAAGAGGGACGTTTTAGCTTCTTCACAGCTTTTCTCAGCTCATAATTTTCTAACACTTTATTGTTAAGCTGTACAACTCTGGAATGCCTTACTTACTGCTTGTTGTTATAGGATCATGTGAAAGCATAGTTGTGTGTATGTACTATGTAGCATTTAACGTTTTTAGTGGTTTGATTTACTGGTATGTATTTTATGATTAGTTTATTGATTATTACTTGATTAGTATTTATTTATATATTTTCTTAATTTTTATCTGAGTATTTACACTACCCCTAACAAACACTAGGAAAACGACTGGTAAAAAATGCCTTAAGTTTTACTAGTAAGCAAGCTATATAGCACTTGTATTTGTGTAGATAAATAAATCAAAAGAAATGAATCTTAATAAATAAGTCTTTTATTATTTACAATATCATCTTCATACATAACGTCATCATCATCACTCACTTCATTAGTTATCACTTTATTATTTTTTTAATTAAAAATCTTTATCCGACGAATCCACCTGAGTTGAATCCGTTTCCGAATCCGGACTGGCCTCCTTGGTAACCTCCATAGCCGCCTTGGCTACCACCGCCAGCACCAAAACTGCTGCCTCCGCCAATGTCATGACCTTCCGACTGGTGAGCATCGGTGATCTGAAAAAAAATATTACATAATTAGATTTTTCGATTTTAAATTTGTCAGAATTACCTCATCATTTACATCTTTCTTTGATGTCATCTTTATTATCGTCATGTCGATTCGATTTATTTATTTGCTTTTCTGGGGTCTAATCTATTATATTAAGGTAACTTTTAGTACAGTTAACTTAATATAATAGATTATTAAGTCGTATTAAGTTATCTATTATATTAATAATCTATCATATTAAGTTAACTGTAAGACTTAATATAATGGATTATCCTTGGTATTATAATGAAACTATGATTATTACTCGACTCCGACTGTAATTGCCAATTGTAAAATAACATCATCTCCAGAAATCAATTAAAATCCTTGATGCCATTAATATTTCTGTCGTTGTTAGTTTTATCAAAATTGTATTACTTATCATTATAACACTCCAGTTGTTTCAATTGTAGTGACTTTGTTACATTTATTACAGTTAACTGGAAATAACTTAAGAATCGTTATCAAAAAGCATTATCTTTCCCATGATTATCTGTTTCTAACAATTTTTTCGGTCTGCATCAGTTTTCTGACTTGATTTTTACTTACTTGAGTGAAGCTGGAGCTAGCCCCTCCCCTATTATATCCGCCCTGGGATCCTCCAGCCTGGTAGCCTTGGCTGCCGAATCCCTGACCACCGGCTCCATAACCAGCGCCCCCAAAACCTCCTCCTGATGAAAAAAATAATGAATTTGGAAACTGTAGTAAAAGTTAAAACAACTACAACCCAACTAAAAAAGAGATGACCCGAACATCTTCGCTGTTTTAGTAAATATTAGGCCTCAAGAGTCTTCTATCGCAAGAACGGAAGGTATGAAACCTTTTCAGTGCAGTGGGAGAGCATAGGATAAAAATAAAATGATAAAAGTAATGTATGACAGGGGTCACGTCGTTTTGAGCGCTAAAAAAAAGGCGGAATGGCGACAAATGTGGTGCTACTCCTCTGATAAAAGATCTTAAATAAGGAGAAGACGAAGTTCAGAAACAGATAATGAAGAACAACAATATTATTTGTATATAGGTGGAAACGAGACAATAGGAGTAAAAAAAGTAGAAAGTTTACATACCTGATTGGTAACCTCCCATACCGCCAAGACCTCCCATACCAACTCCTCCCATACCAACCCCTCCCATACCGGTGCCCATCATGCCTGGGGTTCCTACCCCTCCTAATCCGACTCCTCCTATGGGCATTCCACCCATAACACCCATTCCACCGAAGGGAGCTGCCTGGACTGCAAGGGTGCAGCTCAGAATGGCGAGAGTCTGTAAATCAATAAAAATTCAGTTAATAGGTTTGCACAACATAACACTAAAGGCAGATAGTACCTTCGAAAGATTAATAAGACGATGGCCCCGATTGTCTTCTCAAAAAAGCATCTAAGATAGTTCAATATTTCAGATACCTTAAGACAAAATCGAAAATTAGTGATGACAACACATAAGGAAAAGAAAGAAAGAAGACAGTAAAGTCATAAATTATTGCACGAATTGCTTCACGATGAAGATATGATAGGAAGATATGAATATATAAATCTTGGTCTCGGTTGTTATAGCTACATGAAAGTCGTTAAACTAAGTCAGATGCCTTAAGGCAAAAACCTGACACTAGTGTTAGCCACTAACAAATTCTAGCGAAACAACCGAGAATGAAAATACACATGAGCCTATTGGAATATCAATGCAAAATAAATTAATAATTCCAAAATAACAATAGAGGGAAAATCCGACCGTCGGGCTTCTATCAACATTAGTGACTGAATAGCATTGAACAAGGCTATTTTGAAAATTCGAGAACCTATTCTAATTTCAAAGGCTTCAAATTCAATGTTCAATATTCTACATGGAACGTTATTTAGCTCTTTGAAATCATTGTGAAATTATATTATTCATTCTATAGCAACGGTATAAACCGAATCTTTTTGATTTTAAGCCCAAAAATTAATAAAAAATCATATAGTATGTCGAGAAAACGATGTATTAAAATCATTTTATATTTACTGACGGATAAAAAGGTCGTAAGATAATGCTAAGCAACATTATGATATTAGAATTACGCTTACAGTTATTTTCTAGTTATACCTTAAACTAATAAGAAATTGCCTATATGTGAATCATAATTACTGAGAAAAAAGAGAAAAAAAGAGCAATGAACAATACTCACATCAGTCTACTCTCATAACAATGATGGACGAAAACGGTACAAATCGAAGAAGAAAAAGCAAGAAAGTGTGCCTCGGAAACGCGCTAAGAGAAACTTTAATCTGTCTAGTCTAGAATCTTGGCAATTAGATGTAACAAAACAAAAAAAAAACAATAAAAAGGACTCAAGTTAGTGTCTTGGCAATTACCTAGATGTAGAATATTGAAGCATCAACAAAGATAAAAAGAACTTTGCAAGAAAACAATGACTCGAAACGGGCAATAAAGATAAGGGTTCGGAATTAGCTGAACGAAGTGCAGCGAAAGTTCCAGTTATTACCGTAACTCAGATTTAAACTGAGATTAAAATGCAGGGGAAACCACTAGAAACTCGGAGAGCTGCTAGAATTATAATCTAGAGACTGGATTTTAGAGACGATCATATAAGATCTAAAGATTAATAAAACGTTATATACAAAACTAGAAAACTGACACGTATGAAAGGATAGACATAAGACTTTGCCCAGCAATGACACACGAATAGAGAGAGATAATGATATAAAAAAAAAGTTAAACGTATATTTATTTATGAAAAGAAAGAATTAATGGAAAGGACGAATCAAACAAAAACTCCCACTGAGTGAAATAAAATAAAATATTTGTAAAAATACACAAGAATAAAAAGAAAATAAATTATGTAAAACTTACTAAAACACACAAGTGAAATGATAATGATAAAGAAAGTAAGGAAATTATTGCACTTACCACAAACTGGAATGCCATTTTGTGTTGTCTTGCTTGCTACCAACGATAGACTGATTTGTTAACAGTTAAGGTAAAACTTATATACCAGACCTATCAGAAAGCAATTATAGAAATATCAATTAATCGATTCTATTTCTAAACGATCAGTTAACGATCGAATATCCCCAATGGTCATCAGAAGTGGGATGTTTAGGGATTGCCAACATTACCCTCATTAACTAATTATTTCTGGGGTCGCGGGGATTCTGCCCAATTTCTAATGAGGTTCTATTTATTTTGGGCTTAACGTTAATCTCCGCTGGTAGCTAAACAAAAGATTTAATTTGATTTATGAGTTCAAGATACAACAAATTTCTATATGAAAGTTTAGGATATTTCAGAGAAATTATCTTGTAATTGTGTAAATGCACAAAATTTTAAATGTTATATCTTATTTAGTGGTCTGGGATATAAGAAAATCGTAATTGAGGAAATTCAAGCAAAGCGACATTATTTTGATTGCTCGCCCACCATCACTTTGAATGTGGCTTTTAGGTCATATGGATTTAGGTTCTCCCTATTCCGTAAGGGATATAGACGTAATTAATATTGATGTATGTATTCTACTCCATTAAGAACTTAGTGGAGAAAGAAAGACATGGAAAGCAAACCATCCACCGAAAAGAGCGCGGCTTTTAAGAGTGTAACTTTAGACATAATCATTATTTTCACATATCATCATACAAACGTAATCTATATGCTTAGATATATATAAGATGTTGTAGTTGTTGAAGATACATAGATATAAGCAATTTCTTTGAAATTACAAAATACTGCCTAAATCTGACATGTCGTTTTAAAATAGAAGCTAGACTACATTAGATAGATAGATAAAATGTTTATTTGACAGATCAACACACAGTTTACAGACTTCATAAAATAACATATCAACTAAAATATTTAAAAAAAATGTGCCATCGACCCTCCAAATTGGCCTCCAACTCAGCATATGGAAAAGTCTAGGGGTAAGGGGACTTAGCTGTGTGGTTCCCGGCAGAGTAGAATAGGACCACTCCAAGTCTCCCCGTGAATGTCGAAGGCGACTTAGGAAACACAAGCTGAACAAAGCTTATAAACATCAATGAGACCTCTCCAACCTGTCTGGCCAGCGCGCAGCGTGGAGAGTGTAGGCCAAATCCTTTAGCTGCTCTGGTCAAATATGACTCTGGTTGTACAGAAAGGGTCGTGCTCCTGCAATAGAGACTAACTAAAAAAAAAGACCTGATAATGAAGGGACTTTTAAAAAAAGAAGAAGGAGATGTATTCCAAGTTGGGAAGCACAGAATCTTTGTAAATTGATTACTTGATGTAGTGGTTTCAGACATTCCCAGTAAAATACTACCTGTACTAGTTTATACAAAATTAAATTGGAGTATTTGCATGTTCCATCCAACAAATTGCGAATGAAAGGGCCCGTTTGGAACAGACGTCGCTCACATTTGAGCTCCACATGCTCACAATTACACGCATTCATGTTTATGTGACTGGTAAATGTTCGGGAATTTAGCATATCGGGAATGGCATATTCGATGTTGTAGTTGTTGAAGATACATTCCTCGTTTGACGAAGATTATGTAGGCTGGTAAATGTGACATGTGGCTTCTGGCCTAGAATGGGACCACTCTATCTCTTCCTGTAGATGTCGAAAGAGGCGACTAAAGGACTAAGCACAAACATGCGACATCTGCATTCCCAAGAGTTGATGTCTGGCGGCCCGTTGTGAAAATTTTTACACAAATACCACACACTAGAAATATTCGCACAAATGCATTCCCAAAGCAAACTGACGTCAGGCAGTCAGCCGAGGCTGGTCGTAAGTCAAAACACAAAATATAGATTAATTTTATTACTTGATTTAAACAATCTTCCACTCCAAACAAGTTGACATCTACTATGTCACCTTCACATCTGCTGGTGTCAACTTAATCTAAATAGTAATGATTTAATCCGAGTACTAACATAAGTCCACGTTTTCTAATAACACTGAATGTTTGGAATGAAAACAACGCGGTTTACCCTAGCAGCATAAACTGATTTAGACCACAGACAGTTTCGAATGAAAGCCTTTTGAATTGAATTGGAGAGTAAATATCTTGATGGAGTTGTGTGGGTGCTTAGTTCAAGCTCTTAGCAGTAATGGTTTGCCAGGAATAAGAATTCTGCATTATTTGTACTAGATTAATATGGACCACAGACCATGGATCAAGATAGACACAGCTTCTGTATGAGTTTGCGTGTCGATCTGACGTCACACTGACTTCATTTAGGATCGTCACTTCTAATACATTTATGTTAATTCATTAGATCGGACATTGAGGGACATATATGAGATTGATATTTCTCCAGCGATCAGTTCTAAATAGCGAATTTTAAGAAAAAATCGTTTAAGTGCGAGTCAGACTCATTCATGAAGGGTTCCGTACGTCCGTACGAAGTCAAAACGCTTAAAAAACACGATTTTGTTTGACGACCCCTTATAATTTTTAACTTTATCTTATTTTTAGTATTTGTTGTTATAACGGCCACAGTATGAATGAATAACTCTTTATTGCACCTAAAAAATAAATAAATAAAAATTAACAAAACACAAATTGTAAATATATATACATAGGTACAATGGGCGGTCTTATCGCTGACAGCGATCTCTTCCAGACAACCAGTGGATGGAGAGAAATGTAGGCACGTGAAAAAGAAACGGTGGCGCAAAGAAAACGATAAAATGAGATAAATGTTACATACTTTTAAATTAGCATATATCAATACACTACACGTATAGGTATTCTATAATAAACTTACACACACAGTAATACTGTACATAATAGGTGAAAAATTCAGGTGGTAGCTATTAACGGTTCAAGAGATGGAGTCCTGTAACATACGGACGGACAGACGTATAGAGACAGCGGAGTCTCAGTAAGTAGGGTCCCGTTGGCATCCTTTGGATACGGAACCCTAAAAATGAGGACTTTGCCCAATTATTAAACGCAAATTTTTTTGTTTTTTAAAATCCACCATCTTTGATTTCTTATCTCTTGTCTTTATTTCAAAATATCAGGCCGAACAAATTGGGTTCAGGCGATCAGCGTAAAATTAAAACGCGCTTTGAGATCTCAGTCTGGATACTAATAAGTCTAGATTCGACATTCGAAACTTGACGACTGTTTTAAGGTGACGTGGGTTCACAATTTGCAAAACAGTGCGTGTTTTTGAAAAATCACTGTTATTAAACTACTACAGTTTATTCCTCAAAAAATTGACATAAAAATCTTAAGGATTTTCTACAGACACCCACAATAGCCAAAACATGATTGAGCATTTTTGGCTCGATAGAAAAATATTACAAACATACTTCTAAATTTGCCTGAATAATACGTATTACTATTTTATACAATCACCTATTTATACGAAAATTATACCAAAAAATGTATATATGTATGTACCATTACATACTGATCGTTTTTGTATTCTGACATGTCGTTTTAAAATAAATGCCCGACTACTTTTGTATAGGAAAGACTGATTCTGTCTGCGGTATGGAAAGTCTGTCTTACGATAAAATCTTGACAGTGTAAAATTAATCCGAAAAAACGTCCACGTCCGTTTTTCGTCGTTGTAAAAAGTATAAAAATGTCTTTAAGAAAAACTGGATCCTAATTCTTGTTTCGCCAGTAATTGGCCGTCTTCTAATTACGCTGGCCCGTCTCAAGTCCGTCCGGTTGCCGGACGCCGGATGATAAATAAAAACGCTAATTAGCCTCCCTCGTCCCTTATCTCAACCCTTCTTTAATGAACAGTTACTGATTCCTTGTTTTCGTTCCGTGTTTGGTGATAAATGATATGACGGTCGCTGTGACTCAATTTCCCATGGAGGGTTGGATCATTTTTACCCGATACGGCGAAGCCAAAAGGAGGGTAATGTGTTTCGCCCACAGATCTGTATATACTACTAGATAAGGAAAGTCCTTCAATTTGTATGAAAACCTAGCGTGCCAATTTTGAATACAATATTTACTCGTAATAAGAAATTCACTTACAAACGAAAGGAATCTTTTTAGGGTTCCGTACCCGAAGGGTGCAAACGGGACCCTATTACTGAGACTCCGCTGTCTGTCCGTCTTTCTGTCTGTCCGTCAGTCACAGGGCTCTATCTCTTGAACCGTAATAGCTAGACACTTGAAATTTTCACCGATTATGTATTACTGTGGCGGATATAACAACAAATACTAAATATAAAAAATAGTTAAAAATTAAAGGGGGTCGTCATACAAGAAACGTGTTTTTTTCAGCGTTTTTAACTTGATCTTCATAATGGCATTAACTAGATACTTGAAATTTTCGCCAATTATGTATTACTATGACTACAATTACAACAAATACTAAAAATAAAATAAAGTTAAAAATTAAAGGGGGTCGTCATACAAGAAATGTGTTTCTTCAGCGTTTTAAAACATTGTACGGTGGTACGGAACCCTTCATGTACGAGTCCGACTCGCACTTGCCCGTTTATTTATTACTTCCTCAAACGTTTTTCGACGAGTTTCTACGGCTCAAAACGGCAGATTTAGGTATTGTACAGTAAAGAGCTTAATGTCCGATCTAATGAATTGATATACATGGACTAAAAGTGACGATCCTAAATGAAGTCAATTAGACGTCAGATCGACAAGCAAAAAAAATCGCCGCTACGTTTGTATGTATATGTACGTCTGCGTATGTCCCTAGTATCTTCAAAGACATCCATGACACCTTGACAATTGAGTTATCTTCGGAATCGCCTTGGCTGTCCGCTGGAAGCTATGTGACGTCACAGTAAATCCACTGTGGCGCCCTCTATAGGCCTTAAAGTAATGAACTAAAAAATAAAATAAATCGAATCATACCGTGTAGGGTATCAAATGAAAGGGTTTAAGAAGTACATGCATTGCAAAATGTCCTTGCATTAACTGGATTAAGGCGAAGATATAGGCAAATGGCCTTGAAGTGTGAAATAAATTGTTAACTCGTAAATATGGTGATAATTTCCATATTGCTCTACGTCATGCACTAGATAGAAATTATTTTGTGAACTGCCGTTAAAACTATTATTGGTGATCCGTCTAGCTTTAAAACTTGCCGTGGCCACTTTTGGCGGAGGCAAGTTTTAAAGCTAGACGGACTAATGTAAATACTTTCAACGGTGGTTTATAAAATAATTTAAAGGGCTATCTAGTGCATGACGAAGAGTAATATGGAAATTATCTCCATATTTACGAGTTAACAATTTATTTCAAATGAGGACGCCACTTCAAGGTCATTTGCCTATATCTTCACCTTAATGTACTTTTCAGTATTATTTTTCCGTAGTTAGGTTTTAGTTTGTAAAATAACGTCTTGTTTTAATGATTTGAAATAACTTATTTCTATATTTTTAATCACTTCACCAAATAACACTTTCCGATGCAAATGTTTGATTTATTGTCAAAAAAAACATCAAAATCACTATGTGCCTAGAATATTTGAGGAGTTATCTCGATTTCTTAAGGGCCCGGTCCTTATTTTTAGTGATTTTGACTGCTTTTTCGGAGCTGATTGGAGCCAAACTAACTTAGTAACAATATGTTAAGATATGTTAAATTGAAGTTTATTTAAGTATTAAAAAAGTGAATGAGACAATTTATTGATTTTCATTGTAATAGTTTGTTTAATTCCAAATAACCTGAGACGTGTTTAAATTTTTTGCAGTGCGCAACGTTCATGTCATTGTTGTTTACACGGAATTTAAAACATGAAGTTGTGTTTAAATTACAGAGAAATAAAGACAAAGGAAAATCCTAAAAAGTGAATGAGATTTTAATAATTTTTTTTAATTCATTCAAAAACTTAGTTAAAAAGGTTAAACTTTGAAGAAAATATATGCGAATACGTCGTCGGATTTCTTGCGCATACGACTGAGTTAAAAAATAAAAAATACACATATATGAAGATTAATTCATGCTTAAACACGTACAATAAATAAATAAAAATAATTTGTATTTGTAAAAAGATAGAAAAATTTAAAGTTCTCCGAAATTCTCAAATAAATATGGGGACTAAAACGCTGATAAGTCAGACCGCTCGCTGCGCTTCTGAATTCGTCTGAATTCATCTCCATGGTGCATGTACAATACAGCGCAATGCGTATGTGTAGATAGAAAATATAGATTCGGGTGTTCAATCAAAAATTCCCACGTCCGAAGACTGCAGTCTTAAGGATTCCATTATCAGATCTTAACCTGGTAACATAGACCAACTAACATAAACAACGTGGAATAGAAAAACCTGTAATAAATCGAGGCACGGGCTACACTAGATCACTAAAGTATAATGAAATTAAAATAACAGTCAAAAAACCAAAAAAAAAAAACGCTATTTCCATATAAATCATCCAACCGACTGCACACGTTTGTATGAAAATGGATTTAGTTTTGTTTTTTGCTGTTATCTTAATTTGATTATACTAAAGTGATCTATTTATAGACCGTGGTTCGATTTAGTACAGGTACCTATGTCCCTTCCACGTTGTATAATATACCTAACAAAATATACTGTTTGTTGTTGTTCAGATTTGATTACGGTCCCACACAACGGGACAGGTGAAACTAAAAAAAGCTAGTAAAATATCTCGTTACAAAACTCGAATCTTGTCACATCTAGAACCTTCTAGTTTTCATAAAAGTAGCCAATTTAACTCGCAGCGACAAAGAAAGCCGCTATGAAGATGCAGTTGCGAGAGCAGCGTTTTAAGTTATGTAACAAGCTTGATATCCAGTTATATAATAATAGTGTTTACGTGGCAATGCATTGATACAATCTGAACGTAAATTATATTCGGTCGTCTTTTCCCGCAATTATGCAAGGTTGGTTAAAGGAGTGGGAAAAAAACTTAAATATTGATCGAAGAGCTAGTACGAGTATGTAATACCAAAGGAGACACCACATGTCGCTGTTTGTCCCGTTCAATTGTAGCTAACTCCATAAACCCATCCCAACCATTTAGTCGCTTACTAGCTCATGAACGCCTGGTACTTTCGACAGTTTCAATTGAAAACAATATCAAATCATGGGAAACATAATTAAAAAAGGCTTCGGTGTGTGTTTAAATACAGTAACAATAATTCAAGGAACACGGCAAAGTGTAAAGAAATAACTTTCCATCGGTAAGTACTATGAATCATATTTTCGCCCATTCCCTCAATCGGCTTTTACGATCTGCGCGGAAAGAGAAGCAGCTGTTATTTTCTTTTCTCCCAGACCAGAAGAATCTATTAGATACAAAAACAAGAGAATAAGGTAAGTAAATTAGTACAAAAATCCATGCGTCACTCGGAAAGTTGCTTAACTTCGGTAATATCCCGTCTAATGGCCGATAATGAGCAAACGCTGAAATTCCAACTATCCAACTTGAATGAACCCTGTGACTCAGGGAATAGAGCCGCTGATGTTTGGCAATTAATCACTCACATTAGTTAAACATCGGGTTCAACCAAGTTGCAACTTAAAGAGATAACAGAGGCGAGACAAAGACATTGACAGAACCTAGGGCCGCAAGACTAAGCTTATAAACATCAGTGAGACCTCTCCAACCGTCTGGCCAGCGTGGAGAGTGTAGGCCAAATCCTCTTGCTGCTTGTAAGCTAAGTATGGCTCTGATAGAACAGAAAGGGTCCTCCTGCCAGAGTGCTCCTGCAGTGGAGACTAAAAAAGACCTAGAAAAAATGAGACTTCCCTATCTGCTAACCTTAACTATATTGGGAAGTTAATAAATAAACTGTAATACCTGATTTTATGCAAGACGAAGATTACAAAGTTGTAGTTGTATGATAAAGGAATTGCGTTAGTCATAGGGTTTTGAATATGAAGTGATTCCCCCGGTGTTGCCCGCGTGGGAGTTGCGTTTTGTTTCTTCATTGTATGCGTTTTGTTTATGTTCGATGAGGGCCGCATTACCCAACTTACAGCGCGGTGGTGGGCGAGGTGGAAAAAGGAATCAAATCAATGACGAAGTAAATATGATTCGTATTTTTGCCCATTATCTCGATTGGCTTTTACGATCTGCGCTAGAAGAGAAGCAGCTGGTATATTCTAAGTTTTTCTTTTCCCCCAGAACAGCATGGAAACTTTTAAATACATAAATATAATTAAATTTTTAACACAAAAAAAACAAACGACTCATTTTTGTTAGGAGTTTCTTCTATATCTCTAAAGTTCTTCATCATATCTTCACCAAATTAAAATGGGACCAACTTGGTAGTAAAGGCTTTCAAATAAAAAAAAGAATCATTAACATCGGTTCACAATTAGCGAAGATATCGCGTAACAAACATACATAAAAATAAACGGGCAAGTGCGAGTCGGACTCGTACATGAAGGGTTCCGTACCTCCGTACAATGTTTTAAAACGCTAAATTAAACACGTCTTTTGTATGACGACCCCCTTTAATTTTTAACTTTTTTTTATTTTCAGTATTTGTTGTTATAGCGGCCACAGTAATACATAATCGGTGAAAATTTCAAGTGTCTAGCTATTCCGGTTCAACAGATAGAGCCCTGTGACAGACGGACAGACAGCGGAGTCTCAGTAATAGGGTCCCGTTTGCACCCTTTGGGTACGGAAGCCTAAAAACATACAGTCGAATTGATAACCTCCTCCTTTTTTGAAGTCGGTCAAAAAGAAACTCGTGTTATCTATCTGTTTATATCTTAATTGGTGTCAGGACGCTCCATAAATTGTGTATCGACTTTTCTCTCGTTAGTGAAGCACCTTCCTTAATGATAGATTATGCACAGTTTTTACCCGTCGCTAAATAAGAGGGGTTATATTTTTCGATGTACGTACATTGTCTTTTCTGGGAAAAAAATTTTCGCACACGGGTTGCTTGTCTTGCGTAAGCACTATGCTTACTCTCACCAGGCCTCCTCAAAAAACAAACAAAACAAACAATCTATCTCATATAAAAACGATTGTATCTTATGCTGTCATCTGGGAGCACGGTAGTGTTCCCTCCAAGACGAGACAACAGGAGGCGCAGAGCCTTTTCTCGAAGCGTTTTGTCGTATTTATGTACCCTTATAGTTTTTGCGTCTGAATACTGAAAGCGGTACTCACGACGTCAACATTTGTACAAAACATTACAAAGTGACTATTATTAAGAGGAGATATCATAAATATCTTACGATAATAAAGATATTTATTTGAATTTGAATTTTACTGCTAGAAAGTTACTCAAGGACCTATTGGCACATAATTGACGCCTAATAAATGAATTAGGCTTAAACATTTTTGCGGAGGTAGAACTTGCTGCCCTGGGGTCTTAGAGCCACAACACCCAAAATGCTCTGTCTGCCCCATTAGGGATAAATACGTGATAGTTCATAGTATATTCAACCACATAAAAATCCGTCCAGTGATTTAAATAAGTAATTTAATAAATGTCTAGCGCACAAACGTAAAACGTAACATTCTCATCTTCGCCTGTCCACTTCCCAAGGGAATCGGCGTGCTCAAAGGTGTCAACTCGTGGTAAATGCAGCGAATAACCAAAACACATAAACAGCGGTTTAGTACCGGAGACCTCCCTGACGGAGCCAATCGCGATGTATGTGTACGCAGTATAAAATAAGATAGAAGCTCTTGTGTCTTCTCAACGTTGACTGGCCAGTTATAAATCTCTCTATTCAGTTCTTAAGCTAGATTTATTGATATAGTTATTTATCTATTACGCTAGATTTCATTTTATTTATTTATTAAAAAAATATTGGCCACGATAATAAAAAAAGGTAAACTTGATTCCATACGTGAATTTGCCGGGGGCCGTGAATTTCAAAGGAAACGGGCATATCATTTAAAATGTTGTCTTTGTGAAGCTTTTGCTAAATAAAAGTGGCCGTTTTCCGCAAAAGCGCGAAGAAATGCTTAACGTTCTCACTTTAAACTGTAAACAGTAGTTGTTCATAAAATAGTTTGAAGGGTTATCTAGGGCTTCACAATGACAAAATTTTAAATGATATCTCTGTTTCCTTTGAAATGATTTTTTTGAAATGGGGAAAGCACTGGACCCCGGATTTATGTATGGCCTTAACGCATTTTCTACCAGGAAAAACTGACTTGTAACTGTCGAATTAGTCTTAATATTTCTTATTGTTTTAGGTATGAACATTATTATGCTTGTTTATAATTTTAAAAAGTAATTTACTTATAAAGGTAGTAAGTACTTATAATTTTGCTTATGCGATGGGTTAACGACACAATCGACCTCCGTGGCGTAATGGTTAACACGCTAGGCCGCTAATCCGGAGGTTCTGGGTTCGATCCCCAGCCAGGGCAAGTTGGAAAATGGCCTTTTTCAAAATGTCCTAGGTCTTGGGTGTTTATCTATATATGTATTTATCATAAAATATATTATCGTTGAGTTAGTATCCCATAACACAAGTTTAAAAACTTACTTTGGGGCTAGCTTAATCAGTGTGATTTGTCCCTATATATACTCGTATTATATATATTCAAAGTCGCGGGTCAAACCTAAAGGAATAAGTGTCACAAACCTTCTGGATATTTCGCAGTACATTTATTTAAGAGCCTATACTACCCTAAAAGTCTTAGAGCGATCTTATATATTTATCAATATTAACGAAATACTTACTTTGAAATAAAAACACAGCAAAGTTCAGGACTAAATCTTTAAACATAATAAGTTTCGAAAACACGATTGCTTAAAATTTTCTCGATAGAAAACCATTGCGAAGTTGCCTCCAAATCACCTCAAAATTATACTAAAACAGAAAGTATTCAAGAAATACAATAATGAAGTACTTGTAACTTTAGATTATAATTGTATTAAACATAAGGCAGTCATCATTTATGTGGTAGAATACAATATTTATTTATTGCGCTATCGTACACAAACATGACAATTTATATTACATTAAAAAGTTTATCTCTCAGCTAAACGAAACAGCAGGCGCAGGCATACATTTTCGCCGCGCCGTAGAAAGAGAGGGGGATACTTCCTCTCCTACGCCGCGTCGGCTTTCTGTTCAGGACACGTGTCCTGACGTGAGTTTAACATTTTTTACCCATTACAAAAATTGCACAACGCCGCTAAAGAAGTTTTCACTTCAAAAATTTAATACTTAAATAGAGGCTAAATCTGGCTCAGTACCATTTATTATTTTGCAATAGTAGACAAGATTTTAAAAGCAATTGAAAATAGAAGAGGGAAGATGAATAGACTTCAAAAAGATAGACAATCTCGTTATTATAATAGAAGGAAACATAAAACGGAGACGAGGAAAAGTAAAATCAAGGATGAAGGCTTTTCAACAAATAAAAGTTAAGTAAGGTCCTATGGTGCAAAAAGATTCTCGAATGGCGACCACGCACTAAGTGTAGGACACCCACCCACAAGGTGGTCAGACGACCTGACCAAAGTAGCTGGAAAGCACTGGACGCTCTAGATCTGTCCTTTTGGAAATCCTTTGGAGGAGCCTAGTCCAGCAGTGGACGGTATGCGGCTTAAATTATGAGCAAGGTAAGGTAAGGTAAGGAAGATAGAAGAGCAATATGGAGGCTTCTCTACCAACCAGAGCAAGTTAGAGTAAGAAGACAATTCTTCTAAATTCTCAGAATGTTTTTGCTTCTTTTGAGTCATAGCTGTTTTGCGATTTTTCAAAACGATTGAATTGAGCTAACCTACTGCCTCTATCTATACTATGTCCAGTAACTTAGCTCTCACGTCCGAGCGATCGTTGGAGCAGTTTCCAAGATTTTACGAGCGAATCTCGATTGACGTCGATGTTTTATTATGATCAGCCAGTGTCGATGCTAACCTCTAAATATTTATGGTCTCCCACCGATCTGCCACATATTGATGTAAAGGTTTTGATGGTCGTATTAGAATGGAGTGATGAAATTTGAAAGCTCTTGGGTAAAAAAAAATTGTATTAGAAAGACAGCGAACTAATAATACTATGGAAGCGAAAATTGGTACACGATTTCCTTGATTTATTTGAATTTGCTATTCGTTTGCGATTTTTGATTGGGGAGAAATGGGGGGGGGGGGGGGGGCGGAAGGGGTAACTTTTCTGTAGCGGATTTCAATCATATTTGAGACACACGAGGACTTCATTCTACACAAGATGTTGCAAAAAATTTCCAATAGAGCAGAGTGGAGGAGGAAAAAAGGGGGAAGTTTGCTATAGCGTTATATATGGACGGATTTCACTGAAATGGCTTTGGTAAGCCAGGGGAAAGTGTCCGTAATTGCATAGTTATAAGAGCTCGCGAGATCTACTGTTCTCACAGAACCACTAGTAATACTATAGTAAGAGTACTTTCAAACATAAACATCGCGCAAAATGGCCTTACGAAATTTATATAAAATGAATGTCGCATGATGCAAAGTCAACTTCGGCTAATCAAGCTTTAAAAAAATGTGCACTGGCTAGAAAAAAACTATCCCGTACGTTACATTATCTACTTAGCCGAACCTTTCACTGACATAGCTCGATTTGCCCCGGACGTCGCTGGAATACTAAATCTAATTCTGCAGACTGGGATCCCAGATATCGACTGCACTTAAACTGTCTTGGACCACGCCGATTCGCTAAAAACCTCGGGGACCTGATAATGAGTTAATGGATGTAGAGGGGCCTGGGGAAATGAGGCCACTGAGTCTTGCCTTATATCTTAGACAGCTAGTACATCTATGTATCTTCAAAAATATCCTTGACACCTTGACAAATGAGGTATCGTCGGAATCGTCTTGTCTTGTCTCGGTGTGAGCTGACCCTAAGTATAGGAAAATACAAGAATGAGAACCATAAAAAACAAAAGCATTAAAAGCAATAACTGTCTATCAAAATATTACGTCTAAACCAAAGAACAATAATGTACCTTATGTGTCTTAAACTAAAGACACGCTAGCTCAATATTGGCAATAAAGTCCAATATTTGTGATAGTGACATACTGTATGATGCGGAGCGCCTGCAGCGAAACGCCGCGCACGATTATTACGTCTATCCGTAACTTGTTGCTATTCGGACTTGGCAGGCGCTTCAGTAATAAATTGTCTTGGAAATGAAGCACTCTTTGTTGTAGTAAACTTTTTAGTTTCATGTGGTTGCTTTGTTTTTCGTGTGTGTAAGTGGCCAACACTGGTGTCAGATTTATGTATGTAGAGTTAGAATATTCGTTCATTATTTACGATCCAATACAAATCTCCAATATTACCCCACAGAAAAGAATCCTCAACATACTTCGTCAAAAATGATTTTTAGATGATCGCGAATTTTGATTGAAGGAGAAATAGGGGGAAATGGGGGAACTTTGCTGTAGCGCTATTTATTGACGGATTTCAATCAAATTTAAGAGGAACATTATGGACTTCATTCTTCTAAAAAAAACGAAGGTGGGGAGTGGAGGGGGAAGTTTGCTATAGCGTTATACATGGACGGATTTCACTGAAATGGCTTTGGTAAGCCAGGGCTTAGAGGAAAGTGTCGGTTATCATGGTTATGAGCTCACGAGGTCTACTGTTCTCTCAGAACCACTTCTCTAATCTATTCTAGTTAATCCACTCATCTACCTCAGCATCCTCATTTCAACATGTTTCTACCTTCTGTTCTGTTTAATAATATAAATGTATGCTTTTGGAGTTTTCTCAGTGAAAGTTCTCAACGAATAAATAAGGAAACGGTGTACAATGTTGTAACATTGTACGTATGAAGTCTTTGATGTCGTCTTATCGTAAACTTCCTGTTTACTGTTATAATCAAATTCAATACTTTCTGTATATCCTTAGATGTTTTCCTTGATCGCAAAGTTCTTTTAACCTCTCAAACGAAAAATGAGCATCAAAGTATAAGTATTATTTCAAGTATGGCACCATTAGGGTTCCGTACCCAAAGGGTGCCAAGCCAAACCTATTACCACAGAATAAATACCAGTACTTACTTATTACTGAGACTCTACTGCTGTTTGTCCGTATGTCTGTCACAGGGCTCTATATCTTGAACCGTTATATCTAAACACTTAAATTTTCACCTATTATGTTGTACTGTGGCCGCTATAACAAAAAATGTGACAGACGGACACGGTCCCGTTGGCACACTTCGTGGGATTCCTTAAAAAAACAGAATGTACCAGCTGCATGTAAAAGCCGATTAAAAGCGGAAATCTGAATCATGTTAATAGGCGATGCAACTAGCAACCCGTCACTATTTTGATAGCCTTTTCAATCTTTACGTCCACCATCAAGCTATGGCAGTGGAGAGTTGTGTTTAACAGCGCTAGGCTCTGTCCTACCCCTTTAAGAATAAAGACGTGATAATATACCAATGTTCTTTTGAAAGATGGCGTGGCCATCACAAAGATAGATCAAGTCCATCCAACTCCACCAAAAACTGTAATTTATTGCTGCCCAGTTGATAGTGGAGAGAAATGGGCACCATTTGTAATAATTGTGGAGATAGCGGCCGCGCGGCAAGTGTTTTGATACTTGATAGTCTCTTAGAATCAAATTTTATTTATTTATCTTCCATGTTAGTCTCGGAGGAAAGAAATAAAACCGGTCAAAAGAAATAAAGTGCGAGTCGGACTCGTACTTAAAGGGTTCCAGACGTACAATTGGCTATAGCAATATATGTTCTGTGAAAATTTCAAGTATCTAGTTAATGCCATTATAAAGATCGAGTTAAAAACGCTCAATAAACTTTGTTTTATGATGACCCCCTTTAATTTTTACCTTTTATTTTTATTTTATAAATATTTATTTGTTTTTATAGCGGTCACAATAATACATAATCGTTAAAAATTTTAAGTTTCTAGATATTACCACAGAATAAATAATACTAACGTACAGAAGTCTCACTCAGTAAAGAAATTCAAAGAAATATCTACTCAATGTGGCTAGCGATATGGTTTAATTTAGCTCACGTCAGAACTAGACATGGGTAATCTCGACTCCGAGTAGTGTTTCGGCTCACTGAATCCTACTCCGCATCCGGTACCGACTCATCTTAATGATTCCTACTCCCTTATCGGCTCCAGCTCCGAGGTCCGCTAAGTTTCGCTATTGAATCTACAGAATACAATGTCCTTTCTGGTACCGGTTTCAATACAGAATAATATTGATTCCCGACTCCCGATTCCTCCCGAGACGCGGTGAAGCCGAAACGCGGCTCACGGCTCGCGACCCGACAGGCGCCGCCGGCGGGATCTAGATCGGTGCGGACTCAATAACTCGCGGGAGCCGATAATGATTACCGGGATTCAGTACGGGTATCGGCTCCTGTTGATGAATCGGCTCATTTAAATATTCGAATCAGGAGTTACCCATGTCTAGTCAGAACTCAGCACCTTTTTGTTTACATACCTAGACATCCATTGCAAGCCAATTTCATTCTTATTACTCTGGACAAACGATTCGTATAACTGAATTTACCACCCGGAGGGGCCGCCTGCGCGCATAGTAATAATGTAGGTACATATTCGATACCTAAACGGGGAGTGACACAGGCCTGATATTACGGTTAAAGTGAAACAGCCTTGTGACGGAAGGCCAGACAGCGGAA
Organism: Acrobasis repandana; assembly: GCA_963576875.1. NCBI lineage: Eukaryota > Metazoa > Arthropoda > Insecta > Lepidoptera > Pyralidae > Acrobasis > Acrobasis repandana. The sequence goes on from OY756239.1 coordinate 13,491,978, forward strand.
TCTCAGTAATAGGGTCCCGTTGGCACTCTTTGGATACGGAACCCTAAAAACGTAGATAGTATTAGCTGATACTCTGCAATCGTAAAAGCCGATCGATGCGGCTAGCAACCCATAACAAAAAGTGCGGCCATGGTAATAGGATCATGAAAACAATACTGCTATGTTTTGTAATTTAGAACAAACCGGGTTACCAAACTCACACAAAGAGTCTTACGTTTTAAGTTACGGCGGAAGTAATTTAATTCCGGAATTCGCAACAACGACTGGCTTGTAAAACTCGGCAATGTGAGTTGAACCTCTGTTAACCGACTTCAAAAAAGGAGGGTTCTCGATTTGGTTGTATTTTCTTATGCAAGTTGGTCCCATTGTCACCAGGTGTAGATCTGATGATGGAATCCTCAAGAAATCGAGGAAACTCCTTAAATATAAGTGATTTTGATGTTTTTGTCAATATATCAAGCATTTGCATTCAGGAAGTGAGTTTAGAAGAGAGAAGACTAAAACTGAAGTCGTTTTTTTTGTTTGTATAATTTTTTTTTAAGCCATTTAGGTCCCGTAGTTGGGCAAAAGCCTCCCCTTTTTGTTTCCAATTACTTCTACCCGGCTGTTTCCCTCCATTCTTTATTGAAACCGGGGAACTCGTCTCACCATCTCATCCTAAGAAACACCTAGGATGAGATGGAGAGATGAGTTACTCCATTATACAACGTGTTAATTAACACATTCACTGCCTTGAACCCACGACGTGGGCTCACTTTTGCCGCATTTGAGGGCACAAGGACCGACATTGTGGGCTCATGTTAAAAATGCATTTATCTTCGGAATGACATATGAAGTGTGTAAGAGTTTACAAGGATGCGAATGTGTTAAATAACGCAAAACCTGCCCATGAAACTAAAAAACTTGTTCTACAACTTTCCTGAAACCCAAAAATTTTTTTTTAATTTTGTACGAACTGATTAACTGATCGAGTCAATTTGTATGAAAATCCGAATTTTATTTTTGGCATTTATTCTCAAAATGCCAAAAATAAAATTCGAATGTTGTTGAACAAAAGTTGTTTAGTTTCATGGGCAGGTTTTGCGTTCTTTAACACATTCGCATCCTTGTAAACTTTTACACACTTCATATGTCATTCCGAAGATAAATGCATTATACCTGCGAGGTTTTGCGTTATTTTATTAACTTGTTGTTGTACACCATCATCATTAGGTCTTTTTTAGTCTCTACTGCAGGAGCACGACCCCCTCCGTACTACCAGAGCTAGATATTAGACCCAGAGCAGTCAGAGGATCCATGATACTGATCAACTTTCCCGGAAGTATGAAAAATAAAATAAAAATTAGCTTTCCATACAAACTCGGATCACCTGGTCTTGTATGGAAGGTAAAAAAATATTTTTCATATATCGATATATGTTCCTTGGGAAAAGTTCTTCAATATCCACATGGTATCCACCCAACCCAGTGTATATGTACTAAAACTATTATATGGGTATATAATAGTTTTAGTACATATACACCCTTATTTTTAATTAAGTACACAAATTTTAAGGGGTGATTCAGTCCATCATTATGAACAACTACGATATACAAAAAAAAATGTTCACTTCTCATAAGAATAACTAGATTCACGAAGTAAAAGAAGTCACGTTTCTTCGATTTTATGCAAAGTGAAATTTTTTTTCTTGTATTTCGATATACATTTACTGGGAAAAGTTGTTCAAAATTATAGGCTGATTCACCCCTTAAAATTTGTGTACTAATTTAAAAATAAGGGTGTATTTTCTTAGACCATGTACTCGTATTTTGTCTAGACGACACTTCCATTTTTTTAAGTCGGTTTTATTAATCGACCTTTAGCTACGAGTACAAAGGTATTCCACCTTTCAGAATATTCTGGGTTTCATTGCAGGCTATTTTCTCATCGATATCGACACCATTAAAGCCAATTAGCGGTTTATCGAAATATCGGAATATCATAACTTCGCCATTACAGCGGCCCGCGTAAACCCAGATTATGTAAATGTAATACCTGTTGAGGTTGGTGTGGGTAATGGGGGAATGATCTTTTATTTATTCATTTGTTTTAATAGGACATATTACCAGGCCTTTGTCACTACCCGTTTAGGTATCGAAAATGTACCTACATTATTACTAAGCGCGCAGGCGGCCCCTCCGGGTGGTAAATTCAGTTATACGAATCGTTTGTCCAGAGTAATAAGAATGAAATTGGCTTGCAATGGATGTCTAGATATCTACAGGGAGCATTTGAAATCATTGGCATTAATTTTACTTGTTAACATACTCACTTAAAGGAAATTTTTTACGGTAACAATACTGCAATTAGTGCAGTAATTAAAAAGTATCGAAAAGTAAGAAAAATAAACAAAGTATCAAAACATCGCGCGTCGCGCTTGCGAGAAGGCTATGACCCCGGCGCTGGTAAGTACACTCACCAGCTGTGGCGCGGGCGGCCGGCATACAAAAACAGACTTTAAGTTGCGTAGATAAGGTTTAAAGTCGAGTGGGGAAAGGCGATATCACGCGACCGATTGAGGGAACGAATGTTAGGTACTACGGAATCTACGACGACGCAATGAAATTAATACTATTATAATTAATTTACTTTTCATGAGTTTTATGACGATAAGTTTTTTTATTTATAATTGCAGTAATGGTGTCTATAAGGAGTCTAACGCATGTTTAGAGGTTTTCTTTAATATGAAAATGACGACTTCTGATTGACGTTTTGATAGGCTCACATTACTTTGTATCATGGGTATAGTGGATATTTAAGGCCGTACCTAAATTTTCAGGTACGGCCTTAAAAGAATGCCAACGATTTAAATTCCAGCCTGTATAAGAAAAGGTGCTGAGTTCTGACGTGAGCTAAATTAAACCATATCGCTAGCCACATTGAGTAGATATTTCTCTGAATTTCTTTGCTGAGTGAGACTTCAGCACGTTAGTATTATTTATTCTGTGATATTACGCAAAGTTTAGTGCGGTGGGCGGCACTAGCACATTCAGTAAACAACCTGCTGTTATTCTATATGTCATAATTTTTCGCAACAATTTATTGTGAAAGTGTTTGATTTTAATAGTTTTATTATTATTGACCTATTCAAAATCTGTGCTGTGGTGTTATGGCTTCCGCGGCCATATAAATACCTAATACCTATATAATTTTACAAATTTATTGCGACTTTGATGTACTACTTGTCATTGTTAAGCATTTGTCTACGGTCTAAGTGCGTGGCAGAAAAGTAATAATGAGGAACCCTAAAACGATTAATTCTATTTTGTATGCTGGGGTAAAGTACCCCGCCGAACTCAAAACTGCAAACAAATTTTGATTCCAAGATGGCCGCCCCACCCATTTGTTGATGGTTCCTTTACTGACTGCAGTTATTACCCATTTTCTCAACTGGAACTGTACTTCAGCAAACTTCAACAGCTGCTCGAAAAGCTAGTTCTTTATTGTAAATAAATAGGCTGAACATCTCTGTAGCCTCTCAAAATTGTGGATAACGCATAAACCCAGGAAATTCTAGATGCTGCAGCAATATACTGAGAGTTGCGACCATAAATAAATCACGCTGGCGTGTGGGCTGAATGTGTAATAGACCGTCGGAAGGGGTGTGAAAATTTAAAACGCATGTTCTTATACGGCGGCTTATACGGGTGTACATGTTACTTTTTTCATTTTTACAGCGTTTTATTAGTCCACTGCTGAACTAAAAATCCTACCCATGAAGGGATGATTTGCATAAACACTATGGGATTTAATTTTACGTGATTTGAATTATTTTTTACATTGAAGTTACATTGAAGAAAAATAGTTTTTAGGAATTTTAGGGTTCCGTACCCGAAGGGTGCAAACGGGACCCTATTACTGAGACTCCGCTGTCTGTCCGTCTGTCTTTATAATGGCATTAACTAGATACTTTAATTTTTCACAGATTATCTATACTAATATAATATAATCTTATTATAAAGCGGAAGAGTTTGTTTGTTTAAACGCGCTAATCTCAGGATATATGGTCCGATTTGAAAAATTCTTTTTTTGTTGGGTAGTCCATTTATAGAGGAAGGCTTTAGGCTATATAACATTACGTTCCGACAACCACGCGAACGAAGTCGCGGGCACAGCTAGTGTATTACTATGGCCGCTATTACAACAAATACTAAAAATAAAAAAGTTAAAAATTAAAGGGGGTCGTCATACAAAAACGTGTTTTTTTGCGTTTTAAAACATTATACGGAGGTACGGAACCCTTCATGTACGAGTCCGACTCGTTGCCCGTTTATTTTTATGGTAAAGAGGAATGTTATTCGGTTATTCCTAACAGCAGAAAAATATTTAAGCGTTTTCAAAATTTTCATCCCTCCTCTATTGTTTCTTCTCTTTAATTTCAGTAATAAAATTAGACCCAACGTGAAGTCTTCTGCTAAACCAGCTAAACATAAGCCAGATAATATACATAAATCATATTTCGATGTCATGCAGAGCTATACATAATTTATTTCCGCTTTGATAGTTAATGTCACGTATAATCCACTAAAGACCGCATCCATTCCTAGGCTAGAACCACAGTCGGCCTATTAATGATTCAAATCGCCACAAGGTGTCCGCCATCTTTTATTTATGCCTCTGTAGCTTGGGCCTAGATTTGCACATATTTCATTCAAATCAGGTACACTGAAAGTGCTTTTTAGCCGCAAACGTCTTGGCATCTTTTACTCGCCGTCTGATATTTTATTTACATCTTGACTTTTTATGTCGATGTTCGGGATTCAGATATTTTGCTGAAGTATCAAATTTTTTTAGATTCTTTCAATTTGCTATTCTTTGCATAGTGATGCGAATATTTAGATTTTAAAGACATTTTTGTATCAGCTTTTGAAGACTTGGAGTGGTCCTATTCTTCTCTGCCGGGAACCACACGGCACTAATATTCTTAATATAAAGAATTTTTCCATGGGACCTTCCTTCCTTCCTTTAAAGCCTGTATCAGTCCACTGCTGGACCAAAGGCTTTTCCCAATATTGCGAGGACTTGCCCATAATCACCACGCTGGGCAGACGGGTTGGTGATCGCAGTGGATGGCATGAATTCTTTGCATAGAGGATGCTGCTACCTGTTCCCTGTTACTTATACCTCCCTTAGTCGCCTCTTACGACACCCGTGGGAGAGCTAAGGGGTGGTGACAAAACTTATTCTACTCTGCCGTCACCACACGGCAGGCCTTAAAATATCATTGTTCATTTCCACAATTTTAAAGAGGCTTGACTAGTCAAAATTTCGGTCCATTTTTAATCTAAGTTTTTATTTAGTTTTATCTGTCCCTTTGTCTGTGTCCATAATCAAATCTTGCAAGCTACATTAGACCCACTTCCCATTATTCGGTTGAGCTGAAACTTCACATACTAACGTAAATAAGTTGGGTAACAATGCAATATTAAGGTACCAATGACCTGATATCATGAAGAAGCCAGAATGTGGCCATGGCATCTCTGATCAAACAACATAAACCCACCGAGTTTGGGCTTAATTGATTCGTCGTGTGGTTCCTGGCAGAGTAGAATAGGACCACTCCAAGTCTTCCCGTGGATTTCGTAGGAGACGACTTAGGAAATACAAGCTTAATAAAGCTCATAAACATCAATGCGACCTCTCCAACCCGTCTGAGTGGAGAGTGTAGGCCAAATCCTCTGACTGCGCTGGCTAATATATGGCTCTGGTAGTACTGAGAGGGTCGTGCTCCTGCAGTGGAGACTAAAAAAGGCCTGATGATGAGAAGCGCTTTAAACTTTTTAGATAAAAGCTAGTTTTTAAAAATATTTTTAAATAATTACTGGTTTACCATTAGTTTTTTAACAAAGGAGGAGGTTAACAATTTGACTGTATTTTTTTAAAATGTATATTTGTTACGCGATATCTTCGCCAATTGTGAACCGATTTTGATGATTCTTTTTTTATTTAAAAGCCTTCACTACCAAGTTGGTCCCATTTAAATTTATGAAGATATGATGAAAAACTTTGGAGATATGGAAGAAACTCCTAAAAAAAAACTGAATTCGGTTGTTTTTTTTTTTGTTAAAAATTTATTATTCTTTATTATAGCCTGTATCGAATAGTTCCTCATCGCAAAAAAAGTATTCTGGGATTCTAGTGCGTCCCAGAGTTTTCTTTATTTTAGGTCTCAAATTCCACATCATAGTAACATCACCACAGTATAATTTGACCAGCTAATGACGGATTCGCGTGTCGGTTTCTTTGTTAACCGATTCGTAGACATTGCTCTGCGCATGCGCTGTGACCTGGCCAGGCTAGGTGGTCAGTTGTAAGAATGATTTTAATATGGAACTTAGGTTTATTGAAGGTTACTTCAATAAACCTAAGTTCTGTTTGTTTGTTCGTACCTCACTTCGAAATGAACCAATGATGACTTTCGTAGCTTGGGACACCGGAGAGTGATATAGGCTACTTCATATTTCAGAATTGGAGACCTGAGGGACTGTGTGAACGAAGAAAACAATATGTTTGGGTCCACTCATACACATATCACGTCTATATCCCTAATGGGGCAGACAGAGCATTTTGGGTTTTGCGGTTTTAATCAGATAGAGCCCAGGCCCGCGAGATCCAAAGGCCACTTTTAGCGTGATAGTGGGAAAAGGTATTAACCCGTGTGGTTCCAGGTTAGAATAAGACCACTCCATCTCTTCCTGTGGATGTCGTAAGAGGCGACTAAAGGACTAAGCACAAACATCTCGTGCTACAATTGCATTCCCAAGGAGGGTTAACGTCGGGCGGCGGCCGGCCGGTAGTAAAACTTTTCGCACAAATACATTTCCAAAGAGGGTTGACGTCAGGCAGGTGGCCGGTCGTAAAACTATAGCCAAATCATAACTGTTCCAGCTATGTTTTCTCCATTTTGCAAGGTCTTTGGCATCCTTGGATGATCATTGACATGCATGTCATATTTGGAAAAGAGAAAAAGCGGGAAAGCGCACCCTGGGCTCCGAAGCAGCACAGCTGAGGATGCAACCGGGAGTGCGCTTAGACGAAGAAGAAGTGGGAAAAGGTATTAAAATAGTAATAGGTTGCTCGCCGCACATGATTCCCATTTTCGCCTATTCCCGAGATTGTCTTTTATGATCTGCATACGAGTAGAAGCAGGTGCTACATTCTAAGGTTTATATTTGTTTTTATTTTAGTTAAGACAAAATTAAGTTCAAATACTTATATCTAATAATACTATCTAAGACCCAAAACCGAACAGTTTGGCGAACATTGACGAGGAGAGCCGACCCCAATTGAAATGGGACAAGGCGAGGCAAAGAGAGAGAGAGAGAGACTATCTTCCTGTATAATATTCATGATCGAAAGAGATTCAAGAAATAGCAAAGTTCAACAATATTGAAATGTAAGAGTTTCAAATGTTGGAGTAAATGTTCCACATTTAAATCAAACACGACCCTCATCCATACGACCCATTCAACATTCAATAACCCCTTCAGAAACAACTCGAGTGGCATCCCACACGGCGATACTTTTTCACCCTTATTAGGGTAAAAACTCCCAAAAGCCCCGAAAGCATGCAAAAGCAAGCACCCATTGACCCCCGTAAGCTTTATTATGATACTTTTTAATATCCCGGACTTGGCAATCTTTGTATTAAGGCCGTACCTGAATTTTCCGAGGTCCAGTGCTGCCCCCATTTAAAATAAATCATTTCATAGAAAATGGAGCCATTATTTAAAATTTTGCTACTACCAAGTCCTAGATAACCCTTCAAAGTATTTTATGAAATACTGTTTACAGTTTATCATGAGAACGTTAAGCTTTACTACGCACATTTGCCAAAAGTGGCCGTTTTTCGCAAATGTGCGTAGTAAAGCTTAACGTTCTCACTTTAAACTGTAAACAGTAGTTTATAAAATACTTTGAAGGGTTATCTAGGACTTGGTAGCAGCAAAATTTTAAATGATGTCTCCGTTTTCTTTGAAGTGATTTATTTTAAATGGGGGCAGCACTGGACCCCGGAAAATTCAGGTATGGCCTTAAAACGTTCGATACGTTATGAGTTTTTTTAGTGGAGTTTGGGGACTGGGGAATAGTGATGGGCAGGGCATGGTGAGTTGAGTCCTTTGAGACTTAATCTTAAAAACTGGAATCAATTTATTAAATTTCGCGAGACTCTACGAACTTAGTTTTTGTTTGTCTCTTAAACCAATGTTTGTCTCTTAAACCAATTTTTACGCTTGTTTATAACTTTGTTTTGGTCATCTTACTTAATTTTGTAATACTTGTCCCTGTCGTCTGAGATTTCCTGTCATTCGCACGAAAATCTGTTGAGGTCGTCCCGCCATCTTCTCCTAGGTCTACCCCTACTCCTGCGCCTGTCCGGAATCTAAAAGATAAAGGGGAGGTCTTTACTCAGCAGTGGGACACAAGACCTCGGCTAGTAAAAAATAAACCGGCCAAGTGCGAGTTTAACTAGTTAGCGTGGAGAGGGTTCCGTACAATTGATTGAATTCTTATAGGTTTTCCTGTACCCTACAAGCAATGATCTATATTTTGTATTCAAAATTTTAGGCTCAGTAGTTTCGGAACTCAGGGGGGGGGGGAATGGTCAATTTTCGTCTTCTTTCATGAATAACATCAAAACTTTTCATTTTACAATAATAACATAAATATATTTCAGGTCCTCATAATGAGCCCTTTCATTTGATATATGACATAGTAAGGTTCGCTAAACTTTTTTTTAAATTTTCTAATTGGTCCCCCGAACATGACCCTTATTTTAAAAAAATATTTATTTTCTTTGCACATATGTGTTTGGGTCATAGGATTACAATATTTTACCAAATTTCACCTGATTCGGTCCAGTAGATTCGGAGCAAATTAGCTGTGACAGACGGACGGGCAAACAGGCGCACGAGTGATCCTATAAGGGTTCCGTTTTTTCATTTTTTGTACGGAACCCTAAAAACACGTACTCTACGTAGACTTCGTACGCTTTGTCTTCATCATCGTCATCTTCATTATAGGCAGCATTTTACATCCCACTGCTGGTAATATGCCTCTCTTATTTACATCTATTGTATAATAATGCAAATAAATGATTCTTGATTCTTGAGTGGTCGTCTCTTCGGCTCTGTTTTAAAATACTGAGACTGAGAAGACTCCAGTCTTGCCCAGCACTAGTGCGATCATGTGAAGTATATTGACCTTCGACAACAATGGACGTGCGTGTGTGATCGCTGAAATTTTTTACGGTGCCAGTGAACTGTACTTATGTATTGTGTTTAAAAATGTTATGGAAAACTGTATTTTTCAGTCTTATTTTTACTTTTATCAACCATAATACGTAGTAAAAGTATAAGCTTCTACTTTAAGCTAGACAAAAAAAACAAATGACACGAGCAAGATTTAAAGACATACATGCATTCTGATCACATCTTTATACAAAGCCTTGTATTATGACTACTTCCGTTTTACCAAATATCAGATAGACGCAAGTAAACACTTACTATTGCACTTAATTGTAACAATTTCTTTGCTGTTTCCATCGTTTCGTTATTGAGTACCCGTACCTTTTTGATTTTGATATACCTAGTGTCATTAAGACCGTTAAAATGAATCTACTATATCTCTCAAGCTAAAATCCATCAAATCGTTTAGGCTGCGTGCCATAGAAATATACATACATGCTCTAAAAAAAACATAACCCATTCCATTCTGACACAGTCGAGTAAAAACATAATACGAGTTAAATAAAAGCCTGTAAAAAGGCAAGTAGGTGATGCCCGTACCTTCACCTTTCCCTTCGTAATTGACTCCTAACTCGGCGTCTGAGTGACACCAATTACGTCACAAAAAGGATCCATTGCGAAAATTACCTAAAGAGTTTGCTCGCTCGTTACACGGGAATATTACAGCGAAGAGTATTACTAAGTAGGACCTATTGTCGGAACATTATTTTATTATCATTATACACCAGCGCACTGTCACAGCGAGCGCAGCGGTATACGGTGGCAGCGGGCAATCGCCTGCCCCGCCCGCGCTTTTCATCTCTAACATCAGTGCGGCTCGAGACTTCTTCGTGTGCGCGTCGCGAGTCACATTCGCCCTGAGGAAGACCTCCGGATGAGGTCTTTTTACGTGAGTTACCCGTTCATCGCGTACTAATAAGTCTCACTCTCACTTTAGTTTTTAACCAAAAAATATTTTTATCTGGCGAAAGTCCTCTAAAATTATAGCTATTGTTCACTGCGTCTTAAACAGACTTCCATCTGGTACAGGAAGATGCCAAGAAACCAGAGCCAAATGGGCTCAATCCATGGACCACCTTTTTTGTCATGCTGCCCGTCTCCTTTACTTGTACTAAGGCAGAATTTAATGTGACCAATGACAGGACCAAAAAAAGGTGGAAAAATGAATGTTAGCACCTTACTTGCGCTATTTGACACCAAGAAAATACGACGTCATTTCAAGACGTCAATTTCTTAAAGCAAGTTTACACGCTCAGTTTTGCATCAGTTCAGTCTATCAGTCTGGATTAACTTGACTGACGCCAGAATGATGGATGATAATCACGGGTACTCGGTCAATCTAGCAATATGCATATGGCATATGAATGCCATAATGGCATTAGGTCCGCCACTTGTACGTTTATTTTATTGTGCAATAAAGATTAAATAAATAATTCTAGACTGATAGCAGACTGATAAAAAGTACGTGTACGGTGTGTAGTAAAGTACTGTGACTGACGCGAGACGAGCGGGTTACACGATCAGTCTCCCATTAGTCTTTCATCATTCAAAACAGACTGACAAAATTATATAAAATACCATCAGTCTGTCGTGGGTTACACGATCATTCTCCGATCATTCTTACCAGACTGATAGACTGAACTGATGCCAAACTGAGCGTGTAACCTTGCTCATACAAATCCCATAGAAAATGAAAAAGAATCCGATTTAATTGTCATTTTTCTGCATTAGGTAATAAATCTAAAATAACTTTCAAAATGGATGTGATCAATGAAAAGTGACATTACATTATTTTGTGACTTTTTATTATCTTATCAGTACAAAATAATATCCCTATTGCCTTAAATTTAGTATAACCTCATTAAATGTGATATCTAAGAAAGATTAAACGCTAATTTAGAAGGTAAGCAACCCCGCGACCTGATTAAGTCCGTTAAATAATTTAAAAGTTAATTATGAAAGACTGATCCTAATTAGGATTTGAAAGAAATTCTACGCCAAGAAATAATTGCGCTGGTAACACAGAGCTTGGTAGATTTTCTCTCCGATTCCGTCTCTTGGGCACAAACTTCGTTGCCATGTGCAAAGTTTATCTTTAAATATTCTGGTATTTTATCTTAGTTTTGCCACTAAGGTATTTAAATGGTATTTTGTGTAACTGATGTTTTGTTTTTTGTTTACAGGTAATGCTGTGATAAATAGTACATTTTACGCTGAAGGGTAAGCACTTACTCGTAGGAAAGGACCGCAAGTAAAAATACTTAGCAAGTAGTGATCAAACAATGCGATTTATTAAGTTGATTAGACGCTTTGGTAGAAAACCTAATACAATTTTACGAGTATACTTAATTATTTGCTCAAATTATACTTTTAAACACTGTTCATTTAGATTTGTTGGTCAGTTATTTAGTTATACAAAATTTATTTTAAGTATTATGTTAGTTTTCCATTTTTTTATGTGGAGTTTATTCTACATTAACAGTAACTACCTATTTATTTTTAATTAAAAAAGTTAATATCTAAAAAATACATTTTGGTAGAACTTCTTGACACTGGCAATACTAATCGCATTGACGTCATCAATACGACATGGCCGGCGTTTTCGGCACATACTTAGGAATGCGGTTGGTCGAGTGGTCTGGCAGTCCGCTCTACCTCTCGGGGCCACGAGTTCAATTCCAGGCGAAAGGAAAATATTTATGAATGTTTTCATAAATGGTATACATGAATAAATTAGTGTTCGTCTATGCATGCTGCACAGAGGCCTAGCTTTTCATAGTTAGTTCATCTGCAACATCATGCTATATCATTGGAAGAAAATTTACGTGAATTTCATCAGAGAAAGTCGTGTTGTGTACACTTCCAACAATTTTTGTTTTCATAATTTATTCGTTCTTTTTGTTACAAGACTTGTTAATAAAACAAATATAAAATCTATTATAAATTACTAAACATTGTCAAAAATAATGTTTTATAAGGCTTGGCATGAGCGAAAGTGCAATAAACCTGATTTGCAATAACATAAGTACATAATAGATTAGCATTTTCGCCACTGTCTTCGATCGGCTTTTACGATCTGCGCGGGAAGAAAACCAGCTGTTACATTTTAAGTTTATTATTTTATCCCAGTCAAGCATGAGAGTAAATTAGCAATAATGTTTACAAAATCTTTTCAGAACTAATTGTCTAGCCATTAAAATTATTTTATAATCTTTTAAATAGAATACCTAATGAAAATTACTTTATCTACTGTTTCAAAAGGTCTCATTTAAAACTTATTTTCGTTAAGGCCATACTTGAATTTTCCGGGGTTAAGTGCTGCCCCCATTTAAAAGAAATCATTTCAAAGAAAACGGAGACATCATTTAAAATTTTGCTACTTCCAAGTCCTAGATAACCCTTCAAAGTATTTTATGAACTACTGTTTACAGTTTAAAGTGAGAACGTTAAGCTTTACTACGCACATTTGCGAAAAACGGCCACTTTTGGCTAATGTGCGTAGTAAAGCTTAACGTTCTCATTATAAACTGTAAACAGTAGTTTATAAAATACTTTGAAGGTTTATCTAGGATTTGGTAGTACCAAAATTATAAATGACTAGCAGTCCACCCCGGCTTCGCCCGTGGTACACACATAGCCTTTGTCACTCGGGGATAGTGTAGCTTCCAAATGGTGAAAGAATTTTTTAAATCGGCCCAGTACTTTTTGAGCCTATTCATTACAAACATACAAACATACAAAAATAGGTACAAATCTTTCCTCTTTATAATATTAGTGTAGAAGTGTAGATGTCTCCGTTTTCTTTGAAATGATTTATTTAAAATGGGGGCAGCACTGGACTCCGGAAAATTTAGGTACGGCCTTAAAAGTGGCAACTTTCGGCGAAAATATAGTCGAATTTGAAAGAAAAATCTTTAATTGGTACAAAAAATTAAACAGACCATACATTTTATTGCGGCAGGTGTAATGGAGCAGCGGATTTTTTTTTCGCGATTTCAGAATTATTCCCCTAGTAAAAGTTGTTCGTATAGGTGACCACAGGTGTCCTTAAATTATCGGTAAAAAAATATCGGTAGGAAGGTATGTCATGAGTCAAAAATTTACAGTCATCTCCACGTGGATGCCTCGTTTAAATAAAATGAAAACAAAAATAATACGTAAACTTTTGGGGCTCTAGGTATACATATATATATATATATATATATATATATATATATACTCGTAGCTCATTTGATTGTTGAAGTCAAACCGTTTTTCAAATTCAAAAATAGTTGGGACATCAACAAACAAAATTCATGACGATATTAAAAAATATGTTGTTCTAAATAAAGACTTGTTTGATTGGAATCGCTTCTCGGAACAAAAACGAGCATTTTGCTGAAATGCGGAACTGAAATACAGAAATACGGTGTGCACCTGTGAGTCTGAGCACGATATCGTTCACGTGAACGGTCCAGTAAATACGATAGCAAATGCGATATTTACGTTATATTTAGCCGTTATTGCGTAAATTGGTGTCCAACAAAAATACGAATACAATTCTTTTACTAATATAATTTTTATTGTACTATCTCCTAAGAAGGCTCGAGGTCGCTCAACGCGCTATGGAGAGGGCTATGCTCGATGTTTCTCTACGAGATCGAATCAGAAATGAGGAAATTCGTAGGAGAACAAAAGTCACTGATATAGTCCAGCGGATTAGCTCGTTGAAGTGGCAGTGGGCGGGACACAGCGTGACGAACCAACCGATGGGGCAGAAAGGTTCTTGAATGGCAACCACGTGCTGGCAAGCGAAGCGTTGGACACCTACCCACAAGGTGGTCAGACGATTTGACCAAGGTCGCTGGAAAGCGCTGGATGCAGGCTGCTCTAGATCAGTAATTTTGGAAAACCTTGGAAGAAGCCGATGTCCAGCAGTGGACGTTATGCGGCTGAAATGATGACGATGATGATTTTTTATTGTAAGTTTGCTAATTAAGTGAATTCCATAGCTAATACAACATTAGTGGTTGTATACAACAAAATAAATGTGTTTTGTCGGACATCGATTAAGGTTACACCTTAATAAAACATTTTGCAAATCTTTTTTGTTATAACGATCCGAAACTACAGGGCCTAATTTTGAAAAAAAAACAAAGTATATTTTTTTTACGTATATATTTCAGGAAAACGTATGAGAAGTACGGAACGCTCTTTAAGCGAGTTTAAGTCGCACTACTCGCACTTAACCGGTTTATTTAATTACTTCTCCTGAGCAGTTCCCCTGTCTCGCCTCATTGACCGGCAGCGCCATCTGAATTATTTATTCTCTAAAGCACTTGTCGTGTCTCCCGACCCCGCCCGTCTCGCCCCCGGACGCTATTTTAACGCCCTGTAACGGAATTTTAAAGGGTTGGTCATAGACTTATAAATTAATAGAGCGGTCGCTTCATAAGTAATTCATAAGTAAATGCGATACCGTCGTTGTCTATTGCATTTGACAGATACAGATGCATTATCACGTCTTTATCCCTAACGACGAAGACAGAGCTTAGGGCCACAAAACCCAAAGGCCATGTATTGCATTTTAGTGTTAGTAATTAAAGAACCTGGATAAGAGCAACACAGGACTGAAATGGATGGCGTCTACGAAGAGAGGCCTCGGCCCAGCAGTGGGTAAAAAGAAATGAAAAGAAGAGCTGAGATGATGATGACCACTGATTAGATCACCTAACTGAGATGATAATCACTGATAAGATCACCTAACTTTACTCGTTTTTTACGATTGCTTTAAAAGAAGTCGAGTATAAAAAAGTTTAAGTTCGTTCCTGACTGGACCTGGTCTACCCTTTCATAAGTCTATGCAGGTAAGGGCCATGCCCTTAAATCTTGTCACTTATTGCGCTAAAAAGATGTCGTCGCCCTGAAATTGGAGACGACTGTAAGTTAATATCCCGTTTTGAGATAAAATATACTCTGTAATCTTATATTCGTTGCAGCGAAATCTGCTTAGAGTTGGTTGTGGCTTTGTATTTTTATTGGGTTTGAGTTAGTATTTTCTAAGAAATGTAAACGACCACTTTATTGCTTCTAAAAACAACTATCACTGGTGTATAAGTAGTATATTTAACTAATTGCGACCGAGCGAGCGAAGCGTTGTCCTGTTTCAGCTTCGGCAAAAATTCTTTCGTGTATCCGAATTCCGGAAGTCCGGCAATTCTCGCCTACAGGTCGCATTTTCCAACTAACTCTTGTGAAAGTTTGTGAGCAAGTTCGATAAAAAAATCATTTTAGCCATTTCGAAAAATGTTATAAGACTTTTTTTGTAGACGCAACTTTTTTGTGCGGTCAACTTTTATATCCGATAAACTGGTCAGGGGTGTGATACAAGAATGTTTTTGTTTATTTTATTTATTTGGTTCGCTAACTGGCTGAACATCACACAAATCTAAGCATATACCAATTAGAGCATATAAGTTGCCAACCTATTCGGAGCGAACACAGCATGCACATTTGATAAACAGCTCTCAGTCGTTTTAAATTGAAAATTACATTACATTACAGTTAATTATAATATTATTTAAGTCCTAAATGAAATTACATTGCAAAATTGAATAAAGTTTTTAATTATTTTTAAGTACGCAATAGATTGTAACTGTATGATTGCTATGTTTTCACGTAGGCGTATACATTAGCATACGTACATACGAGTATACATAGCATTAATAGGCCAATTTTTGCAGTTGAAAATCAAATTAATACAAACGGACACGTAGTCAGGGCGGGTTGTTCATCATCACCATCATCCTCCGTGTCGGGGGTTGCATCCTCAGCGGTAACGCTTCAGAGCCGTCCGCTATCTAAACTAAGCGATTTGACGAGGTTACTGGTTGTACACAGACCGACTGCCGTCTGACCTCCGCAACCCAAAGGGTAGAAAAAACCAATCATAGGATAGGTATAATCAAACGCTAGATGGCGTTCGGGACCCACAGCCTTACGTGCATGCCGTCAATGAAATGAATGTTTGTATTATTTATTCTGTGACAATAGTCACTTTGTTTTGCACAAATGTTGACGTTAAATCGTTACTTACAGCTAAGTTTTGGATAATATTTTATACGAAACCATAAGAAAATACTTAAAAGAATCTTTATCTGAAAATAGCATGATAAAACTTAGAACGTACTAGCTGTTATTCTCTTTCCGCGCAGATCGTATAAGGTGATCAAGGGAATAGGCGGAAGTAAGAAACATAAACATAGGCGATGCGGCTAGCAACCCTATTTAAATTCCTTATTCCTCCTTGTCGCCCACCATTATGCTTTTATAGCGATCTGCAGAATGAGAAGCAGCTGGTAGATTCTAAGTTTATTCTTTTCTCCCTGACCAGCATGATCATTCAGTCTTTAGATGTAAAGATATAACGTTAAGAAACACCGAAGCATTGTTGGTTTTCTACTGGGAGTTTTATATCGCCCACATTTCTAGACAAAACAAAGAGACGGACGCTGGTCGGGCAGACCGATTGCCAATCGAAAATCGCTGAGTCGGACTTTTGTGTTATTGCCCAATGTTTGACTTGCACTGCGGACCCTTCTTTTTATTCGCGGCACATGGTTGTCGTCATTCGGTAAGAGAAAAACTAGCAAAAGTATTTGCTGCTCGGCATTCCTCAATTTTACTAGATTTATCTCTTCCCGCGCAGATCGTAGAAGCCGATCGAGGGAATGGGCGAAAATATGATTTATGTTTATAGGCGATGCGGCTAGCAAGCCATCACTATTTTGATTCCATTTTCCCACCTCGCCCACCATCACGCTAAAAGTCGCCTTTAGGTCTTGCGACCCTGGGCTCTGTCTGCTTAGAGCCGCAATATCCCTATCCCCATTAGGGATAAAGATTTTTTAATGGTTTAATCCCAATGAATGTGTATCGAAATATGAATATAAAATTAGGTTCTCATACAAATTTAAACAGATCAAGTATGTACATTGATACATTTATTGGAAAAAGTTGTTCAAAATTATGACTGAATCACCCCTTTATATATTTTTACTTAATCAAAAAGCAAATTGTATAACCCACATCACTTTTGAGACAACTCTTAACTCTATCACGAAACGAATAGCGAAGTAATACTGTGTGTAGAAGTTTAAATCGCTTCATCAATATAACCCTGCGTGATACCAAAACGCATTATCCCTATTTACCCGAACATAAACCAGTTTTCTTTACAGTCGGGTAAGAAATACTGCAAATAGCGACGATAAAGTTGCCAAGTGATCGCCCCCGGGTTTGTTCGCAGCGATTGTGAGGTCGGGGGTGGAATGCGAATATGGAGCGATTTCCGATTACAAAATCAGAACATGAACGTAGTTACCTCGAATTCGGTAATTTCGGTCCTTGCTGGTCTGGGCGAAGAAAAACTTAAAATGAACCAGTTGCCTCTCCCCCCGCGCAGATCAAAAAAGCCGATTCAGGGAATGGGCGAGAATCTAAATCATATTAGTAGGCAATAAGTCGTAAGCGAAAAACTGAAAAAAGCCTGAAAATTCCGAGCGTTTTTGAGCACCACGAAGTTAGCAAAGGTCTTCCGAGGTTGCAAACTTAGTTTATTCCTTCAAGACCCCAAATACCAGACACAATAGATAAACAATGCATTTTCGCGTCAATTAATGCCATCGGGTCTTGAGAGGAGGTCACTATTGGTATTTATCCTAACAACATCCCAAAAATCAGAACCTTGCAATTATTTGCGACTTAGAATGATTTAGATGACAGGCCTAACTGGAAGAGAACGCGTTTAGAGTTAACTGGCAGAGTTAACTCTAAACGCGTTCTCTTCCAGTAAGACAATTTGTACTGTGGAACAATAAATTAGATAGAATAAATAAACTCGCTAAGATCCGGAGGAGAGGGAGAAACGAGTGGGCTAAGGGATCACACACAGCTTTCCCTTCGAAGGTAAACAAAAGAACCCAAAGCTTACACGTATTTGTTTGAATTTCAGCGGCAATTTAAATCCGAAAAAGTTTCATTTGTAACCGTCTAAACCGTTCATCTCGGACGGTCTCAAAGGCCCGTAACGAGATCTTTTTAGCCCTTTGATTCCGTTATGAAATATAACCCTTTGTCACGGAACAACGACATGACGGATGTATCCCTGTTGTTTTGCACAATATACAACATGTACAAATTTTGTGCCATTTTGTCGACCTTTGTGTCGTATTGGTTAACACGCTAGTCCGTCACTCGGAAGTCCTGGGTTCGATCCCCAGCCAGGAGAAATGACCCTAGTTGGAAATGGCCTTTTTCAAATTGACCTGGGTCTTGGTAGGTTATCTTTACCTCTATATGTATTTAGTATAAAATATAGTATCGTTGAATTAGTAGGTATCCCATAACTCAAGTTTAAACTTACTTTGGGGTTAGCTCAGTCAGTGTTATTTGTCCTTATCCACAGTATTGCAAATTGTGAACCCACGTCGCCTTAATTTAGTAGCATAAAATAGGTGATAAACGACGGCTGGAGGAAACTTAGGCGTATTATTATTACTAGTGCCTGAAGTTTCGGTTTGTCTTAAAAGCGCTAATATAAATTATTAACCACGACACGACTAAGCAATGTCAATCGACTGATCGGCAACTTTAACGGCCCACCAAAAGCAAAAGGCCTTTAGGCGGTTATCTAACTGCCACGAATCACGCTGCATGTTGCGTTTTCTGGATGCATTTTCTGTGTGTTGGACTGTGCGTGTTTCCTATACAAACGGAGATACTTACAAGCAACGTTAGAACACGCATTCACGCGCTACGCTGCGTAGTGCGGGGCAATGTGAGAATCGCCTTATAGTTTATCTTTCCGCACTCTTGTTATTTTTACAACCCCTTTTGTTAAAAACGTTGATTCGTATCGCGCCCGATTTATTCGCCGATCTTTTTTGTTTTAATGTCGGCCGCTTTTTGTTTCTCCCATCTTTTAAACAGATTTTACGCTGATATTTTTTTTGTAAACGAGAATTTCTTTCAAAGTTGCTGGCGAGAAAGGAATATATTTCAGAAATATTTGGTTGCTGACCCCTTAGCAACTACGTTGTTTGTTAGAAAGGAGAAGAATTTAGCGAGAGAAGATTTTTTTACAAGCTTTTATATTTAGTTTTACCTGTCCCGTTGTCTGTGTGTCAAATCTTGCAAGCTAACTTAGGTCACTTCCCATTATTCGATGAGCTGAAACTTTACATACTTATGTGAGTTGAGTGACAGTGCAATATTATGGTACCGATGACCTGATATCATGATGAAGTTGGAAGGTGGCCACGGTATCTCTGTGGTAAATCAATAACTCCACCGAGTTTGGGCTCAATCGATTCGTCTAGTTCGGGCTCATTTGAGCCAATTGAGTCGAACTAGTTTTTGGCAATTTTTCAAAATGGCGGAAAATTGGGGGTTGAAAACATAAAAAATATCATAGTTCAGACATTTAGAAAAATATAATAAACTTTTTTGTTACCCGTATTAAGACTCAACTTTTGTTCAAGGGGTCAGTATGTGACGGCTATGCAAAGACAGTCTCGCAAGGTCTACAGCTCCCAGAGATTGCTTAACCTCTCAATGTATGTATATGTATTATATGTGATGAGAAAATTCGTCGGGGTTATTCGAAATCACGATAGCACAATTGGTAGTGCACTCACGGCGTTAACGTGAGCGTCGTGGGTTCGAATCCCTCTCATGGCGGATTTTTTATCACATATTTTCAATTTGGATAAATTTCCGAGCATTGTAATGCTATTAAATTAAAAATAAATAAAAAATTTAACCCCTCATTGGTTGGGACGGCGTCAGACTATCATATTCTCACTTTCTAAGTCTCGTCCCCTAAGCCCACGACATAATTCTCACCCTAAGACGCACTAATATGGAGATTACAGCATGACCTCTCATAAACGAGTACCTACTCACACGATTATAAAATAAAACCAGTACAGAATGGACTAAGTATAACTGGTCTGTAAGGTCTTCTCTTTTCTTCCCTTTTTCTTAATGAGAGTCAAGTCTGTGTGTCAATTTCCTTTCTTTACGCAAATAAGTAGGCAAACAAGCATACGGCCCACCTTCAGTTAGTGGCTACCTTAGCCGATGGAAGCCTACTGTACCAGGGGGGTTACTCCATAAAATAATACGGCAGTCGTACGATAGTAACGTCCTATTTATAAGTCAAACCAAATTAGACTTTATATTATTGTATTAAGGGTCAATGTAGCTTGACACTGAAACGTGGATACGCAATAACGTACGTCTTGCGTACCACTTTTGGAGTAACCCTACAGTCCCTGTAGCATAGCACCTTTGATAAACCCAGATAAAGATTATATGCCATCCCGCTTGTTATTATTACGAAGAAGCGAGATAGTGATAGATAATAGCGCTCAATAAACGCTGTCGATGAAGTAACCGCTTATCACAAGATGGGCTGCTCGTCAGTTCGCCTGCTAGTCGTATTAAATAAATGGCATATGTATACATATTTCCGCGTCACCTTATGTACTACGATTAAACGAATGCGTAACTGAACTTCGAAATACAAACGTGCGAAGAATTGTGATTCAAAATGTAGTTTAAACTGTTGGTCGACAGATTGTTTGTGTGATTAATGAAAGTACAAAAGAATGGTAGTGCGATAATCTGTGCAGCGACAGAACTGCCACTGCTATGAACTGCGGTTATTTTTTTATACTCTTATTAATTTGTATTGCAAACAAGTAGCGATGTGACGTGTAGAGGTCCCGGGCAAATCCGGGCGCTAACTAAGCGAACCGTTATAAATTACGCGGATCCTGTACACGATTATCCAAATTACAGGACGGGACATAAGTGATGTAGTACACGGGTCGAGCCGGTCTGATAAGTTTAATGTCTATACTAGATACGTTTACATAAGTCTATACATATTTGTGTCACTTAACTTCAAACTCGGATAAATCAAATTATAAGAATTTTCAAGATTTCGGTATCAAAAAAAGGAAAAAAAATGTTTTGAAAAAATTTTGTCAGTTGTGTATAAATCCTTTGTATTGTGTATAAATATTTTATCAAAGTCAGGTAGATCCATGGGACAGTTTTTTTCAAATGGAGATAAGTCTATGAGATCCAATCAGCGAATAGCGTTTGTTCAACATGCATGACCGACATAGTTATTTTAAAATCCAGATAAATCCTATAAATCCGTACTGAGTTTTTTCAAAGATAGATAAATTGTATTCTATTATAACGAATGAACGTAAATCCAATCCAAATGATATTTTTTTTAAAGAATTAATGGTTTTAATACTAAATTTCTGAACTGGATGGTTTTCTTCTACTCTGTTATCTATACTTCTATACTAATAATATTATAAAGAGGAGAGATTTGATTATTTGTTTGTTTGTATTGAATAGGCTCTAAAACTACTGGACTGATTAAAAAAATTCTTTCACGGTTGGAAAGCTACACAACATAGGCTATGTGTGTACCACGGGCGAAGCCGGGGTGGACTGCTAGTGATAAAATAAAACTGCCTTATAAATCATGAAATTAAGATATTTATCACTTTTTAAATATTTCTAATACCAAGTGATTCATCTGTTTATACATATACAGGCTGACTTTTTATCCACCTGCTTAATTTTTGGAGCAAGTTCAGTCCATGATACTGAACAACTTTCTATAAAAAAAGTTTAAAAATCGATAAAAATTTTTCGTCCTTCACTACAAAATCCATTCAATAATTGTAAGTTATTATTAAGTATTTATTTATTTACTTTGCTCGGTGATTCAGTCACACACAGTGGCAACACTCCCAACTGATGACGTATTCTTGCGCCAATCACGTGACCCAGGTGTCACGGGGAGAGAATACCTTGTTTTATTATACCATGGCCCCGTGTAATTCGTCCTTTAAGGCTTAAACTAACATTAATAACGTGGCACTGCCCACTTACTCTCGATCCTCTGAATGAATTATAAAAGAATTTCCTTTATTATGCCCTAAGAATTTCTACTTTATATCTGCCTTTATTTGTACATTGTATATGAAATTGGGATACTCGTTTAAGAATAACGTATTTTTTTTTCATTAAAATCACGTGAGTGGTTCTGGATGTGTGTTTGTATTGTCTAAAAATATCTACTGAAACGATTTTATGGATAAATTCAATCTATGATACTGAACAACTTTCCCCAAGGAACATGTACACAAATATTTTTTGGCTTTTCGTACACACTCGAATCAGCTGATCGGACTTGTATGGAGCGAAAATTCTTTTTCACATTTCTTTATGTGTTCTTTAGGGAAAGTTGTTCAGTAATAAGGACTGAATTCACCCTTGAAATAGTTTCAGTATATTTTTTCAAACCCTGTATAAATATTATCATTATCATCATCGCTGTCAGGAATCCAAATAGTGACGGGTTGCTAGGTGCATCGCCTATTAATATGATTCGAATTTTCGCCGATCGGCTTCTACAATTTACGCGGGAGAAGCAAGTATATTTTGAAGTTTTTCTTTTCTCCCAGACCAGAATTAAAGAAAATTTCATTCTTTATAATAAGCACTTAAGTTATCCGGAAGGACCATCGACCTCTTACATAATATTCCTAGAGACACATTGACAGAATATATAGACCAGCTACCTCAAACATTGGCCCCTGTTCTAATTTTGAATATATGTCTGCGTGAATTCAAACGTATTTAATTTTGTTTGTTAATAACGATGATGGAAAGTTATTTCATTGCAAATAGGAGTCCCCCCACCCCCCACGCTACGCCACTGGGTGTCTCTTCTAGTTTTACATAATAGCTCTTTGTACATACAGACATGGAACAGGGATAAAACCTGCAGCCTCCTTGCACTTTGACCTGCATTCACGGCACACGTGCCCGGCATTAGAGATAAAACAGCTATTACCGGAGTAAATTGAAAATCTCTGCCGTGGCGGCAACGGGCGGTGCTTATGTTCCATCTATATAGGGTACACTTACACTATACATGTAGACATCGTGTAATACTCTGGTTCTTTTTACCCGACTTCAGTGAAGCCAACTGGAGGGTTTTGTGTTTCGCCCGTTTAATTTGAATTGATTTATTTATTGTCACAAAATCCACAGCTCTTAAATAATTTACAATATGAACCTTAGTAAGTACAGCACTGACAGCCAATAACGGATTTACATTTTTTTGAATTTTCTAAATACAAAAAACAAACATTGTTATTAAATATTATCTTACTTCACACTTAAGTTTATAATGTACAATCCTCAAAATGCTGGAGGTTTCTAAATATCCACTTCATATGGAATCGCTGCTTTTTAGGGTCCGTACCCAAAGGTGCCACCGGGGCCCTGTTACTGAGACTCCGCTGTCTGTCCATCCGTATATAACAGGGCTCTATCTCTTGAACAAAAATTTCAAGTGTCTAAGCTATTACAGCTAGACACTTGAAGATTTCATGTTTATCTGTGGCTGCTATAACAACAAATGCTAGAAATAAGATAAAGTAAAAAATTAAACGGTTCGTCATACAAGAAACCTGTTTTTGCAGCGTTTTAAAACATTGTACGGAGGTACGGAACCCTTAATGTAGGAGCCTGACTCACACTTACCCGGTTTTTGATTCCGCCAACGTCGCAAGGAAAAACGACAGCATATCTTTACTTACACGTGTAAAAACATATTTTCCTTATCATATAAATGCTTTTATTATTTTCTAAACGTTTTTCTCGTTTTTCCAGGTACTTGTACAGACAGCACACGCCCACGGAGTACTTCATTTTTAAAACCTTACTGCGTTGTGATAAAGTCCTTTTTTGTGCGTAATGTATATAGATTTTACTTTACCCACGAAGCTTTTCAGGATCACACGCTCAGGCGGGTCTTTTGTCTTGTCATAAGGATTCACTCGACTCGCGTATATTTGAAAGTTTTTGTAAGGAAAAAAAGCAATTTGATTGTAATGAGGTATACCGGCTTTAATATAATATAGGAAGTTTCACCAGGCCAGGCATTCAGTCATACGAATCGTTTGTCCAGAGTAATAAGAATGAAATTGGCTTGCTATGGATGTCTAGGTATCTATACGAAAAGGTGCCGAGTTCTGACATGAGCTAAATTAAACCATATCGCTCTAGCCACATTGAATAGATATTTCTTTGAATTTCTTTGCTAAGTGAGACTTCTGTACGTTAGTATTATTTATTCTGTGGTTTCACTATGAATTATTAATTCACTGTGTACATTTAGTATGAAACGAAAATAAACGTTAGGTTTCTATTCTTAGTATTTCAGAACTGCTGATAATAAATTAATTGGAAACTAACTCGATTGTTTACCTCCGATAAGAGAGCGGAGTACAATGAGAGTAATCTAACTTGCGGCCATTGTTCCCGTCGGAAGCGGAAACAGTCCGGATACGCCGCAATCGAAACTATCGGATATTTATTACAACTAATATCTGATAAAGTTGTGTAAAGTATATGCTAGAATACAATTATCCATTTCATTTTTGACAACCGACGACCACGGCGTAATGGTTAACACGCTAGTCCGCCTGTTCGTAGGTTCTAGGTTCGATCCCCGCCAGGGCAAGTTGGAAAATGGCTTTTTTCGAATTGCCTACCCCTGTGGGAAACAGGCGTGATAATATGTATGTATGTAGGTATGTACGAGTATGTCCTGGGTCTTGGGTGTTTATCTATACATGTATTTATTACTAGCTGTGCCCGCGACTTCGTTCGCGTGGTTGTCGGAACGTAATGTTATATAGCCTAAAGCCTTCCTCTATAAATGGACTACCCAACAAAAAAAGAATTTTTCAAATCGGACCATTAGTTCCCGAGATTAGCGCGTACAAACAAACAAACAAACAAACTCTTCCGCTTTATAATATTAGTATAGATAAAATATATTTAACATAGTGTGGGTTCGGGACGCTTTCGTGTGGCGTCGCGCACGACATTCGCCCTGATGACGACCTCCGGATGAGGTCGAAACATGTCGGCCAGGAGCTGATTTTTGACATGAATTACCCGCTTAAATTAATAAGTAATGTCTGTGTCTCAAGATAGATTTAACCAAAAAATAAAATATTTATCTCGTTGAGAGTATCCCATAATACAAGTTCAAACTTACCGACCTTTAATGCAATTACGCGGAATGTAACGTAACCATCAACGCCATTTTGTCATTACCGAAGTATAGAAAGACAAAACTCCCCCAACTAGACTTCGTCTCATTATCCTCGCGTCTAATACAACTTGGAACAAACTACGCGAGTTGTCGACAAAATGGCGGATCAAAGATGGCGACGAGGCGGTCAAAGGGCCCGTCTTACAAAACCGTATTCCCCTCGATGTTCCCATACATTGCTTCATTTCGTTCACTTTCCCATTTCTGGGTTTCTAAACAAAATGAAAATAGTGAAGAAGGGTAACTTGTATATGTACAGTCAACTGCTTACCACGCTTCTTATTGCAATGTCGTAACTGGATAAAGGTTGGAAGGGCAGCTAAAAGTTCTGTCAATAAACTGTAATTAATTTTTAAGTTTCGTTAAGCTTTCAATAATTCACAAATAACATTCTTAAACGTTTGTTTATACGTTTTTGATAAAATGCATGTGTACTGAAAAAATGTTTTTGGCCTATTAGATAGATTATGTAAAAATATAGTAGGTACAACGGAAAACGCTGGATGCAGGCCGCTTCCGATCGGTCGTTTTGGAAATCCTTGGGGGAGGCCTATGTCCAGCAGTGGACTTCCTGTGGCTGATATGATGATGATGATGATAGTAGGTACACGTATTTTGCTTTTTTCTAACTAAGAAATAATGAAGAAGATACAGCGCATTTAAATTGTTCATGACGTCACAGTCTCGTATGATTTTTACAGAGCGGTGATGTTACGAGCCCCCACACTCCAGAACTTGATGCACTGTAACTTTTGTGATGTTTTACTAATTTGATAAACTGAAAAATATGGGTCCATTATTTTTGCATATTTTAACTGACGGTCTAAATAGACCGTCAGTATAATATGAGTCGATTAAGGTGAAAAATATAAGTAAAAGTAAAATTAGATAGTGATATCTTTATGTCGCATTGGGTCGGGAGGCCTGTAAAGACAGTTGTTTGAAATAAATAAATACAATACAATGTTATTTAAAAAGAAAGTGTAATTTCTATACTGTCCTTATTTTGTTGTAGAAGGGTTGTGTTACACGCTCTCCAAATTGTGTGTTTTGTTTTGAGTTCATTTGCGGGAAAGCGTCCTGGCAATTGATAGTTTCATCCTATCCTTATATCGACACGAAAAGAAGACCCTATTCTTATGATAGGCAACCTCCTTAAAATTAAATTGTGAAAGACATATTGGGTAACGTTTTTACTGTATAGAGCAGCTTTGTCTCAAATTAAGCTTACATTAATTCAGTATGAATTTTTCCGTAGTCTGGTTTAAAGTTTTTAAAACTATCTTGTTAGTGAAATAAGCTATTTAAACGTTTTTTTTTTATTAATACAACGATAAGCCTTCACGGCTCTAACATTTATAATCTCTACCTAAAAATAAATAAGGAAATTCACTCCACCTCAGTGTAAAAATATCTCCTCACATTTTCGCAGAAGTAAATAATGCCTCAAATTTCTCGGCCGTTTTATTTTCTACGTAATATTTTGTGGATTATGTTGACATCGGTATCTTGTAAACACAGCTCTGGGAGTATCCGCGTGGATGGGCTTCAGGAATTGCGGGGAAGATAAATAATTAGGCTTAAGGTGAAACATTAAAAGGTCGCGACCATTCTTGATCTTATTTCTGGGCAGAAAATTCGACGTAAATATCAAATTGTCGGTTTATAATAGTAGGTCTCTCGACGGTCTTCTTCTTCGACTTAAGAGGTTGCTGTTGTCGGTGGAGTTAAGTGGAGATGCCTCCACTTAACTCGACGGTCTATGCTCAGTAAAACGGATGATATTTTTATCTCATCAGGTAGATTATTAAATATTGTATACCTACGTATTTTTTCTTTTCTCTGATGATCAAATAATGACCAAGATACAGCGCATTAAAATTTCGCACGACGCACGTCACGATTACGATTTTCACTAGACGGTGACGTTAAGGCCGTACCTGAATTTTCCGGGGTCCAGTGCTGCCCCCATTTAAAATAAATAATTTCAAAGAAAACGGAGACATAATTTAAAATTTTGCTACTACCAAGTCCTAGATAACCCTTCAAAGTATTCTATGAACTACTGTTTACAGTTTATAATGAGAACGTTAAGCTTTACTACGCATATTAGCCAAAAGTGGCCGTTTTTCGCAAATGTTCGTAGTAAAGCTTAACGTTCTCACTTTAAACTGTAAACAGTAGTCCATAAAATACTTTGACGAGTTATCTAGGACTTGGTAGTAGCAAAATTTTAAATGATGTCTCCGTTTTCTTTGAAATTATTTATTTTAAATGGGGGCAGCACTGGACACCGGAAAATTCAGGTACGGCCTTAATCGGCCCCACTCTGAAATTTTGTTGCGCTGTATCTCTTTGAATTTTTACTACTTTGATAAACCGAAAAACATGGGTCCATTATCTTTAAATAGTCTAACTGACGGACTAAATGAAATAATATTTTTCGGACCGAAAAAAATACGTATTCAATGTTTATTTTTGATTATCTACCTGACGAGAGAAAAATATTTTTTAATAAAAATACATAATTTGGCTTTGTTGGCCATTTAGAAATCCGAAAGAAGTGGCTTCCTAGACTCGTAAAACGGGAACAGCACACAATACGGTTACCTTTTTAACATATTCTTTGTTGAAAGAAAATATTTTCTCTAAACGTAAGAAAGATTTATTGGCTCGATAGCGAGTGTTCGTGGAGTGTTGTTCGAGTGTGTGCCTGCTGCATATGGATGGAATGTTGAGATTGGAACTGTGTAGCCTCTTTTCATACTGCCAGGCTGAAAACACTGAACTTGTGTCCATCATCAGGTGAGAGCCTAATTAAACTTTAGTACAGATAATAAATCATCACACTGATTAAGCTAGCCCCAAAGTAAGTTTTAAACTTGTGTTATGGGATACTAACTCAACTGTACTATATTTTATGATAAATACATATATAGATAAATACCCAAGGCCCAGGACAATTTGATAAAGGCCATTTTCCAACTTGCCCTGGCTGGGGATCGAACCCAGAACCTCCGGATTAGCGGTCTAGCGTGTTAACCATTACGCCACGGAGGTCGTCGAGACATATACGGATACATTATCACGTTTCTATCCCTAACGGGACAGACAGAGCCCAGGGCCTTAGACCCAAAGGCCACTTTTACGTGATAGTGGGCGTGAAGATGGAAAAAACTAATCACAATAGTGATGGGTTGCTAGCTGCATCGCCTATTAAAATGATTCAAATTTTCGCCTATTCCCTCGTCTTTTACGATCTACGCGGGAAGTGAAGCAGATGGTACATTCTACGTTTTTTTCTTTTCTCCCAGACAAGCAAGGAAGGATTAAATTAAAATTAAAGGATATCTTAAGGATATTTTAAAAACCCCATATAAAATAGTTATGTATTAACGGTAAATTTCAGCCATACACAATGCTTACCGCGCATTAGTCTCCACTCTCCCGGTGGTCCCATGGGGTACCTGATGGGCTTTCCTTGTGCACCGGTACTCTAAAGTAATTCTTAGAAATGATATAAGCAAGTTATAAATTGATACTTGCGAGTTCTCCAGGGAATTGGGCTCCATCTTATCTACTGTTCGAGCATTTTTATACGCTTTATTTTGCAGCGTACCTACGTATTTACGCATATGTATTTTTAGATTGTAATTTTGAGACTGTATAAAAATGCTTTTGTGCGTCTGTCTGCTCTCGCCAGCAGGTATTTTTCAACCGATTTTGACGAAACTGGCACACAAGTTCCTTGATTAATTTTTTTTTTTAGTCGTTCGCGATTTTTTATTGGGGGAGAAATAGAGAGGAAAGGGGGGGTACTTGTAGCGTTATTAAATGACAGATTTCAATCAAATTTGAGAGGCACACGGGACTTCATTCTACACTAGATGTTGCAATAAAATGTAATTTGTTTGAAAATCCTGAGCATTAGGCATTTCAATTAAACATCTTGAAAAGTTAATCAAGCCTTCCAATGGACTGGAATATCACATTTCATTGTAAATGATTAATAATGGCATTGATTGGGGTTTCATTGTGACAGCCCGAAATCCAATCAGATTTTGAATTGTTTCGTGCTATCAATGAAAGTTTCCATGTTAATTGTATGTTAAAACTTCCATGCTGGTCTGGTAGATAAGAAAAAACTTAGAATGTACCAGCTGCTTCTCTTTCCGCGCAGATCGGGTAGGGTTTACAAATTAAAGAGTTATAGACGACGAAAAGGAAAATTTCATACAAATTTAAATTAAATTTTATTTAAGTTCCACAGTTGTTAGTTACCTACATGTTCACAAGAGTAATTAAAAAAAATATTATCTATTCTAGTATACCTACTTGTTTTATGTAACTTACATTTTGCGTGTCTGCATTCGCAACTATGGAACCCTACACTGCGCGTGGTCCGACACGCGCTTGGCCGGTATTATTTTTGTAACAAATCCAATAAATCTATGTTTACATATGCGGCCATCTCTCCGGAACAATTCGGCTGTTCCGCAAAACGGTTTTATTCTATTTTATTCCTTTATTTCCGCCGGGCGCCCCGAGCTATTGGCGGCCATCGACCGTCGAACAAATGTGTTTGTAAAATGTCTGTATGGCTCAAATTGATTCTTTTTGGGTTTGGGAAGCGTGTCATTGTGTTAGGATGGCTGGCTGTTTCGCTTTTATCTCTAGGGGTCTTGGGAGCATTCTGATACCGAAATTGAAAAACTATAGAAATATATATATTTTTTTTTGAGTCATTTATTTAAAACGACTGATTACTTATTTTAATTTGTTCATATTATAATAATTAATTTAAAAAAAAAACACACACACACACATCTAGCGCGACGAAGCAATGGTCGATGGGGTAAAAAGGGTCCCGAATGGCGACTCCAGGTGCGTGGTCGCCAACCACAAGGCAAGCGAAGCGTAGGACTACAAGGTGGTCTGACAACCTGACAAAGGTCGCTTAAAACCGCTGGATGCAGGCCGCTCTAGATCGATCATTTTGGAAATCTTCGTGAGAGACCTATGTCCAGCTGTGGACGTGGACGTTATGCGGCTGAAATGATGATGATGATGAAAGTTATTACGAATAAAGCTTTTTCAGACTGACGTAACTACGTTTGTATGAAAACTTGCCGTAAACTGTCGATTACGGCCTCGGTGCACCGCCTCCCTTAATGACTCCCTGTCCAG
The DNA here is from genome assembly GCA_963576875.1 of Acrobasis repandana. NCBI lineage: Eukaryota > Metazoa > Arthropoda > Insecta > Lepidoptera > Pyralidae > Acrobasis > Acrobasis repandana. The sequence continues at coordinate 13,522,659 of OY756239.1, forward strand.
GCTCCCGCTATAAATTATATCTACCCTTATAAATAACTTAATTATCTTAATTCGAGGGGCGCTGTTGTTGAGGTTACTGAGTTATGCAAGTTTGCAATAGAATATATCTTTAGCCGACCATCCTGAAAGAAAGGTTACGAGGGGGGGTCAAAAAGTTCGCGGAATGGAGGGGATAGCGGGGGGTGGGGGACCTGCCGCAGGTAGTAACTAATGAGCAACTCTTTGTGAGTATATATGCCAAGTTTGAACCTGATTGTGTCAATAACCTTTGACCTGTCGTCGATCAAACAAGTGAATCCGGAAGAAAAACTTGAACATGGAAAAAATCGAGTTTCGTGCCGTCATAAAGTTCCTCACTAAGCAAGGAAAACCACCTCAGAAAATTTTGGAAGAAATGTTATCAGTATACGGGGACTCTTGCCCTGGGAAAACCATGGTGTACAAGTGGAATAGCCTTTTCAAGCAAGGCAGAGAGTCTCTTGAAGACGACCCTCGCTCAGGACGGCCGATTGAGGCCACCACCTCAAACATCGTTGAAAAAGTGGAGAATCTTATACTGGAGGATACTCGTTTGAAGAAGAAACAACTTGCAGAAATGGTTGGAGTATCACCTACAACCATTTTAAATATTCTACACGACAATCTTGGGATGTCAAAAGTCAGCGCAAGATGGGTGCCAAGAATGCTCACACCACCACAGAAACAGCTGCGCGTCGAGTATTCAAAGGAGTTTTTAGACCTCTGTAGCGCCGACAAGGAAGGAATTTTTGCAAGACTTGTTACTGCAGATGAAACTTGGGTTCATCATTATGAGCCTGAGTCGAAGCAAGAGTCTATGCAGTGGCATAAAAAGGGTCAGCCCCCCCCTAAGAAATACAGGGTGTCACAATCGGCTGGAAAAATCATGGCAACTGTTTTTTGGGATACAGAGGGTATTTTATTAATAGATTATAAAGATAAGGGTGTTTCTATAACGGGAGAATACTACGCTAATCTACTAAGACAATTAAAAGAAGCAATCAAGGAGAAAAGGCGGGGAAAGTTGACAAAGGGTGTGCTGCTTTTGCATGACAACGCACCGGTACACAAGAGCCGCGTTGCGATGGCTGCCCTTCATCACTGTGGCTTCGAAATGTTAAACCATCCTCCCTATAGTCCAGACTTAGCCCCCTGTGATTATTTTTTATTTCCCAAATTAAAAAAAGAGCTTCGGGGGAAGAAATTTTCCGATGATGAAGAAGTCAAGTCGGCGATTTCGGCCTATTTTGAGGACAAAGACAAATCATTTTTTTTCGACGGTATTAATAAGTTAATAGAGAGATCTGAAAAATGTATTCGACTTAAGGGGGAATATATTGAAAAAGAAAAATAGTACAGTATTTTATTTCACCCCCCTTCCCCTCCGTTCCGCGAACTTTTTGACCCCCCCTCGTATATTTCGGGGCTTTAAATACGAACTGAACTACACCTTCAAATATTATTACCGCTACATAAAGGTATATAAAAGGTTCACTGCCCACTTCTTCTTCTTCGTCTAAGCGCGTTCCCGGTTGCATCCTCAGCTATGCTGCTTCGGAGCCCGGGGTGCGCTTTCCCGCTTTCTCTTCTCCAAATGTAACATGCATGTCAATGGTCACCCAAGGATGCCAAAGACCTTGCAAAACGGAGAAGGAATAGCCGGAACAGTTTAAATGATTTGGCTATAGTTTTACGACCGGCCGCCTGCCTGACGTTAACCCTCCTTGGGAATGCACTTGTAGCACGAGATGTTTGTGCTTAATCCTTTAGTCGCCTCTTACGACATTCACAGGAGGAGATGGAGTGGTCCTACTCTAACCCGGAACCACACGGGTAAAGGTTCACTGTCCACTAGTGAGCAGGTACTCACACTTGACAGTAGAATTCAATTCAATTCAATTCAAAATATCTTTATTATCATAGGATATTTATAATATCTCTTAATAATAGTCACTTTGTTTTGTTTTGCACAAATGTTGACGTCAAATCGTTACTTAAAGCTAAGTTTACGCCGCTTCCTAGGCGCAAGTGCAGAAGAAGCGGCAACAAACTGCACTGCACGTTTTCTCCAAAGACGTCAACTAACAAACTAAAAACTTAAAATTAGTTATATAGATGGACAGAGATTACATTGTTTATTATGTCATAATTAAATTGAATTATAAGAATTACGAAATTTAAAATAATGTCAATTTGTAAATTTAGTATGTACCAATGTACCTAAATTATGACATGTCTAAGTATACAAACCTTTAAGAGGGACCCGCGCCAAGCTCAAGCCAGACCTTTTTGTCTTTAAGATAGTCATCGGTCCTATAATAAGCCTTCTCACAAAGTACTTTCTTTACATAAGCTTTGAATTTTCTGTCTGGCATATCAAGGACCGATTCTGACAATTTATTATAAAAAAGTATACACTTCCCCATAAAAGACTTACTGACTGTATTCAGCCTGTAATACGGGCTAACTAAGTCATTCTTATTACGTAAATTTCTATCTGTAAAATCACTTACTTTATTGAACATGGAAATATTTTTCCTTACATACATTATATTTTCAAATATGAATTGTGATGCAAAAGTAAGTATACCTATTTCCTTGAATAATTCCCTCAGTGAGTCTCTCGATCCTAAACCGTAAATAGCACGAATTGCTCTTTTTTGTAAAAGAAAAATAGTCTGAATGTCTGCTGCACTCCCCCATAGAAGTATCCCGCAAGACATTAGACTGTGAAAGTAACTAAAGTACACTTGTCTAGCTGTTGCTACATCTGTCAATTGTCTTATTCTTTTAACAGCGTAAGCCGCAGAGCTAAGCCTATTAGAAAGTTTAGTTATATGAGCGCCCCATTGAAGTTTCGATCAATTGTGATTCCTAAAAAGGTAGTACTTTCAACCAGATCGAGTTTCTGACCATTAATTAGTATGGAATTTAACTATAGAGGTACAAAAGTTAAGTCCAGAGTAAACAAGCTTAATACTTTAGAGTACTTAAATGACTACAACACATAATAGAGGTACTTACTGAAACTTTGTTAACATAAAAGTTGTCGCTACACGGTTAAATATGTTGTTTTTGTTAACATAATATGTTTTAATTAGGCGTGAAACGTAAAACAGTTGAGCAGATTCATTTTATTTAACTAAGCTTTAGTTTAACTGCAAAATGTTCGTGTTTTAGCAGCACAGTGTTAACTCTCGATTTATAAGGCTTGGAGCACACTGTATTTGCATATGAAATAGAATAAAAATTATTGATTCAGTTACTGAATCAATGTAATTTGTCGTTATCTACAGGGTGACTTTTCAACAAAAACGATGCAAAGGGAGTTGACATACAGAGCCAACCCCAAATAGGGAGAAGGCGCGGAGGAAAATGATAACAGGGTGACTTTTTAAACACCAGCCAAATTTTTGGAGCAAGTTCAGTCCATGATACTGAACTTTCTATAAAAAAAGTTATTATAGGCTGATCGCTGATTTGTATGAGAAGGTGAATTTTTATTTAAGTTTTTCATTAATTGTTTTATGGAAAGTAGTTCTTGTATAATGGACTGAACTTGCTCCATAAATTTGGCTGGTGGATAAAAAGTCAGCCTGTATTTATTTACAAAAAAAGAAAAAAAGGGATTAAGCTTTCCAATCAACCCAAAGGTTAGAGATGCTTTTAGCATTAAGTCCACCTGTTGTACTTATCCCATTTGGTATGTGTGTACAATAAAGTTTAAAAAAAATAAAACCACAAATATATCACGTCCAATTGAATCCTCGATCCCTGACTGACATCCCGCAAAGTCGTACGTTTCTCGACCAATAAGCAAATGTCTGAGTTATTGCATTCCTGCAAAGGAATGTCGCTATCGAGCAGTTTGCTGGACATATGTGGGATAGGAAATGACTCCTTATACCTTTCTGGATACATTTTATTATAAGGATATTTCATGAATTACATGGAATTTTTATGTCGGTTCAGACATTGTAATTTTTTAACAAATTACAAGCACAAATGAGGCACTAGTCCTAATAATTTTGGTTGTAAAACCAAGCTACTGAGCCGATTTTGATAAAAAATCTATGGGACCAATCTGGAAGTATATCCTTTTAAATAAAATATATATATTTTTTAAACTAATATCCAACTTTTTTTTTTAAATCGATTGAAATAAAATGTGACCGCATCAAATGTTTACTTACATCGATGTAATTCAAACCCTGCTTTCTGAATCCCGGTGGTAATTACGAACACCTCATAGCTGATCCCGGTATAACGGTAGTCTCGGGGGTATCCTGATTGGCGGGAAATTACTGTAGTAATACGAGGGATGAGATGTACAGAGCTTAAGGTGAAGGATATTTATTTATCTACTTATTGTTCCAAAGTAAAAATATAGTGTTGTCCGCACTTAGTTGGGATGACCACAAAGTGGCATATATAATCCTAGAGCTTCTCCGTGCTTTGAAAGGCACGTTAAGCCGTTGGTCCCGGCTGTCATCACTGTACAGCAGTCGACAAGCTATTTTAGATGTCTAAAGAATCCCCTTACCCTAGACTTTCCCACACAAACGTAGCCTACGTTTTATTTTGAAACGACATGTCAGATTTCGGTAAAAAATTTTAACTTTGAAGAAATTGCATATATCTAGTGTTATAATTAGTTTCCTCAGTAAAAACATGAACTTGAAAGAAAGTATAAGGGTGTAAAAGTTTTCCATACCGATGGTCAAGAATGATATAATTATATATTCTAAGTTCATATTTTGACTGTAAAAACCAATTATAACCCTAAGTACCTATGTACAATTTCTTTAAAGTTACAATTTTTTACCGAAATCTAACATGTCGTTTCAAAATAAAACGTAGACTATGTTTGTATGGGAAACTCTGATTCTGTTTAGGGTAAGAAGAATCTTAAGGCAGCTTAAAATCGAACACCAGTGTTGGACACTTACATACACGGAAAACAAAACAAGTCCTCTTTTTCGAACAAAAGAGTTAACTAATCAAAGTTATAACTCACGAGTATACTAAACTTTACAATCGAACCCCTAGATTTACGACCTTATATCTGAACCTTCTCACAATAGAGCAATGTTCCGCGCGATACCGGATAACAATAGAGAGTATGCATGAATTTTTTTTATATTTTTAATCGATAGTCCTCGTCGAGAAATAGCCGCAAAAAATAAATCAGTGCCGAAAAACATGTATATGGTGTAGAAAATAAATATTAAAAATAGCAAGTAGATTATAACAACTAAAACACGCCATTTTAAAATATGACGTCAACGTCTGCAATATCCGCTAGAGACAGAAGCTGTCAACGCATGTTTTTCTTTTTTGGGTACTTTCGATGTTATCAGCCAGTGATGTTTGTTAAACTTCTATATAAAAGTACATACATTTCGAATGTCATCGATAGTCAAACTACATGGACGGACAGTTCTACCGAACGCACCCAAACTTGTCATTTCCTTTTTATGAACGTTGTCGTCATTTCCCTTTAGTTTGTCAAAAGTTCCCACGCAATATTTGCATATTTTCAATAATTTATTTCTAATCCAAATAAGAGTCAGTAAGAAAAATAATTAACTAGGCGTGGTAACGTATTAAAAGAAATTGTAAAATAAAAATATGAGCCGGATTGGTATTACATGCATATTCCTTATTGGAATCGGAACAAACGCACAAACGTAGACCTTGTACCGTTCCGCTACGACGCTACGACAATGAGCTACGAACGTCTACAACTATATGCTACAAACGTCTAAGAGAATATGCTACGAATTGTGACAATACACTTTCTTTAGAGCTACGTCCGCTACGTTTAGCGTATGCGAAGTATCAGTCTAGTTCTGTGAAACTCTACGTGTGATAGAAATAGCAGAATACGTCGCGTAATGCCGTGTCTCTTTCGCACTTAGCGTTGATGGCCAAGCGGTTTAGGCACTGGCTGTGCGTATACGAGGCACTAGTTCGATCCTTACTAGGCGTGACTTGTACCTCTGAGTTTGTACTCACATACCTCTACAGTCATTTTCATCTACCACCACTTGCTTCTGATGAAGGAAAATAACGCGAGGAAACCAGGAAATAATAATGACTGTTGTCACTAGGTGGAAAATACTCCACCGACAAGAACATAGTTCTTAAATATAGTGATGATGATGTCACTAAATTACAGTATTGAGCTACGTCAGGCATCTAACGTAGCTCAATACTGTAATCGAGTAAGGCAGCGTAAACTAGACATGGGTAATCTCGACTCCGAGGAGTGTTTCGGCTCACTGAATCTTACTCCGCATCCGGTACCGACTCATCTTAATGATTCCTACTCCCTTATCGGCTCCAGCTCCGAGGTCCGCTAAGTTTCGCTATTGAATCTACAGAATACAGATGTCTATTCTGGTACCGGTTTTAATACAGAATAATATTGACTTCCGACTCCCGATTCCTCCCGAGACGCGGTGGAGCCGAAACGCGGCTCACGGCTCGCGACCCAACAGGCGCTGCCGGTTCCCGGCGGGACCAAGATCAGTGCGGGCTCAATAACTCGCGGGAGCCGATAACGATTACCGGGATTCAGTACGGGTATCGGCTCCTGTTGATAAATCGGCTCATTTAAATATTCGAATCCGGAGTTACCCATGTCTAGCCTAAACAATCTGATACCACTCGTTAAGGGTCGGCACCATGTAAACTGGGTTTGCGCGGGCAACAAGTTTGTACAGAAAGCGTTTGATTTAAGTCAAATAATGTATACACATAGATAGAGGAAGAGTTGGGACAGTAGACGAAAAAAAGGATTTTTTTAAAATATTTTGTAGTTTTCCTAAAAACAAGCATTGAATTTACCCAAAACATGCAAAACGCACTTTGCGCGGGCAATAGTTATGGCTTAAGTAGAAAAGACCACTAGGAAAATGACATACCTAGTTATAGGTGAATAGACTAGCCAGTAGACGAAAACCGTATTTTTTTAATTTTCATTCAGAAAAAGTAAGATAATTGTAAAGAAACCTGAAAGAAATATTTTAGAAAATCTTGCTACAAACTGGCTTGTTTTTCTGCGTAAAGAAATATTCTAACAAGGGATTGCATATATTTTATAAAAATAAAGGCTATTTTGAAACATTATTCTTAATATTTGCTTACAATGCAATCACGCAATAATAAAAAAAATAAAAAAATTGGATGTTTTGCAACGTTTTTGACAGAATTCTCTGAAATGGCGGCCATGTTTCTTCCATACAAATTCAGTTGCCCGCCGGGCGTTCAGGAAGGAGGCCGTGTCGAATTTTACAAAAAAATCCATTTTCGAATTACGTAAAATTGCATTACAGTCTAAAATATTTCAATAAAAATCTATGTACAAACTGCCAAATTATGTCATACTTTTGCTACACTATGGTACAATTTTGACATTTTGTTGACGTTCAAGAAAAGATGTAATGCTATCGCAGATAGGGCATCGCACATTTTTTTTTTTAATTTGATTGAAAATTAAGTAATAAAAAAAATAATTTGGTTTGATTTATTACCTATATTTTTTAATTGGCGATTAGGGTGAAAATCGGATTGGAACTTTCTCGGGTCGCAGAATAATATTAACTTTTGTAATAAAAGGTGTTTAATTAGGGTTTTACAATTATTTTGAGGGGTGATTCAGTCTGAAATTTTGAACAATTTTTCCCCATGAATGTATATCAAAATACGAATTGACATTATGCGTAATATATCGAACCACAGGCTATACTAGATCTATACTTGGCTAGGCAGGCAGGCTACAGTAGGCTATTTATCTATACTAATATTATAAAGAGGAAAGATTTGGTTGTTTGTTTGTTTGCATTACATGGCTCCGAAAAAAAAACTCACCGTTGGAAAGGTACACTATCCCTGAGTGACATAGGCTTTGTGTGTACCAAGGGCGAAGCCGGGGTGGACTGCTAGTATAGTATAATGATATTAAAATAACAGTCAAAAAACAAAAAAAAAACTGCATTTTCATACAAAAGTGTGCAGCCGCCCGGGAAATTTGTATAGGAACCGATTTTTTTGGTGTTTTTACTGTTTTTAGGGTTTCGCTTGTCTGTCTGTCCGTAAATCACAGCCAATTTGCTACGAAACTATTAGAATGATTTAGTTGAGATTTAGTACCTACACTTATGTAACTTAGTGACCCAAAGATAGACGTATAACGTAAATAAATGAAATTTAAAAAAGGGGGCCACTTGTGGTGGGTAAATTAGATATTAAAAAAAAGATAACAAAATCGTGTGACATATCAAATGAAATAACTTTTTATGACAATTTTAAATATATATATTTTTTATTATTTCTTAGATCGGTATTTTTAAGTTATTTAAGAAAATGGGCGAAAATTGACCCCCCCTACTAAACTACTGGACCGATTCAGTTGAAATGTAAATTTGTGACCAAAAGACGGAAGTAAAATGTAGGTAAATGAATAAATAAAAAAAAAATGGGGCCACTTATGGGAGATAAATGATACATTAAAAAAGGATTTTGTGAACTATATCGCGTAAAATATCAAATGAAAGAGCATTTTATGATAATATTAAATATATTTTTCTATATTTTTAAGTTGGTGTTTTTGAAGTTATTTTTGAAAATACATAATAAAAATACCCTTATCTCAAAAACCACTGAACCCAAACTTTTAAAAAATATACAGTTAATAGTTCTTTACCTATAGATTACAGGAAAACCTATTAGAAGATAAAAAATAAAAAGGTGCAATAATGCTAATTACTGCTTCATTAATCAACCAATTTTTTTAGCTGTTTTCAGGAAAAGATTTCTTTTTAGTGATCTTTGTTGATTCGTTAAAAATATTGTACAAAATCATACAGTCAAGTCATTGATTGAGCACATACAGCTGCTAAGCCAAGACTGTTGATCTGTTCAACGTGCAATCCTTTTTTACCCTCCGTACTTACATAATAAGGTGAATAGAAGTGAAAGGTTACGATTGCAGATGGTCGCTAAACGTATTGTTTCACAAAGAAAATTCAAATGTGTACATTTTCTGTCAGTGGAACACAAAACGTGTAGTTTTCCAAGTCACCGCTCGCGTAAAATACTATTTGATTGTATTTTTGAGAACGTCCTGTCAGCGATAAGTAATATTGATTTACGCAGAAATATCATAAATTTGTCTATGGTTCCCTAAAATTTCAATTTAACCAAAATAAACCGACAACGTGCCGTGACGGGCCACGTGCAGTGTAGGGTTCCGTAGTCAGTACCTACTTGTTTTTTTGTAACTAACAACTTTAGTTCTGAATTCAGTCGAACAAACGAAATACAAAAATTATTTTTGATCTCTTACGCACAAGATTTGGCAAAATGTAATATTTATGTAATATATGTATGGAATATGTAAGGACAAATCACACTAATTAAGCTAGCCCCAAAGTAAGTTTTAAACTTGTATTATGGGATACTAACACAATGATACTATATTTTATGATAAATACATACATAGATAAACACCCAATAAACAGGAAAATTTGAAAAAGACCATTTTCTAACTTACCCTGGCTGGGGCTCGAATCATGAACTGAATCCACCTTAAATTAGTTTTAGTACAGGGAGACGTTATATACTACTGCCGTGAATTTTTTTAAGTGTCCATATACAACCGTTTAACTGACAGAGAGGGGAGACACATGATTCTAACAAAAATTTGCAATCAAAAACCAAATATTTCACAAACGGATTGCTAAAACGAAAAAGGGTGTTCATAATCTTACAATATTTTTGAAAGACCTATTCAACGACGTCTCATACCACACATTTTTTTTTTCAAGTTTTTATTACCACATATCCATGCCCATGCCCAATTACAGTTTTGTAGTATTAATAGTCTATGAGTAAAACTGGGGACAGATAGACAGACAGACATGACGAAACTATAAGGTTTTCTTGTTTACTACGGAACCCTAAGAGCTGCGTGAAACGAAACAGATTCTCTATTCTAAGGGTTCTTTGTCATTTGCGCTTTAACAAATTTCAAAATACGAGTTATCAAAACCACTTGTGCAAATATTTCGCTCCACTGCGCATACGATAAATTCAAAAATTGATGGTTGAATAACCGTGCTTTTACAAGTTAAACAACTTCTAGCTTGGTCACAGTTAGGATGGGTGACCGTGCTTTCAATCTTAATGTTGTCCAAGTCAAATATTGAGATTCTTATGAATAAATTTCAGTTTTCTCTACCTACATAACTTGGCAGCTATTTAAATTTCAATTGTTTTGTCGGAATTTGAACTTGGCATTTTTACATTTATGTTTTTGATGGGATAAAATAAACACCCAAGAACCAGGACAAATTAAAAAAGGTCATTTACTAATTTGCCCTGGCTGGGAATCGAACCCAGAACCTCCGAGTGACGGACTAGCGTGTTAAGGAATTGCCGCGGAGGTCGACTAATAAATTGAAAAAGTAATAAATTTTACGCAAGATTCGAATAACTATAACTTGGATTTTTTAGAAAGTGCACATATATTTAAACTCGCTTTTTAAATAAACGTCTTGCATCCACGCACACTACTGTATTTTCGACTTTACTTTTTCTACTGATAGCCTGTCTACTAAAGTGTTAAGTACATTATAATGACGTCTGCCAAGGCCTTAATTCAGAAATAATAATTCAAACAAAATAATTCTTTGATTTGATTGATTTGAAAATTTTAATAAGTATCGCGGACTGGAAGTCTTGACGAAAAGAAAAAAGTAAGGTGTATACTAATTCTACGTTACAATTTATGATTACCTACATCTATTGTCCCGTTTACACATTATTAACTCTATGCAACTTCATCTTGACATTTTTATCCCCCTAGCGGGAAAATTTTGCATATTTCAGAGCCAAATCCGACCACGTGGCTTTTTGCATACAGTCCTTAAGGCCGTACCTGAATTTTCCGGGGTCCAGTGCTGCCCCCATTTAAAATAAATCATTTCAAAGAAAACGGAGACATTATTTGGCCATTTTTTTAGGTTTTTAAACATTCATATCTCTTTTTATAAATAAAAGGAAAACATAGGGACATGCTAATAGTGGCTATAGATATTCAGGAAAAAAATATAACTCTACCGGCATTATCGAGGGAGAAAACAGGGGACTAAGTTTGTATGAAAAAACGGCCCTTGTGTTTCGTCTTAATATGCGATTCCCGATACATATGCTGTGTGGTTTCCGGCTGAGTAGGATAGGACCACTCCCATGTCTCCCGTGGATGTCGTAGAAGGCGACTTAGGAAACACAAGCTAAACAAAGCTTATAAATATCAGTGAGACCTCTCCCACCCGTCTGGTCAGCGGGGAGAGTGTAGGCCGTGAGACTTAGAGTGGTCCTATTCTGCTAATGTGTAAATACAATAAACGGGCAAGTGCGAGTCGGACTCGTTTATTACGGAACCCTTCATGGTACACTGTTTTAAAACGCTGAAGAAACACGTTTCTTGTATGACAACCCCTTTAATTTTTAAACTTTAAGGTAAATTGCGGTTTACGATTTATGACGTAATAAAAAAAAACTACTTACTAGATCTCGTTCAAACCAATTTTCGGTGGAAGTTTGCATGGTAATGTACATCATATATTTTTTTCGTTTTATCATTCTCTTATTTTAGAAGTTACAGGGGGGGGGGGGGGACACATATTACCACTTTGGAAGTGTCTCTCGCGCAAACTATTCAGTTTAGAAAAAAAAAATATTAGAATCCTCAATATAATTTTTGAAGACCTATCCATATCCACCCACCGTACAGACCCACACGTATGGGTTTGATAAAAAAAAAATTTTGAGTTTCTGTTCTAAGTATGGGGAACCCCAAAATTTATTATTTTTCTATTTTTGTGTGAAAATCTTAATGCGGTTCACAAAATACATCTACTTACCAAGTTTCAACGGTATAGTTTCTATAGTTTCGGAAAAAAGTGGCTGTGACATACGGACGAACAGACAGACAGACAGACATGACGAATCCATAAGGGTTCCGTTTTTTGCCATTTGGCTACGGAACCCTAATAAAGGAGCTTCACTCAGAAGGCATAATATTTTAATTTCGCACTGCAAATATCTTTGCGGAGGAGAGCCGGGCGTTTCAATGCGATCGGGGCGAACAAAGGTGGCTTTGTCCGACTATTGGGCGATCACGAGACAATGACAGTTATGAACTCTATTATGAAATAATAAAACGGTGAAAATATAGGAGGACCATACGAGTACAATGAACGAATCCCAAACATAAAAATATATATTAGACCGACTTTTATTTTAGTTATAGGTGGACAGAAGCCTTGTCTGGGAGAAAATAAAAAACGCTGCTTCTCTTCCCGCGCAGATCGTAAAAGCCGATCGAGGGATTGGGCGATTTATTTTTCCACTCTCTCGCCCACAGTGTGATGGTGGGCGAGGTGTGGAAAAAAGAATCAAAATAGTGATAGGTTGCTAGCCGCATCGCTTATTAACATGATTTGCATTTTCGCCCAAAACACGTGCAATAATTTTGTGCAATTATTTACGTCAAAGGTTCAGAAAAGTTTAGCAAATGCCGTTTTTAGTGGTATCGACTTTCCAATTTAACTTTAAATTGCTTCGAACATGTGCCATTGAAGTTGCTCCGGGTACAAATTGCGCTAGCTCTACCTTGTTCATGTGGCTTCGGTAGATAGGGCAACGGTTTTTGTACAAATAAGTTAAAAAAAACATAAAGAATTGAGTACATGCGTGACACAAACACGAGGCTTCACTGCCAACCAGCGTCGTCGTCGGGCAACGAGTTCGGAGACATTTCAATTGAATATAGTTTAAAACGTAATTTTATTTAATTTATAACTTAAATAATTTTTAAATTTAATGCAATGTAATTCTTAATTTAAACGACTGAGAGCAGTATATTGTTACAAAACTGGGGTTCGAATTAGGAGAGAAACGCCAAAGTTCGTATGAGGGATTTTATTCACTACGGAACCCAAAGATGACACGTGAAGATGGTCTTCCAAACGTCCAAGTCGCGTAGAAGCTGAGGTCCAGGTATCTCGCCAAAGTTGTCGCAGGTACTTCCACTTAATTAGGTTTTCTTCGTTTCGAAGTCATCGCTCTGATAGCTCGTATTGAACTGCCGTGGCGCACCCACGGTTCCCTATTTATATGCGCCATCGAATAGGTCCACATTAATCTCGAATATTCTACATACTCGACGAACGTGTTTCGAAGCATATTGTTCGGGAAGATTCTTTCTCGTTCGCGACAATATCAAACGTGCATGCTGTGTTCGCTCCAAGTAGGCTAGCAACTTATATGCTCTAATTATATGTATAAAATTGTGTGTTGTTCAGCCAGTTAGCGAACTAAATAAATAAAAAAAAGAAAAAAACATATATTGTTTGGCTCATTCATACATAAACAATGTATTATTTGTTGGTGTAAACTTTTATAAATGCGTTGACTAATTTGTTTTATTTTATTTCAGGTAAGCATCGCGGTCCTACAGTTTAACGAGTGAGTTTAGCATGGACGTAAATGTAACTTAGGTAGAGGTTTTCATGGGAGGGGCACATCGAATTTGTTTTATTTTTTCTAATTTATTTGCCCCAAAAAATTTTTAAATGTAGGTGGCGAGAAAAGTATATCCAAAGTTAAATGGGACTAGGCTAGGCTGGGCATGTGTGTAGGATGCACCCAGATAGGTGGGCTAAGATTGTTACAGAATGGGTGCCTGTAGTCTAGGCGTCGCAAGAGAGGTCGCTTAAGTCACAGGTATGGCGCTTCATACAAGTGGAGTAACATTTATGACTACTACAAATGAAACTATACATCCGTGCACACATCAATGTGTGAGTTTTAGTAAAGCCATCAAACGGAGGAGAGGTGCGGAGACGTTTATTGCGGGGGCGCTGCGAGTTTCCGTTATGTATGTTAATACCTCTATTAATTCTGTGACAAAGTGGTGTGATGATCTGGCGAACAAAGAAGTCCATTGCGCACGATATTGATTAGTGGTGTTCTCGAGGGGAAGCCTTCACTTCGCAATGAGGCATTAGAAGCTAGGAAAATAAATTTGTAGGTAGGTGATATTTATGAAGAAATTAAGAACAAGTTAAAGTTTTATAAGAACTATTAAGAGTCATGCTAAATGTGACAGTACGTGTTAAAGTGTAAAAAGATTAAAACAGCGTGACAATAGGGGTAAGAAAAGTCAAAATTTTGTGTAATGTAATATGTGGACGGCCCCCCACAGGGGAACTCTGAGAATTGGGCTACCCCTGTATACGCTCAGAGTAAAGGGCTTCACGTCTTTATGATTTATAAAGTAATAAAAGCTTTTTATTCAAAATGGCCCCCGGAATGAATGCTATTACCGCTATTGTGCCCGTAATAAGTTGCGACAGTTAAAGTTATGTTTGTGGGGTAAACTGTAAAAGCACAAGTGAAATACCTAGTTTTAACCGACTTTAAATAAAGGAGGAGGTTATTAATTCGCATGTTTTTTTTATATATGTTGATTGCGGGAAATCTTCGCCAACTGTGAACCGTGTCTTCCGGCCTAGAATAGGACCACTCCATCTCTTTCTGTTGATGTCGTAAGAGGCGACTAAAGAACTAAGCACTTACATCTTGTGCAACAACTGCATTTCCAAGGAGGGTTGACGTCGGGCGGCGGCCGGTTGTAATTTGTTTTCCACAAATGCATTCCCAAGGAAATTTAGTGTCAGGCAGGCGGCCGGCTAAAATTTTTAGCCAAATCTTTATTCAGCATGGAGAGTAATAACAGACTCACATGCTGCCTCCACCCCACGTAAAATGGGACAAGGTGAGGAAGAAGACTTCCTTTTTTTGTTTTAAGACTTTTGGAGAACCCTACAGTCTCCACAGGACAGGGTTCGTCAAAACGTGCCCGATCGGTATGTATACTAAAGGGTGATAGACCTGTAAATCAATTTGATCACTTGAACAAATTTAATTAGTGTGTAGGCAGAAAGTTTCGTGTATTTAATTTACGTCTGTGTTGTGGCTTTACAAGAATTCTGGCTTTCAGAGAAATAAGGAGATTGACTTTATAGAGAGAGAGAAATGCTTTTATCAGTGCGCAATATTTATTGCAAGCTCAGTTCATGATACTCTGATAATGGTTTCGAAAAAACATGAAGTAAAATAATAAGCCGTGTGGTTCCCGGTAGAGTAGAATAGGACTACACCAAGTTTTTCCGTGGATGTCGTAGAAGGCGACTTAGGGTATAGAAGCTAAACAAAGCTTATAAACATCAATGAGACCTCTTCAACCCGTCTGGCCAGCGTGGAGAGTGTAGGCCAAATTATCTTTGTTTAGCTTGTGTTTCCTAAGTCGCCTTCTACGACATTCACAGGTAGACTTGGAGTGGTCCTATTCTACTCTGCCAGGAACCAAACCACACGGCTTATAAAAAAAAAGCGGCCAAGTGCGAGTCGGACTCGCCCATGAAGGGTTCCGTAGCAACAAGTAACATTTTACGATTTATGACGTATTAAAAAAAAAACTACTTACTAGATCTCGTTCAAATCAATTTTCGGTGGAAGTTTGCATGGTAATATACATCATATATTTTTTTTAGTTTTATCATTCTCTTATTTTAGAAGTTACAGGGGGGAGGACCAACATTTTACCACTTTAACTATTCAGACAAACTATTCAGTTTAAAAAAATGATATTAGAAACCTCAATATCATTTTTGAAGACCTATTCATAGATACCCCACACGTATGGATGAAAATAATTTTTTTGAGTTTCAGTTTTAAGTATGAGGAACCTCCAAAATTTATTGTTTTTTTTTCTATTTTTGTGTGAAAATCCTATTGCGGTTTACAGAATACATCTACTTACTAAGTTTCAACAGTATAGTTGTTATAGTTTCGGAAAAAAGTGGCTGTGACATACGGACGGACAAACAGATAGACATGACGAATCTATAAGGGTTCCTTAATTTGCTATTTAGCTACGGAACCCTAATTAGTGAACCCTGCAATACACAGGTTATTTTTAAGGAATTGCAATTGTCGGGAATAATTCTGATACAAAATTTAATACGGTCTCAGACTTCGGCACCAAGTACTAACAATATTCAGTACCGTCTGCACTTGTAACTTAGTTGTCGACATTACAAAGCTGGTAGACGGGAGACACCCTCGTAAATTAGGGCGGTGTAGACTGGAATGCAATATGCAGCGGGTGTGTGCACTGAGCAATGCTCAGTCTAGAATGGGGTAGGTAATCTCGTTGCTAGGACTTTTACGGGAAGAGAATACCTAGTTTTTAACCCCCGACAAAAAAGAGGGGTATTATAATTTTGACGCTAATGTCGGTCTGTCTGTGACTAATTTCGATGCGGTTTTTTTACGTGATACGCAAGTTCCCTTGCGGTGTTATTAAGGATAAATGCTTGAAAATCAGGGCTTTCTCTAGCAAATATATAGATGGCGCTATCCGTAGCGCGCATGTAGCGCGACTTGATGTCCGTATCAATTCGTATCAATAGTTCCGGTTCACATCACTAGATGGCGTTCTAGACAGTCGGGGTTTATTTTTTAATTTGCCTAGCAAGTAAACTTGAATTATACCATGCCTGATATAGTCAAAAGGATGGCTCGGGAGAGGGAGCCATGGGAACTACTCCACCGACAAGAACGTAGTTTTTAAATTATAGATATTTAGTTTTTTTTTATTCTCTGATTAGCAAATAATAACGAAGATACAGCGCATTTAAATATCGCATGACGTCATGATCAAGTACGATTTTTACTATATGGTGACGCATATCGCCCCCACGCTGGAACATTGTACAATTTTAGTGACAAAGTATTAAGAGCAGTCTACTAAATTTCTACAAATATTTCTTTGCTCCTTTACAATAAATAGACACATACATAGTATATGCTTCCCTCGCTGGTATTTGCCGGGAATTTCATATGGGGCGCGCTGGCATCCCGGAATTCGGATTCTATTTAAAATTGACTTAGCAGAGTTCATTATTCCGCGAGGCTTTTAATGCTGGTTTTAGTTTTGCTGTAGTTTAACCAGTTAATTTACGTTTTGCTTATTTTTAAGTTCTGCGAGAGCATTGCTGTCTCTCTTTCCTCCGCTAAGTTCTTAACCTCCTTACATGGTTTTTCTTTTATTTTATCACTAAGCCGTATGGTTACTAGCAGAGTAGAATAGGACCGTGGATGTCGTAAAAGGCGACTTAACACTTCCACTGCTGAAAACGCACCGTATGTGTTTTCCTCTTTGGAAAAACACACACGTTGCATTTTTCAGCAGTGGAAGTGGAAACATAAGTTAAACAAAGCTTATAAACATCAATGCAGTGATAGCACAAGATGATTAGAGATTAAGCTTAGTCGCCTCTTACGACATCCACAGGAACAGATAAAGTGTTCCTATTCAAAGCCGGCCGGCCAAATCTCAGCTTGATAATTTTATTTCACTTTAATCTTCTTGTACTCTTATAGGAACTGACTTTAAAATACCATTTATGGTGATAACCCCTCTTTATAAAAACCTCCCCTCGTCAAAATAAAATCATTACTCTGCATTTTCTCTAAAAGGTTTACGAGTCATGGCGTAGCTATTTTGTTTGCATTATGGAATATGCTTTGACGTAATGAAAAGGGTTGTCGGCTTTATTTATATCGCTTTTAGTCATCGACAACACTTGGTAAATTCAATAAGCTTGGCTTTCGGACGTTTTTAATAACTGGAAAATAACACAATGCCCAAAGACACGCCTCTTCAACCAGTCAGTTATAAAAAATCAATAATATTTATTTCATTATCATAAAATCTTATTCTAAAGTACATGGATATTTTGGAGCATCTTGTACCTAAATGTAATGAGATACCTGTAACAATAATAAAAAATAACGGTAACAATAATTGAGTATGACACTCTTTACAAAATAATTATCTCAATATTTATAACAATTCATATTTATGTGGATTTCCTTTTTTTTTTTTCTTCATTTTTTTTTCCATTTCGTTTAACGACATAATTTTTTATTAAAAAATTGTGAATATTAAAGGGCGAGTAGTAAGTAGTAAACATACATGGGCGAGTAGCGAACTGTTTCTCTCGACAGGACTGATTGGCAGCAGAAAGGGGAGGCCTATGCCCAGCAGTGAAATAGGCTAATATAAAAAAAAATGTTATGATTTACATTTAGATTTATTAAAAAAAAATCTTAATATTGTTCGTACATAATTTCATCTAGAACTTAACATTTTACCGACAGTTTAAAGTAGCGTTCTACCTTTACGACATGCCAGCTTAGTTATTCAGCCTGCAAACATAAACAACTGTACAAATGTCGCTGTTTTATGTCCGACAACGACTAATGTACTGCATTGTTTGTATGTAGCTGTAAAATAAATAAAGTGTGGAAGAATAGAACACGAGTATACGTCGAAAGCGAGGAAATAATATACACGCTTATACGCTATTTCTGTTCAGATCCGCAAGATCCTAAATGCTCTGTCTGCCTCATTAGGGATAAAGACGTGATAGTGTATTTGTATAGTAATAATAATTATCGTATTTACAATTTTCCGTCTCTTCCTAGGATGTGTTTTTAGGGTTCCGTAGCCAAATGGCATAAAACGGAACCCTTATAGATTCGTCATGTCTGTCTGCAATATGTCACAGCCACTTTTTTCCGAAACTATAAGAACTATACTGTTGAAACTTAGTAAGTAGATGTATTCTGTGATCCGCATTAAGATTTGCACACAAAAGTAGAAAAAAAAACAATAAATCTTGGGGGTTCCCCATACTTAGAACTGAAACACAAAATTTTTTTTTCATCAAACCCATACGTGTGGGATATCTATAGATAGGTATTCAAAAATGATATTGAGGTTTCTAAGAATTTTTTTTTCTAAACTGAATAGTTTCCGCGAGAGACACTTCGAAAGTGGTGAAATGTTGGTCCCCCACCTGTAACTTCTAAAATAAGAGAATGACAAAACTAAAAAAATATATGATGTACATTACCATGCAAACTTCCACCGAAAATTGGTTTGAACGAGATCTAGTAAGTGGTTTTTTTTAATACGTCATAAATCGTAAAATGTTACTTGCTGCTACGGAACCCATGATGGGCGAGTCCGACTCGCACTTGGCCGCTTTTTTGCGTATGCGGGTATGCCGTAGAATCGGCGATGCGGTCGCATTTCCGCTCTGTTTCTCCCTGTAGTAAATGACGGTTCTGTCGCTCAGAACCGTCATTTGCTAGAGGGAGAACCGAGCGACAGCAAAAGGTTGGCAGCATAGAAAAGTGCTGTTCCGTGCGGCCAGATGTAGCGCAACCCTAAATCTCCACTTGCAGCCAGGGGAGACGTGAATAATAATATAAGTAAGCTTATATACCTACCATGTTCATTATAATAGTTGGCCCTCCAAATTCGGAGATAAAATGCAAAGTATCGTCGCAGTGTTTGATGAAGTGAGTCTTGGGTGTTTATCTATATATGTATTTATCATAAAATATAGTATCGTTGAGTTAGT
This sequence comes from Acrobasis repandana, assembly GCA_963576875.1. NCBI lineage: Eukaryota > Metazoa > Arthropoda > Insecta > Lepidoptera > Pyralidae > Acrobasis > Acrobasis repandana. Next base: position 13,542,251 of record OY756239.1, read on the forward strand.
ATCCCATAACACAAGTTTTAAACTTACTTTGGGGCTAGCTTAATCAGTGTGATTTGTCCCTATATATTTATTATTATTATTTATTATTATAGTAACAAGCACAAAACGAATGAGGAACAGGATAAAGTAGGCGTCTTCCACTGACAGTTCCCACCCGATTTTTTTTTCTCCTTTAAATATGACCCAAGCAGATGTGTACTTGTGTTGAATTATTTTGGACTCAAATAGAAAAGATCTTTTTTTTTCTTAAAAATAAAATAAAAAAATTAAATGGCAAGTTCTTTTGTATTGTTTGTTTTTCGTGTGTGTCTATGTAGCTAACACTGGTCAGATTTTTCTAGCTGCCTAAAGGCATCTGATATAGCTTGACGACTGCCATATAATGATGACAGTCTTAATGTGCTTTCGGAAGCACGTAGGAGCTCGATAAAAAATTTATGCCACTTGTACCCATTGAATTATATAATTCAATGCTTGTACCCAGCCAAGTACGATCCACGTGTAGTGTTTGTCACTTATCTTGCGAAAGTACTAATAATGCGTACTCCCACCGAGCCACCGAGTTTCACTCTTAATTTTAAGTTCCTTTAATTATACTGAACATGTCTCCCCAATAAACCGAAACATGAAAGAAACACTTCATAATACTGCTACAATACAACGTATTTTAGTTAAACATTAATTAGTTGTTCAACACGATGGACTGAACTGGTCCAATATTTGTACAATAAAAATGGCGTTGTAAAATAATGTAACAATGATCACAGCACAAATATTATCCTTGTGTAAACTCCATATTTTGTGGTCTATCTGTAGTACGTTCTGTAGGTCCGTTGTGTTGTGGCCTGTGGGTGCTACTGCCTGCATCGAGAATGAAATATTACTCGGAATGCACTGTAGTACCTGTTAGGCGTACCTATTAAATTCAGAAATGCTTGTTTTGCCTTGGGATGGATAAGGGTAAAAAAATAATAAAATATTTAGTTTTATATTTAATTATTATTTTATGTAATGGCAGCTTTGCTTTGATTTTCATCATTTCAGCCGCATAACGTCCACAGCTGGACATAGGCCTCTCCAAGGGATTTCCAAAATGACCGATCTAGAGCGGCCTGCATTTGATTTGCATGGTTCTTATCAAATCTTAAGCAGCTTGTTTAGATGGATTTAGCTTCTTATGGAATGTATTTATGCGAAATGTTTGTTTGTTTGTTTGTTTGTTTGTTTGTTTGTTTGTTTGTTTGTTTGTTTATAAAGCTTATTTGTAAACAAAAGAGAAGCAGATACAAAAACAGAAAAGTAAACATGCAACGGCTTTAAATGTTTTATAAACCACTGTCGATCGACGACAATCCTCCATAGATCGATCTAGATATTTGTGCTAAGTCCTTGCCTTATACAATATTCACAGGAAGAAATCGACAGATTTATTTATTTATTTTTATTTAATCTTTATTGTCCATCAAATACAAATTGTACAGAACAATAGGCGAACTTAACGCTAAAAGCGTTGTCTACCAGTCAACCTTTGGGTTATACAGAAAGTCTAAATGTGGGTTGCAAGATAAAGTGTAGTATACATAAAATACACAATGTACATTGTTACATAAATAAATTTATATATATATATACCTGCTATACATATACCTACATACATATATATACGCTACATATACTATACATATAAATAAATAGATAAATGCAGCAATTCTTACGTCGGGGGTTAAATCAACTTTTATAACTTGGCCAAGAAGTGTTTAAATACCTGTGTCTTAAAGCTAGCGCGACTAGGAGCAGTTCGAATGGATTCAGGAAGCGCGTTCCAGAGTCTTATTGCTGTAATGGCGAAAGAGTTAGAAAGAAAACCAGTACGGTGAGAAGGAATAGAAAGGGTCAAAGTATTAGAAGAACGCAGGATTCTTTCATGAGTGGAAGATAAAAGTTGAAAACTTGATTTGAGGTATTTAGGGGCAAGGGGATTATTAAGTATATTATAAAGTTGACATAAAATATGAAGATTCCTGCGTTGGCGGATGGGGAGCCATTTAAGCTCAGAACGGTGTTCGGAAACATGGTCATATTTTCGAAGGCAAAAAATAAACCTTATACAATTATTAAGAAGTCTATCTAGTTTATTCAGACTATCTTCAGTTATATCCAGATAGCACACATCACCATAATCAATCAAGGGCAAGACGAGAGCTTGAACCAGCATGATCTTAGTTTTAATTGGCAAGAAATGTTTCAAGCGTTGGAGATAGTGTAAAGTGGCATATACCTTTCGACAAACTTCGACTATATGTGAGCTCCAAGTTAGGTTAATGTCTATAAAGAGACCCAAATCTTTAACTACGGGGCTAAATGGAATCACAGTATTGTCATATTTAACAGGCTGTACAGTATCTAAATCAAGTAAGTTAATTTGATAAGAGCTTCCTACTATAATGGCCTGACACTTTTTTGCATTTACTTGTACACCGAATTTTTTAGACCACTCCAGTATATTATTTAAATTGTCATTTACTAAAGAAACCGCCTGATTTACATTATCAACGTCGGTTTGTGTATAAAGCTGCAAGTCATCTGCATAAAAGTGATAAGTACACGTAATATGATGTGAAAGAATATTTATGAAAATTGAAAACAATATGGGAGATAAAATACCGCCTTGCGGAACGCCAGCCTCCAACTCGCACCAATCAGACTCTGCCTGACCACTACGAATCTGCTGCCGACGACCACGAAGATAGCTTGAGAACCAGTCAATCGCAGAGTTTGAGACGTTACAGTAGGAGAGGATAGCAATAAGGATATCGATATCGACTGTATTAAAAGCGTTGCTAAAGTCTACCAGGCCTAAAACCGTCACATGCTTGTGTTCCATCCCGGCTCTAATATCTTCAGTGACTTTAAGCATCGCTGTTGTTGTGCTATGACCAGGTCTAAACCCAGATTGAAAAGAATTAAGGAGGTTATGTTCATGTAGATGTTTGGAGAACTGACTGAAAACCGAAGCTTCTAGTATCTTAGATAAAAAGGGAAGGATCGAAATTGGGCGCATGTCACTAAGACGAAGGGGATCAGGGATTTTAGGAAGCGGACGGACATATGCACTGAGCCATGAGGTTGGAAAACAATGTTCAGAAAGACTGGAATTAATAATATGCGTGATAACAGGGACTACAAAAGGGAGTATAGGAATTAACATCACGCGGCTAATCTGATCAGGCCCAGCGGCATTAGAAGTAATAGATTGGATGGTTTTATAAACGTCTTCCTCGGTGACTGTGGTAAACTCGAACAAACTACCGCCAGGAGCAGGTAAACTAAGGATAGAAGATATAGTAGAACTTTTTATGTTTTTATCCAAAAGAGGAACCGAAGAAAAATGATGATTAAGTTCGTTCAAAGTGAACGGAAATTTAGATGAGTGATTTTGATTTTTACCTATGCCCTGAGAATTAAGAAACTTCCAAATATTGGTTGAAGATACATTTTCAATATTGTCTGTGAAGTATTGGCGTTTAGCGTTTCGACAAATTTGATTGCAGCGATTTCTTGCAGCCTTATACAAAGCCCAGGTCTCCTCTGAACGCTCCAACTTATACTTCCGAAAAGCTCTATTCCGTCGTCTCATCGCCATGCGTACTCCATTTGTAATCCATGGTGCTGGTGGACGGCGTACTTTGATGGCTCTGACTGGTGCGTGGGTGTCGTAAAGAGATAAAACCAGATTATTAAAGAGAGATATTTTCTCATTTACTGTACCCAACGCAAACACAGGAGCCCAATCAATTTTAGATGCATCCGATATTAAAGCATTCCTATCAATTTTGGAGAAGCAACGGAGATTAACAATTGTAGGTTCAGGTTTTGGAACTTTAAGTTTGTACGATATGTATATTAAATCGTGGTGGGAAAACCCAGGAGCAGGAGTTTGACCATGACTGGCAACGCGATTTTCCGAGGAGGTAATTATCAAGTCTAGCAAAGTGGGACCATGGTCAGTGAAATGTGTGGGCCCTGACGGGAGAATAGAGAAGTTTACTGACTTGACAATATTTATTAAATTGGAAGACCTAGAGTCGTCTTTCAAGAGACATGTATTAAAGTCACCCAGAATCAGGTGATGCGCGTAATCTGAACACACTGACTCAAGAAGAGATTCAAATGTGGAAAAGTAGTTGACTTTAGATGAAGGACTGTAAAAGACTCCGAGAACGGCTTTGTTACCCTTGATAGTAACCTCGAGCAGAATATATTCCAGTGCGCCTGAATATTCCGAGGGTGACATGGAAAGGATGTGGTAATTAATATCACACCTGAGATATATTGCAACACCACCCGACCCCGCCCCGACACGATCATTACGTATCAGAACGAAGCCAGGAAGCGCATAACTAGTTGAGGGTAAACTCGGCTTAAAAAATGATTCAGACACGAGTACCGCGCTCACATATTGCGACGAAAATGCCTCTAAAAGATCTGTATAATGACTAGGGCGGTTATCCAACTGCAACGCGCACCGTCGCGGAGCGCGGTTTCTACATACAGACGCTCCCGCGCGGTGTCGCGTTTTCAGTGGGTGAGAGTAGGCGTGTTTTCTATACAAACTGAGCTACTTGCGTACAATGTTAAAAATCTGCCGCGCCGCGCTCCGCGACGGAGCGCGGAGCAGTGTGAGAATCGCCTAGGAATACTCTGCGCGTTTATATGGCATACGTTAAAGTTTTGAGGAAATTTACCAAAAGTATTTCCAATAAATGACCCCAAAGTATCTGAGGACTCAACGCAAGAAATGAAACTAGAATCAAGTGACTCTCTAGCAGAACAGTAAGAATCATTACTTTCATTTCCATCAATTAAAATTTGCTGCATAATAAATACTTAATATAATATATACCTATTTATACGAATAAATATGAAATATGTACCTAAATAAAAAATAAAAAAAAAGTACCTACTTAATATATAATAAATAAACTATAAATTGTAATTTGTTTGACTTTTGCTTAACCTGCCGGTTGGACCGAAAAATATTAAACTTAAAAATAAAACTAAAAACACATCACTAGTTTCTACATTGCTTACAAGAAACTGCAACATGAACGAAACATCAGTGCATGTCGAGTATGGCTGGCACTGTTTACTAGACACTGGCAAAATAAACCTTATCAAAGTCCGAGTGCCACAAACATAGAAAAAAAAAACATTAATGACAACTTGACAGCAATGTCAGTGTCAAAACAAAAGTTAAAGGATTCAAAATAAAGTTTGTTTTTAGGACACCCGTCGTTCGTTCGTCGTTCAACTCGTGCACACTATGGAAATCGACAAACTTTATTAAATTACCTTCACGAAATAACATAGATGAAAAGTACCTCGTGATGAGAATCCATATTTTAAACATACCTACATATAGTGTGCAACTGAGTGTTTGCTAAACTTATACCGTTCAACATTATTACATTGAAGAATGAAAAAAGGAGACCACTATGTACATATATCTCAATGCCACTATTTAGATTTAGCGGCCTGCGCCTGCTTCCGAGTTGTAGTTTTCCTTTCAACTACGACTGACGATGATGTTGCAGTCGGCTTTTTCGGCGGCTGCTGCTTGTCCGCCACTGGCGCCGGCGCAGTTTCTTTGTTGGCCACGGTGACCGTGAACTCCCTGGTTAAAGCAGCCAGTTCACTGGTTGTTGTGATCTTCACGCGGTGTCCATTTGGCGTTCTAATGTGTATGACCCCATCAAGGGTCCAACAGCGCCTCATCCCAAAATGCGCGCGGGCTGCCATAAAGACTTCCTGTCTAGCACGCGTCAAGAACTCAGAAACACTTATGGGGGTCCCTTTCAAAGCAGATTTCTTGCGCCATACCAAAGATTTGGTCTCAGAATTCAAGAACCGCACAAGCACAGGTCGAGCTCGGCCAGGCTTACTAGATCCAATGCGATGGCAAACCTTGATCCCAGCACTGCAGTCAGGGATTTGAAATGTGTCAGTAAGAAGGTTACTCACAACAGCTAAGATATTTTCATCTGAGGCCTCAGCGATTCCATTGAGTAACAACACTTTCCGCCTACTCCTCATCTCAACCGTGTCCACCTTGCCACTCAAGTCTGCAATCTGCTGCTGCAACAGCAAGAAGATGCCATGCACTAGTGTCTTGAACTCGGCATACTCCTTCTGCAATTGACCGGACTCCTCTGTGGGTGTGGATGTGAGCCTCTTCTCAAAGTCAGTCATTCGTTGTGCCAGTGCTGATTCCAAGCTCCTCTGTGTTTCTTGTACTTTCTCAAGCTGGGAGTTATGTGATGTTTCCATTGTGATGTTACAAGTGATGTGTGGGTGGTCCAAAGGCAGGTTAGTGCTTTACTTTATATATTACTGCATCTATTAGGTCTTCACTGTTATATTTTTACTTTAATAAACAAAAAAATTACTTTGTTTACCAATTAAATTAATTTTAAAAAGACTTAGCTCTTATTAGAGATGTTGCACCTCCAACTACCCACATATTCCCATCATTTATGTAGAAACTAGATTTTTTAATTATATCTAATCAAATCATTGCCCCAGTGGCCGCCATTACTGTTACCATCTACACTAATTAACTGCAGCTATAAGCCTACCATAAACCGGCCATAAAACCCGTAGTAAGCATGATTAGATTAATTTTACCGACGTTAAACGCTCGTAAAACTTTTACTTTGCGTAAGTGTATTACAATTCGTAGCTACAGGCGTAATGTACATACTTATCAAAGTTCTTTATGGGGTAGAACAAAACGGGGTAGACAGAACCATAAATCGCAATGGCAACTTACAGCGTGATACTGTGCGTGGAAGTCGAAAAAAAAACAAAATAGTCGTATCGCCTATTAACATCAGTTTCCCGCCCATTCCTTCGGTTGGCTGTTACGATCTGGGGGAGAAGGGAGTAGCTGGTAACATTCTTCGTTTTCCCAGACGGCTAAACCGTTACAAGAGACACCAATAAAGAATAATCAGCTTGATGAAAATGGATATCGGAACATGGTTGACGCAAACAAACGTGCCCATCGCGCAGCGGTTCTTAAAATGTAACTCCGATAGTGGTGTCCTATTTCAATGTAAAACCAAATAAGACTATATCATCATTATGCACCGTTCAACGATGCTAGACACTGCAGCGCGGGCACGTAGCTACGTTTGTCGTGTCGCTTTTGGAGTAATGATCCTGATTTGACTTGTTGGCAACTAGCGAATTCGCTTTGCGTAATTTTGTTTGTCCGCTGGGCTGGCTCGGCCCATTCATCATCGATGGCATATTATCGGGAGTTGGATCGATACATCGAAATATCCGAACATCGAATATCCTCGTATGAGACTTCGCTCCGCCGAAGCGCATTTGATTCATCAATTTGCGCGGCCGTCCGTCCAAATTATTAAAATTTAATTTTGGAACGGCCGCTCTTATTTTAATTTTAGTACGCGTTTCGAATCATGGGTTATTTCTGACGGATCATTATTTAAAATTTAAATTTCGCGATTCATTAGCGCTTTGAGAGCATCTTGAGTTGAAATTATAAATTGAACTGTTTTTGCTAGCCTGTAGCTGTTATATATGTGCTGTCTGTCGCTATTTTCTTCAAAAATTTGAAATTTAAATATTTATTCAGTAAAAAGGCCTTTGCCTAGCACTTTTACACGTCAATAAGTTTTGTATTCTCTTCTTCGTCTAAGAGCGGTCCCGGTTGCATCCTCAGCTGTGTTGTTTCGGAGCCCGGGGTGCGCTTTCCCCACGGAGCAAAACAAAGAGGAGGTGTTGTAATTAGTTTCCCCTATTAAACATTGCGTGATTATTTGCGGGTGAGCACCGCCCACTATTCTTATTTCCATCTAACGATCAATAGCAAAACTACTGACTTCGATATTATTACGTAGTTTATCTATTCCACACTAGGTGTCACTTAATGTAGGTTTTATCAGGGACGTACTTAGAATTTTTCACGCAGCAAGTATTTTTGAGCCAGAGATTTTTTAACATTAAAAATGTTTGTGATCACCAATGTATGTGCCCGATGTTCAGCCAAAAGTGCGACATGGCTGTAGATCGGTAAAAATTGGAGATATCTCATGGAAAAGTGTCAAAATGTGCAGGGCACGGTGACCGTCACGTGACCGTTTGAGGATAGTAGACAATTTAGCTGTCGTCTGAAGTAGGAACGAATATTTATATATAGGTATTTACAATACAATACAATACAATACAATACCCTTTATTGCACAAAAGTAAAAAACAGAACATAATTATCGAAATCTGATTGCTTTTCATTGCAGTATATAATGTCTATAGTGATTAATGTTTTATTAGTCTTAATTTACTAGGTATCCACAGGTATGACGAAAATTTTAAAGGATGCCAACGAATTCAATCCACCCCTGTGTAAAAATAAAATATCCTTAATTTTAATATTTTTAAAGTAGATACTTTTAATTTATGACCTATGCCACAAGCCGTGGGTTACTTGGTAACATAATTGTGTTCTAATTACGGCCCTGTTTTTTTGTTATGTTTATTATGACTATTATTCTAGTCGACGATAGATGGCGGCCTATTCACAAAATGATTATAAAAAACCATTAAAATAATATTTTGGCCACTAAAAATTCTTTAGTAATATAGAAAAAAAAACAATATCTACTTATAATATAATAATACTGAAATGTAGGTACAGCGTACCATATATTTTGAATTTCCATGACATTAAGTGACGCCATCTAGTGTCATATTTTTAACTTCCCTGACACGAATTGTCACCATCTAGTGTCTAATAGATTTAAATATATTTTAGTGCCGATGCTAAGAGATTTTTCTAGAACAATTGTAATAAAATACGTATAAAATTACTTACAAATGAAATGTGATGCCATCCATGGCATCAGAACGTCTATCGGAGTAGTTTTTACATCCTAAAATTCAGCACTTCATTCTCTGGAACTAACAGAAGGAAAAATTTTCTCCTACGCTGACGATACGGCTGTGTTTTTACGGGCCCAACATGGGAGGCCGTACAAGAGTACGCCCAAAAAGGACTCGCTAAATCGCCAACTGGTTGGATTGTAATCTACTGACATTAAATGCTTCTAAAACAAATTATATATGTTTTACTAAATACGCTAGTTCTCAGCCGGGTCTTGAATACCAGATAAGGATTCACTCTTGTCAAGACCCTGATAATGATGAATGCTCATGTGACTTGCTTGAAAGGCTCGACAAGATCAAATATCTTGGTGTGATGTTAGATCAACGACTATCTTGGCATGCTCATATTGAGGTACTTATGGCCAGAATCAGAACACTTGCATGGGTCTTTAAGAATCTTAAACAAGTCGCTGATATAAATTTGTTAAGACAGGTATATTTGTCATTGGCTCAATCCGTTCTCAGTTATTGTGTTCCTGTCTGGGGAGGAGCCACTAAGGACAAATTTTTGGAATTGGAAAGAGCTCAGAGCTCTACTCCAAACCATACGAATATTCAACTGAATTCTTGTATGTTGATTGTGGTCTCTTATCCGTCAGACAACTTTACATACTAAACACAATTCTAAAACTTCATAAAAAACTTCCCTTTGACCCTAACAAACTCAGAAAGCGAATAATAGGTAATGTCGCACCTGTTGCTTTAGCAAACTCCGCCTACGCTGAGAGACAATTTACAAGTCAGTCGGCACATCTATAAAATAAAGTTAACAAAACTATCCAAATATATTCCATGACTCATCACAACTGTAAAATCACCCTACAAAATTGGCTTAAAACTAAGAAATACGACGAAACCGAAGACCTTCTTACTACAATACTTCTATAAACATACATTATAAATAACATCATAAAAAAGAAAATATACATATATTGATATCTATACATCATATCAAATTCATATAAAATAAATATTAAACCTAATAATACCTATATTAAATAACAATATATAATAAATAATACATACACATCACAATCACACACTTGTGCGCGCATTTACACACTCATATACACATGCACACACATGCGCACTCCTTGTTCTGTGTATACACGTAACAATACAATAAAAATCTAATTTGTGCTTAGTCTTTAATGTAACCATTGTAATTGTATATCAAACACAAACGTTATTTGTAAGATAGGGAGCAGGGTCTCCTAACACAGGTATTTTCCTAGCCGAAAATGTGTTACTCTCATTGTTTAATATGAATAAATAATTATTATTATTATTACCTTTTTATATGAAAATTATACCAAAAAATGTAATATCTAAATATCTATCCGTTTTGGCTACAGAAAAAAATAAAAATATAATACAAAAAAATAATAAATAAAACACAGTGACATATTCGTCGAGAGCGAAGGAAGGTCGGAGCCGGGCTCGACGATATTTCGCAGGACGTTTCCCAAAACGGTTATACCTAAATTTTTTGTATAAAAAGGTGATTGTATAAAATAGTAATACGTATTATAAAGGCAAATTTAGAGGTGTGTTTGTGATTTTTTTCTATCGAGCCAAAAATGCTCAATTGTGGGTATCTGAAGAAAATCCTTAAGATTTTTATGTAAATTTTTTGAGGAATAAACTGTAATAGTTTAATAACAGTGATTTTTAAATCAACAAATTGTGAACCCACGTCACCTTTAATTTCCTATTAGAGAAGATCAATTTCGTTGTAGCCAAGCGGGGTTGGCTCACTATCCAGGGTAATTCCGACCCCCGGCTAAATTCATTATTCAGGGCTGCCCCGTCGCAACTATATCAATTAGTGGCACGGATTGATTTTTCGCTTGGATTGAAGGGTTGTTTTAGTGATTTCATCGGATTTGGGGTTGGATGTTCTATGTTGGGATGATAGGGGAATTTACTAAAATAATTAAATATTCAGGAAATAGGGATCACATCATTGGATTTGGTTGGGGCTTGGGACAATAAGTGAATCACGATTGTAAAATTACTTAACTGATTAATAAAATATATGGCCAATTTAATTACAAATACGAGAAATCTTCTTCGTCTAAGCGCATTCCTGGTTGCATCCTCAGCTGTTCTGCTTCGGAGCCCGGGGTGCGCTTTCCCGCTTTTTCTTCTCCAAATATAATATGCATGTCAATGGTCACCCAAGGATGCCAAAGACCTTGTAAAATGGAGAAGAAATAGCCGGAACACTTTCAATGATTTGGCTATAGTTTTACAACCGGCCGCCGCCCGACGTTAACCCTCCTTGGGAATGCAATTGTAGCACGAGATGTTTGTGCTTAGTCCTTTAGTCGCCTCTTACGACATCCACCGGAAGAGATGGAGTGGTCCTATTCTAACCCGGAACCACACGGGTAATTACAAATACGAGAAATCATCATCATCATTATCATTTCAGCCGCATAAGGTCCACTGCTGGACATAGGCCTCTCCCAAGGATTTCCAAAATGACCGATCTAGAGCGGCTTGCGTCCAGCGCTTTCCAGCGACCTTAGTCAGATCGTCTGATCACCTGGCAAGCGAAGCGTTGGACACCCACCCACAATACGAGAAATATCTTGCACTAAATATTTTTTAAGTATTAAAGTATCTCTGGTTTTATTTTTCTAAAATTTGACAGGAAGATAATGCTCTTAGCATACAGTCTACCTAATGTGACTTTTTGTATCAATGAAGTTTTAAATAAATAAATACACGATATGAGTACTACTTCTTGATGGTTTTGGAGAAAAGAAAAAACTATACCAAAAAATGTACCAGCTGCTTCTCTTTACGCGCAGATCGTAAAAAACTGATCGGAGGGAATGGATGAAAATAAGAATCATGTTAATAGGCGATAGGTATAACCAACACTATTGATTCCTTTTTCCACTTTCTCGCCCACCATCACGCTAGAAGTGTCCCTTGGGTCTTGTGGCCCTGGGCCGGAAAACCTAAAATGCTCGTGGCCCATTAGGGATAAAGACGTAATAATATGTACAACAAAATTAGGTTCTAATTCTATGACTTCCAGTTCACGCCAGCCCCACGTCCCTTCAGGTATGATGATATTTTTTCTGCATCACACTTAGCGGATCAGTGGAGAGTTTATCGCTTGGTAATGTGCGCTAAGTAATTTCGCTTTTACGATCTGTGTCAGCGCATTTTGTGATATATTGTTAGGGGAGCCCGCGTGGGAATATGGAAGTGACGTCAAAATGAATGCGAGTGCAAAAATGAAACGTTTTTAGTCAGCCCTGGCAAAAAACAAATAAAGGGTTGTCAGATCCGGTAATACAACGGTGTTTTGAGCTTTTTAGCCTAAAATAGGACCACTCCGTCTATTTCCGTTTCAACCCCAAAAAGTGACTAAAGGTCTAAGCACAATAGGGTTTTGGTTTGTGTTTGTTTTCGGACGATATTTTTACGAAATAACATTAACACTAAAATATTTATGAAAACAGCAAAAAATTCTTTATTAAATGAAGCAGCAATTACAATTTCAAATATTGGTATGAAGAAGAGTGAGAGCCTGGTGGGGACATCTAGCCATCTCTTTCGAAAGCGCGAAACAGTGACGTCACATGTCTATACCTGCATCCTTCTTTACTTGATAGTTTCCCTTTCCACCAGATTTTAAATGTTTAAAATTTACTTATTTTTGAGAGGATTGAAAAAACTTTTTGTTTTCGATTGTGGATTATATTCATTTTTGATATGAATAAGAAATGAGTCAGATACCGTATTCGTCGTCGAAATGACAGTAATTGCAAACATCTCTCTCTCTCTCTCTCTCTCATCTCAGCGTATTTCCAATTGCATCCACAGCTGCAACGCTGCGCCCGGGGTCCGCTTACAGTAATTAATAAACACAGTACAGTAATTGCAAACATCTCATGAAATAAGAGCATGTGCAAGGACGGTTGACATCAGGCAGGCGGCCGGTTGTAAAACTTTTTTGATGTATCCAACTTTTATTTCTTTATTTTGCACGGTTTTCTGCAAACTTGGCTGTGAGAAAATTCGGAAAGCGGACTGAGTGTGCGAAGTGAGTTAACCTTCTGGAACCATGTTTATTTTGTAATAAAGGTGTGCTAAATTGATTGTAAAACATGTATAACTTCGTGCCCCGTTTTTAATGGATTCCCGGTGTTAATATTAGATAGGAAGCTTTCAGAACTGTAAAGGTGTCAATTTTGTTAAATACTGTTGCTTGCCTGCTGCCTGCATTGGTAGGCAATGGTTTCAATTTCTTATGAACTTGGCCTGGAGGGAAAGTTATTATTTTCAGCTGATTTCAAGTTCCTAGTGATGATCCCATATTAAATCTTCATGTTGACGGACTGAGTAACACCCTTAAGTATGTATGTGTCGGCGGTATGTTTATGTCGCAGTTGAATAGTATAATCTTCTAATTCACTAAACCTCTAGCTGTTTGGCATTACAGCTCGGTTTCGTAAAATAGCGTTAAATAACTGACACCTCATACGCAGAATGGCATAAACGATTTGTATTCATCAATGCCGTGGCGCAAGGCCTAAGATTGTAGATTTAGTTTGGAATTCTTCAGCGTTCCGAGAGTAAGCTGTTTTCATCGAGAAATATCGGAGACATCGTTTATGATTTTGGACTGCAAATGGTTGGGAAAAATAAAGCAGATCTTCAGCTTGGTTTCCATATATAGTTATTTCGACGCCCGCCTTCCAGCAAGATGAAGAATTTACGTGAATCAAATGAAAGCCAATAGAAACCTTTAAGCCGCCATTGAGATTATGTCGCGTTAACAAGCTTTTCTGTATCCACTTGCATCGAACTTTGTATCGTTCTTTATTGGTTTTCTATGATGTTAGAGACTAGATTACATAGTAAGAAGTTGAATAGAGGTTTTATTTTAATGCCCCGTCATAAATTTGTTTGTTTATAACATCCTGCAAATAACCTATTCTGCGGTCTAAACGTGGTTAGCTGGTTTGTTAAACGTGACACATTGACAATCCAGCTGAACGATATTCAACTGTTTAACAAAACTGAGCTGCAATGCCAAACACCTAGAGTGAATTAGCGGTTTATACCATCCAACTGCGACATACATACAACGTGGAATGGACATACCCGTAATCAATCGAATCACAGTCTATACTAGATCATTATAGTATAATAAAATTAAAACAACAGCCAAAAAACAAAATTAAATTTTGGCATTTCTATACAAATGTGTGCGGCCGCCTGGGCGATCTGTATGCGAATGTCGAATTTTTTTTTGTTTTTTGACCGTTATGTTAATTTCATTATACTTGAGTGATCTAGTATAGCCCGTGGTTCAATTGATTACGGGTATGTCCCTTGCACTTTGTATATGGAAAGCCGAATTTTTTTTTCGTTTTTCGATATTGGTTTTTATGGAAAGTAGTTCCATGGACTGAACTGGTACCAAAAAGGTTATGCATTAGATACCAGTAACCTTGTATATACTCTCGTCTTTATCCTTCATGTGGCAGATACAGTATTTTAGGTTTTGCGGCTCAAAGCAGATAGAGCCCAAAGCCGCAAGACCCAAAGGCCACTTTTAGCGTAATGGTGGTGGTAGAAGGTGGAAAAATTAATCAAAACAGTGATGGGTTGCTAGCCGTATCGCCTTATCAAGACAAATTAAATAGGCCCAAACTTTATAGGGTTGCGTCGTTTTATTACAGGGTTGTAATGACCACCTTCCGGCTCCATCATCAAATCCGCTTCTTGTCACAATAACATTGCATTGTCATCTGATTTACATTAGCATACAAAATTTTATTTCAATCGGAATCCTGGAAGTTGGTAAAATTTAACTTTCAAGATTTGACCCAAACAAACGTACAAGATACATTGCAAGTTGAATAAAAGTTTCTAAAAAGTCCAGAATCTTATTCCTGGTAACATTCAAGTTATTACTCCGAGATCGATACCAAATTGCCGGGCGGTTAATTTGGGCGGAATAGGGAAATTTTAATTTTCCCCCCAATCCGCTCATTGGTCGCTGACGCTGTTAAATATTACTTTGTCGGATTAAACCGTAATTGATGGGGGATATTCCGGAATTAATTTTTATCTTTCTTCTATCTGACGGAAAATATGAGGGTTCTAAGTTTCAATTCTATGGTATTATGTATAGGTACCTCTGACTGCCTTCGTGGTCCAATGGTCAAGGCGTTTGCCTTGTGGTCCGGAGGTTGTAGGTTCAAATCCCACTGAGAAGCATACTTTGTGCAAAGTTGTTTCCAGTCTGGTTAGGATATTGCAGGCTTGAATCACTTGATTATCCGAAAAGAAAGATGATTCCGTGCTTTGGAAGGCATGTAAAGCTGTTGGTCCCGAACGCCATCTAGCGTTTGTACCTATCCCTAGGATTGGTTCTGGTCTACCCTTTGGATTACGAAGGTCAGACGGCAGTCGCTCTTTGTAAAAACCAGTAACCTCGTCAAATCACCGAGGGTAGGTAGCGGACCCCGGGCTCTGAAGCGTTACCGCTGAGGAAGCAACCGGGAATACGTGAGGATGATGGCAGAATATGTATTTTTAAAAGTTAAAGAGTATTTTCTTATACAGGGACTAACAAAATATACTGAAACTATTTAAAGGGTGGATACAGTCCATGATACTGAACAACTTTCCCCAAGGAACATGTATCGAAATATGAAAAATAATTTTTGGCCTCCCATACAAGTTGACCGATCAGCTGATCAGAGTCTGTATGAAAAGCCAAAAATTATCTTTCATATTTCGACATATGATCCTTAGGGAAAGTTGTTCAATATCACAGACTTAATTCACTCTTAGAATAGTTTCAGTATATTTTATTAGACGTTATATATATCCATGTATTTGAATATAGATATATACGGGGTTCAAAATCAACCTGTTTATAGCTAATAAGAAAAAAACTGCGCCTTCTATAAAGTCCATTTGTTCAATTGATTTGCAAGCTGTCGGCTTTTTTAAAGACGCGGCCTTTTTTGCGCGCCAATTACGTACACGCCATTTCAACAAATGAACTATAGGTTGACTAAACGACTGAAACGAATTTCCAAGAAAAGAAAAATATTTTTTACATATTTCGATTTGCTCCAAAAATTTTGTTGGTATTTATGAAGTCAGTATAATAACATTTACGTCTATATTATACACTTTGTTTCCCGGTTGGATTAAAATAAAATTCGGAGAGAATGCGCCGACGGCGGCTCTCATGGAGAAAGGCAACGGTTTTAGAAACGAGCAAATGGATATAAGTACTACCTCTATGATAAAATCCATTTTAGGGACGGAAATGGAATTGGGGCAGCAGAAATGCGCCGCAAATGCCGCTGCGATGGGCACTCATGCAAAATTTGATAACACCGACATTTCGTAGGCCGGCCGCGTTCACTCCATTATGGCTGCGAGGCAGCTAGGTATTGCTTTTGCTGACCTTACAGTGCAGGCTTATATGATTTAATGTGGTTAATCTTTCATATGGATAAAGCGTGTGGTTCCCGGCAGAGTAGAATAGGACACTCCAAGTCTTCCCGTGGATGTCGTAGAAGAAGCTGGCAAGTCGGGTTGGGAAGTCTCATTGATATTTATAAGCTTTGTTTAGCTTGTGTTTCCTAAGTCGCCTCATACGACATCCACGGGAAGACTTGAAGTGGTCCTATTCTACTCTGACAGGAACCATATAACCTGAAAGGCCGGTAACGCTCTTGTTACACCCCTGGTGTTGCAGTTGTCCATGGACAGTGGTGATCACTTACCATCAGGTGACCCGCTTGTTCGTTTGCAGCCCTATAACATAAAAAAAACCACACGGCTCCAAAAATTTGGCTGGTGGTTAAAAAGTCACCCTGCATAGCGGAACTTACGTCGCGGAACTTCAACCACGCAACTTGGGCAGTGTGTAGGCATTACGAGTACTTGCAGTCACCACGCGGCATCGGTGTATTTTTGTGTTGGACCATTCAAATATAAACAGAAGCGGCTATAAGCAATATTGTGAATATTCCATCCGACACATTGGTATTGCATAAAACATTGTTCAGCTACAAAAATAAAACATGACACAATTTAAATAAAATTGCGAGCTTCGACCCTTACTTTAATTAATAAACATGTCCGTCGAATTGGACGCGTTATATCCGCTGTTTCCAATACGGAGGCGACAAGGCTGATATTACACCTGCGCTGTTAACAGTGGCGAAGTATCGAAAAATATTGAGTACTCAATATTTTTCGATATTTCGCCCCTCCTCTTTTCCTCTCCTGGTTAAATATAGCGGTGTATGAAGCGAAGTATACATGGCATCAAAATGACAGATCGTGTGCAAAATACCATCATGCGCTCCATAAGTTAAGACGGGTAGTAAACACATTTAGAATTATTTACACGGGAGCTCTCCCTTCATAATGTCACCTGGATCAGTAGCTTTTCTATGCATTGTGGACTCTTGGTTTGACCTCTAGATCTTTACGACCTGCATGGCGTATTCACTCGGAGGTTCTAGGTTCGATCCCCAGCCAGCGCAAGTTGCGCAAGTTGGAAAATGGCCTTTATCAAATTGTCCTGGGTCTAGGGTGTTAATCTATACATCGTGTTAATTAAATAACACAAAATCTCTCAGATGGTACCTCAGTCCATGAAACTGAACAACTTCTACGAAACCCAAAAAAAAATTTCGGATTTTCGTACAAATTGACTCGATCAGCTGATCAGTTTGTAAGGAAATTAATTTTTTTTTTTAGTTTCGTGAAAGTTTTTGAACAAAAGTTGTTCAGTTTCATGGGCTGAGGTACCATCTGAGAGGTTTCGCGTTATTTAATTAACACGATGTATATATGTTTTTATATTAAAATATAGTTAGTATCCCATAACACAAGTTTTAAAAAGTAAACTTACTTTGGGGCTGACTTAATCTGTGTGATTTGTCCATTTATTTACTTTGTAATTTTAGAACAGCTAATCTATGAAAAAAATTCATTCTTATACAAATTTAGAAGTCAGTTGCTCGAGTTTAACTGCACTTACATATACGTACAATAAGCCTCTTGAGCCTGAAATGACAATCAGTGGAACACCAGCCTAACGGCCAATATTGGACAGAAACCAATTGTTTTATCGTGTTGACTGTTAATAAATATGCACAAGTTATTGTAATATTTGTAAAGGTTATTTGGATACAATTAAACGGATTTCTGGGATATTTTTTATTTGGTTAGCTAAATGGCTTGTACGATCTACACGTGTAGAGAAGCAGCTGGTATATTTTAAGTTGTTTCTTTTTTCCCAGACCAGCATGGAACATCTGACGGACTAAACAGTACTTTTCTGACGCGGTCACCATCCGTATTACTAGTTCGGGTCGTTGCGCCTCCGCAGTAAGTACATCTTGTACTTAGGTACTACGGTGGCGCAGTGACCCAAAGTGGATCTTGGCCTCCGACATTAGATGGCATTTCTCCAATTCTTGCAGTCTTGTAAGTGTTGCCGCCAGTCGTCGACTCCGAGGCACCGCAGATCTTTCTGCACCTCGTCAGCCCATCTGTGCCTGGGTACCAAGTAGGATCTCTTCAATGCCCGATCCTCTCCCATTCTTTCTACGTATCTGAGCCATCGAAACCTAGTTGCTTTGGTTTCACCGATGACATTTGGTTCAGACACTAGATCTTCAATCTTATTATTAATATTATTTACATAAATCTTATTCAATTCAATTCAAAATATCTTTATTATCATAGGATATTTATAATATCTCTTAATAATAGTCACTTTGTTTTGTTTTGCACAAATGTTGACGTCAAATCGTTACTTAAAGCTAAGTTTACGCCGCTTCCTAGGCGCAAGTGCAGAAGAAGCGGCAACAAACTGCACTGCACGTTTTCTCCAAAGACGTCAACTAACAAACTAAAAACTTAAAATTAGTTATATAGATGGACAGAGATTACATTGTTTATTATGTCATAATTAAATTGAATTATAAGAATTACGAAATTTTAAATAATGTCAATTTGTACCTAAGTTATGACATGTCTAAGTATACAAACCTTTAAGAGGGACCCGCGCCAAGCTCAAGCCAGACCTTTTTGTCTTTAAGATAGTCATCGGTCCTATAATAAGCCTTCTCACAAAGTGCTTTCTTTACATAAGCTTTGAATTTTCTGTCTGGCATATCAAGGACCGATTCTGACAATTTATTATAAAAAAGTATACACTTCCCCATAAAAGACTTACTGACTGTATTCAGCCTGTAATACGAGCCAACTAAGTCATTCTTATTACGTAAATTTCTATCTGTAAAATCACTTACTTTATTGAACACTAGCTGTGCCCGCGACTTCGTTCGCGTGGTTGTCGGAACGTAATGTTATATAGCCTAAAGCCTTCCTCTATAAATGGACTACCCAACAAAAAAAGAATTTTTCAAATCGGACCATTAGTTCCTGAGATTAACGTGTTTAAACAAACAAACAAACAAACAAACAAACTCTTCCGCTTTATAATATTAGTATAGATGGAAATATTTTTCCTTACATACATTATATTTTCAAATATGAATTGTGATGCAAAAGTAAGTATACCTATTTCCTTGAATAATTCTCTCAGTGAGTCTCTCGATCCTAAACCGTAAATAGCACTAATTGCTCTTTTTTTTTTTTTTTTTTTTTATGTTATAGGGCGGCAAACGAACAAGCGGGTTACCTGATGGTAAGTGATCACCACTGTCCATGGACAACTGCAACACCAGGGGTGTAACAAGAGCGTTACCGGCCTTTCAGGAAGATATAGACTCGTTTTTTGTAGGTTTCAATGTCAAAGAAAAATAGTCTGAATGTCGCCTGCACTCCCCCATAGAAGTATCCCGTAAGACATTAGACTGTGAAAGTAACTAAAGTACACTTGTCTAGCAGTTGCTACATCTGTCAATTGTCTTATTCTCCTAACAGCGTAAGCCGCAGAGCTAAGCCTATTAAAAAGTTTAGTTATATGAGCGCCCCATTGAAGTTTCGAATCAATTGTGATTCCTAAAAAGGTAGTACTTTTAACCAGATCGAGTTTCTGACCATTAATTAGTATGTCAACGCAGGCTTGATTCACATTAGGAAGAGAGAATCGAATGCATTGGGTCTTGTTCGCATTTAACATGAGGTTATTGGCCGAAAACCAATCAGACATTAAAGATAAGGTGCTGTTCACCGTGCTAGCATAACTGTTATGTCGATCTATTTTAAATATTAGCGAGGTGTCATCAGCAAACAGCACCATGTCAGCCTCTTTCTCAACCATGTAAGGCAAGTCATTGACATAAACTAAGAAAAGGAACGGTCCTAGAATTGAACCTTGGGGTACGCCCATTTTCACATTAGACCCGTGTGATTTTACGCCGTTTATATCAACAGTTTGAAGCCTATCTGTTAAGAGAGTAATGTGAAAAGAGTAAAATTTCTCGTTCCTACAAACATGCAAAATAAATTCAAACATGACAGTTCTTGGACTGTCCCCTTCCCTAGACGGCTACTAAAGTTTCCAAACCCGCAAAGTTATATAAGTACCCCATATTAATTTTACGAGGTTTCGCTGCCAACTTCATAACTATTGGCATTTTTCGAACCATACTCGTGGCCGAGCTAGTAAACTTTTGCTCAGTTATTTTTTATGTTATTTCGTCGACGAAACGACACGATAAGTAGCATAACTGACAATATTGGACAGAAACCAATGGTTTAATAGTGTTGGCCACCAGAATTTTCCATACAATTGTAGACTTAGTACTTAAACATTTGGCAAAATTTTGTAATTTCAGAAAATTGCATATACCTAGCATTTATTTATTTATTATTTGACGACCTCCGTGGCGCAATGGTTAACACGCTAGACCGCTAATCCGGAGGTTCTGGGTTCGATCCCCAGCCAGGGCAAGTTGGAAAATGGCCTTTTTCAAGTTGTCCTGGGTCTTGGGTGTTTATCTATATATGTATTTATCATAAAATATAGTATCGTTGAGTTAGTATCCCATAACACAAGTTTAAAACTTACTTTGGGGCTAGCTTAATCAGTGTGATTTGTCCCTATATATTTTTTTATTAGAGATTTAAGTGCGTTTGACCTCTATCTAGCTGATGGGAAGCTAAGATGAGGTGTAAGGTGTTACACGCAGACTCAAAAAATGCCTATTCACTCTTGCCTTGCATAGCATGTAGATGTATGTAGTGTTAAGTAGACATATATTATATTATGCATATGCACATACATACATATTTTAATACTTTATTCTGTATCTAGTTTTTTGCGCCGCAACATGATTTGTATCTGTTTATCCCTATGGTTGACTGGGAGAGAACGCTTTTAGCGTTAAGTCCGCCAATTGTACCATTTTTTTTATTGTGGAACAATAAAGTTTTTTAAATAAATAAATAGCATGTACCTGGTGTTCACAGTCAAAATATGAACTCGAGAAGAATGTATCATATCATATTTGACCATCAGTAAGGACAATGTCTACACCCTTATATTTTCTTTCAATTTTATATGATATATGCAATTTCTTTGAAACTACGAAATACTGCCAGAATGTGACATGTCATTTTAAAATTAATGCTAGACTATGTTCGTACGAAAAAGTCTATGGTATGTGGTCTCTTAATATGCACAAGTTATTGTAATATTTGTACAAAATACCTACCTCTATATTTTAATCAAACCGCCTCGAGATGAACCATTCTAATCAAACTACAAATTCAAAATGATTTAAGATGTTCCTATTACATATAATCATACAATTTTGATTGAAACACTTCATTATCAGGACCCAATCGAGGGGGAAGGATCCCGAGACCTCTCGGCTCGGAAAGTCGGTTTCTCGGAAACAAGACGTGAGTGTAATAATACCGGGAATCGACACGTTTGAAGCAATTCTGATTAATTCCAGGGGTGAATGTAAAAGGGGTGTAACCGTGGAAAGGTAAGGTGGGATCGTAATTTGCACGCCTATTTCTAAAATGTTACGCAATTTTAATTAAGTCCAGTTAAGAAATTAATTGCGCCGCGTGGCTTCCGGACTAGAGTAGGACCCATCCATCGCTTTCTGTGATGTAACAAGAAGCGACTAAAGGAATAAGCACAAACATCTCTTGCTACAATTGAATTCCCAAAGAGGGTTGATGTCAGGCAAGCGGCTGGTCGTGATACTACTGTTCCGGCTGATTCTTAACTTCGCAAGGTCTTTGGCATCCTTTGGTGACAATTAACATGCATATTATATTTAGAGAAGAAAAAGCGGGAAAGCGCACCCCGGGCTCCGAAGCATCACCACTGACGATGCAACCGGGAACGCGCTAAGATAAGAAGAGTTTCTGTATATGCTACACCTCGTTAGTCGAAAAATGAAAATGAAAAGAATAGTAAAACCCCACAATTCATCACAGATAAACATGACAAATCATTTAGCAGTCAGGTGACGGATCGTCCGGAGTTCGGACACGGGCCGGACGCCGGACAAACAGCGGGCGACAGAGACGGATCACTGGACGTCGCGACTGGTCCATTTCTCACGGAAATAAGGGGATTTTTGTTCAAATGCGGTTGGGAATGTACAAGTGTTGAGTGGCGAAATTTTAAAAGGTACTTAAATAAGTTTTAGTAGGAGTGGTGGTGGCCAAATTTAGGCACTCAAAAATTAGGCACCTCAAAAGTGGCCGTTTTTCGCAATGTGCGAAGAAAAGCTTCACGTTTTCACTTTAAACAGTAGGCCATAAAATAGTTTTAAGGGTTATCTAGGGCATACTGGAGACAACATTTTAAATGATATCTCCGTTTCCTTTCAAATATTTCAAATGGGGGCGCACTGAACCCCGAAAAGTTCATGTATTGCCTAAGACGGATTATTAAATAAAACTTAGTACAAAGGTGATAGGTACTGAATACCGATTTGTAAGACTATTCTGCTTAAGTTATTGTCAGTTAACTAATGCTTATTTTGTCAAAGAATACAATTTGATTTTCCATCTTGCTTTCAATAAACGTATGTTTAATGTCCACCAAGCTGAATATTATCGAGTCAGTGGATCGGAAACGTCCGGTCGGACCACCGAAGCGTCCCGAGTTCCAATCCCGGTTTGCGATCTGCCTTTGTTATTTGAATTATCATTATACGGAATGTATTGTGAGTTTGTAGTTATTTGCCACCAGAGCGGCGCCACTGTCTCAGTACAGAGTCAAAGTTTGGATGAAATTGTCCTATTTTCTGGTGAAATTGTCACATTGATTGATGAAGTTATCCCATTAATGGGTAAAGTGAGCCATGGGAGTGGTGGACCCGTTCATGGTCAAAGTTGACCTTTCTATGGGCACTGTTGTGTGCGAAAATGTTGCCAACCATCGAAATGTCTACTTTGATCTGTCAAACTCAAGCTCGCACGGGAGTTGTTAAGGCATGACAGAAAATACGTTTTATGAATGAACGATATTTTGTCGCTGAAAAAGTTGAGCGACAAAATATGTAGGTAAATTAAGCGAAATGCGATAAATTACAAGGATAAAAATTTGTCGCCGTAGCCATACTAGCTTGGCTCTGCCAAGCCGGGCTCCTTAAGAGATAAAGACGTGATAGTGTATTGAAAATTTATGTATTCTTGAAACTGATTTAATGAAAAAACATATATTATAAATGTGTGTCTTACCCATATGCCTACTCAAACATGAAGTTTCGGAGTTTAATACTCCGGTCAACATACATCTCACAACTTTACAGTTAACGCTTGTAGGAGCTTGTTTAACTATTGATCTTGGAGGCTTTGCTTTTAGAGTTGGGTACGTGCTTTCACGTTGTTTGAAGGTTATTTGTCTGAAGGTTACTTATAACTTTGTACACTTTTTTCGAGTAATTGAATATTCGGCAAAATTTATGAACCTTAAACTGTGATAAGCTCCACCGTAAATTGTCATTTACAGTATTTTTAACCCCAACCCCGCCGAATAAGTGGGGTATTTGTTATAATTTTGACGTCTCCGTGTGCCTATCTGTGGCATCGTAGCGCTTAAACGAGTAGACCGATTTCGATATTTTTTTAAATCGAAAGCACAGAATACAGTAAGAGTATACAGAACGGAATCTCCTAAGATACGCGTAATATGCGTCCCCGTTCTCCGTCGCCGCACCTACGGCTCGAACAGAGAACGACCGCGAGTAAAAGTCGGTGGAGTGAGCAGGAATTCTTAAAAGAAGGTTTTCAGCGCTGCGTACTACATAAAATAAATAATTCTCGTAAATAGTTAGGACAGTTAGGATTGAAAAGAATTGTGTATAACATTGACAGGGTATACCAGTCACGGCGACGTCGGATCGGAAGCCACTTGAGTTCATAGCGAAAATGAGAAACATGGTCATATTTACGAAGGCCATATATGTATTGAATAAACATGTTTTGGAGACCCTCAAGCTTATCAGATTGCTTCTGAGTAGGCCCGGGATAACAAGTATCAGCGTAATCTAGGATAGGAAAAAGTAAGGTGTGCGCGAGCGTAACTTTGGTATTCATTGGAAGGAACTTCCCAAGTCTTCGCAGTGCCGCAAAAGAGGCAAAGATCTTTCTACTAACTTCAGCAACTTGTGGCGACCAAGAGAGATTTTTATCCAGTTGTATACCTAGATCTTTGACACAATTACTAAAATTAATAACAGTTCCGTTAAATAGTACTGGCGGAAGCTGACCAAAATCAATCCCACTTAGTAACCCCAAACTACCCACAATAATACACTGAGTTTATGCAGGGTTGACAATCAAGCCATGATTTCTACTCCAAAGAGAGATACGTTCTAATAAGTTCACATAAGTTTGCAGACTCGTTCGAAATGGATATGCATTCGTAAAATCATTGTTATTATTTTTTATATTGTCTGGTGGAGTGTTCTAAAAAGTGTTGAAGCATTTAGATAGGAATCTGTGTCCAAACGTGTATCTAATTGAAAAACGTCGTGTCAAATATTGCGTTAACAATTGGAAAAGCGGTAAAAATCACGGAATAGATAGAAAACAAACAGAACACGGCCGTAACGTGAGAGCGGGCAATTAAAACAGGGAGCGTGTAAACTCGCATTAAAATGGCGGACACAAACAAGATGGCGGGCGCCAAATAGTGGAAGCAATAGAAGCGGAACCCGCGAATGTACTTCACGTTCGCGCTACGTTCGCCGCTGACGTAAATGGATGCGCATACTACGGACCGGCAAACTTATTATGCGCGTCCTTTTCCGTCAGAGGCAAACTAAGCGCGAACGGGTTATATCTCGTCATTTTGATAGGTATCGTTTGTTGAATTGTAGAGACTAGAATTAGCTTTTGGTCTTCCTTTTATACCAACTTAATTTTGGTAAATAAAAAGCACAATGTTTTCTTTTCATTGACGCCAATCACTTGTCCCAGCTTGTTAGGTGAGCCCTACATAATACCACAGAATACAGTAAGAGTAAACAGAAAGGAATCTCCTAAGGTACGCGCAATATGCGTCCCCATTCCCCGCACCCGCACCTCTCCCCCGGTTCTTGACGGCCAGCGTGAGTCATCGAGGCGAAAACGGGGGAGAGGTGCGGGGACGGGGAACGGGGACGCACATTGCGCGTACCTTAGGAGACTCCGGCCTCTGATAATACTTTATGTACACAGTATGTATAGGAAGGACGATGTGTAGATCAGTGGCATCTGTTGTGTTGCTTTTGGAGAAAAGGTGTTCAAATGTAGTCTCAAAATGTAGTAAAACAATTAATTTATTAAGTCAGCAAGTAGAAACAATCAAAGTTGGGACCTCTCCACAATAATGAGATTTGAACGACGGACTTGAGACTCGAACGTCGTCCATTGTCGTAGCTCTTTACATAAATTACCACTATGTTATTTGGGCCAGTTGGACTTCTAGTGCTACTGAATATTGTATTTTAATAGGATTTATTAGTGATGGAATTCGCTTGTCAAGGGCGTAACCAGGATCTAGTCAGGCCACTAGAGGTATTCCAAAGGGCTATTATGTAAGACTAGATGAGCCACTCCATATATTTGTTTTATCCTGTTCAAAACAATAAAATACAATACAATAAAAATAATCTTCATTGCACCAAATAACGGGTGCGTATTGTGTCATATCATTTGATATATTTTCATTTCAATAACGTTCATAAGATATAATGTTAATATGACACTGGCAAAATAAGCTTCGACGAAGTTTGTTCGCCACTATCAAGAAAAAAAAGCAGACCTGCATAGCGTGGTATTTTTTTCTGTAAGTATCCGCCCTCCCGGCCCGTCCTTGGCAACGCCGCCAGTCCTATTCTAAGCATGGATAACTGAGACTAATGGTATTTAACTTGGTGTAATTATACCATCAACCGCCGCGGATATTTCTTAATTTGTTTATGAAGCTGGCGGCGGAGATAAGGTATAAATGGATGAACTTTCTCGACTTTCAATTGACAATATTGCCTTTGCTGGGGATAAACAGTACCCTAAGTGTAAAACCAGGTAATAAGCTATCACCAAGCTTTTCCTAAATTGCTAATCCATTCCACCGTTTTGGTTAGGAGACCGAACAAATATCCATACAAATTTCGCATATAACTATTTATAATAATACTAATAAATACGAAAGTTGTAAAAAATGTGGCAAGTGACATAGTACGATAAACCGATGGCGGCTATGTACCTGCAAGCGCAGTGTAGGACACCCACCTACTTCGAGTAGGTTGGTGGACGATCTTTGTAAGGTTGCAGGAAAATCCCCAAATTTTTGCCCCCCCCCCCCCCCCCCCCCAACGTTATTTCCAGCAGTAGACTTCCTGTGGCTGATTTGATGAAGCTATGCGAGATGCTTTTAGGCAACTTTATTTTTTTATATCTCTCCATTTTCTGTAGTTTCACTTTACGAAGAAAATCTTCTAATATTATTAATATTCTTTTAACAAGTTTATTGCAAATCGATGGCAGCTCAAGCACCAAATTATTTTTTACGACATTTCGAATAAATGCACATGCTTTCATACCGAGCTTTTAAGAGCAGAGCCGGATTTAGGAGGGCAATCGGGGCTACAGCCTCGGGCCTCTACAAAAGAGGGGCCCCAACAATAGACTTCGGAAAATAAAAATCATCAGAAATAGCCGGAACAGTTTAAACGATTTCTATACTTTTACAACGTTTTACGACCGGCCGCCGCCTGACGTTAACCCTCCTTGGGAATGCAATTGTAGCACAAGATGTTTGTGCTTAGTCCTTTAGTCGCCTCTTACGACATCCAAAACCCGAAACCACACGGGTCTTCCCAGTTGCATCCTCAGCTGTAAAGCTGTGAAGTCCGTCAGTCTGTCCCATTCGGGATTGAGACTTCCACCAACTTTTAACTTTCAGGTCTTGAATTCAGTCTGAATGTCAGACTGTAAGAAATAGGCACTAGAAGTTTCAGGAGGCTCGTTACTCCTGAGATAGGATTTCAAAGAGAATATTTAAACGCGGACTCGTTAAGCAGTTTTGAGAGTCGTCCAGATCTGAAGTGTCTTTTGATCATTATACAGCAAACGTATAATTTAAACCGTGTTAGTTAACATCTAAAATTAATATAAATACAGAATAATCTTATTATTGGGTTGCAAGACTTAAGGTACAGCATTAAAATGCTTGGAACAAATCTAAATTAAAAATCTAAATAGAATCTAAATTTTTTTCTCATATAGGTAATATGAGAAAAAAATTCGGCACGAGTGAGATTCTAACTCACGTCCCTCATATCTGTACTGTAAGTGCTATCGTGACTTTGGATCACCCTGACCACTTTTTCCATCACATATTTTTATTTATATCGGCTTATTATGTTGTTATTTTGAAGCTTATGGTTTAATGACAAGTCACTTATTCTCCATTTCCATATTAATTGCCTAGGTACGAATTTACACATTCCAACGCAAACAATTGAAAAAGAAACTATTATTTTAATTCTACAGACATTTCCCTATAAATGCTAACGGAAATGGGAGTGGAGTCAGTGTCAACACGTCGGCCGAGCCGTCACTCGATTCCAGACAGCCATCCTGAAATATGAGTACAGTATGACGGCAACAAGTGAATGCAATACCGACTGCTTCCGTGGCAAAGAATATATACACTACGCAAAAAGAAACGACACTTAAGCATGTGTGCACGTAAAATCGCTTGCGGCTATGTGTGGGTGGCTGGATGTGCGAGCCTTGAGAGGCGCTCGGGGCGTGAAACGAGCTATCGCTGACTGCTTTGGTCGAGGGCTGGTACCTAGTTCGCGTCTCGCACGCACCGCACGATACTCCATTTCGGTTCGGTATCAACCCTAGCGTTACGAGCTCCGAGCTCAAGGTCACCAGCGTTCGAACTCTCAAGTAGTTCAGTGGTCAAGGCGTTTGCCCTATGATTCGGAGGTCGTAAGTTCAAATCCCACTAGGAAGCAAACTTTGTGAAAAGTTTTTTCCAGTCTGGTTAGGATATTACAGGCTTGAATCACCATTCAGGTCACACCAATAAGGTTTCTAGCTGGATTGGGAGAAAACTTAGAATGTACCAGCTGCTTCTCTTCCCGTGCAGATCGTAAAACCTGATCGAGGGAATGGGCGAGAATTTAATTATGTAAATAGGCAATGTGGCTAGCAACTTTCACTATTTTCATTGCCTTTTTCCATCCTCACGCCCACCATTAGGTACGCTAAGTCTTGCGGCCCTGGGCTCTGTCTACCCCATTAGGGACAAAAACGTGATAATGTATTTGTATGTGATCTTTAAAATACACATTTTCGTACAAAATATGCAAATTGTCACAGCAAATTGTATTCGTATTTCAGTTCTTCGTCCATTCGCAATCCGCGCAAACCCTAATAGATTACGGAAACAGGCAAATCTAATTAAGTATAAAGTCCGCACGGGTCGGGTTTAAATTACGGACTTTTTGTTGCAAAAACTACGATAGTGTTCACCCCGGGTCCGACCGGATTATCCGGCGACGAGGCTTTCACCCGACAGCTTGGGGTATCAGCGCTACAGTGTAATAGAAATGGCTGTAGCCCCATCTTTTTTCTTCTTTAGGCGCGTTGGGCATTTTTTGAGATGGGAAAAAACCATTGAACTCGAAACACTGTTACCGTTACCGACACTTCTCAAGTTTTCACTTCTGTCGGCACTCCCGGAGTGGCACTGTTTTTTTTTTAGATGTCGTAAGAGGCGATTAAAGCACAAGACTAAGCACAAGCATCTTTTACAAGCCCAAAAAGGGATTGTGTGAGATAAACCTATTTTATTTACAAAAGCGAACGAGCTGGTTTAAATTGCGGACTTTTTACTACTTGTAGTGTTCACCCGGGTCTGACCGGATTATCCGGCGACGAGGCTTACACCCGACAGCTGAGGGTATCTACGCTACAATGTATTAGAAATGGCTATGGCCTCAGCTTAATTTATCTCTTTTTGTAGATGTCTTATGAGGCGACTAAAGGACTAAGCATAAACATCTCGCTTGCCCAAACAGGGATCGTATGGGGCAAATCTATTTAAGTACAAAAGCGACCTAACCGGGTTTAAATTGCGGACTTTTTCCTGCAAAAACTACGGTAGTGTTCACCCGGGTCCAACCGGATTATCCTTTGACGAGGCTTACACCCGACAGTTGGATAGCGAGATATTGTTTTCCCGATAAGCTATACAGGGTGACTTTTTATCCACCAGCCAAATTTTTTGAGCAAGTTCAGTCTATGATACTGAACTACTTTCTATATAAAAATGTATTGAAAATAGATAAAAATTTTTCGTCCTTCCATACAAAATCAGTTGGCCTGAGCGCCAATCTGTATGAGAACGCGAATTTTTTTATCATTTCGTTAATTGTTTTTATGGATAGTAGTTCTGTATCATGGACTGAACTTGCTCAAGAACTTTGGCTGGTGGTTAAAAAGTCAGCCTGTATAGTATAGAGTTCTTCCAAATAAGTAAAAGATATTTAAAAAAACAAGCTTTTATGAAAAAAAATAACTAAAAAGTAAAAAGTATAAAGTGCTTTTCAAGACGAATCAATGGAGCCCTAACTCGGTGGGGTTATGTTGTTTTATCACAGAGATGCCGTGGTCACCTTCCGGCTTCATCATGAGATCAGGTCATTGGTACCATAAAGTTGCATTATCAACTTACATAAGTATGTGAAGTTTCAGCTCAATCGAATAATGGCAAGCGGGTCTAATTTAGCTTGCAATATTATATATATATATATTATATTTGATTACGGACATACAGTCAACGGTACAGGTGAAACTAAATAAAGGCTTGTAAAAAGCGTAACGCTTCTTTAGAGGGTCGTAAATTCACGTATTACACCCTGGTGTTGCAGACGTTCATAGGCTTAGGAGGAGCCACAGAAGTAAGAGGAGCTTGGTTCTAACTTTCGCAACTTAAAAGACACCGAAAGTGGTCAGCACTTGGATGAGTTGACCACAAGTGGCATAAAAATTTCTCAAGCTACTCCGTGTTAAGGCATGTTAAGCCTATGGCTGAGATCATTGTACTTAGTAGTCATGCTGTGTCGGATGCCTTAAGAAAGCTTGATAAATCTGACACCATCAGGAGTTTAAATCAGTTAGTGTGTTTATTCGGTTCCCAGATAATCATTGAGATTGAATACTTGACCTTTGAGGCGTTGTAGCGAGACCCTTCGATGTCTCTAATTAGACATTTTGAAGGGTTGGAGGATGAATCGTGTATGCTTTCTGATGAAATGCATTCTAGGTTGTGTCACATCCACCCGCCTATCTTTTTTTCGAATGGCCAAATTTAGTGTCAGATTTTTCAAACCGCTTGAAGGCTTAAACATAGATTTATTTGATCTAAAAATCACACATATACACAATAATGAATATACACAATATTATAACAGATACAGAAGAAATATTAAAACAAAAATAAAAAAATTACAATCTTAGAACGCGCGATCTGCTAGAACGCACTTTATAAGTGCGTTCTAGCAGATCAAATGGGAGCTCAGTGTATAGTTTCTCATACGAAACATAAGTAAAACACTGATATTCTGTCTTACCACGTGATGGATCTGACTAATCTATTACTTTGACATGAGGTGGCATTAGATTATTTTGCCCCTCCTAAAAAAGTCTACATCTGGTACTGTTGGATTGGATCACCCGTGCTAGCTACGCCACAGGCAGCCGCAAAGAAATAACTATTTACACGAAACACTTAGAAAGATTTTCAATTATATTTTAATTGATGTATCAGAAAATATTGAAATATTTTACCAACAGCATACCATCCTAAAGCCAAACCCTTGGTAAAGATTAAAATTCCTTTGCAAAATTGCGCAAAAATAATTAATTCTGCCTAAGGGCTCTAAAAACATCAATTCTGTCCCTACATACGAAATGAGGATAGGAAAAAAGTGGAACTCGTAATATACTCGCAAATGGACCGTGACGTTCCTCAGGGACGTGTATGGGGACGAGACTCGAATTATAGCTGCTGTAAAATTTTACAGCGCTTTAAAGCGCTGCAGGACTTTACCTGTATAACAATACATTATTAGTTGTCTGTTAACCTTCATGCTGGTTTGTTTGGGAATAGTTGTTTGTCAAAACAAAAAACCGACTTTATTTTACTTGAGTTTCTTTGATATCTCCAAAGTTTTTCATCTTGTCTTCACCAAATGAATTGGGACCAACTTGGTCTAAAAAAACAAGTGGGTTGAATTGATAACTTCTTCTTTTTTTGAACTCGGGTAAAAAGAAAAAGTAAACCGTATACCAGCAACTTTTTTTCCGTGCAGATCTTCACACTCGGCCAAGGGGATAGAAAGAAAGAAAGAAAGAAACAATGTTTATTTGGTACTTATAACATTAGACACATTGAATTCAAAAATATAAATTCAGCAGTGTACCAAAAAGATAGGCTTATCCTCATTATCATTAGGACCTTTTTAGTCTTCACTGCAGGAGCACGACCCTCTCAGTACTGCCAGAGCCATATATTAGCCAGAGCAGCCAGAGAATTTGGCCTACACTCTTCACGCTGGCCAGACGGGTTGTTGCTAGAGGTCTCATTGATGTTATAAGCTTTGTTTAGCTTGTTTCCTAAATCGCCTTCTACGACATCCACGGGAAGACTTAGAATGATCCCATTCTACTCTGCCGGGAACCACACGGCTTGTTGCAATGGGCTAATAATCTGATATACAAGTTGACTTTGTAACCACTAGCCAAATTCTTTATGCAAGTTAATTCCATGATGCTGAACTACTTTCTGTATGTCTCTAATTCTTATTATAATTTTCTGTAGTCTGTATGTATCTGATTGTTATTTTAGACCAATTAAATAATTTTCCATGACCACTTTTATGATATCTGAGTTACATTTTATTGAACTAAAACGATTATGAAGACATTGTCGTATGCGACAAGCCTGTAATTTTCACCTTCACCTCTGGAAGTCACGCTAGTCTCATCGATTGCTGCTTCAAGGTCCCACCCTGTGACACTGTTGTTTCATAATTTTGTAGGCTTGGTAACTTCCATAGCAAACAACCCATTTGGTAGAAGGCAACATATTATGTAAAGTTTAACAAAAAGGGGGTATCAACCCGAAAGGGAGTTAACGTACTAACCAATGTGAACAACCATCCCCAACCAATTGACCATCCCAAAAATCTCAAAAAAATAATCGGCAGCTTCATACATTTTGGCACAGTAGGTATTTAATTTTGTATGGAGCTGCAGATTTTTTTTGCGAATTCAGGGACGGTTAAAGTAAAAGTTATTTACATTGGTTAGTACGTTACCACTTTCCGGTTGATACCCCTCTTTGTTACACGTTGTATAATATGTTGCCTTCCTCCAACACTATCACGTCTTTATCTCTAATAAGAGAGACAGAGCATTTGGGTGTTGCGGCTCTTCGCTGACAGAGCCCAGGGCCGCAAAACCCAAAAGCCACTTTTAGCCTGATGGTGGGCGAGAAGGTGGAAAAAGGATTTTAAAAAGTGATGGGTGTTTAGCCGCATCGCCACGATTCGCATTTTCACCCATTCCCTCGATCGACTTTTACGGTAGAGAAGCAGCTGGTACATTCTAAGTCTTTTCTTTTCTCCCAGACGAACTTAGAATAAGATTTCTTCCATGCAGTAAATGTATGTATGTGCACATACATAAAAGGTTGTATCAAGTATGTATTTTTACTTGATATATCTTTTATTTCGAAAAGTATATTACATGACGTTAGCGTATCCGCAATGAAGGAAAAGCCGGAAAGCGGACCCCGGGCTTCACAGCATTACAGCTGTGAATGCAACTGGGAACACGCTGAGATGAGAGAGAGAGAGAGAGTTAGCGTATCCGCAATCTAATTCCTAATCTCTCCTCTTACCCTCACCCGTCCGTCTCGCTCACACACTACGTTCCGGTTCCCACATGTATTAAAACGATTTGGCTGTGGTTTCACGACCGGCCGCCTTTCTGACGTCAACCCCTTGGGAAACATTCACACCCGGTTCAGCCTACAAAACAATACAGTGTAGCTGTAGACATAGCAACGCATGTTTGTTATTGTTCAACACTCGGGAAGCAAACAACACCCGCGTACGTTTAATCTGATTACGAGATGTGTGTAACTTGCTATAGGGGAGCCAAATTTATAGGTATACTTAATAAATAAAATAATAAAATAAATATAAAGTTGCTGAAAAGGGATGCAGGCCGCTCTAGATCGGTCATTTTGGATATCCTTGGGATAGGCCCACTTCCAGCAGTGGACGTTATGCATCAGTACATTGGACAAATGCCTTAATTTCAAATTATTACATTTCAATAGTTCCTTATAGTAAGCCACATGGACCGACAGTTTAATCGATTACACCGCCGATTGCTAATCAGGGTAACCTACTTCGCTAATTGAAGGATTAAGCTAGGCTTAGCCGTGAGAATTCCGAGGATTAAAATGAGCAAATTATACCTCTAATTTGGATACTAGCTTTTGCATTCGATTTCGGGCGCGCGCGTCCGTCAATGGGTTATGATTGTGATCTAAGTTTAACTTCTATTTGACGTACATTAAAGTGATATCTACTCGTATATGTCAAACCTAATACCGGGATAACCTTAATTATCTGAGCGAAGCGTCTTAGTTTCGAAATGGGTACACAAGTTCCTTGATTAATGTAATTTTTTTTAGTCGATCGCGATTTTCGATATGGGGGAAGGGGGGAACCTTGCTGTAGCGTTATTTATTGACGGATTTCAATCAAATTTGAGAGGTACACTAAGGACTTTATTCTACACAAGATGTTACAAAAAACAACCAAAAGGGGGGAGTAGGAGGGGGAAAGGGGAGGGGTTGCAAAGTTTGCTGTGGTCTGATACAACGTGGAAGCGACATACCCGTAATAAATCGATCCACGAGCTATGCTAGATCACTATAGGTATAATGAAATAAAAATAACCGTCAAGAAAACCAAAAACAATTTTGACATTCCCATACAAATCGCTTGGGCGGCCGCACACTTTTGTATGAAAATGCGGAATTTTGTTTTTCGGTTGTTATTTTAATTTTATTATACTATAATGATCTAGTATAGACCGTAGTTCGATTTATTACGGGTATGTCCCTTCCACGTTGTATATGGACAAAATGGGAGAGGGGAAAGTGTCGGATATAAGAGCTCGGGAGACTATTCTCAAAGAATCACTAGTGTTGTCTTTGTCACTCTTGGGTTCCGCCAGTTTCCAACAAGTCAAATCAGATACATTTTTCTTAACGTCAAAACAAACATTTTCTATGCGATCTACACATATTTCATATATACTGTATTACCTTTAAATATAAAATGCCAATAAAAAATCAGAAAAGATTATGAAAACGTATTTCGAAATAAAACCACATTTAACGAAAAATCCATTGGCAATTCTGTCTGACCACCCTGTACAATAAGATAACGGGTGGCAGGGGGGTGAAATTG
Source organism: Acrobasis repandana (assembly GCA_963576875.1). Lineage (NCBI taxonomy): Eukaryota > Metazoa > Arthropoda > Insecta > Lepidoptera > Pyralidae > Acrobasis > Acrobasis repandana. The sequence goes on from OY756239.1 coordinate 13,577,239, forward strand.
TTTAAATGATATTGGGTGATCTGGAATCATTGATATAGAAATCCGTAGATAATCTTTAGTTATGAGTTCGGGATTTGCTTACCGGCGTTTTCTTCTCCAAGTGAAAATTCAAAACAAAAAAAACGATGTTAATTTGCTTAAACGACCGTTTGCCTCATTATCCAAAAAGAAATATGATTCCGTGTTTCGTAAGGCACGTAAAGCTGTGGATCCCGAACGCCGTCTAGCGTTTGTTTAAATATATCCTAGAATTGGTTCTGGTCTTCCCTTTAGGTTGCTGAGGTCAGACGGCAGTCGCTCTGTTTAAAAACCAGTAACCTCGTCAAATCACCTAGGGTAGGTAGCAGACCCCGGGCTCCGAAGCGTTACCGCTGAGGACGATGAGGAGGATGCAACCGGGAATACGCTCGGAAGATGATGATGATTGACTAACTTATTAATTAACCTTAAATAAAGCTGACAAAGCCCTCCCGGCGCGTACGCGACCAATACTGTGTAAATGAGTTTCTTTCGGCGTTTCTTCTCGGCAGTGGTCGTTGCGAAACGGTAGCTAATATCGGTAGCTTGTGCACTAAAAATAATGACCTTCAATAAGTGTTATATTTATCCTACATTGAATAAAAAAAATGACTTTGACTTTGACTTTAGAGAGAAGGTTATCTTGAGACAATAAAATATCACTGTTCAGAAATACGCTAAGCAAAAATGCAGGACAGCGGGACTTCCGGTAATCTGAGGATTTATACTCCGACTTTTGCTTAAAGCCAATTTTTATGATCGCCCGCCATGAGCTTTGCTTGATTCATATCCTTATCCTTTCCATTTTGGCATCTTTGGTAAAAGATTAAAAATTTTATTGCAAATTGATTGTGTTATAGAATTTAACAGGTTATTTCTTTTGTTTCAGGTATCGCTGGAATATTGGCTTACAAAACTGAAGGAGACAAAACGCAGTTTCACATTGGTTAGATGTGTCGATGATATATGAAAAAGTCGTGGAAAATATAAAAGAAACTAATTTTAACAATATATAACATCTGAAAAAACGTACTATTCTAAATCTACCCTTAGAATATTTTAAGCACGTCCATGATACTGAACAACTTTCCCCATGGAATGATATCGAAATATAAAAGAAAATATTAACTCGGATCAGCTGATTGATCAATTTGTACGGTGAAAATTATTTTTCATATTTCGATATATGTTCCATGCAGACAGTTGTTCAGAATCATGGACTGAATTCACCCTTAGAATAGTTTCACTATATTTTTTTAGACCCTGTATATACAGAGAAGTACTCTTTATTTTACCAAGTACTTACAATCCAAAAAATTAATCAAGGAACCACTTTTTATGTAAATATAAAAAGCACCCAATAAGAAAACAAATAAACCCACCCATTTCAATCCATAAACAAGCGAGCCATAAACTTTGCAGTCAAATTGAGGCATTTGTCTTATCTGTGGATGAAATTATTACAGGGGGTTGAGTACAACATGATAAAGACGCAGAAGTGATACTACAGAAAATTAACAGATCTATTTTAAAGGCAGCTTGATGTTTCATTGGGATGAAAACAGATCGTGCCACTTTAATGTCACTAAAAATTACAACGTCAATCTCATTAACAATTACGTCAAGAAAAACGTTAGTACCGACACGTACATAAAGAAACGTATAAATTAAAGAATTTAATTAAGGAGGCAAACGTGCGAAAAGTTTAACAACTGGTCTTTTGGAATTTAGTTGTTGAACACAAGATGTTTCTTCTTAGTCTTTTGGTTGCCTTTCGACATCCACAGGAAGAGATGTTGTGGTCCTTTTCTAGGCCTAAAACCACACAGTACAGTTATCTTTCTATGTTCTCAATATTTTATTCTAAGGGAGAAGGAGGCTTCCCAGAGACAGTCGTTATTCGATAATTAAGATTTGCCTTTCATCGTGATTGAACGGGAAACATTACCTCTTGATTGCAAAGTCGGCTACAGGGACTCCGTTATTAATTTACCAGGTAGTTTCGAATGTATTCTCATCTGACATCAAAGAAGGAATATTATTTTATAGAATACAAAAAGTCTTTTAAGTTTGCTTTGTGAATAAAGTTTTTATGGGCGAAGTGTAAAAGGAAAACAAGAAATCATATCTTTTTACAAGGTAAATAAAACAGTGAGCTGAAAATAGGGAGACATACTCGTAATAATTTTAAACAAAAAAAGGTAACTTTAATTTATGGTCTTCATCAGTCCCATTTCACCAAAACTCGCTTTCTGAATGCAAATGCTTGATTTGTTGATAAAAAAAATCAAATTCACAACCTATATGAGTGCATAGAATATTAGAGGAGTTCTCTCGATCTATCGAGGATCCCATCATCAGATCTTTGATGATCGGATAAAATAATTAGATACTTTTTATTCAAATTTGATACTGGCAGGATATACACCATGGTAAACTCGAGGTGATAAATTTAAACATGGAACATATTTGATTTAGAATATTTTTGAGAATTTGGCAGGAATTTGCTTGCAGCTCATCCTAACATTACGTACAACTGAACTCACCAGACACCACCACGCTATAAGTGGCCTTTGGGTATTGCGGCTCTGTCTGCCATACGGATAAAGACGTGATAGTGTTGTTATTACAGTTTTAACTCTGCGATGGCAATTATAAAGCTCGAGAGCAACTTTGATAGAAATTGTTGAGGAGTATATGTTCTCATATAGCAGGTCGCGCCAAACTTTTAGATCGCTCTGAAGTTGCCTCACTCAGGTTACTAACAGGGACAGAATATTTACCACAATAATATTTGTTTCAGAATGATTGCAAGAATGTAGATATGATATGTATACACAATAAACAAAAATAAAGCAAATTCTATCTGCTATGGGTATCTGTATTTTATTACTGCGACGCGAATCGCCTCAACTTCACTTTATACTTTGAATAATGAATTAAATTTGATTAGACTTACCATAGACGAACAATACTAGAGAACTGGCAACCTTAATACTTTGAAGCGTAATCTGATGTTTAGTTAATATGTTGTAACTAGATGGAGCTACTAGTTCGAAAGAGGGTGGTTTCGTAGTAGTGCCGCTTAATTTCGGAAAGATGGCGGTAGAGGCGTTTATTTTCTACGAACATACAAGCAGAACGGAATCTCCTATGGTACGCGCAATATGCGTCCCCGTTCCCCTGGGTGACGCATATTGCGCGTACCTTAGGAGATTCCGGCCTGTGGTACGGCTTTGCTAATAAAACATCAAGTAATTAATGGACGACCCTCATATATACACAGGCTGACTTTTTTAAAACTGTTCAAATTTTTGGAGGAACTTGCTCCAAAAATTTGGACTGTGTTTAAAAAGTCATTCTGTATATAGTATACTTTTCATTACAGCTGTAACCTATAAGCCAAAAACTATACTTAATCGACCATTAAATAAAAAAATTGTAACAGTTCGCAGGCTGTTCCACTAAATATATTCCGGAATATATTGAAGACGATAAACGTGTGGGCGATATTTTACGCCGATCTATTGGCTGCACTATGCATAATGGCGGGTTTACAAGGCATTAGGAGCTAAATGATTAGTGAAATATTTATTTGAGTTGTGTGAATTGAGTTTGCTAATTTTGACTCTGTCTATTTCGTTATGGATAAATATGTAATATGACTGTAGACACTGCTGAAAAGTCACAGCAAAACAAAACACACAACGATTATGTTTAACTTGATGACATACTACCGAAATACTGAATTGATTTTCATAAAATTTGTATAGGACCGTTATGCCGTGTGGTACGGCAGAGTAGAATAAAACCACTCCATATCTTTCCGTGGATGTCGTAGAAGGCGACTTAGGAAACACAAGCTAAACAAAGCTTACAAAAATCAATGAGACCTTTCCAACAGGTCTGGCCAGCGTGGAGAGTGTAGGTGATATGGGACCTATTTGAATGAATATTATTTTAAACAAAAAATATTTTTTTCTATCTTTGTTCAGAATTTCATAGAATTTGGTTATGTGCAAATAAATAATTTGGCTTTGACTTTGTAAGTGGATGGGGTTTAAATTTGAACGTGAGTCGGACGGTCTAGGGTTTGTCAAGACATGGGATTGCTCTTAAACAGTTCTTAGTACAATGACTTACTAAGATAGTTACTAAGCTCGTGTAAACACTGCTCTTTCCTCTACACGTGCGCGATCTAAATCAATTTGTCTCCGATAATGCTCAGGGATTTTCTTCGCACGGATTTTTCCAAGTCGATCAAATACAGACCGATTTATAGTAATTCTAGTGTAGTTTCTGCTTCGATATCCAATTGTGTTCTTTTAAGAGTCTCCTTACCCGAGACAGAATCAGAGTTTCCCATACTTACGTAGTCTACGTTTTATTTTGAAACGACATGTCAGATTTCGGTAAAAAAAATAACTTTAAAGAAATTGTATATATCTAGGGTTATAATTGGTTTAGCTTTAGCTATTTTAGATTACATTCGTCTTTTAGTTAGGCTAATGGAAAATCTAATAAAATACTAAGGGAGAAAAGATGCAGCTTGAAATGTTGATACCAGTGCTAACCACTAACATATTCCAAAACGTCCTTATAATTAAGTAGATCCACGGTAAGGCGGCGAAAAAATTCCACACGTCACATTTTTCCATCAACATTAAACTCCATATATCCTCCATCTCCACCTGTCAAGCAACGCATCCCCGCAATCTGATTCAATTTGCCTCGTTGTCAGTGTTTTTGCTTAATTCCCCCTTCCCCCTTTTCGGAGGGGAGAATTTTCCTCGTTCCCTCAAAGGATTATCATTATCATGTGAATCACACTTGTTTGTCCTAGATTAACATGTCCGGGAGTGGATTTGCCGGAATTTGCCAGCTCTTTAGCCGTGATACGAGTTTTTGTACGAGTCTTGGATATTTTGTCGCATACTTTTAGGATATGCTTAAGGAATTAAGCGGTTTATTTTGTATTTGAATGAGTCTGAATTGGCGAAGTGTGGAGCGAATTAAAAGCTGGCGCCCAACATGTTACAAGTGGCAATTTTAGACAATGAACTGAAGAGTAATTTTGTATAGTTTGAACATATAGCAATTTTCATGAAAATAAGAACGTCTTGCAATAAACATGTTAATATTAGTTAGTATCCTGGCTTAAAAACATAAATCTAAGAAATGGCGCGCAACGTGTTTCCACTTGTAAATATTGTTTATGCCAATTCTTCACATGGCATCCTCACAACCTTAATTCTTTAAGTCAGCCATCAAGCGAGCCAGCGTGCTATTAAACTAAATCGCGCAAAATGTAATTCGACAAAATGGCACCGGTACGTTTAATGGCGGCCTAATGGCACATGTTATAGTGTTGTAAATAATTTCTGATGCGGACCTTTCCGGGAAATTTCGGAAATTCGGAATTTTGGAAAATATTCTCATAATTGACGTAATCAGCGGTTTCGCCAACATTTTGGAGGACCTTTGTTAATTACTGAAACATGTTAGATTTATGCGACAAAGTTTAGAAGATGGGTAGGCTATTACTTTAATAAGGAACTTCCGGTTCGCCGAACTTGTTCCCTTTATGTTATTATAGAGTATTTACTTTGCTATTTATACCTACTTCGCGAAGGAGACTTAACATAAATAAAAATGTGTAAAGAAATAAAATTACTTTTTACTACATAGTTTTTACACATTCATGACTTAATTTATCACTCAACAAAGCGCATGTTAAATGCCTTATTATTTATAATAAAATGTAAATACATAGTAAATAAATAAATCTCAAAATACTAAAAAAACACATATGTAGTCTAAACTACATATGATTTTTTTTTTGGTTATTTTAGGTGTATTTATTGTGTGGGGTAAATGTACGAGTACTTCGAGTCAATTGGATTCTGACATTCGTTAACAAAGCAGATTTGATAATTTCAAAAACATTTTTACATGAAATCGAAAAACAATGGCTCCATAACGATCCCATTCAAAATAAAGACAAATAAAACGTATTGTTTCACAAAACAGTTTCGAAGCCCGCGTGCGTCACAGTAAACGCGTTACAATTCCATCCGATCCCGCACTCGCGTGGCATGCAAAGTGGGACGGCCTGGGTGAGGCTTTCTTTATGACGTGGCCCGGGGAATATACAGGATGTAAACTTAAGAATGTGTCATTCTTTAAGAGGTGATACAGCCTGTAAATATGAACCACTTTTGCAGTGGGACCTATAGTATCGGAAAATGATGAGAAAACTTTATAACGTGGCCCGGGAAATATACAGGGTGTAAACTTAACAATGTGTCATTCTTTAAGAGGTGACACAGCCTGTCAATATGAACCACTTTAGCAATGGGACCTGTAGTATCGGAAAATAATGAGAAAATGAAGAATATCAAAAAAGTTAAGCGGTGGTGGCAAATGGTTTAGGCATTGGCACAGGCATTGGCTTTGCGGTCATTTTTGGCTGCTTCCGGTGAAAGAAAACATCGTGAAGAAACCTGCACAGTGACAATTAAGTTTACTAGTGTGTGAAATAAAGAAGGCAATGGCAAACCACTCCATTATCTCTGCCAAAAGTCGTCCATTGCACCGGGCCACCGAACTCACCGTGAAAAGAATGTTCAATTCGTTGAAGTCACTAAATTGGCATCATTTTCTCGGGCTACAGTATAAACATAACAAGGCTATACGGGACATATAAACACGAAATTCGTCACGTCGCGTGATCGCTAATATTTTTCCTAATTTTCAACGGACGTGCCCACCCGGGTCCACTGTCCTCGGCTGTCCAATCGGTACCCAGAAAATATTTGTATGCTTTGTTTTATTTCGCGCGGAAATGGACTCGTTAGCAGTGGGCATGGATTTGGTAATTAGAAGTACCAGCTTTTTACACGCAACTGCGTTCGCATCGCAAATCCTTATATTATTAACATTGCCGTCTGCTGACAGATTAGAATATTTAATTGTTTAATTGTTTATTGTGATAAAAACGACTTACATCTATTACATTTATCACACATGCATTATATAAATATAAGATAAAATTAAAAAAAAAAAAATAATACACAGATACATCAAGCAATAATTTCAATTTCAAAACATTAATAGTCATAAATTATAAATATTTTCATGTCAATACAATTATTATTTATTATTCACTATCGTCACTATCGTAGTCGCGAGTATTGCACCACTGGTCATTCAGATTTTCACAATAAATCAATAGTAACTTTACAATAGCTGACCAGTTGTCAAAGAAAATAGTATATTTCAATACAAGTGCGGAAAGGCTGTCATTGCAAAGAGTTCCGACAAATGTTTACCCGAGCCGAGGCGCAGCCGAAGGCGAGGGTTGACAGTCGGAACAAGTTGCAATGACGGTTCCGCACGTGTACTGAACGACTATTTTTAATACAGTTGCGAAAAAATGAAGCAATTTAATAAAATAATAAAAACACAATAAACTCAACTAATCATTTATTCTTATAAAAGTTATAATTCACATATACATTGAAATTGGTACAGTTTTCTATACTAACTGGGGAAGTTTTAGGTTGCATATTTACTGTTTGAGACAAACTATTATTAATTTCGTATGATTGTTCATGTATATTTGTCATACAATGGCATTTGCTAGTTGATGGAGTTGGATCTGATGAATTATCATTATCAACGAAGGTATATGGACGAACGTTCTCTTTAACATGTGAAGGAGACGGACTGGACCTTAAATTAATGGATTGTGTGATTTTTTTCCCAGTTTCTAGTTTGTTGTTTAATGAATCACCAATATAGCTTTCTGCAACTTTGTCTGATTTCCAACCTCCTAGTAGCTTTAAGGACGTCAAATTGGCTCCTGAATCTGCCAATAATGTAGCAGAGTTCCTCCTGAAACTGTGCCCAGTATAATACTCAGCATCCGGCAGACCAAGAAACGTAGCTATTTCTTTTGGCATATTACCAAATTTATTTATCCCGATTGCTTGAGCTGTACACTTCCCTTTTTGGTAATTTTGAAAAAAACGGTCGGTTTTTCCTTTTTGGGACCGCTGATTCATATATTTTTGCACTATTCTAAGAAAATCTCAACAACAAAGTTTCTCGGTATCTTATTTTTTGAGTTCGGAATCTTGATTAGTAGCATTTCTCCATGGGCTTAATTATCTTTTAAAGTAATATTGGCTAACTCCTCTCTGCGGCAAGCTCCAACAACGCCAAAAATCAGAGCAACCTACAAAAAAAGGGATTTGATTAATATTTTTTTAAATAATGTATTGACTGTATTTCGTAAACTGAATACTAAAGAAAAATATAATTACTTATTAATAAATAACCTTTGTGGCTAAATAACGATCATCGGGAGCTTCGTTCAAAAACCTTTCCACTTCATTCGATGTTAATAGTTTTGACTTTTTACTTGTAAAACCGTCTGATTGTCGTTTTAAGAAAGCATTTAATTTTGGGTACCTATTCACTTATATCCGTACGTTGTTCCTTATTTTCAGCATACTTTTTATCATCGAAAACCTCGACCATAACGTAGGTTTTAATTTTGCTGAGAGTTCAGAGAAGTATGCCAACATAACATTTTCTGAAAAACTATTAGCTTTTTTCTCTTTTCTCCACGCAATAAATTCGTCGTATGTAGATATGTAGCGACTTTTTGACTTTTCCGGTAAAATATTCTCCGAAGCATTTTGTGCAATTATACTGAGCACCGGTGGTGTTAATTCAAAAAAACTAGGGTCGAAATTACTCATTTTGTGCAACAAACAACTAAACTCGCAAAGAAAATTTCTGAAAAATGGCGCCAACCGTAGAATATAAGCAGAGATTTTTTTTTTCTTCACCCATTCTGGTAGGCAAAGGGAACTATGCCCATACAGCCAAGTCTTCAGTAGAATTTTTTTATTGATATGAAATGAAAATGAAATTTAATGAAATGAAATGAAATGAAACCTAACCTAACTCATTCAATCAAATCATTAAATCTGATATTGAAACAAATTAGTAGTTTTTTTTAGAAATATACGTATTTGCATGAATCATAAAAACTCCTATGAATTTTTTTTGTAAAAACTTCATGGTTGGTTTTTCTTTTTAATAGATATTATTTTGACAGTTGGGAAAGAGAACGCACGAGTTCGGGAAAGGTAAAAAAAAAGCACGAGTATGTAATAGCCCACATCTCGAACGCTATACGTCCCTGCAATACGCCACTTTTTGAGCAACTGTATTAAAAAATCTAAATCAGTGTTGGTGCTCCGAAGTGCATTGAGATGGCTTAGTGAGCGTACCAAAGGTGACATCGCGCGCGCTGTGGTGTGGCCCCGACCCACGTGGAAAAGGTTTGGCTGCTGACTGCGACCACGTCTGTCTACTCGTCTTTATCCATATTTGTCTACCGGGAATTCAAGTTCGCTGGGAGCGAGTAACACGCACAAAAGATTGTGTAACTCCAGACAGTCTACAGACCCCTTCAACACCCTCAAGCAGATGGTGAGTTGCCGACCATTCGCCTTACTTCCAATGAATTGAAGCCAAGATATCCAAGTAATAATTTCGTAGGATACAAAAACGGGTAGTAACCGTATATTTTTTTTATATAGAGCCCTAAGGAAAGCTTTTTGAACTTTTTCAAGCATAAGCATAATATTTGGCGTGATATGGATTCCATACACATGCACTTGTTTCCAGCTTGCTTCTGACTAGTGAGTTATATAATGTTTTGATAACTTGAGGGTTCTGGAAATCCCTGGCATTCCGTAATACAAAACCCAGTCTACGATATGCTTCCTTGGCCAGACCTTCGACATGGTCATGAAATTTTAGGCGACGGTCGAACATTACTCCTTATTTTAAAAAATTAAAACATTACAAATCTTTTACAATATACACTCTTTCTATGTCCTGGTTGTCTAGATTATATGTGAAATGAATCGGATTTCTTTTTCGATCAAAATTCATTACACTACATTTATACAATATAATTCAAAATTCAAAATATCTTTATTATCATAGGATATTTATAATATCTCTTAATAATAGTCACTTTGTTTTGTTTTGCACAAATGTTGACGTCAAATCGTTACTTACAGCTAAGTTTGCGCCGCTTCCTAGGCGCAAGTGCAGAAGAAGCGGCAACAAACTGCACTGCACGTTTTCTCCATAGACGTCAACTAACAAACTAAAAACTTAAAATTAGTTATATGGATGGACTGAGATTACATTGTTTGTTATGTCATAATTAAATTGAAAGAATTACGAAATTTCAAAAAATTACAATTTGTAAATTTAGTATGTACCAATGTACCTAAATTATGACATGTCTAAGTATACAAACATTTAAGAGGGACCCGCGCCAAGCTCAAGCCAGACCTTTTTGTCTTTGAGATAGTCATCGGTCCTATAATAAGCCTTCTCACAAAGTACTTTCTTTACATAAGTTTTAAATTTTCTGTCTGGCATATCAAGGACCGATTCTGGCAATTTATTATAAAAAAGTATACACTACCCCATAAAAGACTTACTGACTGTATTCAGCCTGTAATACGGGCTAACTAAGTCTTCGCCGGAAGGTGGCCATAGCCACAGAAGACAGTAAGAGTAAACAGAACGGAATCTCCTAAGAAACGCGCAATATGCGTCCCCGTTCCCCGTCCCCGCACCTCTCCCCCGTTTTCGCCTCGATGACTCACGTTGGCCGTCAAGAACCGGGGGAGAGGTGCGGGTGCGGGGAACGGGGACGCATAATGCGCGTTTCTTAGGAGATTCCGTTCTGTTTACTCTTACTGTCTTCTGTGGCCATGGCCACCTTCCGGCGTCATCATTATATCAGGTCACTGCATTGTCTCTCAACTTACATAAGTATGTGAAGTTTCAACTTAATTGAATAATGGGAAATTTGCAAGATTTGATTACGGACACACAAACGACGGGACAGGTGAAACTAAAAAAAGCTTGTAAAAATAAACCCTAACTCCATTTATAAACATATTTGATCGCAATAGCATCCAAAACGTCTAGTTTCCTGCCCTTTCAAACCTAAATTGATGTCTACCGGCCGAGGCGCTTCCTAAACAGAATTTATTTCACCGATAGAATGTAAACGTAACCCTTCTTCTGGATTTGAGTTTAGTAACGTCATGTTAAGAGGAAGAATAACATCTGCGGATGACATCTAATGACATCTCATTTTCAAAATCGTTCAAGTCGTTACAGTTACAGGCAGAGGTCACATAAATAAATAAATAGGGACAAATCACACTGTTTGAGCTAGCCCCAAAAAAACTTGCGTTATGGGATACTACATATGATGAATACATATTTATATGGATACTGTATTCTATATATATAACACCTAAGACCCAGGACAATTTGAAAATTGCACTGGCTGGGGATCGAACCTAAAATCTCCAAGTGACGGACTTGCGTGTTCACGAACGTCGTGCAATGGAACGGACATACATACACGCGAATATAATGATTCTCCTTGTGGATTAGTCTGGTAATAAACAGTCACTTATCATTTCTCATCGCAACACCCTCTATAACATGTAGTTTCCCAGACGTTAGCTACGGTGTCACGCTTTTTTAAATGCTACGAAATTATGATACAGTCTATTTTGGTTTGACATTTAAAAAAAAATAGTAAGGTCCTGCTCTGCAAGACTTTATTTGATCGCTACAGACCGCCGGCGACACTGATCATTTCTGAACCTACTTACCACACTAAACATACACACATACTCATAACATTTCGTTTGCGAAGAATTCCTTTCAATCAGTGTTCAAATGCGCTATTTCCGACGCCCCGACCTTAACGATAACGCACTTTTTAAGTTTGTTTTGTTGACTGGAAAAGAAACTGGAACATAGAGGGCTTTGGAATAAGTCCACCGTTGTCAATTTACTTTTGCAGATATTTATTGTATCTAAATGTATTTTACGTACAATAAAGTTGACACACAAACTTTACTCGTATGGCTAGAAAAATAAGAAATTTAGTGGACTTACTTACTTTATAAATATTGATATTTTTCAAAACAAAAAAACCGACTTTAATACCAGAAAAGCTAAATATTCATACAATTGTTTACTTGACAACAAATTTTTCTAGTTACGAAATGCACTCATTTCGCGATTTTCTCTAAAGACGCTTAATGTGGTGTGTTGTGCATTGTGTCTCAATTTTCAAGTCTAAATCCTCAAGCCGTATCTTACTCTTCCTGAGACCTGTTTTATGTATTTATTCAGTCTGGTTTCACCTCAGGCACCGCACCGATCATAACCATAACATGTTTATGGGTTGTTTGCCCCGCGTAAAACCTCAGCTCGAAACGTAAGCGAATATTACAAAATAACCAACTGAACTACGTAAAGAGAGTTTTGAATAAAACATATTACTCAAAACTCTGCGCAGATGGTGGCACTAACACATACAGTAAACAATCTGCTGTCATTATACATGTCATATTTTTTTGCAAGAAATAATTTATTATCCACTAATTCAAAACCTTTGTTGTATTGTTATGGCTTCCTACGGCAATTTAAATATCTAATACCTATATAATTTTACAAATTTATTGTGACTGATGTGCTTGTCATTGTCAAATTTGTTTACGGTCTGCGCTAATGCTGCACTCTGGTGGTAGACCATTGCAGTTAAAACTCCTATTAATCTAGGTAGATATAATATATTTACTTATACTACGACATCCGTGAACATGGAGATGCAAGTCATCTTTGGAGAAAAAGAGTGATTGCGCGCACCCCGGGCTCCGGAACAGCACAGCTAAGGGTGCAACAGATAAGAAGAAGAATATACACTAAACTATCACGTCTTTATACCTAACGGCTACCACGTCTTAAAAGAGCCAAAAGGCAATTTTAGCGTGATGATGGGAAAGAAGGTGGAAAAAGAGAATCAAATAGTGATAAAAAACATCGCTTATTAACTTGGTTCTGATTTTTGATAAATCAATAAAGTTAATATGAGTTTTGATTGGCTATACTACGAAAAAGAAGAATAAGAGAAGGTACGTTAGCTTTTATTGAACTCTATACCAATCGTCGATTTTCACTCCAAGTAATTGGTACGTGATGCCGGCACAATGTCGTCGAGACAAAGCTGTTATCGTCGTATCGACGATCGCCTTAAATTGAAGACTCGAAGTACGTACCCTTAATTCAACCGTGTCAATTTTTCAATGCATCCTTTTCTATCTCAGCTCGTTCCTAGTGGCATCCGTAGAACTTGGTGATCCCTGACTGTAACGGGGAAGGGTTTGATGATACCAACAGCAGTCCTAGCTATGAATTACAGCACCCTTTTAGCTCTCGTACTCTGTTTTCACGACCAAAGTCTAGGTTAAAAGGTTAAAAACTCCTTTATTTTTAACTTAGAGTTTGTTTGAGAAATGAGATGCTAGCTGCATCTCCAAATGACATAATTCTTCCATTGCTGCCCGTTCCCTGAACAAAAGAAGCAGCAGGAATACATATTTTTTTTTTCCGAGTCCTGAGACACAAATATGACGCTAAATTTATTTGATCAGCGTTTATGACAAGTGCAAAACGAGATCTACGTGTATTTTCCATCCAGCGTGGAACAGTAATTACATAGGTATAACAAAGTTAAACGGCGGATACACCTGGGTAATGTGACTTGTATGTTCGTAACGCAGTTTGTTCCTGTAATCGGCTCCAAGTTTTCAACTCCCAACTCAGATTACGGAGCTACGCTATAATACAGTTACAATGTCGTCTTATACTTTGCCATCAGGGAATGAGTTGTCATTTTCGCACATTGACATATTAGTTGTACTATACCAATGTATTATATCTGAGTGAAATTCAAAATTCGCTCTTAGATTGTAATAAATACTTTATATTCTACTGGGATTACACAGCTTTTAGCTGAATCAGTTTGGAGCTGAATATTTGAGAGGCCGTTCTCAAGATGGATTCCCGAGACGCAAAGTTTCATATGTACTCACAAGTAGCATTGAAAACATTGATCATTTAGCCAAGATATACTAAGTGAATTGAAGCATTTAAGGCTGTTAACTTTCTTTTGTTATAGATAAACTAATTTATTTGCTGCACACATACAAAAAATAGGGAAATCAGAAAAAAAGACAAACCTGCACAATTTTAAATGTGTGTGCAACAGCAATACAAAGAAGACACAGATCAGTGGTAATATTGCCCTAGAGCAATACACTGAAGAGATGCGAGGTACGGATCCAAAACTGAAAAATTAATAGTGTAAAAATAAAGAAATCTTGTTTTAAAAAATGGAATAGATGTATATCCTCTTATTGGGAATTTGTTATAAGGCTGCAATCTCTTTTGTAGTTAAAAATGTAAGAACTGGTAATTACACGTTGGGCGCCAATTTTTAAGTGTATTTAATAAAGAAAACAAGCCCTACAATTGTGTTTTACAAAAATACTAAATGAAGAGAGAAACGTTACCAATATTAAATTTGAAGGAACAAAGATACAAAGACAGTTACAGGAATACGCGATGCAACATAGTGTTCTGGATGGCGACGACAGTTTGAAATTCATATTTATGATACGAGCCACAAAATATTGACGTTGCAATGTATTCTTCAATATATTGCGTCCGTTTGACGTTTTCAAATTTTGAGAATAAGAGTGAGTAGTGGAATATAATGTTTTATTTAACAGTTTTATTTTGGCCCACCGAGGTCACTTTTAAATTAAAGCAATAAATAAAACCAATAAAAAGCAATAAATTTGCTTTTTAGGGTTCCGTATTCAAAGGGTGCAAACGGGACCCTATTACTGAGACTCCGCTGTCTGTCCGTCTGTCACAGGGCTCTATCTCTTGAACCGTCATAGCTAGACACTTGAAATTTTCACAGATTATGTATGACTATGGCCGCCATAACAACAAATACTAAAAATAAGATAAAATTAAAAATTAAAGGGGTCGTCATACAAGAAACGTGTTTTTTTCAGCGTTTTTAACTCTATCTTACTAATGGCATTAACTAGATACTTGAAATTTTCACCAATTATGTATTACTATGACCACTATAACAACAAATACTAAAAATAAGATGAAGTTAAAATTTAAAGGGGGTCGTCATAAAAGAAACGTGTTTTTTCAGCTTTTAAAACATTTTACGGTGGTACGGAACCCTTCATGTATGAGTCCGACTCGCACTTGCCCGTTTATTTATATTGTAAACATTATTAAAAACTACACTGATAATTTTTTAAATAATTACTTCAGGACCCCTAATAGGTAACATAAAACAATGGCATCATCAGTCTTGAGTCAGACAAAAAACATATTATATGTTTATTTTTTTAAATTTACTTTTAAAAGTTTAGTTTAATTTTTATTTAAGTTAGTTTTATTTTAGTTTTTTCTTAATTTTACGTTTTGTTTTTAATTTGTCGTTTCTCGAAAGAATCTTTTGAAGAATCTAATTTTACTCGTAAAAATAGATTTTCCATCATGAAAAAAAAAAAACATTATTCAAAGGTTGAACGCGTGTATCAATTTAAATCGTGCCCGTATATTTCATAACACGAAATCCTTACAAACGGTTGACAAAACCGAAAAAAGACCTGCTTAACATAAATTCAGAAGTGGGACGTCATCGATCAAACTGAGCCATTTGTCTAAGCATTTTTGTCGGATTCGAACCGATACATCAGGCGTATCGAAGATTAATAGCATATAGTAGGCAGGGGTGCCGCAGGAATGATTTTCGTAAATCTGAATTTCTGTGACATAATACCACAAAAAATGTTTTTTGGAAGTTTTTCTATGCTTTGATGTCAAACTTTTTTGTATTTTGAACGTGTTATCAACATTTATGTCAGAATTTTGTACTAACCATCTAGTAATAAACGGATTAACTGTTTAATAAATAAATAAGGACAAAGAACACTGATTAAGCAAGCCCCAAACTAAGTTTAAACTTGTATTATGGGATACTAACTCAATTATACTATATTTTATAGTAAATACATGTACAGATAAACATTCAAGACCCAAGACAAATTTGAAAAAGGCAATTTTTCAACTTGCCCTGGATATGGATCGAACCCAGAACCTCCCAGAGTGGCTGACTGGCGTGTTAACCTCTACGCCACGGAGATCGTCGTTTAACGTGCCTTCACAGTGCAGCTCAACTTAAAGTATCATCAACAGGCGCACCCTACTTTTTTCCATTCGTCTTTTTCGTCGATGTTTTTGTTACAATAGTCAATATTTATTGTACTACTATCAAATAATTCAATAACTTAGATTAATTTATTATATTATTGTTCTATTAGCCTAAAGTTCAAGAGACAAACGCCTAGGACATCCAGGCCTGACCTAAATACCTGTAAGCCTATCATCTGCAACAGAAGCCACTAATTGGCCTCTCGCACCTAGACCTGTGCGGTTCACTGAATTGGTAGTAAGATGTTCGGTCATCCATTATACTTGGTTATATTATAACAGGTTATATTCGGAGGTTATATTCGGTTATAAATACATGTGCAAAAAGTTAATTTATAATATTTATTAGACAGGGTTTGTTTTAGATTATATATATATATACAAATATATTATCATTTTTACCCGACTGCGCCAGAGGGAGGGTTATGTTTTTCGAGTGTACTCGTATGTATGTTTGTATGTAAATTTATTTGGCACGCTCTACAGCCTAAACGGCTTGATGGATTTTAGCTTGAGAGGTGTCGTTTGAATTATTCTTACTCTGAGAGGGATCCTGGGTATATTAAAAATTGAATTAATCCAAAATGGCGGATTGTCGCGCAAAATTATGTCTTCGATTTTTTTTTTATATTCAGAACCTATCAAATGGGGTATTAAATTAAAGGATTTTATTTAAGGATTCCAAATATATATATATATATATTTATACAACTTATATGCTGCCAGTCGGGATTTTTGTTTTTTTAATAATTACTTGTTATTTGGCTATTTCTTCTTCGCTTCGCTAGATTTTTGGCATCCTTGGGTGATCATTGACATGCGTATATATATTATATATTTGGTGAATAAAAAGCGGGAAAGCACACCCCGATCTCCGAAGCAGCACAGCTGAGAATGTAACCGGGAATGCGCTTAGATGAAGAAGGTTCATCCCTTATTTGTCCTTCATGTGTTCGTCCATGCTGGTCTGGGGACAAGATAAAACTTAGAACGTATCATATGCTTCTGTTTCCGCGCAGATGTAAAAGCCAAGTGTTACTCGGCTTAGTATTACTAGACTCATTAAATGAGTGAAAATACGAATCATGATAAAAGGCGATGCACCTAGCATAGCAACTCATCACCATAAGATTCCTTATTCGACCTACTTTTTAGGGTTCCGTACCCAAAGGGTGTAAACCGGACCCTATTACTGAGACTCCGCTGTCTGTCCGTCTGTCCGTCTGGCACAGGGCTCTATCTCTTGAACCGCAATAGCTAGACACTTAAAATTTTCATCGATTATGTATTACTGTGGCCGCTATAACAACAAATACTGAAAATAAAAAAAGGTAAAAATAGGCGGTCGTCATAGAAAAAACGTGTTTTTCAGCGTTTTTAACTAGATCTTTATAATGGCATTAACTAGATACTTGAAATTATTACAGATTATGTATTACTATAGCCGCTATAAAAACAAATACTAAAAATAAGAAAGTTAAAAATTAAAGGGGGTAGGCATACAAAAACGTGTTTTTTAGCGTTTTTAACTAGATCTTTATAATGGCATTAACGAGATACATGAAATTTTCACAGATTATGTACAGCCGCTATAACAACAAATACCAAATATAAGATAAAGTTAAAAGTTTTTTTCAGCGTTTTAAAACATTATACGGAGGTACGGAACCCTTCATGTACGAGTCCGACTCGCACTTGCCCGTTTACTTTTCATTTTCAAAGGATAAAACTCAAATATAGCGCCACCTTGAATATCTCAATGTACCTCTACCAAGAAAATCATGTCTCACAATAAACTAAGCAAAGAAATATTGAGGAAAATTGTGTACAACTCCGCTGGAGTTTGCTCAGCGGGTATAATTGGCTGAACGAGAAAATAAAGGTCTAGTTTTTTTTACCTTGGTTACCTGGTTCCTATTTTTGTTACATGATTATTGCTGTAGTATACAACGTGTAACAAAGAGAGGGGTATCAACCCGAAAGAGAGTAAACGCACTAACCAATGTGAACGAAAAAGAATATCTGGAGCTCCATACAAATTAAATACGTACCGTGCCAAAATGTATGGAGCTGCAGTTTTTTTTTTTGCGATTTCTGTGATGATACCATAGTAAAAGTTGTTCACATTGGTTAGTGCGTTTACTCTCTTTCGGGTTGATACCCCCTTTTTGTTACACGTTGAATAACGTGTAACAAAATATAATGAAACTATTTTAAAAAGCAAAAAAATATTTTTCATATTTCGATATTATGTTCCTTGCGCGGCGCGGGCGGCGCTGATATACATATATAGTAATTTCTGTGTCTCATGTCCAAATAATTAAATTAGTAACAAAAAAAAAACAACCGACTACAATTCTTTTGGGAGTTTCTTCCATATCTCCAAAGTTCTTTATCATATCTTCACCAAATAAAAATGGGACCAACTTGGTAGTAAAGGCTTTCAAATAAGAAAAGAATCATCAAAATTGGTTCATAATTGGCGAAGATATCGCGTAACAAACATACATAAAAAAAACCAGTCGAATCGATAACCTCCTCCTTTTTTGAAGTCGGTTAAAAAAAGTATTTATGAAAGTATTTCCTTTGCATAAAGCTATAGTAATTTTAATTTCTCATCTAAAATCATCGATTTAGAAATCGGTTCAGTCCACGAGTGAAATATAGATTATTTCACTCGTGGACTGAAAAGTAAAAACCGTTTAAAAGTCTCCGAGCGTCAACAGCCGGTCTGCAAAGTTCCCACTATCGACTTTAAAAAGCTCATTAAAGATTCGTCGTCTACTAATCACCGTTTTGTAAGCTTTATTTTGCTGGAAAATCTGCTGAAATGCATTTGGTTTCTGGGTATTTTCAACCGACGAGCGGACGAGGTTTCCTGGCCGAAATATTTTAATTGATTTACGTATTTTAATATAAATAATTTGCAGGGATGCAACCGAAAACGCGCTAAGATTAGAGAGAGAGAACAATGAAACGGTCCACTTACGGATATGTACCACGGGTCTGTAATTTGCAGCGATCGCTGATACGATACAATCACTTTGTCTCGAAGACCGTGCCCGTGCCGTCACGTATCGGACGACCACAATTACTGAAATTGAAAACGACCATTGCTTTTG
Organism: Acrobasis repandana; assembly: GCA_963576875.1. Taxonomy (NCBI): domain Eukaryota; kingdom Metazoa; phylum Arthropoda; class Insecta; order Lepidoptera; family Pyralidae; genus Acrobasis; species Acrobasis repandana. The sequence continues at coordinate 13,596,600 of OY756239.1, forward strand.
AGAGTTTCGCCATACTGGAGACTGGAGACTTCCACGTCCTTTGAGTATGAAATTAAACACAAAGACGAATTTTATATGCAATCTGTGACAAAAACATCGAGTATTATTTAGTTAATTATATGAATTTGATGTATTTTATACGACTTTGCCGTGTGGTTTCCGGCAGAGTAGCATTGGAGTCTTCCCGTGGATGTCGTAGAGGGCAACTTAGGAAATACAAGCTAAACAAAGCTTATAAACATCAATGAGACCTCTCCAACCGATCTGGCCAGCGTGGAGAGTGTAGGCCAAATCCTCTGGCTGCTCTGGCCAAGTATGGCTCTAGTAGTACAGAGAGGATTGTGCTCCTACAGTGAAGGCTAAAAATAAAAGACCAGATGATGATACCACTTAGGCAGGTCTCACAGCTGTACGGGATATTCGTACGGATGCTAGTACGGGCTCTATAGTGGTAAAACAAGGTGTAATTTTATCCAGTCATATCCAAGGTCATTTTACCCCAGTGCCCCGTTGTTGACATATTAATAATTCGGTCAGCGTGCCCCGAGTCCTCAGTTCTAATCCCGAGGGTAGCCTCCTATGATTTACTACGCGGAACTTTTTAAGGACCGACATTACAGGTTTTTCACCAACTACCCTCGAATTAGTTAGCGTCAACCTGAATTTGTGAAATTCATGACGTTTGACCCTTTAAATCGCATAAAGTTAAATTACTCAATTTATTTTAGTGGCATTGCTTTACTCTCGTTCGTTTTGTTTGTGTGTATAAGTGGCCAACACTGGCGTCAGATTTTTCAAGCTATCTAAAGGCTGACATAGCTTGACGATGGCAGATGTGAAGCGGTGTCAAATGCCTTCAGATAGCTTGAATTTCATAGTTATTGTTCTTTGGATTGAACAATGAAGAAGACTTAAGTGTATTAGTCCCGACATTCGGAACTAATACACCTATCTTGATCATAAGTCATGATCGAGATAGGTGTAAGCGTGCGTACCCCATAACCGCAAAACGTCATTCCGACCCCACTTCTCAAGTTTTAAATAATTTAGCCGTTTTACCGCCGATTGCGACCCTGTATTTATAGCCAGGGACGAGCTCAGGGCTGTTATTATTCAAATAATTTCAAATCCGGCCCTGAGTGCGAGTAATTGTCGCATTATACAAGTTATTAAATTCTAGCAAGTTTTCTGTGTTCCAATTTACCACCCTACCGATATTCTGGAAGAGAGTCCTTACTGGGATAAGTCCGCCTTTGGGCTAAATCTAAAAGATTTTTTTTGTGCAATTAAGAGATTACAAGCAAACAAACAAGCCTTCCGCAATCCTCACGGCTTGTGATCGGCATAGTCAGTATGAGATCGCCGGCAAAAAACAAGCATTTTGCTTCCTGTACTACTTGCGACGGGTCATTTATCATATATATTAGGTCCTTACATATGAAATGGCCGTTCAGTATCAAAAAAGTGAAACAAGTTTTTTTTAATGAAATTATTATTTAATCAATCGAAGTATGCGCCGTTGTTATCGATACACTTCCGCCATTTCATAGGCAGATCATTGATACCTTTGGAAAAAAAATCCTGGGAGCGAGAGTCTATGAACTGTTTGAAGGCGGTTTTGACTGCGTCATCAGATTTGAAATTTTTTCCTTGTAAAAAGTTATCCAAATTTTGAAAAAAGTGGTAATCGGTTGGGGCAAGATCTGGAGAGTTTGGTGGGTGACGCAGAGGTTCCAGTCGCAGCTCCTCTAACTTGGCGATCGTTTGATGTGCAGTGTGTGGTCTAGCGTTATCCTGAAGGAGCAGTGGGCTAGAGCAATTCATCAGTCTCGGTTGTTTAATGGCGAGCTTTTCCATCATTGTTTGCAATTGTTGGCAATACAAGTCTGCAGTAATCGTCTGGCCTGATCTCAAGAAGCTGTAGTGGATAACACCAGCACTGGTCCACCAAACACTAACCAGAATCTTCTTTTTGGTCAGTTTTCGCTTAAGGCAAGGTTTTGCCAGTTCTCCAGGGTCAAGCCATTGTGATGATCGCTTCCGATTGTCGTACAGGATCCATTTCTCATCACAAGTCACGATACGGTTCAAAATCCCCTCATTATTGTGGCGATTAAGCAAAGAAACGCAGCAAGCAACGCATGTTTGTTGGTTTGCTTCAGTCAATTCGTGCGGTACCCACTTTTCGAGTTTTTTAATTTTTCTAATTTGGCGCAAGTGGATAAGTATTGTTTTGTCACTTACGCCGAAGGCTGCTGCTAATTCAGAAGTGGTTTGAGATGGATCCGCTTCCACTATCGCCTTCAATTCTTCGTTATTCACTTGAGTATCAGGTCGTTCACGAGGCTCATTGTGTGAATCGAAATTTCCAGAACGGAAACGTTGAAACCAAAAACGCACCGTTCGTTCGTTAGCGGTGCCTGGTCCATACACGTCGTTAATTCTTCGAGTCGTTTCTTCAGCACTGGTGCCACGGTGGAACTCGTATTCGTAAATACCGCGAATTTTCAATTTGTCCATAGTTGTTGTTATAGCAATGTTGAAACTCAAACAAATGATGTTAAAACAAATGAAATACGAATTTTGAATTTGGAATTCCTAATGAAATGCAAGATATTTGATTTTAAAGTTGCCAGTATTGAAAATCGGCAATTTCATATGTAAGGACCTAATAAAACTTGACTAAAACTATGACATATAAAATAATTTGCATGCTATCTTTATTAGCAAAACAATTGCTTTCTATTATTTTTATGTAACAGCATATCTACCATGTTTTCAAGCAAATAAAAACATCTTATCATCAGCACGAATTGTAAGGGACCTAAATTACTGCCCTGACATACTCCAGACTCTAGACCTCGTGTAATATACCTTGACGATTGTCCTGCATATTCTACTATTGTATATTATGCATATTTATCCCTATTTTGTTTCCCAATAGAGGCAGACCATGAACCAGATGGCGAGATGATCTCGATAAATTATTACATAAATGGGGTAGATAGTAGTGACAATTCAAGTGGAAGAATAAGGGGGAGGCCTTTGCCTAGTTGTGGGACAACAGCAACAAGCTAGTAAAAAAAAATATTCCCACCTACATGCCCACCATCACGCTAAGGCGATTAACCCACTGGCAACCCGCCCCGCCGCGTTTTTAGTGGGTTGGACTAGGCGTGTTTTCTATAAATCATTTTTGTACGGAATCCTAAAAATGAGGTACTTGCATACAATGTTAAAATCTGCCGTCCCGCGCTCCGCGACGGTGTGGGGTGCAGTGGGATCACTGCCTAAAAGTGACCTTTGAGTGTCTTACGGCTCTAGGCTCTGTCCGTTAGAGATCTGTGATTTTTTATTTACCAGGGCCGGGCTCAGAGCTGTTATTCAAATCCCGCCCTGAGTGCGAGTAATTGTCGCATTATACGAGACGTGTGGTTTCGATTCGTTCAACGAGGGCTTTTAGATTGATGGTGGCTCTTTTCAATCGACGTTTCTCGAGTGTTTTTGTGACAGAAATCGCGAAATCCACTCGAGCGCTTGGGATTCTGTCGATATTAATGACAGGAAATGATAAATGGTACGATTTCTGGCGATTGCCATATTGGAGAGAAATAAGCAATAAGCTAAATGGACTAGGTGTATGATTATTATTTCTCAGGTCTTAACAAACCTACATACATACATCATCATCATCGGGTCTTTTTTTAGTCTCCACCGTAGGAGCACGATCCTCTCTGTACTTCCAGAGCTATACTTGGCCAGAGCAGCCAGAGGATTTTGCCTACGCTCTCTACGTATAAAATACATACATACTTATCACTTCTTTATCTCTAACGGGCATAAGAGTGTTTTGGGTCTTGCTGCTCTAAGCCGGCAGAGCCCAAGGCCGCAAGACTCAAAGGCCGCTTCTAACGTGATGGTGGGCGAGAAGGTGGAAAGGAATCAAAATAGTGTTGATTTTCGCCCATCTTCAGGTCTTAACTAACAGTGTTATACAATCATAGATTTTTCTCTGTCTATATTTAAGAGCCAGGCTCTTGTCAGATTTATTAAATGGAAAGAGACGCACACAATCGCTATATAAATTTGGAACCTATTCTCAATGTCGTCTCTTTATAGAATAACCGTCGGTGTCTGAAGTCGTCAATTTTGGAGGAATCGCTGAAGCTTTCATGAATATGTTAAACGTTATATTATGCTTCACATGTTATCGTTACGAGTAATGTGAGTATGTGTTTTTGTTCGGCTATTGTTGAGGAAAATTTGAATTTTGTCACGTTTGTAGCCAGACTCCACTCAAGATGAGCAAGACCTATCACAAAACCCTACTACGCTACCTGTGTCTCACGTAGGGTTCATCACAAGACCTATCACAAAACCCTACTTCGCTACCTGTGTCGCACGTAGGGTTTATCACAAGACCTATCACAAAACCCTACTTCGCTACCTGTGTCGCACGAAGGGTTTATCACAAAACCTATCACAAAACCCTACTACGCTACCTGTGTCTCACGTAGGGTTCATCACAAGACCTATCACAAAACCCTACTTCGCTACCTGTGTCGCACGAAGGGTTTATCACAAGACCTATCACAAAACCCTACTTCGCTACCTGTGTCTCACGTAGGGTTTATCACAAGACCTATCACAAAACCCTACTTCGCTACCTGTGTCGCACGTAGGGTTTATCACAAAACCTATCACAAAACCCTACTTCGCTACCTATGTCGCACGAAGGGTTTATCACAAGACCTATCACAAAACCCTTCTACGCTACCTGTGTCTCACGTAGGGTTCATCACAAGACCTATCACAAAACCCTACTTCGCTACCTGTGTCGCACAAAGGGTTTATCACAAGACCTATCACAAAACCCTACTTCGCTACCTGTGTCGCACGAAGGGTTTATCACAAAACCCTACTTCGCTACCTGTGTCGCACGTAGGGTTTATCACAAGACCTATCACAAAACCCTACTTCGCTACCTGTGTCGCACGAAGGGTTTATCACAAGACCTATCACAAAACCCTACTACGCTACCTGTGTCTCACGTAGGGTTCATCACAAGACCTATCACAAAACCCTACTTCGCTACCTGTGTCGCACGAAGGGTTTATCACAAGACCTATCACAAAACCCTACTTCGCTACCTGTGTCGCACGTAGGGTTCATCACAAGACCTATCACAAAACCCTACTTCGCTACCTGTGTCGCACGAAGGGTTTATCACAAGACCTATCACAAAACCCTACTTCGCTACCTGTGTCGCACGAAGGGTTTATCACAAAACCCTACTTCGCTACCTGTGTCGCACGTAGGGTTTATCACAAGACCTTTCACAAAACCCTACTTCGCTACCTGTGTCGCACGAAGGGTTTATCACAAGACCTATCACAAAACCCTACTACGCTACCTGTGTCTCACGTAGGGTTCATCACAAGACCTATCACAAAACCCTACTTCGCTACCTGTGTCACACGAAGGGTTTATCACAAGACCTATCACAAAACCCTACTTTGCTACCTGTGTCGCACGAAGGGTTTATCACAAGACCTATCACTAAACCCTACTTCGCTACCTGTGTCGCACGAAGGGTTTATCACAAGACCTATCACAAAACCCTACTTCGCTACCTGTGTCGCACGAAGAGTTTATCACAAGACCTATCACAAACACATTCTATTTGACCCTAAAACTCCATGGTATCTGAAATCAAAATTCACTTTTCTTGGTAATACTCATGTAAAAAATCTTCGCTCTTCTAGCAATCTCCGTCTCGCTATACCAAATCACCGGAGTGGGTTCTTTGAACGTTCGTTTACTGTTCAAGCGGTAAAGCTTTGGAACGCCCTACCAATTAATGTCCGGAAGGCTCGTACTCGTGTAGCGTTCAAGAGTGCAGTGCGTGCTCATTATCTTCGTGAACTTTCAGATAGAATATAGATATTATGATATAATATGTAGTTTACGTATAGTTTATTATATTATTATATTATAACCATGTATATTTTGAATGTAAGTTCATATATATATATATATATATATATATATATAATGTAATAATAATAATATAATGTATGTATATGTATATGTCTATACTTCTATACTAATATTATAAAAAGGAAAGATTTGTACCTATTTTTGTATGTTTGTATGTTTGTAATGAATAGGCTCAAAAAGTACTGGGCCGATTTAAAAAATTCTTTCACCGTTGGAAAGCTACACTATCCCCGAGTGACATAGGCTATGTGTGTACCACGGGCGTAGCCGGGGTGGACTGCTAGTATATTATATTGTTACTGCTATCCTCATAAGGTAAATGTGACAATACCTACATAAGTAGTATACAATGGTGCCGTTATTGAATTTAAACCAGTGGTCAAAAATCTTGGTCTTTTTATTGACTCCTCGTTGAAATGGACTGCTCAAATAACTGAAATTAGTCGGACCGTTACTTATTCACTTCAATATCTTAACCGCTTCAGAAATTTTCTCCCTATTAAAACTAAGATCACATTGATCCAAACGTTGATTCTTCCCATTATTGACTATGCTGATGTGTGTTATCCAGATCTTAATGTGGATCTTCTCAATAAGCTGGACCGCCTTCTTAACAACTGCATCCGTTTTATTTTCTGCTTGCGTAAGTATGATCACATTTCTGCTTTCCGTTCCAAACTCCATTGGCTTCCCATCCGACTGCGCAGGCAACAGAGACTTCTATGTTCTCTTTTCTCTATTCTTAAAAATCCCTTTTCTCCGCAATACTTGAAATGTAAGTTTCAATATCTTGCGGACATGCATGATCGGCAACTTCGCTCCAGTAACACGCTCAAGCTTCAAATTCCCTTTTATCGATCTAGCTTCATGTCCAATTCCTTTACTTCTCAAGCTATACGGCTTTGGAATGCATTGCCCGAGGACATCAGACAAATATCTAGTAGACATTTATACAAGAAAAAAGTGCATGATTTACTTTTTGAATCTTTCAACAATTAGGAGAATTCATCGTTTCTTTCTGATCTTTAAATATATATAAGTATATATGTATGTATATAATATGTTGTAAGTATAAATATAGTATATTTATTTTATACGATATTTATGTATGATCATTTAAAAGTACTTATTATTTCTGGATTGTTTCTATCTATTTTAGACGCCAACTATTCTATCTGTTTCTCTTCTCCTAAAGGTTGACAGGGAGAGAATGCTTTAGCATTAAGTCTACCTATTGTAGCTTTTGGCTCAATAAAATTAAATAAATAAATAACTTGCACCTCCTTCTGAAATTTTCTTTTTCATCACCACACCAGTGGGTTGACTGGTAGATAAAGCCTATGGCTTTAAGTCCGCCTATTACGTTTGTAATAGAGTTAAATAAATAAATAAAACCCTACTTCGCTACTTGTGTCGCACGTAGGCTAGGGTTTATCAGAAAAGACGAAAACTATCGCAGTTCGCCGCATAACGCTGTAGACCGCAAATAAATAAGAATCTTCTTCTTCGTCTAAGCGCGTTCCCGGATGCATCCTCAGCTGTGCTGCTTCCGAGCCCGGGGTGCGCTTTCCCGCTTTTTCTTCTCCAAATATAACAGGCATGTCACCCAAAGATGCCAAAGACCTTGCAAAATGGAGAAGAAATAGCCGGAACAGTTTAAATGATTTGGCTATAGTTTTACGACCAGCTGCCTACTACGTCAACCCTCTTCGGGAATGTATTTGAGCGAAAAGTTTTACATCGGCCGCCACCCGACGTTAACCCTCCTTGGAAATGCAATTGTAGCACGAGATGTTTGTGCTTATAAGCCGCAAATAAATAAGAATAATAAGTTTTATTGTAAGGCCTAAGTACTTTTCAATACGAAGTAATATCGTAAGCCTGAACTCGATGGGTTGCGGCGTTTTGTCACAATCACACCATCTTGTTATAATAATATTTCATTGTCAGTCACCTTATTAACATTAGCATACAAAGTTTCATCTCAATCGGAAACCGGTAAGTTGCTCAAATTTAACTTGCAAGATTTGACCTAACCAAATAACTAATAATAAAATCTTGTAAATAAAATATAGACCAATGATTTCAACTAAGTAATATATAAGTCAATGTGTGGATATCGTAAGAGGCGACTAAAGGACTAAGCATCTCGTGCTACAATTGCATTCCCAAGGAGGGTTAACGTCAGACGGCGGCCGGTTGTAAAGCTTTTCGCACAAATACATTCCCAAAGAGTGTTGACGTCAGGCAGGCGGCCGGTTGTAAAACTATAGCCAAATCATTTAAACTGTTCCAGCTATTTCTTCTCCATTTTGCAAGGTCTTTGGCATCTTTGGGTGACCATTGACATGCCTGTTATATTTGGAGAAGAAAAAGCGGGAAAGCGCACCCTGGGCTCGGAAGCAGCACATCTGAGGATGCAACCAGGAATGCGCTTAGACGAAGAAGAGGAGAAGTTAATGAAATAGACAGATCACGACATCGTGATAATACCCAGTATCCTAATTTATTCCGTACTGTTCTGGGAAACCTGGAAACCTTAGATTGTACAATGGGCTTCCCTTCCCGCATAGATCGTAAGAGGAGGGAATTGGCGAGTATTTAATTCCTATGATATTTATCATTTAATCCCTTTAATAACGGTAAATAATATAATTAAAGCTGCTACGGCAAACGAGGCATCAATTAAGCTTGGAGGCTAAAAGTAAAAAAGTCGAGAAACTTGATAAGGCCCTCTAATGAGATAAGGACTCTAATGGCGGCTGTCAATTAAAAAAGGGATCGATCAGAAGCAGCCACCCAGGAAATACTAATTAAATAAATTAACATTCTCTTAAACTTATAGTGATTACTATATGAAATGACATAAATTCACCGTCTTTGTAACAATTAATACTGAAACTATTTTAAGGGTGCAAACAGTCCATGATACTGAACTACTTTTCCCAAGATACACATATTGAATTATGAAAAATATTTTTTCGGCTCCCATACAAGTTGACCTGTCAGTTGATCTCAGTTTGTATGGAAAGCTAAAAATATTTTTTATATTTTGATATGTATGTATATTTCAATTTTTGGCTGGGAGAGAACGCTATTAGCGTGAAGTCCGCCAATTGTAAACAAGTATTATTGTGGATCAATAAAGTTTAAATAAATAAATAAACAAACGGGCAAGTGCGAGTTGGACTCGTACATGAAGGGTTCCGTACTACTGAAAAACGAAAAAGAAGCCTTTCCGTTGTACAAATTAGCGCTCAGCCAAACGGATTTTATATGGGAGCACGAAAAATTTTCATCGAGTTTTATAATATTTTTATAGAAAGTACCAAGTATCATGGACTGAACTTGCATCAACAATATGACATATGGTTATAAAGTCACCCTGTATAACAATAAAAGCAAAACCGAAGCTATTATTTTTCTTATATTATATTTTTCTTCCCTTTTTAAGGAAAACTCGGTTAAAATAAACCCGAAATGTTGAATACCAACAATTTTATTATCTTTTACGTTTAGCGGACACTGCGTCGTAAACCGCCGCTGACACAGGTGTCCCGGGTTCGAATCTACTTTATTTGCCCGGGATTTGCGGGCCCACGTTAGAATGCAAATATTGTGCTGTTTGTTTTGCACTTACCGTGTTTTTGTCTGAAATTGGAAGTACCCGGGAATATGAAGGAGTTACTCATATTGTTTTGCCACCCGAAATAAATCGTCTAACAAAACATACCGAAATTATTTTAAGGGAGAATACAGTCTATGATACTGAACAACTTTCCCCAAGGAACATATATCGAAATATTAAAAATATTTTTTGCTTTCCATACAAACTCGTGTCAGCTGATCGGTCAAGTTGTATGGTCATTATTATTAAATTATTATGAATGCAATGTTTTTAGACATTTTGTCTTGACATTCTTGACTATTTAATCATCATCATCGGGTCTTTTTTAGTCTCCACTGCAGGAGCTCGACCCTCTCTGTACTGCCAAAGCCATATATTAGCCAGAGCAGTCAGAAGATTTAGCCTACACTCTCCACGCTGGTCAGACGGGTTGGAGAGGTCTCATTGCTGTTTATTTATAAGCTTTGTTTAGCTTGTTTCCTAAGTCGCCTTCTACGACATCAACGGGAAGACTTGGGAAGGCCCAATTCTACTCTGCCGGGAACCACACGCCTATTATATTCTTGACTATTTAATACTTTGTAAACAAGTGAAAGTCCTTTTTTATAAAATAATAGTTTTAATCTTAATATTTTATTAAATATCGCGTTTATTTTCACGGTGAAACAGCCGACCGCTCTTCAGTCAAGCCGCTGCACCCATTTCGCGCCATTAACTTTATTTTATTTTTAGTATTTGTTGTTATAGCGGCCACAGTAGGATTGCTGTATAAAATCGGTGAAAATTTCAAGTGTCTAGCTGTTACGGTTTAAAAGATAAAGCTCTGTGACGGACAGCGGATAGTCTCAGTAATAGAGCACCGTTAGCACTCTTCGGGTACGGAACCCTAAAAAAATAAAACATAGTATTTAGGTGCTACTTGTTTTTAAAGAAAGTTCTTCCAGTAGACCCGCCATAAAGAATATTTTATTATATTGTACTGCTCTTCAAATACCTATAAAGCATTGTATAAGAACCCTGGGAAAGTGTGCAGACCTTGCAGTATCTGGTCATCTCATCAGCAGAAACAATTGCGGTGCCGTGCGGCGCCAAGGGTACAAAATAACGAGAGTACGGAGTGTGAACTCGCGCACCTCATATCAATATGGCCTATGATCAAAGTGTCGGAAGGCACGTTTAACCGTTGGTCCTAGCTGTAATCATTAGCTGATAGTCGTCAAGCTATTTCAGATGCCTTTAGGCAGCTTGAGACATCTGACTCCAGTGTTGGCTACTTACACACAGGAAAAGCAAGCAAAGCATCATAAGTATTTATCTCTAACGCGGTAGACAGAGTTTAGAGCCGTAACCACATTCCAAGCTCTTTGCGTAACAGCCAAAGGCCACGCTTAGGGCGTGAAAGTAGAAATAAGTACTTATTTCGAAAAAAAAAACATTTTTTCGTACAAGCTTTTATTGTCAGGCCTAAGTACTAATCAAGACAAATATAATAAGCCCAAATACGATGGGGATGCGTTGTTTTATTACAGGGTTCCTATAACCACCTTCCGGCTCTAACATCAGATCAGCTTCTCTGGTTTAAGACGTTTATTTCTCATAAAGAATTACATTCACTTAACATGAGAAATTTTACATTATTTTTGTTAGTTAATAAAATAAAGCTTCTTGTTATAATAATATTGCATTGTCAAATCTGATTTATATTATCATATAAAATTTTATTTAAATCGGAAACCGAGACGTCGCTGAAATTTAACTTGTAAGATGTGACCCAAACCACTTTTAAATTATTTTATGAACTGCCGTTGAAACTATTATTGGTGATCCGTCTAGCTTTAAAACTTGCCGTGGCCACTTTTGGCGGAGGCAAGTTTTAAAGATAAACGGACTAATGTAAATACTTTCAACGATGGTTAATAAAATAATTTAAAGGGCTATCTAGTGCCTAACATTGAGAAATATGGAAATTTCCACATTTACGAGTTAAAAATTTATTTTAAATGAGGGCGCCACTTTAAGGTCATTTGCTTCTAACTTCACCTTAAAAAAAAAACAAAACACTGAAAGGTTGATAACCGCATAACATGATTCATTATCAAGGTTTAATTTTAATTTGAGTTTTAATTCTATACCTTCTATATTTGTCCAGGAGTTATTAAATTTTATCACGGAGTTATTCTGCCAAGACCGGGTCGACTATTACGTAAATGGGGGTTTTCATTAGGCCCGTTATCTTGTCCAACGTGTGGACTAGGATAGCTAATATTTTGAACTTAGTGTCTTTTGAATTTGTTTGTTTTTGTTTTGCATTTTCGGTTTTAGTGTTAATCTTCTTAGGCTTGAAAATGCGTTAAGCGGAGATGCGCGATGGGCTCAGTCCGTCTCTGTCACAAACCCTACGTGCGACAGAGACACGTGACTTACGACGGTTTCAGCTATCTCTTTCGCACGTAGGGTTTGTAACAGAGACGGACTTAACCCGTCTCGCGGGCGTCCGCTTAATGTTGTTTCAACTTTACAAGCCTTAAGGTCATAGCCCACTTACACGACTCTGCTCCCACCCAACAAATAAAATATTACTTTAATATGGGCTTCAGGTAGTGCTCTTTAGATATATTTTACATTGGCAACATAAATGACGCAGACAGCTTACTGTCAGCGAGCTTACCGCCATCAGACTGCTCGGTGGTTGACGCCTCGCTGGCCGCGCGTTAGAAACAAGCGGTCTACGCGCTATTTGCACGCTGACTGCTAACATTCGCCGCGGCGACTAGATGAGCCTCCCTCCCCTAGATTAGCTGTCGGAACGAAGACCGCTGGGCGCCTGATAGCTGTCGGTGCGTGGAGCGCTGGGCGCCTGCTAGCTGGCGGTGCGTGGACCGCGAGCAGTCGTATTAGTTTAGGGCGGTGTTGGAGCCGAGTCGTGTAAGTGTGCTATGACCTTAAATCTTAGCGGGTTCCCAGTTGTATCCTCAGCTGTGTTGCTTCGGGGCCAGAGGTCGCGCTTTCCCGCTTTTTCTTCTCTAAATATAATACGCAATGGTCACCCAAGGATGCCGAAGACCATGCGAAACAGAAATGAAATAGCCGGAACAGTTTAAACTATTTACAACCGACTGCCTGTCTGACGTCAACCCTATATGGGAATGCAATTGTAGCACGAGATGTTTGTGCTTAGTCCTTTATTCGCCTCTTACGAAATCTACAGCAAAAGATGAAATGGTCCTATTCTAGGCCGGAAGCCACACGGCCAAACAACAATTCTAGAGGTACACTACACTCAGCAAAAAATTAACCCTCACTATGTTTTGTTTCAGACATTCCGTACCTGGAGTTGGCGGAACCTGAGGAAGGCTACCACGGCCTGATCCGGGAGAACGAGACCCTGGTGGAAGTGACGCCGGCCATCCGGGCCAGGGGACCTTTGTGTTCTTTCCTGATCCTGAACAACAAGCATCATGGGGAAACTCCGTTTGAGGTATGTGTTTCGTAGATAGATAAAAAAGAAAAGACTATCACGTCTTTATCTCTAATGGGAGAGACAGAGAAGTTTTAGGTCTTGCGGGTCTAAGCAGACCCAAAGACTACTTTTAGCTTAGCGTCATGTTGGGCGAGAAGAATCAAAATGGTAATTGGTTGTTAGCTGCCATATTCGCCCATTCCCGGATCGGGATCGGCGTTTTCGATCTGCAGAGCAGCGGTTTTTGTTAGCTTGCCGGTTTCTGCAAGGTGTGACCGTACCAGCGTAGGCGACTCTCTTGCAGTTTGTCTGCTATGTCACGGACGCGAAGGCTGCCGCCAATGCGGGTGCTCATCGCGCGATCTCTCCGTGATACTCCGCATATCCAGCGCAACATTTGCATCTCCGTGACACGCAGTTCCTGCTTGTGGCGCTCAAAGACCTCGCTTCACTGCCATATAAAAGGACATGTCTAATGATGGATTTGTACGTAATTTGTACCTCACTGTGCGTATTCGGCGGGTCGTTAGTTTTTGAAAGAATGCTCATTCCTGTCGAAATAAGGGAAGCCGTTATGTTATGTATTGATTCAAAGTGCCAAAGCTCTTTTGCTTTCATCTGCGCATAATTTTAATGAGCTATGCATAAATTAGTCGACAGCTAGAGCACAAAATATAGAGCGCAACAGAAGTATTACAGGGTCCAACAAAATATACTAAAACTATTTTAAGGGTGAATTCAGTCCATGATACTGAACAACTTTCCCCAAGGAAAACGTAGAAATACGAAAAATATTTTTTAGCATACAAACTCAGATCAGCTGATCGGCGGTCGACTTGTGTGGGAGGCCAAAAAATATTTTTTTCTATTTTGATATACGTTCCTTGGGGAAAGTTGTTTAGTATTATGGACTGAATCCACTCTTAAAATAGTTTCTGTATGTTTTGTTTGACCCTGTATATGGCAAAGTTTAGCAGTACATACGAGTAGCTGATCGAATCATGAACAGTTGTCATCAGGGAACTAGTCTGTTCGACTGTTTTTGAGACTATTTTATTTTATTTTATTTTATTTGGAAGACCAACAACTATTATAATTTACATAGAAAACTTAATATATACAGAAAGTCCATTACAAGTCCTCACTGATAGAAAACATTGTATTTAAAAAAAAATGTTCTCTAAACAAAGACATTCATCCGCATATTCAGTAGGTACTTGAAATGTAACTAATATCTAATAGTTAATGATAAAACTTGTAACTAAGTATTAAATTAACACATTGCTGGACACTAATCCAGACACAATAGATATAACAATTGATTAACTACTTAAGTAATTTAATGCAGTGAAGTGAGTAAATGATTTAGTGCAGTCATTTACCGTCTTTGTTCATTGTATTTGTTCACGTTACATTTTGAGATATTTCAAAATTGCATTATAATACTTATATTATGTACAATTCATTCGTTCAAATGGTTGGTTCAAAATATTGGCGACAAATGCACCACCACCGGCTCTTTCAAATAAGCAGCCTTTGTGGCGCGCCGACATTATGCACATTCTTTATTCTCCTTTATTCTTTTAGAAATACTCCGTGCACTTACAGTTTCCCAATACATTGCACACTATTTCAGCGAACGAACTGTGTATAGATACACCGACAGAAATATTTTCGACAAAGCATTTCAGGCTAGCCTTTTTACCGTTTTTTTACAATTGTGGTCGTTCCAAAATGCTTTTAGATTGCAGCTTTTTTTTTAAAGATACATTAAATAATACACTATCACGTATTTACCCCTAAAGGCACAGAGCATTTTGGATTTCGCGACTCTAAGCAGACAGAAGACCCTAGGGCGCACTGCAGAAGAAGTGGCAACAAACTGTACAGAATTGCAATATATAAAGTTTGTCTTCTGTACTATATTTATTTGTGAATTAAGGGCGGGCCGCGCACGGTAAAACTAATTTGAATAGATAAAAAACAACACCGTGCCGGGGACGGAGTGGTATTTTGTTAACTTTGCAAATATCTTCATTTCTATTTAGTATTTAGCTTTTTCTTCCCGCTGGTCAGGGAGAAAAGAAAATACGTACCATGTATCAGGCAGGTATTTATTTCTACTGAGACCGTAAAAGCCGATCGAGTGAACGGGCGTAAGTAAGCTAAATAAAAGCTTACAGATACACTATCACGTCTTTATCCTTATCGGGGCAGACAGAGCCTAGGCCAAGGCCCAGGCCACTTTTAGAAAGATAGATAGATAGATAATTATTTATTGATATCAAAAAGACACACATAATTACACTTACATTACATAAATTCAGAAGTTCATAATACAATAATATTTAATAACAATAAAACATAGCATGTAAGGTAGTATGTGTGCCGCAGCGATGGCAAAGGGTCGTGCCTCAGCGAAACGTTTGCTCATATAGAACAAACCACTGGTTTTCAGCCACAACCTTGAGATCCACAGGGACGGATACAACAATATCATCGGTGTTAATGCACAATAAAGTTGAATTTATAACACATACCAAACACTGACTCAAAATATACTTATTTAAAATTATTAAAGAAATTAGGCATAATTGAATTAAATTGTATTAACAAATTAAGAAATTGTGAAATGTATTGCAATTTATATAATATTCATTAAATTAATTAAGATAATATTAGTAGTTAAACCAATTTGTTAAATTAATAAGCAAAAAAAATTAATAATAACAATAACACCAATCAAGCATAGCCCGATAATCGCCACCAGAGCAACTAAGTCTGAAACAAAAGGAGGAGGAATGTTGTTCCAGCACTTAGTTGCCTGGTAGCGAAAGCTGTCCTCAAAAGCTACATGTTTATGCACATGCATGGCCAAAGGTGGTCGGATGGACCTCGCAGTGCCAGCTCCGTATCGATCGTGAAAAGTATTAAATTTCAATTTGTTATAAAGGTATTCGGGCATTTAGCGTGATGGTGGGCATGAAGGTGGAAAAAGGATGTCATAATAGTGATGAGGTGCTAACCGCATCGCCTATTGATATGATTTAGATTCATGCCCATTCCCTCGACCGGAAGAGAAGCAGCTGGTTACATTCTTTGTTTTTTCTTTCCTCCCAGACCTGCAAGCTTGTAAAACAATATTTAATACTTAAATCTTATAGGTACACTTAACCTTATACATTTATTCTCGTAACCACACGAATGTAGGGCAAGTAACAATTTAAGTTACTAAAGCACTCACTAAATTTGTTCCAACAACTCACATTTTAAATCAGGTTGCAAATTTTAAAACATGTCATGTTTCCAACTTTCGACCTACGTCTGAATTTGCGACAAAAAGCTCTGGAACTTTAGGCAGCGTATCCAAAGTTTGCCCACAGTTCACAACTTTACGATATATGACACATCTGTGGTTAGTTTTGTCATGCATGCGACGTAGACGTATGCTGGTGGAAGTCATAGACGAACAGTGTTTAATACTAGTTGTTCGCCGCGAACTTAGACCTCGCGATTTTTTATTAATATTTCAAAAACTACTGAACCGATTTTGATGCCCTTGAACGAACTTGAAAATTCTGTTGACATTTCCTACATGCCTACCAAATTTCATCAAAATCGGACCATCGGTTCGGCAGTTACCGCGGAACAAACATACATACATACAAACAATGTGTTTTCGCCCCAACTTGAATAATAGCCCTCGCTCGCTTCGCTCGCTCGGCCAATTATTCTTCCTTGCTGGTCTGTGAGAAGAGAAAAAACAGAATGTACCAGCTATTTCTTTTCCCGCGCAGGTCGCAAAAGCCGATCGAGGGAACAAAATCGTTTTGTTTATACCTAAAATAAATTGGGTTGGATACATTTCAGGGGTAAAAAGGATAGACTCCGAATCATCAGAATCATACGATGATGGTCAGAACCATGTCAGCAGGCGATGCGGTTAGGAACTCACTATTATCCTTTTTCCACATTAATGCCCATCATCATGCTAAAAGTGGCCTGGGCATTGCCGCCCTAGGCTCTGTCTGCCCCGCTAGGGATAAAGACGTGATAGTGTATCTGTTTAACTCCCTAAACAAGACGGTAGGTGTTAAATGGGTCGTGTGTTATGCATACAGGGTGATTTTGAACTCACTCGTAGCTATTTTCAAGGAAAGTAAGTACTCTTTAAGCGAAAAAACCGGCCAAGTGCGAGTCGGACTCGCGCACCGAGGGTTCCGTAAAATATATTATGTGATGTAACTAAAAATTTATGGTTTTCGTAATTTTTCCTTTATCTATGCTATAAGACGTTGCTTCGTACCAAATTTCAAGATTCTGAGTTCACGGGAAGCACCCTGTAGGTTTTGATTCCCTTGCAAGTGTCGAAAATTTGCGGCATAAACGGCTGTATCTTTTGATTGCGTTGGCTTAGAAGTTTGATTTTTTCACAGCTTCAAGGGACAGTAGACCTGAGTAATTGATATAAATTTCAGCTTCATACCTCCACGCGTTCCTGAGAAAAAGGGTCTTGACAGACGGACGGACGGACGGACAGACGGACAACAAAGTGATCCTATAAGGGTTCCGTTTTTTCCTTTTGAGGTACGGAACCCTAAAAAAATACATGTTCTGTCATATGTTCATAATAAAAACCATAGGTATTAGCCGCCAAATGTATAGTCGGAAAAGGCCGACTAGTTTCGTTTCGGTTTAGAGATCATCACCAGGGCGAGTGTTAGAAGCGGCGAATTTAATATAATAAAATAATTATAATGCTTTTATATCACGTGAGTTTTAATAATATTACTTATTTACTATCCTGGCTCAGCGACCCAATGTGAGTCTTGGTCTCCAGCACAAGATCACGCCAACGCTCCCGGTTCTATAATAGCTCTCGCCAGTTGTCACCAATTTGCTCCTCGTGTAGGTCCGCCATCACGACGTCACTCCAGAGATACCTGTGCCTCGGCCTTGGTATGCTCTCTTCACCCCTCGATCCTCCTCCATTGTTTCGACGTGTCCGAGCCAGCGAAGACGCAGCGCTTTAACTTCACCCATAATGTTAGGCTCACCCACTAGATCTTGTATTTCGGCATTGCTTCTTATACTCCATACACCATCCTAGTCCACGGATCTTGCAGATTACTTTTCTTTTCGCTACGAGAATCCTTCTTTCCTCTTTTAATATTCTTTTATAGGGTTTTTAGGCATTCAAGATGCAGTAGGTACTAAAGTACTCAAATTAAATAATGAAATAAGAATTGAATATCATATTGACATTTATTTATTTAACTTTATTACAAAAATTGTAAACGGCGGACTTAAAGCCTTAGGCTTTATCTACCAGTCAACCGACAGGTGTTGCAGAGACAAGGCTAAAGTACATTTTGACATTGACATCTGTTTTCTATTTATATTATTCTGTTTTGGTGCAATAAAGATTATAACTAACTATATAATCACTATATAAAATATTAGTGCGTGTTATAGGAATATCAAATGGTGGCAAGATTTGGCGTGTGGGGTTGAACACGTGATGGCTCAGTTGGTTAACGCATGGTCGTATAGAGACCAAGGTCGCGGGTTCAAGTCCTGCTCACGTGGAATTTTTTCGTTATCTTCCAAAACTTTATACAACACTTTCAAACTCATAGTGTGCCAAAGATAGTATATTTTGGTCTAGCGCCACATTTGTCCATCTATAAGCATGCTGCAGTCCCCCAGTACTCGTATCTGCAAGTCGTAAATCATGCCCGGTCTCTGCAATTGGTATGCGGCGCCGCCGACCGAAGTGCAAGCGAAGTGGCTACTATGTTCCTCTATTATCTTGTAAATAATCTGTGTTTTTTTTATGGTTTCTTTCATGCTGATCTGGGAGTAAACAAAATAAAATTAGCATGTACCAGCTTATGTCGGTGCACGGTGCAGGATGCACAGCAAAAGATGGGCAAGAATTGCAACGGTGTGGTTGCCTAAGATAGTTACCGTCGCCCGGGCAGGCCTAAAAAGCGCTGGCGAAACGATCTCGACGCATTCCAAAAAGGATGGTCGAGACTTACACGGGAAACAGACAAGTGGAAGAAGATAGTAGAGCCCTTTGCCTGAAAATGGGACAAATTAGGTTAAACTAAATGTATCAGCTGCTTCTGTTCCAACTCGGATCATGCTAATGCGAGGCTGCTAGCAAACCATCACTATTTTAAATCCCCTTTTCCACCATCACGCTAAACGTGGCCTTTGGTTCTTGCGGTTTTTTGCTCTGTCTACCCCGTTAAGGATAAAGACGTGATAGTGTATCTGTATTGGGCGTGTGATGTGGTGACGGCAGATTAGTATACAATTTGTCACCACCCGTTTTTTTTTCTCCCACGATGTCGTAAGAGGCGACTAACAGAGGCAGCAGAGTCCTCTGTACAAAAAAGACTTTATACCATAAAAAATTATTGATATGTAAATTGCCTGCGAAGGCCTAATTACTGAATAAATATTTGGTTCTTTTAAATTTTGACCTAAATTTTCTTACAAGTTCATACAAAAATTTGCCAAAATCTGACATGTCGTTTCAAAATAAAAACTACATCATGTATGGAAAATTCTAGGTAACTGGCGTCCTTAAAACTAGTGGTCTAGACCGGACTGTCTCTAAATCTTATTCCCAGGCACAGCCAGCGGACGTACGACATATTTCCGATCGGAAAGCGGTCAGCGAAATATTACATTTCGGAGTTTTGGCGTTTGCGACAAACAAATAGAGACATTTATCTTCCAGGAACGTGTGTCGATAACTTGGCACAGGCGGCAAATACGGCTGGATTTCTAAAAATATTACGTTACATTTTAGACATTACATTTAGAGTTTTATTCCTCCGTGCTGGTTTGGAAGAAAAAACCGGTAAAGTGCGAGTCGGACTCGTACAAGATGATTGAGAGAAAAGTCCCTTCTCCCGCGGTTGACAACTGGTCGCACTTTCCTGCAATTTGATTTTTAGGGTTCCGTAGCGAAATGGCAAAAAACGGAACCCTTATAGATTCGTCATGTCTTTCTGTCGGTCTGTCTGTCCGTCCGTATGTCACAACCACTTTTTTCCGAGACAATAAAAACTATACTGTTGAAACTTGGTAAGTAGATGTATTCTGTGAACCGCATTAGCATTTTCACACAAAAGTAGAAAAAAAAAACAATAAATTTTGGAGGTTCCCCATACTTAGAACTGAAACTCAAATTTTTTTTTTATCAAACCCAGATGTTTCTAGTATCATTATTTTTCTTAACTGAATAGTTTGCGCGAGAGAAACTTCCAAAGTGGTAAAATGTTGGTCCCCCCCCCCCCCCCCTGTAACTTCTAAAATAAGAGAATGATAAAACTAAAAAAAATATATGATGTACATTACCATGCAGACTCCCAATGAAAATTGGTTTGAACGAGATCTAGTTAGTAGTTTTTTTTAATACGTCATAAATCGTAAACCGCAATATACCTTTAGAACTTTTATATTATGTTACTTGCTGCTACTTACGGAACCCTTTATGGGCGAGTCCGAATCGCTCTTGGCCGCTTTGTTTTATAATAAAGTAGGCAAAGTTCGGCTGTATGCCTTATACAGCCAACCTGATGGTCAATGGTTAGCCTATCTCTCTGTCCCCAAAAAGTCCCAAATGTGCATCTCTACACGCCCTTTTTTAGGGTTCCGTACCCAAAGGTTGCAAACGGGACCCTATTACTGTGACTCCGCTGTCTGTCCGTCTGTCTGTCTGTCCGTCGGTCACAGGGCTCTATCTCTTGAACCGTAATAGCTAGACACTTGAAATTTTCACCGATAATGTATTACTGTGGCGGCTATAACAACAAATACTAAAAATAAAAAATAGTTAAAAATTAAAGGGGGTCGTCATACAAGAAACGTGTTTTTTTCAGCGTTTTTAACTTGATCTTTATAATAGCATTAACTAGATACTTGAAATTTTCACCAATTATGTATTACTATGACCACAATAACAACAAATACTAAAAATAAAATAAAGTTAAAAATTAAAGGGGGTCGTCATACAAGAAACGTGTTTCTTCAGCGTTTTAAAACATTGTACGGTGGTACGGGAACCCTTCATGTACGAGTCCGACTCTCACTTGCCCGTTTATTAATTAATGAATCTCTAAAGGAAACCGTGACAGGGAAATCGTTCCACATTTAATTCTATTGTTATGTTCATTTTTCAAAAGCGATGTACTCGTATGTATTATGAACCATGGACGCACGTTTTGATTTCATTTGAAATATAATTTTAACGTCCAATATATTAAAAGGTTTTATTTTTGTGCAAAAATCTTAATGCGGTTTACAGGAATACATCTACTTACCAAGTTTCAACAGTATAGTTCTAATAGTTTCGGAAAAATGTGGCTGTGATATACGGACGGACAGACAGACATGACGAATCCATAAGGGTTCCGTTTTTTGCCATTTGGCTACGGAACCCTAAAAAACGAACTACATGTAATATTTTTCGAAGCGCAATTTTTAACAAAATTTTACAATTTCTAAATCAAAAGCGCCATTTATCGGGTGATGTAATTATTGTATACATTTATTCATATCCGAGATGAAAGCGCGTTTAACTACGTTATTTAGGGACCCTCTCGAGCCGGATGCAAACAATCCCCTGGCTCAGCTCCCTGGATGTTTGATGTCCGAGTTAATGAACGTTTTGATGGGTTTTCCACTCTTTTCATTTTGTTGTCGCTGCAGCACATAACTTGGGTTTCATTTTAAGACGATACACGGTGTCCAGTGCTGCCCCCATTTGAAATAAATTATTTGTGAGGAAACGGAGATATCATTTAAAATTTTAAGATACTAAAACCTAGATAACCCTTCAAACTATTTTATGAACCACTGTTTACAGTTTTAAGTGTGAACGTTAAGCTTTAGTTTGCATTTTTGCGAAAAACGGCCACTTTTGGCAAAAACGCAAACTAAAGCTTAACGTTCTCACTTTAAAATGTAAAGAGTGGTTCATAAAATAGTTTGAAGGGTTATCTAGGTTTTAGTAGCTTAAAAATTTTAAATGATATCTCCGTTTCCTCACAAATAATTTATTTCAAATGGGGGCAGCACTGGACACCGTGAATCGTCTTAATAAATGTATTCGCGAGTTCCAAAAATCTGCGAAGTATAATATTATTAATTCGCCAAACCAATTATTAAACAAATCAATTTTGCTTAAACTCAGTGGGGTTATGTTATATGTGGCCACCTTTGGATTCATCATGATTTCTGGCCATTGGTACCATTATATTGCATTGTCACC
Source organism: Acrobasis repandana (assembly GCA_963576875.1). Taxonomy (NCBI): domain Eukaryota; kingdom Metazoa; phylum Arthropoda; class Insecta; order Lepidoptera; family Pyralidae; genus Acrobasis; species Acrobasis repandana. Next base: position 13,618,980 of record OY756239.1, read on the forward strand.
CAACTTACATAAGTGTGTGAAGTTTCAGTACTTTTAGCTCAATCGAATAATGGCAAGTGGGTCTTTGCTTCCAACATTGATTATGGACACAGACAACCGGACATTTATACAAGTTGCTTTTTAACCGACTTCAAAAAAGGAGGAGGTTATCAATTCGACTATGTTTTTATTTTTTTTATGTATGTTTGTTACGCGATATCTTCGCCAATTGTGAACCGATTTTGATGTTTCTTTTTTTATTTGAAAGCCTTCACTACCAAGTTGGTCCCATTTTAATTTGGTGAAGCTATGATAAAGAACTTTGGAGATATGGAAGAAACTCCTAAAAAAAATTGAAGTCGGTTGTTTTTTTTGTTAATTTTTTTTATTAAAGTACAAATATTTTAAGGGGTGATTCATTCCATCATTTTGAACAATGTTTCCTAGTAAATATAAATCGAAATACAAAAACAAAATAACTTAATTTCCCATACTTTAAATATTTTGTCGTATTTGTATACATATACATATATGGCATCATGTGTAAACGTTGTAAGGGTTGCTACTTGCCACACACTTGCCCGGCTGTGCCGATGCCCGGGCGGCATTAATCGGGCACCGGCACAGCCGGGCGGTAACATCGAATAATGTACTCATATGTACACAATAATGTTGGGGAATAAAGCGGATATAATTGCTTCGGGTCTGCTTTGTTGTTCGACAAATACTTCCGAACCGACAATGCCGCCGGTTTAAATAAGTGTGAAGCAACGCGAGCAAACTTATATGTGACAAAAAGAACTATGTGAACAAAGCACAGTAACGAAACTTGTCGCATTTCAGCTGGATCGAGCTGCGTTTCCTCGTCGGGCTGCAGCTCGCTATTTATTTTTATCGTCCACTACCTGCCGGATGACGCAAAACATTAGAGTACAGAAATGGAGTTACGGCTTACGGCATATCGTACACATCTTTGCCACGCCTTTTTACGTTTTACGTAGTAGTCTTCTTGTGGTTATTCTTTTTTGTCTTGGCACTTTTCTGGTTTTCGGCTTTCCCAGTTAATCGGCGCCAGGACAATCTGTCCTGGGTTGTCGGATCGGGTAGGTTCTCCACTTTTAACAGCTTCGTCATGCTGGTCCACCAGGTAACAGGTGGGCGACTTGGACCTCACTTACTTTTAGGCAGGCACAGGGCTTTTATAACTACGTGTCGTCATTTCATTAGTGTGAAGCTTTTGTGCAAAACAAAGAAATGGGAATTTTTTCGGAGAATTAAACCAAGACAATTTTTCTATAAGTGGAAATAGCTAAGGAGGTCCATATAATATGTATGTATGGAAACTTAATAAGGGCTTAGTTTTATAGCTATTTGTTGATATTGTTTTTTTATATTTTTTTTATGTTATATGGCGGCAAACGAACAAGCGGGTCACCTGATGGTAAGTGATCACCACTGTCCATGGACAACTGCAACACCAGGGGTGTAACAAGAGCGTTACCGGCCTTTCAGGAAGATATAGACTCGTTTTTTGAAGGTTTCAATGTCGTATCGGTTCGGGAACACCGCTGCAGGAAGTTTATACATCGTGTTAATTAAAGTGTAACAAGAGCGTTACCGGGCTTTCAGGAAGATATAGACTCGTTTTTTGAAGGTTTCAATGTCGTATCGGTTCGGGAACACCGCTGCAAGAAGTTTATACATCGTGTTAATTAAAGTGTAACAAGAGCGTTACCGGGCTTTCAGGAAGATATAGACTCGTTTTTTGAAGGTATCAATGTCGTATCGGTTCGGGAACACCGCTGCAGGAAGTTTATACATCGTGTTAATTAAAGTGTAACAAGAGCGTTACCGGGCTTTCAGGAAGATATAGACTCGTTTTTTGAAGGTTTCAATGTCGTATCGGTTCGGGAACACCGCTGCAGGAAGTTTATACATCGTGTTAATTAAAGTGTAACAAGAGCGTTACCGGGCTTTCAGGAAGATATAGACTCGTTTTTTGAAGGTTTCAATGTCGTATCGGTTCGGGAACACCGCTGCAGGAAGTTTATACATCGTGTTAATTAAAGTGTAACAAGAGCGTTACCGGGCTTTCAGGAAGATATAGACTCGTTTTTTGAAGGTTTCAATGTCGTATCGGTTCGGGAACACCGCTGCAGGAAGTTTATACATCGTGTTAATTAAAGAACGCAAAACCTCTTGACTTGATCAGCTAATCAGTTTGTATTTATAGTATTTTTATTTTTTATAGTTTCGTTGAAGTTGTTAAACAAAAGTTGTTCAGTTACATTGGCTGAGGTACCATCTGAGAGGTTTTGCGTTCTTTAATTAACACGATGTATACGTAGATAAAAAACAAAACTAAGTTCTTGAAATAAAATGAATGACAAACTTAATCCTACAGTCGTCAGCCTCGTCGCAAAAATGCTCTACTCCCATATTTATTTTGTTCTAATAATTTTACGATATTTTTTTATTTTTAGTTTGTCTGGCAAATAAACTTGTGTATAGTACGTACGTTTTCGCAAGTCAAGCAAACCCGGGCGTGGTCCGCATTTGGCTGCGTGACCACAAGAGGCATTAAATGTTTTTCAAGCTTGGAAGGTACGTAAAAGCCGTTGGTCCCGGCTGTTACGAGTATCATTGTATTGAAGTCGTCAATGCAGCATGATAAATCATACACCAGTGCTGGCCACTTAACACAAAAAAAAAACAATTTATTTTTATTTATTGACTGGGACGAGTGCTTGTGAAACTTCTGTATCCTTTTTATTTTGTGTCGCTGTCCCGTATACCGGAACTTCTTAACGAGCGCCAGATCGATAGGGCTGCCTCCGACAGAAATAGCGTTAGTTCTGCAACATAGAAATAGACAGGAATCCACGAACATACGCAGTATTTATTTATTTATTTAATCTTTATTGTCCATCAAATACAAATTGTACAGAACAATAGGCGAACGCAACGCTAAAAACGTTGTCTACCAGTCAACCTTTGGGTTATACAGAAAGTCTAAATGTGGGTTGCAAGATAAAGTGTAGTATACATAAAATACACAATGTACATTGTTACATAAATAAATAAATATATATATATATATATATATATATATATATATATACCTGCTATACATATACGCTACATATACTATACATATAAATAAATAGATAAATGCAGCAATTCTTGGTTTAAGTGTTTAAATACCTGTGTCTTAAAGCTAGCGCGACTAGGAGCAGTTCGAATGGATTCAGGAACGTTCCAGAGTCTTATTGCCGTAATGGCGAAAGAGTTAGAAAGAAAACCAGTACGGTGAGAAGGAATAGAAAGGGTCAAAGTATTCGCAGAACGCAGAATTCTTTAATGAGTGGAAGATAAAAGTTGAAAACTTGATTTGAGTTATTTAGGAACAAGGGGATTATTAAGTATATTATAAAGTTGACATAAAATATGAAGATTCCTGCGTTGGCGGATGGGGAGCCATTTAAGCTCAGTACGGTGTTCGGAAACATAGTCATATTTTCGAAGGCAAAAAATAAACCTTATACGTTCGTACCAGTATATACGTTGCGAAGTTTCGTGATTAGAATTATTTTTACACTACACCGTTTATTAGGCGAGGACTGTAGTTCCGGAGTGGACTTCTTCTTTATTATCATCTGTTAATAGCTAACTCTTGTATTCGATTTTTTTGAGATGCCTAAAGGTAGTCTGTATAGACAATCTGTACAGATCGCGCAAAATAACTTGGTGGCTCGGAAGTTAGCTGCAAGTGACATTTCGCGCTGCGCGCAATCATTATTCACCTGTATTCGTGTACTGCGCAGCGTTCCGCGCGAAGTTCAGAGCCGCCAAGTTATTTTGCGCGTACCGTACAGTCGGTAGTCAAATATAGTAGTTCACATCCAACCAGTAGTTTTTTTTTTCATTTATTAATATTCAGACAATTATGGTCCATCATGTGTTAGTATTTTGATGCTATCGCGAGTTGTACTCTTAATGTGACGTATACTTTTGATGTGATCGGCGCCCGCGCGAGACCTCATTTTCAGGGCTCACTTCCGCGGTCTATGACGTCATCGCAGGGGGTGAAGAGAGGGTCAAGCATATATTTTTGTGTTGTCGCCGAATGGATCTTCACAACGATATAACAAAAATGTTATTGTAACTTTTAAACTTAAGGAGTATGCAAATTTCAAAAGTACATTAATTTTATGTCGCAATCGTTTTGGAATGCCCACGGGTCGTTGAGGAAGACGTTCATTGAATTCACGTCAAAATAAATATTTGGTGACAACAAAGAGCTGGGAATGTACCTTCTTATAGATAGAATCTACGAAACCCATCTTGTGTCTCTTTCCCTCTTATCGGCATTTACTGTTACAAGAAAAAGACTTAGCCAAACGTCAAAAGTAAAAATGAAAACTGTTTGCTGCATATTACGACAAAATTTTAATAATATAAAAAAATGTTTGGAGACATTGACTTCTGTTTATGTGACTTTTGTATTTATTAGTGTTATACACGTCCTGGCGTATCGCGTATAAATGTGACCACTACATTTCGAAACAGGTTATGCTTTTGAGACGTCTCGTCGCAGAATCTATTTACAATATATCTGGGTGACACGCTGTTCGACAACCCTACTGTACGGTAGACGTGACGCTACTTAGACAGGACAGGTAATCGATACTGAGTCTGCAGACGTAATGTGTTGCCGGGCTGGTTATACAACTTTTGATATACTAACGTGTAAAAAAATGCCGTGTGGAGATGGAAGAGTAGACAAGTAATATACTTTATACCATGACTAAAAGAAAAAGAAAGATGTAAGCGAAAATAGATATTTGTATGTCGAGTATTCTTTGCTCTGGAACTTTATATTGTTTTTTTTTTTTGCGCAAGGAGGTTGTATAGCATTTAGATGGAGGTGGAATATATTGGTGTCTTCTAAATTCAAACACCAAAATAGTGATTAAAAGTGTAAAATAAACTTTCCCGAGGGGGAATGGTATAAAAATTAACCCCCGATAAAACTCTAGCTAACCCTCTCAATCACGTCAGATTTCAAACAAAACAAAAAATCGGCGTCTGTCTATTTGTTTAGACCCACAGACTCTTTAGTTTTATAACACCCCTCTTTTCCGTCAGGGATTAAAAACCGAAAAGAAGGTGAAACATTACATGCGATTTAACATTGTGTTGAAAGAAAATCATAAGTCAATAGATGTAAGGCATTTTGCCATAATTAAGATACCAGTGGCGTAGCGTGAAAAAAATGACAAGTGAACCCGGACTAAAAACGGACATGAGTAAAATATAGACAATCGTTCTTCTTTGGCTCGGTACAGCCGCCATCGAAGTAACCTTTTTTAATTATGTAGTTACCTAAAACAATAAACAGACCTGCCTCATCGCGCGCCCATCGCCGGTCGCCGCGCCGACCGCAATTACGACAAAACAAAACAAATCACTTATCACATAAACATCCATTGATTAAGAAGATCACTACATACACACCTTAATTAACTAAAACACGGCATTTCTCAAGTTAATTCACTCACCTTCACTGTTTTTAGTAACATCTATCATATTATTTTGCAATTAACACAACGTGTAAACAAAACACTGCAGCCATGATACACCGTGACACAGTAATAGTATTTTAATTGGCCGCGATATTGATAAGTGATTTTGATTGGATATTTAAAAATCGACACACTAGCGCCAGAGACGTCATTGTAAAAATGACTTTAGTTACGTGTACATTAAGTTTAATTTTTAAAATGCATAAGCCGCAAAAGAACCGAGTTACCTGAGCACTATTTTTCTGTATATTTGCACAAATTGTCTCTAGGTAAGTAGTGCGTCTGTGTGCGTGTATTCATAGAAAAATGACATTGTGTGAGCGTGATAGAATTCCTGATAGATCGGCCGAGTTGTTTGCAGGTTTTATCTGTAGGAGTGCGAGTTAAAGTGAAAAATGTGTGTGTGTATGTTTATTATGTCTATTTGTTAATATTTGAGTGTGTGCGATTAACTAAAGCCGTGAATTAGTCGGCTTATGAGATGGGGAAAAAAATTTAAAGCGCAGTACGGAGATGAACTAACGAGGGTAAGATATAATTTTTTATAGTAAAAAAAAATGTATCTATTAGGATTCGCCAAGGCAACTCGAAAGGAATCGTGTTATATGGAGACGACGCTCCTGTAAGATACTCATACCACCAAACTCAGAATACCATACATACGTCTATAACGATGAGCGTGTATCCGCAGAATCGATAGCGATCCGCCGCGAGCGCCTCCTCCGAGTGACAATATCCGCTGAATTTGACAACTCTCGCTAGGGTTGTCTCTGTGCCAAGTCTGGTCTACATTTAGAATTATCATTTCAATGATAGTTTAAGTTGCATACTTTTTTTGTATCTTCATTTAGAAGCTGTATACTTCTTCATTTGCTGCGTTCCTGGTTGCACCCTCTGCTGTGCTGCTGTACCCAGAGTGCGCTTTTCTGCTTTTTCCTCTCCAAATATAAATATAAATAAATATGCATGTGCATGATTGCCTAATGATGCTGAAGACCATGCGAAATCGAGAAGAAATTGCCGGAACAGATAAAACTTGCACACTACTAGTTCACGAATGTGTAATAATGACTGTTGTCACTCTTGTCACTAGATGACAGCGAGGCGCGGCGAAGATACTGAGAATAAATCAATTTAAAATAAACCTTAACTACTATGACATGCGGTTGACTCGTGGCAGCTTGACGACGCGCCGCGCGCCTCGTTGTAATCGACCTTTGGCATGCTGTTTCCAACCGCATGTCATAGTAGTTAAGGTTTATTTTAAATTGATTTATTTTCAGTATCCTCGCCGCGCCTCGCCTGGTGTGCGCTAGGCCTAAGGCACGTTAAAAATCTAACACCAGTGTAAGCTATTAACACAGATAAGAGAGAGACTTGATAAAGTAGAAAAGTTTATTCATATTATATTGATGATCTAATGTGGAAAGCCCATGTTAAATTTACCGTGTGTCTAAACATACTATGCCGAAGTTGCGCGAACGAACTCCGGCGTGGTTACGCCTGCGATGTTATTTGAATTACTAAGCAACTTCGTCATGTTTTTTGCGAAGTAATTAATTAGGCGCTGGAACCGCGGAACTTCCGCACCGTGTGTTTAGACACCTGAGAAAAGCCACCACGGTGAATTGTATTAAAATTTGATCAATCTTCGAAAAAACCAAACGAGTTTTGAAAATAATGTTTTCTTTTAAAATAAAATATGATCTTTAATAAATCCATGCTGGTCTGAGAGGAAAGAAAAAACTTAGAATGTACCAGCTGCTTCTCTTCCCGCGCAGATCGTACAAGACGAGGGAATAGGCGAAAATTTGAATAATTTTAATAGGCGATGCATCTAGCAACCCATCACTATTGTGATTAGTTTTTTTCATCTTCACGCCCAGGGAAAAAAAATCGAGGGAATGGACAGAAATGCCAATCATATTCATGGCCATGTATCACTATTTTGGTTCATTTTTTCCATCTCCGCCCGTCATCACGCTAAAAGTAGCCTTTGGGTCTTGCGGCCTTGGGCTCTGTCTGCTCAGAGCAGCAAGACCCAACATGCTGTCTGCCCCATTAGGGATAAAGACGTGATAGTGTATCTGTATCTTTAATAAAAAAAGGTTTTATCATTTCCGTAGCTGCCAACCCTAGGTAGGGCTGCTTCCGTCGGCTGTAGCAATCGCCGAGACATCCGCTGCTCGCTACAAGCGATGTAGTTTTATTTGTTCGCGATACCTGCTCTTATAACGTGCGAAGTTTATCAATTTCATATAGCGAGCGACACAGCTGTGCTGTTTACTTGTTTACAAATTAACCTAGTATTCCCTCTTGGTAAGGTCGGTGAGCCCGAGCCTGGTGGTGGCGTCGTGGGTCAGGTCACTGGATTCCCTCTAATATGGTTGAGTTCAGCGATGGCTGATCCACGCGTCAACTTGTGAACGGGTGCCGCCAGTAGGCATTGGTCAGCTCGGACTACTCAGTGTTACTTATTTCTGTAAATTAAATTTGGCACTCGTTCGTAAGCTTTACATGTTATATTGTGGTAACTTGTATTAGGCATAATATCTTTGTAAACTGGCAAAACCCTTCCGGCGCGTAGGCAACCAATACTGTAAATGAGTTTCTTTCGTCGTTTCTTCTCAGCAGTGGTCGTTGCGAAACGCTAGTATCGGTAGCTTTTGCACTTAAAAATAACTAAAAATAATGACCTTCAATAAGTGATATATTTAAGTCAAAGTTAATTTTTTTTTGTTCAATGTAGGATACATTGAATAAAAGAATTTTGACTGACTTGACGCGTTATTTTGTTGACAATTTTTGACAGTTTTTCCTACATGTACCCAAAGACCTTGTAAATAACTGGCAATTAGTGGGAAAAAGACGAGTCAAATATTTGTTTGAAAATTTATAAAAATAAACATGTTTTAGGTATTGGGACATATACCTCTAAATAAATTTGATAATTTTTAAAATCGTTTTATGTTAAACGTTTAGATTTTTTTAGTCCCCACTGCAGGAGCACGACCTTCTTTGTACTACCAGAGCCATATTAGCCAAAGCAGTCAGAGGATTTGGCTTACACTCTCCACGCTGGCCAGACGGGATGGAGAAGTAGCTTTGTTCAGCTTGTGTTTCCAGCGTCGTCTTATACGACATCAACAGGAACTCTATCTATGCATGTTCCTATATCAATGAAATGTATGTCCAATGTCCAGCTTCCAAACAGATGGATTATAACATAATTAATTAGGTTCGTTTATTAGCAAATGAAGTTAAAAAAAAAAATAATGAAGTTTGAATAAGTCAGTCTTTGAAACAAATAAAAAGCTAAATCAGTATCACAGACCTGATTTTTTTTACCAGGATAGATTCATCCATTTCGAACAATAAAATTTTTCTATGACTATTTATATTATTTCGAACACTAGTCAAACGTCACTTTGACCTACACTGTTTCGCGACGGGTGTTAAAAACAGACCTAAATTGCCCCTCTAAAGTGGCAGCCCAGGCATTTTTCACGGAACACAAAGTGAATACATAATTTCCGGCTGGCACGCTAGTCGGCAACCCTAAATAGATTTGTTTCTGTGACGTGACGTGACACCGCGGCGTGACACTGCGAGGCTGACACCGCGAGCGTGACACTCGACACTACCCGTGTGAGGCGATATTATATTCGCAACAATTTAATGCACATTTGAATGAATGTTCCGTTAATAATGTAGTCGGTTATTTATTAACTTAGTGGGGTAATGGGCAAACGGTAATTAACACAGCAATGTTAAGACCGGTTGTGCACTAATCCGAATCCGAACCATATTCAAATCAAATCCGAATCTGATTCAAATTGGCCTTCCTAGTTATTGTATGGACGCGTGTGCACTTAGTCGTAAACGGTTCAAATCCGATTCGTATTCAAACCAAGAATTCTCACTTCGGGTCGTTTTTATTTCGGATCAAAACCGACTCGAATTGGCCGCCGTAGAAATTGTACGTACGGCTGTGCACCCACTCGAATTCGATTCATATTCGAATTTCGGGTGAGGTACGGGGAGGGAAGCACACGTTGCACGCCCCGCCTACTATCCCGTCTCGCCCGAAAGTGTTGCCGAAAATATAGAAATTAATGTATAATATCGACAGTGTTATTGATAATGTTTCTGCTATTGCTATAACAATCGATACTATTTATAGTTCTTCTTTGCTGGTCTGGGAGAAAAGAAAAAACATAGAATGTACCAGCTGCTTCTCTTCCCGTGCAGATCGTAAAAGCCGATTGAGGGAATGGGCGAGAATCTGAATCATATGAATAGGCGATGCGGTTAGCAACCCATCACTATTATGATTTCCCTTTTCCACCTTCATGCTCACCATTACGCTAAAAGTGGCCTGGGCTTTACCGCCCTTGGCTCTGTCTACCCCGTTAGGGATAAAGACGTGATAGTGTATCTGTGTACTATTGATAGATTGATATTATAGATAATTAATGACCTTTATTTAAGTAGGTAATATTGGTTAGGGGGCGTCCATAAATTACGTGAGGTGTTTTTTGTGTGGGTTTCTTACGTAAACGCGTTGGATTGTTATTGTACGTAACGTACGCAATTCTTTGGTTAAAAGTGCGTTACTGTCTATGCTAGAACATAACTGATAAATGCAATGCAACCCTGTTTATTTTGTTTATTGATATCAGTTGATGTTTATTATATGGGAATACGTGTTATTCAATGTCATTTCATTTGTTACAATTAAGGTGAAGATATAGGCAAATGGCCTTGAAGTGTGAAATAAATTGTTGACACGTAAATATGGTGATAATTTCCATATTGCTCTTCGTCATGCACTAGATAGCCCTTTAAATTATTTTATGAACCACCGTTGAAACTATTATTGGCGATCTGTCTAGCTTTAAAACTTGCCGTGGCCACTTTTGGCGGAGGCAAGTTTTAAAGCTAGACGGACTAATGTAAATATTTTCAACGGTGTTTCATAAAATAATTTAAAGGGCTATCTAGTGCGTGACGAAGAGCAATATGGAAATTATCTCCATATTTACGAGTTAACAATTTATTTCAAACGAGGGCGCCACTTCAAGGCCATTTGCCTATACCTTCACCTTAATAATATATGTACGTTGGTACAATTTGTAATGTGCAGCAAAAAGAGGAACGGCAAATAGATTTTATGAAATGCGGACTTTAATTCATACATAAACTTAAAGTGAGACCAAATTGTAAATTTAGTTTATTCCAGTTAGAAATCTTTAAGGATTATAATAGGGATTCGTATTTAAATTAATTCTTTATTTTAAAAAGCTAAAATCAAATTAATAATAAAATGCGTTTTAATAAACAATAGCCCGCTTTGCTGATTGCGCAGACCAGAGTTATTGGACTCCATCATTATAAAGTCTAAGTATTAATACAGCTTCAAAAGCTTATTTTCCAATAAATTTCTTGTCATAATTACGAGATGTTAATGAAGCCAGTTGATTGGCGTTGTTTTCTTTCATCAACGATGTAACAATATTCATTTATATTAAATCTTTATTGTTACACAAAACAAATTGTTAACAATTGGCGGACTTAACGCTAAAAGCGTTCTCTAGTCAACTATAGTGATAAACAGATAGTAATTTGCAGCGCAAAATGAGTAAAATTATTGGATATTATACAAAGTGGAAGGGACACCCGTAATAAATCGAACCACGGGCTATACTAGATCACTAAAGTATAGTGAAATTAAAATAACAGTCAAAAACCAAAAAAATTCGGCATTCCCATACAAATCGTCCGGGCGGCCGCACACTTTTGTATGGATGGATATGCCGAAATTTAATTTTGTATTATAGATGTTATTTTAATTTCATTATACTATAGTCCAGATCTTAGTATAGTCCCTAGTTTGATTTATTACGGGTATCCCTTACGAGTTGTATATTGGATATATTTTAATATAAATAAAATGTTTCTATGTCTTTTTAAACATTAGTTTTAACTATTTAAAGAATATTTAATTACTGCTCCGTCTTACACCAAATAACCATTTCATGTAGCAACGAGTCTCTAGTACTTTACGCTTCTGTATGTTTTACTAGTGTGATTTGTCCCAATAACTTAGACTTACTATCTTTTGATATAAGAGGAAGGAATACCTTTAATAAATCGCTTACATATACATCGTGTTAATGAAAGAACGCAAAACCTCTCAGATGGTACCTCAGCCCATGAAACTGAACAACTTTTGTTCAACAACTTTCACGATATACAAAAAAAAAATCGGATTTTCATACAAATTGACTCAATCAGCTGATCAGTGGGTATGTATATTCGTTGCGTGGGGTACGTTTTTCAGTATCATGTTATTCGTTTAAACGGCCTTACTTAGTTTTTATCGAGCTCAACTTATACTCGTATATACTCTAGAAGCGCGTTCAAGTCAGTTTCACTGAACTGAAATTACTTTTGGTTAGTTTCAATAAAAAAAATTACGAGATAAACTCGAGAACGGTTACACTGACTTGAATACGGTTTGCAATTTTAGAATCTGCATTTCTTATACTCTTAATAGGACGCAAAAATATTCTTGTTTTTTCTACATAGGTTTTTTCTTCTAGCATTTTTTTGTGCATAAAAACAGACCTGCGCAAAACTGGGCGTAGGTAAATAAAGCGAGTATGTAAAAAGTTTATACATGTCTCTTTTTTTTCTTCTTCCTAATAACATTGTAAAGAAACTGTTTTATTTGTCCATAGATAATGGTGATAGACGAGAACGAAGCGCGGCTCCGCGTGCGGTACGCGCTCAACTGCGAGAAGCGGCGCAACTACAAGTTCGACATCGCGGCGGTCGGCTGCGACGGCTCCTACTCCAACACGTAACTATATTTGGCTATTTATTGTCAAAGAATCAAATATTTACTTAGCCGTTGGTCCCGAACGCCATCTAGCTTTTGTACCTATCCTAGGATTGGTTCTGGTCTACCCTTTGGGTTGCGGAGGTCAGACGGCAGTCGCTCTGTGTAAAAACCAGTAACCTCGTCAAATCACCTAGGACCCCGGGATCTGAAGCATAACCGCTGAAGATGCAACCGGGAATACGCTCGGATGATGATGATGATGTATAGATAAATAATATAAATCACATTTAAATTGTTTTTTTTGACGATTATGCTCGCTGAGTACCTATTATTCATGCGGCGGCCACAAGTAGAATGTATTTTAGGTGAAGAATTTAAGGTGAAGAATAATCAATTTACACCTCTATAGCTTGACAAGCTGACACGATTTGCAATGTCACGCTTGTAAAGTAAATAATATATGTAGTGGAAAGGAAGTAGGTAATGAAGGAAGACTGTAATTAAGGTGTATTACCAAACTTCAAATTGCGTGAAGCTAGGCGAAAATACGCTACGCAAGCTTGATAAATGTATGTATGTGGATATGTATAATGTTAGCAAAAGTTACTCTACGTGGTTCAAATATAAGTTTTTAATGCGTAGAGAGAATTTGACATTAAAACGTTACACTTTTATCTTAATTCTTTAGTCGAAAATGAAATAAAAAATATCCGTAAATCTTAGGAACATAGTAAAACTTGTTAACTACTACTACTACTTTGAAAAGCGCTCAATGCAAATTTTTTTTAATAGTCTGATAATGTGTCCCACTACTGGGCAAAGGCCTACCCTTATTTTTTCATAAAGTAAAAAAATAATATCTCCCGTACAAACTTAGCTGGGAGCTCGGTACGCATTACTAGCGCTTAGTGCGCGCGAATTGGAATGGGTGGACCACAAGTGGCCTCAAAATTCTCAAGCTCCTCCGTGCTTCGGAAGGCACGTTATGCCGTTAGTCCCCATTGTCATCAATGTATGGCAGTCATCAAGCTATATCAGATGTCTTTAGGCAGCTTGAAAAATCTGACACCATTGTTGGTCATTTATACATATACACGAAAAACAAACTTA